>CM050205.1:17415000-17445000 GCA_027475355.1 Coilia nasus
ACCCACTTCCTGCTGCTCCGCGCCTGTCATGACACATGATGCGTGCGGTGGTGTGCGCGGCGAGGTATGCAAAGCCGCACAACAAGCACACCTTTGCAAACAGGAAGCTGCCTTCTTAGCTGAGGTACGATTCGAACCATCAGTAAAAGAACGTTCTACATAAAAAAAAGCGCACACACACATGTATGCACACAAGTTAAAATACCTCCAGCTGTACAGTGATAGAGAAGTGAGATGGTACTTTTTTACTTTCCTGTTCCTTATCTTTTACCTTAAGTAAATGTCCAGCGCATGGCCTACACAATGTGGCAGCTGAAGCAAATATGTGTCTCGAAACAGATCAGTTTCAAAATTCCAACATGAAATGACAGATATGGCCTCTCCTTTAAAATGAATGTTTGGCTATGTTTTTCTGCTAAAATCTACCCATCATTGTAAATCTGTCTCTCCTGTGTTTCCTGGTCTAAAGATGTCTTTAGTGCCCTGCTGAAACCTAGGCCTCAGTGTAACAGGTTGTCAACAGTTAGCATAGCCCTCCCCTAGGGACAGAGAAAAAATAACTGCAGTACAGAGAGTGTGCCATATTTAGCCTCAATGATAAGTGTATGCAAAGCACTCTCGTATGCATGGCTATGAAAGGGGTCACTTAGCTTCTCTCTTCTCTCTGTTTCCCTATGTGGGTGAAGCACTGGTGAATGCTTATTAGCTTGATGATGGTGTTGCCATGGCGCACCAGCTCTAGATGAGGAGACGTTTGGCCAGTTCAGGTAGTTTGAATGTTTGACAACTACACCTGTATAACATTTTCTTAGAAATGTTACATGAAAACCATTTCCCCTAATTAGCCTGTACACTACACCTCACTACACTCATAAACAAACACACAAAGACACACACACACTTTTATGCAAACATTGCATGTCCCTGATCAATAGTTCCCAATAAATTCAGGTTTTGGTTCAGAGGTCTACATACACACACACACACAGTTGGACACGCAGACACAATGGGCGTGGGATTCACGTGGCGTCATCCGCAATGGTTGATCAGACTCTGCTCATCACCAAGGAGACGCCTTGTCAATCTCACCCCGGCGCCAACCAATCAGAGCTCACAGCAGGGCTACTCCTTCTTCGACCACAACCACTCTTACCCTAAGGTTATTTTCTGCACTCGTTTGCTCTCTCACCCATTCATTTTGACGACTGTAAAAAGGGACTTATGGGATCACAAGAATAGGGTTTTCTATGCTTATTGGTACACCGTATGTGTGTGTATGTGGGTAAAATTGGCGTTGAATATGTAGAGAAGAAAGGGTTATGATGTAGTGTGGCAATCTTGTGAACAGAAGTTCTGCACTGTGAAAACAGAGAAGCCTGGTCCTTGGCAGTCATCATGGACGAATCAGAAGAGAAGGAGCCTTCTCACTCTCGAAAATATGGGGTTTATTGGTTCAAACTGCAATCAGTCATTACAAAGGAGAGAAATCACATGGAATTATTGTAGTGAACAGCGACAGCTGTAAAAAATAATAAAAAAATATACATTCAACAGCTTGGTACTTTCTTGGCATCCACTGTGTTAAATGACTGTTACCCAGCTATAAAGAAAATAAAAAAAACAGGGTTTTGCGAAGAATTCATCATCTCCTTCCAAAAGCAAGGCAGGGGGCAATAACTGGAATGTATCAAACAGGCACTTTGTCAGTCAAAACCACAAAAATGTCCAGACATCCAGAAGCCTTCAACAAACGCAATCAGGGCGGAGTTTGTCAGGCCAACACTAAACATATCTCTAAACGCATATTTATTCATTAGAACACCTTCCTCAATGTTTTATTTTCAAAAACAAACGTAACGGTTCACACATGTGCACACCATACCTGCTGTGTTGGGAGTTTGTGCTGTACTGTCCTAACAGACTGCTGCTACTTTGCTACATTTGGCACTTGGTCGATCACATAATTGAAGAGGGAGGATTTGAAAACTATTGGCAAAGGTGAGTGGACCATTTGTCCTGATTGTGTCAGCAAAGAAAGAGTGGGTTAAAAGCGGTGTAACTTCTCCCACTGCTATCCTACCATGTGGGTCTTCCTCCGGGAAAACACATGGCTAGTGACCCACATGTCTGCAATATGAGTGTGTATACACACACACACACACAACACACATTTTATAGCCCTCAGGATCTTAAGCAAAGTGTCTGCTCTAAACTTGACCTATGCATGAAGGGCTGTTTGGAAAGGCATGAATAAAGTTGTGAAGTAAACTTATTTGATAAAAATAAAAAACAGTCAAAATACCTTTTGCACAGGAATGAATACTCAGTTTTTGCTAAACGTGCAGTCCAATATTTGGGAAATATGTTTTAATAAATAATCAAAATGCAAAAATGCATACGTTTTGATTTAAATTAAGTTTCATTTTATCAAAGTGTAGTTTTTAAACAAGTCATTGTAGTACAATATATTAAACTGTGAAAAAAAGGAAGTTAACAAGTCTTCACAATCTTTAGATTAATACGGAAGATCATAATTTAACATAAAAGAAAATATATATTCTATCGTTTCATTAACAAGATAAATACAAACAATTAACAAAAAAATGCATATGATCACCAATAAATATGTTTCGATAAGTTAAATAAGCAGTGACAAGCAAAACCTTCAGACGTGAAAGTTTTGAAACAATAACAATCGTAATAAGTCATAAAAAAGGAAATCGAAGTGTACAGACAAAGAATGTGAGGAGATATCAAGAGGGGGAGATTTCGGAGCAACACAGGGCTTTAAATTGCAGGATATACTGAAGGATCATGGGAATGCTGGAATTCCCCCACAGTTGGCAGCTTATTCAAAAGGGGCGGGGCTTAAGGGGAAGGAGGGAAAACTTGATACTCTCATTCTCGTTTGTTGCGCTTTTTTTTTCTCTTCCTGATTGACATGCAGATAGGAGCAGAGGGGAGCAACTGCACTGGGGTTGGGGTAGGGGGTGGGGTAGGGCAAACTGCCCCCCTCCCCAGCTTTGCTCCTGTGTGTATCAAAGAACAACGAAATAAAGCAAAATAAAAGAGAGGCAATGGGGAGAAAAGAAGCCTAAATCAGTAGTCCTTACAGGCTCCCCCCCTCAACTCTGCAGCCACCTTCTCACAAACACCGAAAGCCAAGGCACTTGGGACACTACTTTTCCTGTTAGCTTTCACTGGAGCTGAAACAGCTGTGTTTGGTCCACATAGGACAGTGGGAAGTCTGTTAAGCAAGTTCAGGAAGCAGGTTTGTGACAGACAATGACAATAAGAGTGAGTTAAAAAAAAAAAGGGGGGGGGGGGGGGCAGTTTGCCCTCTATGACTTGTCCCATCGCACAGTCTTACTATTCAGCGCTACAAACTGACCAAAAAACAAACAAGCCAAAAAAACGAACACAAACGGTTTATAACAACATCGAAACACCACCAACACCTTATAATCCCTCCATCTTGTGGTCACCTGATCCTACTGTGTTGCTCCTGTGCTGTGTGGCACATAGGCACACGGGCATTAAGGCATGAGATGAGATCTTGGGGCCCGGGCGGCACTATAGGCACTTCTACACAGAAGAATCATTTCTTGATTTCTCTTCCTTTTCTTCTTACTCAAACAGAAAACTAATGGAAAAGGATAAAAAAAAAAAAAAAAAAAAAAGAACCCGTTCCCTTACTTCACTGCATCTTATTTTTTTCCTGACAACCCAAAATGCTAACCTGACAAAATAAAGGGAGGGGAAAAAAAAAAAATTACACAGCCAGTCTACACCCCTGTACCCACGGCAACTCCTGTAGAGGCTTCTATGAGCAGTGGGGGAACTCAAGTGTTCGTGTCTCTGTTGCCTCACTGTCCACCACTATGGCTGCTACTGTGATGCACAGTGCAGACCAGGCAACATCTGCACAGTGCTGACGTTTTTTTTTGTTTATTCGCATTACTAAACTTGTTCCAACTTTCCCAAACCGCGTGACTCTAGTTCGTCTAGTCGTCAGAGATGGAGAGACGGCTGAAGATGGGCAGGCGGCGGTTCTTGTCCAGCACCGGCGACTCCGAGCCACTGAGGCTGCTGCTGCCCGAGCTGCTGTGGTAGCCCCCCTCCTGGTCCGAGTCCGGCGGGCTGTGCTGACCCAAGAAGGGCTGCGGGGACTCGGTCACGTTCCTGAAGATGACCATCCCGGTGGAGGTGACGACCACGTCGTTGTCAGGTGGGCTGGACGAACCCTTGAAGGGCTTGGGGGACTCTGCCTCGTTCCTGAAGAGGACCATTCCACTGGAGGTGACCACCACATCAGAGTCTGGAGAAGGCGGGTTGCCGTTGGCTGGAGCCGTGGTGGTGGTGGTGTGGGCGAGTGCCTGGGCCTCCCCAGAGGACAAGCTCAGCGAGGGGCAGAAGATGCTGGCCAGCTCCTGGCTGGAGAAGGTGAAGGGGTTGTTGGTGGGCCACTCTGGGAGCTCCTCCTCGTGTGAGAAGATGGGAGGTGGGGTGAGGGAGGTGGGGCCCTCCCGCATGTAGCTGCCGGTGCCCCTGCCCGAGGAGGCCGAGGAGGAGGAAGAAGAGGAGCAGGAGGAGGAGGCGCAGCCCACACTGGGGAAGCCGGCGAAGCTGAAGCTGTGGTGCAGGCGTGGCCGCTCCATCTTCCCGTTGGAGGCTGAGAGGGGGGAGATGGGCGCGGATGGGGGGCCGCGGCGCTCCTCCGCGTTGTGGATGAAGTGGCACCGCGGGCCGTACGGGCAGAAGCCGATGGTGTGGAAGGTGCGGCACAGCTCCGTCTTGTACTTGGGGTGGCGGCTCAGGCTGCGCAGCTCGTGCGTGCCGTGGGCGAACTGGCACTTGTCACCATACTTGCACGAGCCGCTCTCCTCGAAGGGCCGGCACAGCTCCGTCTTGTAGCGGCTGGAGTTCACCTGCCCGTTCTGGGGGCCCAGGCAGGGGCTGCTGCCGTTGCTGCCAGGGCTTGTGGGACTGCTCATGGGGAGGGGACCCAGGGTCAGACCGGCAGCCGCAGCGCTTTTGTGCAAGAGGCGATCACCGGTCTCTGAGAAGGAGCGCTCCCGAAGGCGGTTTTCCTTGTTGCTGCTGCTGTTGTTGTTGTTGATGACGTTGGCACAGACGTTATGCCCTGCCATGCCGGCACTCAGTAGGGTCATGTCGGCAGGCTTGCCCATGTTGAACTGGCTGTGGCTGAGCCTGGAGCTGCTGGGTAAAGTCACCGAGTGCCGCCGCTGGTACATGCTAGGCCCAGCTGACGGGGTGCCCACTGCCTTCCTGTCCAGCAGGGTTGAGCTGGGCATGTTGGCACTGGAGCACTGCACAGATAAGCCATGAGGGCCAGTTAGCAGGTTGTTCTTGTAGTTCAGCATTTTGTTGTTCTATTGGGGAAGAAAAGGAAAGACCGAGGTAAGTTCAGATGAATGGTTGCACTCCTGTAAAGTTTTTTGAAACGACATTTAATTAAGTAGTCGACTAACGCCCGTCATACAACCGAATTATTCGCATTGTGGGGTCAAATGCATGAGCGAACACAGACGCAGCTGGTTGGCTAGCATCCAAACGGAGGAGGGTACGCCTGCAAAATGCATGGAACTCGACTAGCACACGCAAACGCACATGTTGACACTTTCTGTCGTAACCAGTGAAGTTGGATGATGGTTTTCGGAAGGGTGAGCATAACTGCCCATTAGCCAGAGACGCATATGCGTCACATAGATTCATTTTGACAGTTCTGATTACCTACACAGCTTAAATCTACCAAAATGCTCTGAAACGCAGACACGGTGCCTGTGAAACTGCATAAACAACCAAGCTCTGAGAACAGGCCAGCATTGCTGAACCTGGTGCGAAGTATGACTCAACGTAAGTTACTCATCTCTCGAAACGTGCAAGAGAATAATGTCTGTTTACAACGTGACTAAGTGGCAGATGACAATACAATGTATGCCTACACTGAGCAGCAAATTCTCAGAATCGCAGGTTAAATGTGGGACTTGGTTCATGCAATTGCAGAGTTTTACGTCATCAAACATGCAACACTCAATCAAATGCCGTTGACAAACATTTTAAATGCCATCGCACTCGAACAACAAAGTCCCATTCGTATTCAAATTCGGTGGATCTCTTTATGCAATAAACTAGGGTTAGTGCAGACTTTTTAAAATGATACAAGTACTAGCTTCGAACGTCTTCAAAGTTGACCTGGCTTACTGGCTAACAGTCATTACATTAGTAGTAGGCTCTCACAGGGTCCAGTTATTCGTTTTTAAAACATTGTGTGATTCTTAAAAGCTATCCAAACAATGAAAAAACTCAAAAGGCAATAAAAATCAGTGGTACGAGTAATCGTAGCAATGTATGTGGCGGGCCTGATACGCTAAAGCAGCTTAATGCATGCTGATTGTTCTCGAACACAAGTTGCTGCCAAGTTATGTCAAAATCGTTAGAAAATAGCCTAGAGCTTGTCGAGTAGTTTAGTTGCAACAGCTATGAACAGGAAATATGATTTTATACTTAGTCCCAACTTGAGTGCCTAAAAAACACATTCCTACAAGTTCCCATAACTTCACACAAAATTCTGTTAGCAAAACAGGCTATCAGCGACAATAGTCCAAGTACAAACTTTTGTAACGTGAAGCTACCTTGTTGATCACTTCGATGAAGTCAAAGGGCGAAGCCACTGCTGTGGTCATCTTCGATTCGAAGAAAATTAAATATAACAATGCTTAAAAATGCGTGTCTTCTGTTGCACAAGGGTTTTCGCTCCGATATTCTTCTCCTACCCTGACAAAACCCCCTCTGCCCTTGCGTGGGTCCAAAGCATTCGCTTTATAGCATAGGCAGTAGCCTGCTGTCAAGCAGGAGGAGCTTGTGAGGATGGGCGTCCCTTTTTGTTGTAAATAGGTTACTTCACGAACTATTGGACATTACAGGAACTTAACTACAACTCTGACGAAAGGCTGCATTTAAAAGTAAACCAAAACCTCAAACTTTTGTCCTTATGGTACAAAGGGGATCGTACAAGTGAACGTTACTTTTTCTGTTGGAACATTATGTATCTATTTGGAATTCAACAAAGTAACTGACGGCAGTATCCTACATCAAAATGTGCGATATAATCTGCAGCCTCACAGAGTGACTCATACGGTGGTGAATAAACAAAACATCTGCGTAAACCAAATTTCAAAGGATAATTTACGTGTTGGGCTTGAAGCTGTACCCCGAATCCTGTCCTCAACACTGCCTCTGTAATTAATGCACGTTTAATTATCAGGCACAAACGTCATGCGCGGGACTTTCCGGTGTGTTCAAGAAAAGATTTATTAACCCTTTCAGTCTTGGACACATGCTTAACCAGTTCAAGCGTGTTTCCAGTTGTTTTGTGCACATGTGCATGTTGTACAGGAGTTGCAAATAAAAGTTAAGTGGGTTAATCATCTTAACACGTGACCGGGTGTTGTTTTAGACCTGTTTAATTGGAATCAGCAAATCATTACCCTGCATCATTTGGGTCTGATCTGTCCCTCCCCGCCAGTAGTTTTTTTTTAACAAACCCGGCGTGACCACAAAAAAAGTCTTGACTCCTCGAGATACTTCTTATGCAACAAGGCTCAGGGAAGGGTTGGAACTCAGTTTAGTTTACCCCATCCACCCACTTAGAATCCCCTTCATCCCAGTCAAACAAGCTACAGGCTAAACCTAAAGAGGGTGTCAAAACCTGGTCATTAGAACAAGGGGAGAAAGAGCAGAGAGTCGGTCGGTGGACAAGAGGCTAGAAAGAAGGTTGTGGGGGGAAAGCCGAAGACAGGAATGTGGGGGTGGGAGATTTATAGAGCCTGTATTTTGCACATAGTCCTGCCCCTAGGATGGAGGGAGGAGACAGCGTGAACAGAGGCAGAGCTGGAAGTTCTTTCTCTCTCTCTCTCTCTCTCTCTCTCTCTCTCTCTCTCTCTCTCTCTCTCTCTCTCTCTCTCTCTCTCTCTCACTCATCTTTTCCTGTCGAACATGTCCATGCAGTACAAGCATGTTAGGACTGAAATAGTGATTTTATCAAATATGTGTGAGGACGTGACGCACTGGCAGGAAGGACTTTGACATCCCAGCCTAGGCATCATTTTATTAACCCTTTGAATTATCTACATTAACACACGAATAAAGACCCACCTTGACACAATACACAACGCACCCACACAGGCCTGGGAATGTAGTTTAAAAATGACCCCCTGCACTTTTTTTATTGGAAGCCCTTTCCTCAGGCCGGAGACTAAGAGTTCCCTTTTTTACACGTCCAGTAGGACAAAAATATATTTTATTCCTAGTGCAACACGTCTGCTAAATTAGCACAGTTTTGTTTTATTGCACACAAATGATCCTGGTGACCATGTGTTAGACACATAGCGAGGTATGCCAGTCACTTCATTTATGTCAGTCTGTGTCTTTTGTGTCTTTGTGTGTGTTTTTATGTGTACCTGACTGCAACACAAGTTTCCCTTTGGGAGAATAAAGTTACCACTACTACTAGTGTAAACATCTTTACAGTTTTCACTTTTATTAGCTTTCTTGGGGAAAACATTAAGGACATTAAGGCGTGATGTGATTTTGTTTACATTTCATTAGACATGGCCACTTGTTTTGGCCTGTCTTGCTTGTAAGGTAGGGTGTCTTGGAGTAGTTTTTTTAATAACGGGTAAACATTTAGTTTATACATTATAGTTCTTTTCCACTTAAGCTGTCGACAGTGCCATTCGCAGTAATATGTATGCAATTTTAGGGAACTCTGTAAAATGATTCACTTCTGACTGAACTTTTTTTGACTAAACTTCTAACAGTTTTTGCAAGCCACGGCTGTTAACATGGTTGGTTGTTTTACATTTCTCTCAAATGTGCCTTCCCGGCAAAGCCACTTTAGCCAGCTAATGTTCCAGTGTACACCTAACTCTTTGCCAAAGTTAGTGGTCTGGCTATGGTTCACAAGACATACCAAAGACCCCCTAACCCACTGCCATTAAGCTGGGTAACCTGGCACGGGCTGCCTATAATTCCAGTCACAACAACGCATTGCCCAACATGCAAAACAGTCTTTGGTTATCTCCTTTGCATAATGGTAATTATCAATCACTGTGTGATTTTCACTGTTTTGTAATGGACCAGTTTTAATCATGTGATACATTTTTAAATGCTCTGACAATAAAAACCAGTACATAAAATAAAGCAAAACAAAATAAATTAAATAAAAAAGATTGGTACATACATTCCAATAAACTGGTGCTAGTTTAATGGAAAGATGCCTACAGTTCACAGGCATTTCCAAGGACATGCATTAGCCAGTCTTTGCGCAATTCAGTAGGAGTGGTGATGTAGGCTGCAGTTCATCCTCATCACCTCCAGTGGTGCTGTAAACACCCTGATTTGTTTTGAATATAGAGCATTAGAAGGTCCAGCCTTCTTTCAGTCCTTGTTTAGGGGAGCATACTATTGCATAGTGGTGTCATTCCAAGCTTCAGAAACTAAACCCCTGTCATGCGTTCCTTATAAGTGGGCACTAAAACAGGTAGTTTCACTAGATAGCTGGTCTACCTGATGACTTGTTATGCTCGTTAGGATCAGCTGGTACAGAAAATGGTTGGATCAAATACACGGCAGGGTTTTTTATTTCCTGACAGCAGAATTGACACCTCTGTACCAGATTTTATGTTAAATGTCAAAGCTTTAAACTGAACAATGTCTACACTGCCAATGCCATGGGTTGTACATATACAGTGAACTTCATGTACACTGTGAATCTGTGTATTTTCTGTTTTTAAAATGACCCTGGCAGACTCTCTCTCTCTCTCTCTCTCTCTCTCTCTCTCTCTCTCTCTCTCTCTGTCTCCCTTCCCCTCCCTCTTTCCCTTTCTGTCTCTCCTTTTCTCCTTCCCCTCTGTCCTCTTTTAAAGGGTAAATGAATACCATTCGATTGGCCCCTTTCCTTTTATAATAGTGTTTACTTAAACTTTACAGCAACCCACAAGGGACATGTGGTTGCAGGAATTCCTTCTTTCATGCCATGGGGACATCGTTTTTTTTTTTCAGCGTCAGGAAAAATACAGAAATGAGAAGAAATTAATTAACCATAAAGGGTTGCCCACAAGATTGTTAGTGGTGGACCGCTCGCTCCGTTCCCATGACTTCCCAAACTCTGCCCCCCGACTCCTCACACACACACTTGGGCACATAAAACTCAAGTCTCCCTGCCTCTCCAGGGTTCTCCTAAGGGTGGTGTGGAGGGACAAACTGCCCCTTAGGCCCTGTTCGCACCCCCCGCTCCACCGTTTGTAAAGGTCAGCACGAGTGAAACCGGAGAGTGTAAAGTTCAAAGTGGAAAAAACGAAAACAATACATTTGACAGATGTCCATCTGATTTTGTTGGATTAAGCCTCTTTAAGGATTTAAGATGAACTCCATTCAAAGTAGCCCCTAGGTTAAACTAGATTCACCTTACTACCATACTACACCAAAAATATGTGATATACACACATATACGTTACTAACCCCCCAAATACAACAAACGCACACACACACACACACACACACACACACACACACACACACACACACACACACACACACACACACACACACACAAACACACACACACACCTTCTCTCTCTCACACCTTCTCTCTCTCACACACACAATTGGCCCTTGACTAAAACCCCCTGCTGGAGATGGCTGGGGGAGCGGTGGGCTTGACCTCTGGACCAGGTGTCATCGTGGATTCATGGGCGCCTGAAACCAGATCTCAGCACAGCTCCTGACACAGAGACGGAGGAAAATCAATGGCCTGGCTACCATGGAAACAGTGCCATTCTCTAGGACAAGAACACTTTTGAGTCCATCTGTCTCCATTCTGCAGTTAAACTCTCCAGTGTGGACCTTTTCTCTCTCTGTGTCTCTCCCGCTCTCTCTCACACACACTCACACACATACTCACACACACACACACACACACACACACACACACACACACACACACACACACACACACACACACACACACACACACACACACACAAACACACACTTGGGTTCCCCACCAGAGCTGTCTCCATTACCTGACAAGAGCCAGAAGAGTTCTACAGCACTGATGTTTGTAATATCCCAGTGCCAACGTGTTAATAAAAGTCCCATTATAATCATTGTTAGTGCATCGGAGGAACAAAACTCTGTCCATAAAAGTATGTTATACTAACCTCAAACTGTACACGACTCACTCTCTCTCTCTCTCTCTCTCTCTCTCTCTCTCTCTCTCTCTCTCTCTCTCTCTCTCTCTCTCTCTCTCTTTCTCTCTCTCAGGCTTTCTGTCTACCTACACTTTTTTACACTGGAACTTGAGACACAAGACCCCGGGCCCCTCACTATAATTTGTCTTTACAGTACACCCAAAGCCAGACACCATAGCGGGAAAAAAGTCATCCATAGTCCACGCAGATGTAGCTGTGTAAGTTGTTCAGTCCAACATGGTTTTTGAGTGAAAATCATTTAAAGCAATACTATGTAGTTTTTGTCTTCGGTTGCCCTACAAGTTGGAAGCAGAATTGTCTCTCATTCGAACTACAGAGAGACTGGTCCTCCAAACTTAGTGTGGTTTACAGCCCATGGAGAACTGCAAAGCAAATTCAGAAGTGCCTTTCACCCAGTTACAAGTTGATGAACCACTGAACGACTTTGAAAAATTATTGTTTTAGATGGAAAAAACTATTGTACTCAGTGTCTCTTTAAAATTATTAATATTTATTATTTATTATTATTTATATTTGTGCCAGATGACATGACTGTGCACATTGCAGAGACCCACGACCTCATTGGCTGTTCTCAAGGCTCCACTGCCCCATAGCCCTGAGCCAGGACTGGCATCACAACTGACCACCGTGCACAATTCAGATGTGTGGTCCAATCACTTTCAGTCAGGAATTCATAAAACGTAATGCTGGGGAAAACAAGAGGGAAAATGGAATCCAGATGAAATCCAGTATCTATGAAGACAAAGGGGGCTGCTTGCTGCTTTGCTTCTTTTGTGTGTCCACTTCAATTATTCAGCTTTATTTCAACATAAAACTAGCAGCCAAGCGTTTGAACACATGCCCTGGCCATGCCCATCCATGTTAGCGGGATTTTAGCCTGGTAGCATTTCTTTGCTCATGCGCTGTGAGGTAGAATGACGCCTCTTCTCAGTGAGGCTCACTGAGTTCTCCTCACCAGTTTGTTCTGTGCTGAGAATCGAAAGTGTTCCCCAAAAAAAGCAAAATATTACCCATTGTCCATGGGGTTATGTTTTTGCGGGCGTTGTTTGGTCTGCTTGTTTTTTGTGTGTTTGTTTGTTAGTTAGCTACTTAATGTAAAGAAAGTTATGAATGGATTTGCATTACATTTTTTTGGAAAGATTGGAGATGGGGCAATGAACAAATTAGTAGATTTTGGTGGTGATACTAATCACTGTCTGGATCCAGGAATATTTTAAAGGATTCTTTATTATTGAAAGACAGGGCATGTCTTGGCAGAGGTCTGCATTCTCCAAGTGCTTGTTAGTCTAGTCTGGTTTTTCTGTGTTTTTAACTATTAACTGTTGCACACACAAATCCCATTTGGTCATGGTCACAGCACAACTGCTAACTCATGTACAGTAGTCGTCCCCACGTACTGTACGTAATGAATAGATGCTTATATCGTTTCACCCACAGACTGACTTCGGTGGAAGCCAGAATTACATCAGAACACACTGAGTCAAACAGAGGAATGTTCCAGAACAGTGTAGGTGTGCTTGCTTGTAACCCCTTGAACACATGAAGGCCAAAGCACTAGATGATTCTAGTGTTTACATGTTTATGAGTCATTCATAGATGAGGGAAGATGAAGGCAGATACGTGCTTTGTAGGCTGCTGCCACTTTAAGGCCACTCCAAGTCAGGGATGGAAAGTTCATGCCACATCTCCAGCTGCTGAAAACTGTGGTCATGTGCTGATGTGGTTAGTGTTAGCTTGGCTTTTCCAAGTGAATGAAGTCTCTCTCTCTCTCACTCTCTGTCTCTCTCTTTCTTTTTCTTTCTTTCTTTGTCTCTTTCTCTCTTTCTCTCTTTTTCACGTTCTTTCTCTCTTTCTCTCTCTCTCTTTCTCTCGCTCTCTCTCTCTCTGTCTCTTTCTCTGCCCCCCCCCCCCCCCCCCCCCCCCCCCCCCCCCCCCCCATCCACCTTTTCTGTTTCCTGCTACAGTCAAATGATGTGTGTGTTTACACCAAAGCGCTTACGGATCCTATTACACAGACAAGCCCCCAAACCCATCAGCTGGCCCACCAGTCTCCCGTGGTGGTGTTCCCCAGAGTGGGGAGTCCAGCGGCCCGAAGCCCCAGGCCAACAAACAAAGTGCCCAGTCACATCTCTCATTCACAGGGATAGGCAGCCTCCGCCTGAACCTGCTGACCTCCCCGGTGCCTTTGCACGATAAACCGATCACTCTTCTCACACCTCACAATTAAAAGAATTATACAAATAACAAAAATGTTGGCAAATACTTGGTTGTTTTTTATTTTGCCTCTGAAATGGGTGGATATTTTGTTCTGGGATCAGGACTTGAGAGGAGCAAAGGGAGAGACAGAGATAAAAGAGAATGCTGCCGTAATTTATTGAAACAGTATCAAGCCCTTGTGCTTTGACTAAAAGCCTCAAGGATTCCAAGTTTAACAGGATGATGGATGAAAATGTTCCAGCGTGTTTATGAAATCTGACGCGAGGCATCTGTTATCCCGTGCTAACATCAGCATCCTTGGCCTGTTTTCAGGCCCCGCTCTCGATTCGCTAAAGCATGCTCAAACACAACAACAGGAAATCGTTTATTGAGCTGCTCCGTATTGTGTGATTTTCTGCTTTTGCTAGTCTTGAGTTACTTGTAAAAAACGTCAGTGAATGTCACAGCTTGGGCGCATGTGTGTCTGCCCACCCTTAGCAGAACAAATTGGACAGTGCTGCATTTTGACCAAAAGTGTTGAGAAAAGCATACTCTCCAAGGACACCAAAACTGCAAAAAGTATAACATTCTTCATAGAATCTGACATGGAGGTTTTTTTTCCTCTGTTAGCTGCAAAACAGTAACACAGATTCCATGGTTTCTCGGAAAGTCACAGGAACCACTCCATTAAAAGCGTAAAGGGTTGGGTTTTGATGCATCACTTCTTCTGTCAGCAACACAGTCTTGCCCACATGGAAACTTTAAAGAGGGTCCCAGCAAAAAACAGCTTGACACTTCTAGCACACAACAAATATTTGAGGTCAGGCTTCTTTTGAGCAACCCTGTCAATATGACTTTATTTGCAATGTGTGATTATATATAAAACAAGCACTTATTATGACTTTAATTACCATTCATGTAATTACAGATTGCTTGATTTACTGGCCTGTTGTGTGGTCTGTCAAAAGCAAGCTGATTACTGAACTTAACACAGCTTTGGTCACCATTTTGATTTGTTTCTTTGTGAAGTTACTGTCTCTGTCCTGCCTGTGTTCTAAAACACAACATACACAAATGTAAACAAATCTCACACAAGGATGGAAAACTGCTCTGCGAGAGTGTGTGTGTGTGTGTGTGTGTGTGTGTGGGTGTGTAATGACCCCACACAGCTCACACATAAACATGAATCCCACATTAAGTCAGTGGTCTTCTGGTCATGGCGATGGAAAAATCTAACTGGAGCTGAAGACAGACGGGCTGAGTGAGGAGGGGGGTGTGGAGAAAGAGAGAGAGAGGGGGAGAAAGAAAAAGAGAGAGGGAGAGAGAGAGAGGGAAAGAGAGAGGGAGAGGGAGAGAGAGAGAGAAGCGGGAAGACGAGGTGGAGGGGCGAAAATGCAGAGTCATGTTGAAGGAATGCTGGAAGGTGGGGTGAGTGTGTGTGTGTGTGTGTGTGTGTGTGTGCATGTGTGTGTATGCATGTGTGTATATGTGTGTGTGTGTGCATGTGTGTATGTGTGTATGCATGCGTGTGTGTGTGCGTGCATGTGTGTGTGTGTGTATATGTGTGTGTGTGTATGCGTGTGTGTATATATGTGTGTGTGCATGCGTGCGTGTGTGTGTGCGTGTGTGTGGGTGTGAGTGTATGGGGGGTTGCTGGTGTGTGACTGGCCCCATTTTTCAGTGCGCTAATCAGAGACAGCTGTCAGCATGAGTGCTCCGCTAGGGAGGAGCGCAGCATGGCTGATGTTAGGAGAAGGGGGGTGGGGGGGGTGGGGGGGCATTGGAGAAAGAAAAAACGAGGAAAAAAGAGAGAAAGAGGAAAAAATGGAGATGGCGGCGGTGTTGGTGGGGGTTGAAAGCAGATTCAGACTTTTCATCACTGTTTATTTATTTGTCTAGCAGAATGGCTGAGTGTAAGGGACAGAGAGGGAATGAGAAACTGAAAGGGAAAACACAAACATACACAGTTGGGAAGGGAGGGAGAGAGAGAGAAAGAGAGAGAGAGAGCAAAAGGAGGAGAGTGAGAGAGAGGGATGGCGAGAGAGGGAGGGAGAGAGAGAGGGAGAGAGAGAGAGAGAGCAAAAGGAGGAGAGTGAGAGAGAGGGATGGAGAGAGAGGGAGGGAGGGAGAGAGAAAGAGAGAGAGAGAGCAAAAGGAGGAGAGTGAGAGAGAGGGATGGAGAGAGAGGGAGGGAGGGAGAGAGAAAGAGAGAGAGAGCAAAAGGAGGAGAGTGAGAGAGAGGGATGGAGAGAGAGGGAGGGAGGGAGAGAGAAAGAGAGAGAGAGCAAAAAGAGGAGAGTGAGAGAGAGGGATGGAGAGAGAGGGAGGGAGGGAGAGAGAAAGAGAGAGAGAGAGCAAAAAGAGGAGAGTGAGAGAGAGGGAGGGAGAGAGATAGAGGGAGAGAGAGAGAGAAAGAGTGGGGGAGAGAGCGGGGCAGAGAGAGAGAGCAAAAAGAGGAGAAGGGGGGGGAGAAAGAGAGAGAGAGCAAAAGGAGGAGAGTGAGAGAGAGGGAGGGAGAGAGAGTGAGATAGAGGGAGAGAGAGAGAGAGAAAGAGTGGGGGAGAGAGCGGGGCAGAGAGAGAGAGCAAAAAGAGGAGAGAGAAAGAGAGGGGGGGGTGACAGGAGCGAGAGAGAGGGAGAGAGAAACAGTGGGGGAGAAAGAGTCCCTGACCTCTGTCTGAGAGGGGTGGAGGGTTTCCGTCCTTGCTCAGGTTCCTGTGGTCTTCATCCAGCCTGCCACCAGTCACTCACTCACTCATGGCAGTCATGGCTTCCTCTCCTGTTTGTCTATCAACACACCTTCACCGGTCTCAGTCCTCCTCTGCTTCTCTCTGTCTTCTTCCTCTCCCCATCACTCTTTTTTTATTCTTCTCTTTCCTGTGTTAAATGCCTTTTGTGTCTATTTTATTAGAAGGGCATTCACATTTGGGGAATAGATGTTAACATTTGTGGTGAATGCATTGTCTTCTATCCTTTAAATGTGAGCACTGTCGACTAGTCAGAAATGATCGTTCAGTTTCAACGGTTACCGCCAGTCCAGTATACATTTTTTTCTGCTGTAAACTGCCACCCCAGACAGTTTGTATATATTCACAATCCTTTGCAGTTTATGGAAAGCTGAAGCTTTTGGTTCACACACTGATGTGATGGGATAAAGTATGTGTGTGCATTCAACTCAGATACCACAGAGATATCACACCAAGGGTACCCTTTCATATTGCATCAGGAATAGCACTGAAATGAAGTGGCAGATGCCAAACTGACTGGTGAAGTTAAGACTTGAAGACCCTTGGCTGCCAGTCAATACACCTGGCTGCGATGACTACAAGGATTCACGTGGGAAACAAATCACAGTTCCAGACTTAAAGTTACAAGTGACACTGGAATCTGGCTAGTTGATGGCTATGCTGCGTTTGTAAGTCAACCCTCTCATTAAAATATGTTTTTAAGGCATATTTTGTAGGCGTATGGCAGGTATTACCCACTATGCAATAACAGTAAGTGTACTTATGATTGGGGTGCTCTGTATTATTGTTGAGTGGCCAAAAACCTGTGTCTCAAAGTTATTTGTCCTAGCAAATGATTAAATAACTCTGTCTAAGTCCATTTGTTTACTGTGACTGTAAAGAAAACAACTTGTGCGTGACGTCAGAAAAGGGTTAAAAAACCTGAACACGCACATGTGGTCTGTTTTTGTGTTTGTGTTCTAACCACCAAGCAGTCCATGCACACAGTGACATCTGAGCCAGGTTCACCTTCATTTGTTTTGTTTTTGCTTTCAAGATCCTGAGAGCTGTAGCTCTGGCTGCGGTTGTCACCTCCTCAGTCAGACATTGGCAGGAGCGTGCATCCAAATAAGTTCCCCCTTTTGCGGTGTAACAGGGAGCTTTCTGTGTACTTTCCACAACTGCTCGTTGTTTAATATCAATTAGGCTAGCTCTGACCTGATGTGGAGAGATAAGGTGCTTACATCATTATCAGCCTAAACACGACATTTCACAACATATCCTCTTTGAGTCTGCACAGTCGCGCTCTCAATTGTATCACAGCCACAGCGGGTGTATTCACAGACGTCAGAGGTTCTGCCAAGAGAAGCAGATGATCAGATGGGACTATTCATATTTTGGAATTTGGCTGATTTGAGGCTACAGGTGTATTTTCTATAAATTGCCTCTGGAATAAGTAGGCCTGCTCTGTCTGCCTAGTCACCAAAAACCTCATCCACATGAACTAGGGCTCTTATTACTCTGTTCTTTTTGTGGTAAGCTCTGTGCACTCTATGTTGTAGGCTGCCTTTGTTGAGCCCTTCTTCAGACAGATACTTCCCCCTCTGGGTACTTTTCTCACTCTTAGTGTGCTTACCTCAGATGATAAACCTTGATGGCAGACTTTCATGGCAGCTTGGATTCTGAGACTGAATAACAATGGGGAGTCGCTAGTCATCATGGGCAGAGTTAACCTCAAGCTCCTTAAACAACAGAGAAGTATCCCACTAGGGGGGTAAGGTAACTACAGCTACACTGAGTTATCTTCAAGTAAATATAAACAAGCTCTAACGACTTCCTGTGTGTGTGTGCTCTACTCTGCCTTACTCTGCCTGTCGCTACAGGAAGGACGTGATGTCATTTCCTGTGGCAGCACGCAGAGGTGGAAAGAGAGAAGCCCCCCAAATTTCCCTCAACTTGCGCACTATTCTTTTGCAGTTATTCTAAGGTTTGGCTTTGGTGATGCCCCCACCTGCTCAACCACATCTGAAATAAAAATATTTCCCCACACACATGTAAGGGATAGTGGAAATGGAAGCGGAGTGGCCGGTACACCTCGAAGTGCAATAACTTTTTGATATCCGAACACCGTGAAGTCCATTATCCCACTTATACCACACTTGTCTGATGTTAATTTCAGGTAATCATTTCCACCTTTTAATCGCTAAAACAAACTAATTTGTAGAACTACTTCCATCCGCCACAAGATGTGTCTTTTCATAACTTACTGGACAAACTGCCGTTGCTAATTCCAAATTGGAGGTTGCTATGGCCAAGAGCCAGTCGTTAGTTCCATGCCTTTGGTTGTCAAGCTAGCTAGTCAAAAGTTCTTTTAAGCATTGCTTAGCAAAGTCACGTTAGTAAAGAGTGCAAATGCAGCGTGGCAGCACTAAAAGACGATCTCAGAAGCGTATAACATGTCCCAACTCTGTGTTCTTCCATCTGCTCGTCATTTGCTAAAGCGGTCATGTCTTAATTTGTTTATTTACAGTTCACCATGAACTTGGCGCACTGATACATAATCATAATAAGGTCGGAAAGCAGGGACTACTTCATAGGTGTGCATATATAGAAAGTTAATAACCGTTCTAAAGGACGCATCACAATGTGAAATTGAACGAAGCCGTGGTATAAACATATCTAAGATACACACATTCCCCCCCGACACATATACATATGATACAGACACATTCTCCTTGTCCCAGATACCTTAATTTGCCGTCATGTGACTGGGCCTAAGCAATTACATAATTAGACATGTTTTTTGTCCTTTGAACAGCAATTGAACATAACAGAATTAGTTTAGGTACATTTCATCCACACTCGGTTATTTTTCCATGTAATCATTTTTTGCTCATTGTCATGTACTCATAATACTGCATGACCCAAGGACTGTTGTGAATATGTATATAATATAGACATACAGTAATTAAGGTTGTTACACCAGCAATTACACCTGCGTTGTATAAACTTGTCTAAAACATCCAAATCTACCGTGGCTCAAGACTCAGAAGAGTTTTTTTTCTAAACCAATATAATAATGTGAATAATAATACAGAATAATGATAGAAAGGATAATTCCATTCCGTATGTGTTTGCTCTCTTCAGGGCACTGTTACTGTTGGCCATACTGTATTCTAAGTGGTACACTCTCTTCCCATGAGCACTTGTGGGGCTGCCTGCCTGCCTGCCTGCCTGCCTGCCTGCCTGCCTGCCTGCCTGCCTGCCTGCCTGCCTGCCTGCCTGCCTGCCTGCCTGCCTGCCTGCCTGCGTCTTGAAGTGGCACAGAAGTGGGACAGGATGTTCTGAGGTCTGTCGCCTCGTGCTGCTGCTGCTGCTGCATGTTAGCACACACACACACACACACACACACACACACACACACACACACACACACACACACACACACACACACACACACACGCACACGCACACACATACACACACTTTCTCTGTCTCTTGCCTCATGTGCATGCGTATGTCTCACCCACTGGCTGTTGTAGATCCTGCCTATGTCAGTTCCTCTGGAACATGCAGAGGAGGCCTAGCTCGGGTCTGCTTTCAGACGCCTCTGCACAGGGACCAGAGCAGAGCAGACAGGGGACACTTCTTAACCATTTCGGGCCCACACAAACATCTCTTTGACGTCTTCGCCAAATACATCTACGGTTACCGGAGGAGCATTCTTAAAAACTAACCGATGTGTTTTTCGCAAAAAAAAAATCCATGTTTGCAAGATCATTATGACAGCCCAACTGCCTGCCTATATGTGTGTGTATGTACGTGTGTGTGTGTGTGAGTTCAGCTGCGTGTTTACACATATCTGTGTGTTTATGTCAATGCTATACGATTCAGGTGAAATTGCTTTGCGTAATCACTTTCACAAATACAACTGCCAGAGGGGAAAATGTACAGAACACTGAACCATGATTGCGAAGGAAAAAGCCAAGGTGACATTGAAA
The DNA here is from genome assembly GCA_027475355.1 of Coilia nasus. NCBI lineage: Eukaryota > Metazoa > Chordata > Actinopteri > Clupeiformes > Engraulidae > Coilia > Coilia nasus. Next base: position 17,435,221 of record CM050205.1, read on the forward strand.
AGACAAACTCCATGACAATGTAAGAGTCTAATGTTATGGAAGTGCTCTGTCTCTGACCAATCAGCGGCCGACACCTGCTTTATAAAGACTTGACTAACTCACCTTTTTCGCTGCTTCCCGTGCTGACGTATCAACGCGTCCTCCTCCCTCTCCACCAATATCAGTTTGGTCCCTGTCTATCTGCCTGGGGGTATCTAGTTCCGGCTAATTGGCTATGGCGGGATCTGCCGGATCTATTGATGCAAGACCTGGGCCGATGACTGGACCTACGTCAAAGAATATCTACTTCCTGCTTAATGTTCAAATGTTAATTTCTATCTTTATTAAACATTTAATTCCAATTCCTTATCCCTGAGTTGAACTGAAGATACCACTGAGAACATCTTAGACAAAGCTTCTGCATCTTAGACAAAGCTTCTGCAGTAGGGCGGGAAACTGGGAGGGTAAAACCAAAAGACAGCAAGGTGCATCAGATTAGTTCATACTAAACAGCAGTAATGTTATGATATAAGATTATGGTCCCCCATGGTGAATAATGCAGCTCTAGAACATCTGTTTTTAAGGTCACGTGTAGAAATGTCTTAGATGAACAAAGATCATGGGTGAGATGATTCCCTGGAAGATAAACTGCCTGGTTGAAGACTGCAAACTTACACTTACTTCTTGAGTGCAGGGTGTAGTTCAAATTCAGTGCTGATTCACAGATCACTTTTTTCTCATACTGTTGCCATTCACTACCACTTGTGAATTAGACCCACCCCTCCCAACCACACACATACTCCCACCCCACCCATCCACCCCCTCTATACACACAAATACACACGCAAAAACAGACAGACACACACACACACACAGAAATACACACACAAAAAAAGACATACACACACACACAAATACACACACAAAAAAGACAGACAGACACACACACACACAAACAAGCCTCCAGTGAGGCCGTACTGTGCGGACGTGTTTGTGCAGAGGCTTGATGATGGGAAGGTCAGGCTAAGTGGGTTTAAATAAAGTTTAAATGCAGTTGAAATGAGCTGCAGGCCTTCCTCTGGGGACTGGCTAATGAGGGCCGTGCTTAAAACATTCCCTAAAAATACACCAGGGCTGTTTCAAGTTCTCCGGCCTCTGCTCGACTTAATGTTTTCGCAGAGTTGTTGTCTGAACTCCAAAATACGGTTTCCATGATGTGTTACACCTTTGCCGTAGCGCTGCTTGCTGGCAGTAGATAGGAGCACTCTTGTCACTTCATAATTCCGCGCGACTCCTGTGCAGCACAGTGTGTTTTCTCTCAGTGCTGGTCGAGTCAGGATTTAGTGCTTTTCCAACAAGTAGGTCCTAGATGACCAACAAACTAAATAATTTCCTGTACTGGTGATTTCCGAGCAGCCTAATTTATTTTAGCGGGGGAGGGAGGAGAGATATACAGTACTGGAGGGGTGGTGGCAGTGGTTGTATTTGTGTGCGCATGGAACTAAAGTAGAGCTGAAGTCTGCCAGAAGTCACTGCTCGATGTTTACACAACTGGATTGGCTATTTCCCATGGTGTGCAGTGTTGGTACTGATAACTTATTTATGTAAGTCCCAGTATGAGAGAACAGAGTCGTTTATTTTTGGATATTCCCTATAGATAGATCTGATTTCTCCGACTGGAGCTATTTCCTAAATACGTGCCTCGCCTCAAGCCATCTAGAGGGGCTGTCTGCTGCAGTAGGGCACGAGTTTATTTCGCAGCACAACCCAGCTCATTTCTAGATCATCCACCATTGTTTTTCTTTTTACTTTTTTTTTTTTCCAAATTCAGCACCGTTTTTTAACAGTGTTTTCTCAGAGGTAACCACCACCACAAACTCCTTCTCCTTCTGACACGATGGTTCATGGCTTCAGCTGGAGTGGAAAGTCCAGGGCCGTGGCGGCAGGCTAGGGATGTTGGGAGCCTGAATCATAGTCCTCGCTGCTGTCAACATTGCTGTGCGCCTGGCACGACCTCATGACACAACGCTGAGCACTCCGTTTCATAACACTTTGCCAGAATGCCTGGTCATCATGCCTACGTAATTACAGGGCTGTCACAAGTTATTTAGAATGCCATTCCTCATGTTATTCATCACACAGCCACGTTAGGACTAATGGGTAAAACTTGTTATCATGAGAATGGAGCTGAGTTTCCCATTTAGTGCGAAAACAGGCCACAGTTACCTGTCTAAACTCTGAGAAAATCCAATTAATCAGCTGTAGCAGAAATCTCAACAAAGGCCAACATTTTTTTCATCGTTATGGTTTTTGGACCAGACATGATAAAAATCGATGGGATGACTGCACATAAAAACAAATTAATATACAAACAAAAAAAAACTATTCCAAAGACTAAGTAGGAAGCTGTTCAGTTGTTGTCCGAGTACAGTATATACCAGAACAAGGCAAGGCAGGAAGTCAGCCTGTGTTACGAAGCCTACATAACAAATGAAAAAGCCCATTTTTAACTTCTCTGCAAGTGATTGTTCATGAGCATACCTGCATCTACTGTATATCTGAATATCTGTCTGCTTGTAGCCATCTTTGATTGTTGCAGTACATTGTTGTGTGTGCATCATTAAATATTTTTTATGGGAACATTAAAATCAGTGTGTGGACATTCTTTCGCTGTGTTTATCCTTAATTGCTCTCATCCAGATAAGTCCACAACTTCTGTTCAAAGTCAGTAGGTTCACACACCACTGAACTCTATGCCCACAACCAACAACATGATGTGGCTGTCTATACCACAGTGAACCCGCCCAGAGAGTTTTACCACTTCACAGTTTGTCTGTCTGTCAGTCATGCTAAATAAGTGGATGGTGCTGACAGAGGCATCTGTTTTCCAGAGGGGGAGGGCAGACGGCTTCTGGTGTGTGTCTGAAAATGTGCGTTTGGTCAGCAGGAGCCAAGTGGCAGCAACATCCGGTGTGTTCCTCCTTCCCAGTGCCAGGAAATGGCGGCCCTGCTGGCTTCTGCCCTTGACCCTAGAGGAAGTCTACTCATCCGCCTCGGTGCAGGGATGCGCTGACTCAGCACGGCCACTCTAACCCCGTGGGATGGGATGGCCACAGTCCGTGCTGACATGTCCCACAAACATCGCCATCATTACCGTCATCGTCATCGTCCTCATCATCCAAAAAACATTTTGAGCTGTGAGGAACGCTTATGAAAGTCCCTTCAGTGACAGAAACATTTTTTCACTACCAGGAAGTTCCTCATGTGGTAAATGATTCTGTGAAGAACCTCGAGTACCTGATATTTCAAGAACGGATGGGGAAGTTATGCAAGGGCTCAAATCATGTACATTTGTGGCTCCCTCAACATTCTTCACTCCTCTGTTCATGTCAACGCAGTCTTCAGGCCTTTGAAGCCATACTGTATGGACAGCTGAGAGGGGTCAGCGATGCAGATGTGTGGCAAGACCCTTTAAAGCAACACTAAAGCCCTTTTCCTCTTCAGTCGCCCTACAGGTTTGAAGTGGAATTGTCTTTCTTATGTCTCAATCGAACTAAAGATCGGCAACCCGCTTTGGCAAACTTGCATAGTGTGGTTATACAGTAGCTCATGGAGGGCTGCAGAGCGAATTCAGAAGTACTACCCACCCTGTTACGAGTTGATGAAATGGTTTTGGAAACATTATTTTATAGTTAAAAAAAACTAGTTAGTATTGCTAAGTAACAAGGACATGTACAGCCACTTGTGCTGTGAACCTTGTATTTTGCCAAAATTGCTCTGCAACTAGAACCAGCTGTGGGATGCTTGTGAGCCTGCTGAAGGTGGGGCTTCGCAATCCAACCTGGCTTAGAGGCAGCCTGCTGTGAGAGAACAGAGGGAGGCTTTTGGTTTCAAAGTGTTTATTGAGTTTTTCGGGGGGCTTGAGCATCATGGCCTCTCTCTCTCTGACTTGTCATCACGGAGTGATTGTGTCTCAATACGTCCCGCATGACCGCTGTAAGTCCTTTTGTATGAAGAAGCAAAGCTGGAGGGGTTGACCAAATGACTTTCATTCTGCATTGTGAAATCTCGATTATATCACGTTTTTATTGAAGAAGGTTCCACAAATAACAAGCTCACAGGGAACAAGCTCTCTCACCCTTCCTCTGTATTCCTCTTTTTCTCTACTCTCCATCTTCAAAGACAGAAATCAGTGGTAACTGTGAACACCAGGAATGCCCCCCTGCCACAAAATGTATAAAACAAAAAATAAATATTCCAGTCAAGATTTACAGATGTTTAAAAGATGAATGACTGGTAAAGAATGCTAAATCAGATATTATCACAGAATTGTTGATCAAAGTGTTGAAGCCCTTTTGATCAAACCTTAAGTTTAAGGTGACCCAATAAGTTCTGTCTTTATGATCTACAGCCATATTGTGAACCCTTTCTACCAAAGATGATTAAAATCTGGCCCTTGACTGATCACCTCAAAGCTCCAGACACCTTATCTATAACCAAACTAGCCCATCCCAGTGAAAGGTGTGGCTTGTTTTCACAAATTCACACTTTGTTTTGTTGTGTTTAGTTTGCCAGATGTGTTTAGTTAGATTAATCCAGATTTCGATCCAGACTATTGATTCCCCACCGCTGGTGTTTTCCCCAAGCTCAGCCTTTCGCCAGTGCAGCTGCCTGAGCCAGCGGCCTGTGTGAGTCGCGCGGTGAGGTTTCGGGCAGCAAAACCTAGCAGTGGGTTGGTCTGCCTCCATCTCATGTATGCCAGCACGTTTTCCCTCAACCAGCCCCCCCCCCCCCACCCCTTCTTTATTTATCTAATCTGTTGTAAGTGGTTTGGAAGTGTTTGGGGGCTGAATTTGTGGTTTTTAGCGACTGTACTCGTGCTGAGTATGTGTGGTCTGGGTGACAATGTTTTGGAGCCGGGCTGGTGTTTTCGCATGTGTGAGTGTGAGTGTATGTGAGAAGTGTGGGGCCCACTGTGTGTGTGTGTGTGTGTGTGTGTGTGTGTGTGTGTGTGTGTGTGTGTGTGTGAGTGTGACTAATTCAGTTGGCCGTGCTTTGCTGATGTTTGCTATGGTTGGCCAATGCAGCAGTTTTTTGGAGTGGAAATATCTTTTATAAGGATATTACTGGCTAGTCCGGTGTTGACCCTCCTCTAAATTTAGGCGTATCTGGGTCGAAGCCATGCCTTGCCATGTGTCCTTTTATTGACGTCAGCGGCTCTTTTCGGCAACCAGACGCTGAACCCTCACCCCATCCAGCCTCTGAGAAGGCCTTGAGACTGCATTAGACTGAGTTACACAAACAAATCATGCCTTTGGAGTAAACCTCGCCGCGTCTCTCCCAGTGCCGTGCCGATTTAGCCCCTTTTGTTTGTGTAGCTTTGAAATTCTGTGTAATTACTTATATAATGATAATGATAATGTTAACTGTACCCTATGATGCTGGATGAAAGCGCAGCATGTTCTATGGGCTTGTGTGGCCCATCTGAGTGAATTTATTTTATGAAGTTAGTTATTTAGTTAGCTAGTAAATTAGCTAAGTTGGTAGTTAGGGGTGTGGTCAAGGCTTCTTTCTTTCTTTTTTTTCTTTCTTTCTTTCTTTCTTTCTTTCTTTCTTTCTCTTCTTTCAAAAGTGGCAATTTCCTCATAATTTCAACTTTTGCATGCTTTTCCACATCCACAAAGTCCCTGCATGGAATCAAAGATGGTCCCGTGAAAACAGCCACAAAAAAATGGTTTTAGTTTCAGTTCCACGGCGCTCCTGAATGCCCTCTGCAAGCTGGCGCAGGCACCTCTGATAGCTGGAAGCTGTTGAAGTGCAGACAGTGCGGTTGCACAACCTCCACACACGCACGCACACACACACACACATACGCATGCACGCCTGCACACCCACACACACGCCCAATACACACCCACACACACACACGCACACACACACTTACGCCTACACGCCCGCACACGCCCTACGCCCAACACATGGCCAACACACGCATGCACACACGCACACATGGATGGACGCATCTATGTACACACACACACACACACACACACACACACACACACACACACACACACACACACACACACACACACACACACACACACACGGATGGACACATGCACACACACACACACACATACACACAGTCCTTATGGCTGAGCCTTACACAGGGAATAAAGCCAACTCTCTCAAGAACCCTCACACTTGTAGCACCCTCTCTGAGTACTCTGCCAGTATTATTTTCAGAAAGAATCACAAAACAAAGATTTTTGAGCTAGCTCAGATCCCATGAAGGCATGGTGTGGGTCAACTTCAAATATGTAAACAAAAAATGATCTATGAACTATCATGGCATAACACAAGGGTGTAGGTTTGGTCGGAATATTGGTGGGAGCACAACAATTTGTCAAAATCTCGAACATAACAATATAAAAACTATCTTTGGGATGTGTGGAAAAATTGTTAGGGACAATTGAGTTCATTTCAAAACAGATATAGACATGTTCCTACTATCCATATGCCCATGTCATATGCCCATGTCACAACGGTCTTGGTGGTCTGGTGTGGGACTTGACTTCTCACCTTTAAGTGAAAAGCAGAAGAAACTTTGGTTTGGTTTCAGGCGATGTGATATGATCGCACAGGATCTCCTCTGTATCACCAACCATCACTCTCACAGCCCAACTAAAAGCACAGGCAAGACCAGCAGATAAGTACATGGCTTTGCATGCTACATGTGGGTATGTGGCATTTTGTTGATTTCAGTTTAAGTTCATGGAAATCCTGGGGTTTACTGCTAGCATCCTGTGTTTTACTGTTAGCGCCTCTAAATATGTGCTGCATCCTGCCTGGTTGGGGGACATTTTAATGTAATTTTTTAAAATCGATAATGCTATTGCCTGAAAGTGATAACACACTTGTACAACATCTGCCCCTCAATGTGACAGTTCCCTATAATCACAATATTTAGCTCTGCTGCTCCACATTGCCAACTACTGGTCAGGTAGTGGAATGCAGGCAGAACATTTAGCATTGGAGCCTCCAGCCATTGCTTTGAACTGCATGTCCATTTGCTGTACTATGGTCTTTCATCAGGCAAATAAATCACAGTTTTATTAAGAAAACATTAACAATACACCACCTGATGACTATGGACCAGTGGATAACATCACCACAATTCAGATATAATGAAACAATATTTGAAAGTCTTGTGGTATGTCAGTGTCTTTTTTTTAATTTTTATCTGGAACACAGTGATGATAAAGAGATGAGCACGATGAGCTTTTTAATTGCTTCAGCTTTTATTTCTTTAAAGCAACTTACGGATCAGAATAATCACCGTAGCATACTTACAGTTGACCTACTACTACAGTTACCACTGTCTTTGCTTCTACTGGGAGTTGTGTCCAATTTAGCAAGGATACTTTCAATCACCACTCTGCTTCCTACTAGTTATCTAATGTGAGACATTTATGTAGCTCCCTCCGGTAAATGACGACGAGAAGTTCTTTTTACTGGCTGTTTAATATGCATGTTTCAAACTTACAAAGACATACATATCTCACATACCGTGAGAACTAAAAAAGAAGCCAAAAACCCGAATTACATGCTATTCAAAATGACACATAGAAATATGGAAACATATATGGACACATAAATGACTAGATACCTCATTGGCCGCTGGCCAAAGGGAGTTAAGCAAAACTTATCTTTAACACTTTTGCACTTGAAACACTTAACACCTTCAACTTAAATCTTCATGAGCTCCACAGTGGCATGGTTTGCCATCTACTCGCCAGGTGTCTCACTAACAAAATTCCCCCCTGCATATATTATATTCTTACAAAATACAAGCAAACCAAATAAACGCAAAATATATTAGCAAATAAAAATATTTATGTAAACAACAAACATAAATAAATGCCTTCAACTGTCTGGCAGTTACAATTTAAGTCAGTGAATAGCCAGGTTGTGTGGTTGTGTGTGACTATGAGCATCAGTGTGTGTGTGTGTAGGTGTGTGTGTGTGTGTGTAGGTGTGTGTGTGTGTGTGTGTAAATGTGCATATGTGTGCTTGTTAGGTACTGCAGATGCACATTGAGCCTGCAATTCTGCCTGCTAACCATTGCCCACCTCCACACACACACACACACACACACACACACACACCCTGAGGCTTGGCAGCGGTACCTCGGCACTTGGGGTCAAAGGTTAATGGTGGCTCACGGCGCCAGGCATTTCTTTAGGATCCCACTTGGGTTTTGTCAACAGCAAGGCTGTCAGGGCAGATTAAGACTGCCAGAGCTAGGGAGAGCACACAGACAGGACTCCTAATCACTGTCAACCCTCTCATTCCCTCTCTCCTATTCTGTCTCTCCCCCTCTCTCTCCCTCTCCCTCTCTCTCTCTCTCTCTCTCTCTCTTTCTCTCTATCTGCATATCTACCTCTTTCTCCTTCTAAATTTTCCACGTGCTTCCTATGTAACACTTTTTGTCTCCCATAAGTTTGTCTCCCAGAGATTATTTTGGAGAAGTAACAGAGGAAGAGGCGTAGAAACTTTGCACCAACTTTTGTCCTTTCGTGGGGCCAGTTGAGAACTTAAGAGCAGGATTGAGTCGTCCTCCCTCCCTCCCTCCCTCCCTCTGTTCCTCCATTTTGATTTTTTTTTCTACACAGGGCTGCATGGAATTGTGGGTACTTGGACCCAGAATTCCGCCCAATCATCTTTGTCAGTGCAGAGAGGAGATCAGAAGATCAAACTCCCCTTCAGGCCATGTTATTTAGAGGGAGATTTAAAGCCTGCGAGTTGAGCTCTGTGTGTGTGTGTGTGTGTGTGTGTGTGTGTGTGTGTGTGTGTGTGTGTGTGTGTGTGTGTGTGTGTGTGTGTCTTGATACCCTCAACATGCTGTAGATAAGAGGCTAAGTGTATGTATGTGAGACAGACTGAACTAACAAGTCAGCCTTAAATGTCTTGCCTGAAAGGAAAAATGTGCCCTGGCCCAATTCTACCCCCAGCCTATGTAATATGAAGTAGAATATAAACGTTCAGATAGAAAGAAACATCTTTCATGACAAAAGAATTTCTCACATTTTTATGTCTGAAGCTTAACTTCTTGTATGAGAATCTAATCTAATCTGATTTGTTGTGACACACCGAAGAGTCAGGGAGCTTACCACTCCTTAAGTGTCTCTGGAAGAGTGGAGAGGGAAATGCTTTTCGTGCCGAGGATGTAGCTGAGAGTGTTTCACAGTTTGGGAAAAATAACACAAATTGTGTTTCAGTTACCCAATACCATAATGGACAGTCAAAAATAAGAAAACTATGGATAAACTATGCATGTCTGTAACATGCGCAATCATAAAAAGGGGGAAGTAAACATTATTTTATCATTTTAAAAAGTTGTGTAAGCAGCATTTACGTGCATTTACCTTGCACGTTATCATTGTGTGACTTGGATCGACTCCTGTTGTAGGACCAGGCCTGCTACCCATGCTGGAGTATATGCAGGTTACCATCAGAGTAATTTCCCAGGAGCACCTCCCCTTAGGAGTCTGTATCTTATGTATGCACACAATTCCCCTTCTCTTCGGCGGTGCTAATTTCTATTCCATACAAATAGCTGAGCTATGGGACATGTTGATTTGTTCCAGCATAAATAGGCCTGTAAAAGTTATCAGTAGTTGCAGCTAATTCCAGATGTGTGTATAACCAGAAAAATGCAAACAGACTTGACGTTGGGTTGTGATAACAGATAAACATCTGTTCGCCGTTGTTGGCTCCATTGTTGCATTTAACAAA
>CM050205.1:17457500-17462500 GCA_027475355.1 Coilia nasus
AGGGCCAGATGACAGAGCAAAAGGGGCTGGTGTTGTTTTTGTTGAGTTAAGGGATTGAGGTGCTTTGTGGGATGCTGGAGGAGGTAGTATTTGGAGGGTTTTTTTACAGTGCACAGGATCCACGAGGAGCCACAAGATTAAGGAGTGCATTGTAGCTGAGGCCGGTACACTGTAATTATCAAAGCAGACTGTATGTACTGTATGTGAGAGGGAGAGGGGGCAGGCACACATACAAAGGCACATGCGCGCACACGGACACACACACACACACACACACTTACAGTACAAACGCACACACACACATACAGTATGCACACGCACACACATATATACAGTACGCACGAACACACACACACACACACACACACACACACACACACACAGTACAAACTCAAACACACACAGTACGCACACACAGACATACACACAAACACATCACCTTGAAATGATAATCAGAATGATGCAGTGGTGTGTTGACATCAAGTCTAAATTGAGGACCTGTGTGTATGGGATAAACAATCATCATCTTCCTGAGTCTGTATTTTAAACTGGTACGTCAGGCCACAGTGTGTGTGTGTGTGTGTGTGTGTGTGTGTGTGTGTGTGTGTGTGTGTGTGTGTGTGTGTGTGTGTGTGTGTGTGTGTGTGTGTGTGTGTGTGTGTGTGCATGTGTGTGTGTGTGTGTGTGTGTGGGTGTGTGTGTGTGTGTGTGTGTGTGTGTGGGTGGGTGTGGGTGTGTATTGCGTGTGTTGCCACAGCTGCTCTGGAAATAAATCTCTCAATTCTTCTCTCTTTGTTTCAGAAATCTTGGCAAGAGTTTACAGAGCATATGCACACATAATTCAACACGATCACAGGCCTATAATACACATTTGTAATTTAGTTAATCAACACTACATATACATTGTTTAGGTTATAAACACTCTATAACTCATGTTATAGCTTTTATTCATCTCCAGCTCCAACACCAATTACAAGCACTGTATGAGCTGAGAACATGGATGCTTTGTTCATGTTAGACTGATGCAAAGCATTTAGAATTTAGATACCATGTGGCATCCATTTAAATAATGGAGTCTTTAAGACAAAGCGTGGACAGTAAAACACAGTTAGCATACTGACACTAGCTGTATAGCTTCTAGGAGTCTTAGAAGCAGCAGTGAGTCATGTGCTTTAGACCACAGACGTGAGTGACATAAGCTCTATTAAATGTTACACAGTCTTTACATGGCTGCCATTTAAGTGCCATGAAAGCCCTCGGGGAAAACATACACATGAGCTTTAAGGGAGGCAAGAAAACAGTTGTTTTATAGATCACACTGTGGGTAGTGATGTAAAAAAAGATTATACGTTTTAAACATTATGTATTTAAAATGTATGACGGTGTGGGCATTAAGGCTACTTAACGGTGATAACAACTTATTATGCACAATTTACATGACATTACATTTAGCATGTGCTTTTGTCCAAAGCAACTTACAATTGAGGAAAAGAATTAAGCTACAGCAATAATATGAGATTATAGAATAAATGCAAGAAAGAAAAGTAAAGAAGTGCATGTGGGTATAGGATAGATGGTTAGGCAGTTAATGACTTAGAGCTGTTAGATTATTTTCCAATTATCTGTTTGTACAGCCCTGTTTGTAGAATGTAATTGCACGTGGAGAACGTCCAGGCACAGTTGGTAGTTTCATTGCCTAAATTGGGACCAGGAAGAACTGCTGCTGCCCCACAACCAGAAACAACCTTCACCTGAGTCTGCAACCTCTCCCACTCCTCCCCCCCTCTCTCCCCAACAGAGGCCAGACCACACACAGAGGGAGAGAGAGGGGGAGAGAGAGAGAGACAGAGAGAAAGCGAGAGAGAGAGAGAGAGAAGAGAGAGAGAAAGCAAGAGAGAGAAAGAGAGAGAGCGAGAGACAGAGAGAGAGAGAGAGAGAGAGAGAGAGAGATCACCACAAAGACCAAAAGGGTGAACAGACCTGTTTCCCTATAGGAAATCACAGAGAGAGACAAAGAGAGAGAGAGAAAGAGAGAGAGAGTGAGTGAGAGAGAGAGAGAGAGAGAGAGAGAGAGAGAGAGAGAGAGAGAGAGAGAGAGAGAGAGAGAGAGAGAGAGAGAGAGAGAGAGAGTCCTTGTTTCTTTATAATTTTATGTTCTGATCTTTGTTTTTGTCTTACCGCTCAATATTTGTTACAAATGCAAAACAGGCATCTCAGTGGTATCCTCTCCTCTTTCTCTTTCTCTCTCACTCTCTTCCTCTTCCCCTCCTCCATTCTCTCTCTCTCTTTCTCTTCTATTCTCTGTTTTGCCTCTGGCTTATGGTCTCTCTCTCTACGTGTCTGTCTGCCCCCCTCCCCTCCTTTGTATAATTGCTTTACTTTAGTTTCTATGTTTTTTATGTGGAGTTTCCATCGCGCTCTGGGCCTGCCGTGGTTCCAGTGCGCCGGGCCAGTGGCAGTAAAATGCTCAGAGGACAGGAGGCACAGAACAAAGCAGATGAGAAGACAGGAGAGAACTGGAGAGGAGAGGAGAGACGAGGTGAGAGGAGGTGAGAGGAGAGGAGAGGAGAGGAGAGGAGAGGAGAGGAGAGGAGAAGAGAGGAGGAGAGGAGAGGAGAGGAGAGGAGGAGAGGAGAAGACCGGAGAGAACTGGAGAGGAGAGGAGAGCAGAGAGAAGAGGTGGAGAAGAGAGAAGAGCAGAGGAAAGGAGAGGAGGTGAGAGGAGAGGAGAGGAGAGGAGAAGAGAGGAGAGGAGAGGAGAGGAGAGGAGAGGAGAGCAGAGGAATGCAGAGGAGAGCAGAGCAGAGGAGAGCAGAGAAGGGGATAGCCCGCCTGCTTCCTTTAAACATCAGCCATAGCTGTCTGACAGCAGACACTGGCACTGCCTCTGCCCGCCCACACACACACACACACACACACACACACACACACACACACACACACACACACGTGCATGCACATATGTACACACACACAAACAGAGAGAGAGAGAGAGAGGGAGAGAGAGCGCAACACATACACATTTTCATGGAACATACAACGCACCCACTGTCACAAATGCACACACAAACGCAGAAAGCACAAATGCAGAAAGCAAGAGGAAGAGAGACAGAGACTCACAAATTACATAGCTTTGATAACTACGTGGCCTAAAACAACCACACGGGTATAGTTGATCAGTTGATGATAGTTTTGAGCATTGAGCATTTTGCACTGCAAACGCCTGGGAGGATACAGATGACTGCAAATAAGCCAATGTTGAGTCATCCTCTACACTTCCTTCAAGGATCCAATCCCAAGTGGGGTTTCCCAGCCCCAGAGAGATGGGCCTCCCCTAAACGCCCTGCTTTACTCAAAGCTCTCTCGTGCTGTGGAGTTTCTGCTTGGGCACGGTTTAGTCCTTAGGCACTTTACTGAGACCATGTTTAATGGTTTTGGCAATACATACAGCACATATACAGTGAGGATGCTTTGGGAGGACAAAACATGTAGTTGTCTAAATCAGTTTTGCCCAAAATATCAGCATGCTAACGTTAGCGGTGAAATATGAAGATCTTTTCAGTCACCTTATCAGTGCCTGCCTTGTGTTGGGCGTTGATTTATCGTGTTAACTGTTAAACATCTTTCCCCTGCATCATACTTTGTTCACTGACTTTAAGGTGTTGTATTCCCTCTCTGATAAGCTTGAAAGGCTTGGGCTGTTTTTGTATTAAGTAATGCAAAGTCCGGCCCACCCTGAAAAAAGTTCCTGGTTTTTCCATTAAAATGTACTCTCTGATTTTTATTATCCTTCAATGACCTTACCAGTTACTTTGTATAAATGCATCTCGGGAAAAAAAATCTGTTCATCTGGAGCTATATGATACACAGAAAATCATCTGCAGACTAGCATCTTTGTATTTTCATATTGGCCACTGGTCCGCCATATAATTACTCTCATGGTAATTTATATACTAATGCTCAGCTGCCTTTGGGTAGAAAAAAACCTGAATGCTTCAGCAAAGATGACCGCTCTGTCATTTGTAACCCAAGCTCTACGTGTTGTTCGTGTATATCTCCGCTGGATCTGTCCGCAGTGGGAAGGCGGTGTGGATGGCCCGCAGGCGACGCCAGGCCCACGGGTGTGGCCGCGCTGACCTCATCCCCGCTGGCTTTTTACAGCACGGGCCGAGCCTGTTAAAAAAGTAAGTGAAGTCACTGTAAACATCTGAGAGGGGTTCCAGAGAGAGAAAAGGGCTGAGAGCGAAAGATAAAAACTATGCGTGTCTGGCTAAAACATGCATAAAGTGCATAAATTGGACTTTGCCCATACACAGCCTAATTTTTTTTGTCATGTTATGTACTCTGAAATCACATACGTATATCATGGCAACCTTCAAGTTGCCATGCTAAGACCTGACAATAATTCGCTTGGATAAAGTGAGCCTTACAGAGGTTTACAGAGGTAATTGGAGAAATGACCATTGAGTAATTGTGCCTGGTCTGTGTCCAACGTTTTCACCATCTTGCAATTGTTATCTCACGTTCTCTGGCTCCTAAAATTTTATTGGCTTTTAACAACGTGAAAATGTTCCCGCGTGCCCTTTTACTATTGCGAGTACAGAAGAGGCATGGTCAGTGGACCACTGCCATAAAGTTTTATTTTTGAGCTCATTCTGATTTCAGTAAACCTGTGCTTTTATGTAAAAGATTTGCTAAATGGCAAAGACTTCATATTTGGAACGTATGATCCCGCAATGCAACAAGTTTGCACACTTGCAAGTTAGAAATGTTGCCAGTTACGCATGTTAACAACATAACCACTAAAACATTTAGATGCTGATACCAGAATTGCCATTGGCGTACAACAGCCTGTGTGAACGCAAGCATGGAGAGGAGTAGAATGCCGGCAGACAGAAAACTTTGCCCAACACGTCATTGTAATTTGATCCCCCGCTTGGCTCTTTAAAGAAATAAGAGATGACCTGCCTGCATGAGGACGTGCCGCATCGTCCTTTGAG
>CM050205.1:17467500-17475000 GCA_027475355.1 Coilia nasus
TACTGTATCGCTGTTACAGTGTAGCTACCTAATTAGGTACAGTGGGACAACCTGTGTAACAATTCGTAGTATCATGTACTGTACTGTGTAGTGTTGTACTTATATAATGTGTTTTTGTGACAATCCTTCAGAAAGTTGCCATTGATTGATATTTGTGTTTCCAGTGTCTTTAATAATTTGTGTCAGAGGCACAACAGAGGTGACATTATTATAACTCAATTTGTGCCTTACGGGTCATCCTCTCTGACTAGGGCAAATGTGGACATAAGGATATTCTGCAGTTTGTGTAGGTAGGATGGGAATGTGTCAACAAATACCTCAGATTAATTGCATTCAGTCAAAAGTTCGAGGTGTATTCCACGGTAACCCATAATCCTTAGCACTTCCTTGTGCATTCCAGGACAGCTGACTTCTCCTGCTGTCACACAGAATGAGCAGCGCTTAAGTGCAGCGTTTGGCCCCAAGCCAGATAAGCGCAGGGCCCACACACAGTTGTACCTGGGGCAGAAAGAGAGAGAGAGAGAGAGAGAGAGAGAGAGAGAGAGAGAGAGACCATGGGGTCTGGGCTCCCACAGTTCTTTGCGTCTGTCTGAGGTCGGAGGAAGTCTTCACTTTGCTTTCACTTTGCCTCTTTCGTTGTGTTTCTTTACCGGCTGCCTCTCCAAGCCTGTCTGATGTCTCTCTGTGTGTATGCTTGTGCCTCTCTCTCTCTCTCTCTCTCACACACATTCTCTCTCTCTCATTCTCTTACTCTCTCTCATTCTCTGACTCTCTCTCTCTCTCTCTCTCACTCTCTCCCTCTCTCTCTCTCTCTCTCTCTCTCTCTCTCTGAGGGGCTTGTTTGATGATGGGTGGTCCTGGTGGTCCCACGACCCCCCATTCCCCCCTCCCTTTTCTCCCACCTCCATGTTAAACAGGCCTGTGGTGGTGGTAGCGGAGAGGGTGTCGCGCGTTCACACGCTCAGGCTAAATTAGCGTTACTGTGCTGAAGGGGTTTAAGCTTGTCTAATGCGCTGCTGACATCCAGCTGTTGTGTGAGTGTGTGTGTGAGTGTGTGTGTGTGTGTGTGTGTGTGTGTACATGTCTGTGAGAAAGGGAGAACGGGCTGTGTTAGCATGCAAAACAGGAGTTGGACGGCGTTAGCGTGCGCCACATGGCAGAGGAGGAGAACAGCCATATTTCTGTCAGCATCTCTGAATTCATTCCATGCTTGGGATGTTCAGTTTCCACACTGTTTTTTTTTGCTGTGTGCCACTAGCAGTGCATCTGCAGTTAGCGTGGCCTGCAAGATTACAGGGAGCAGAACGGCGTAAACAGCGTGTGAGCTGTCAGGCACAGTTGAACAAAGTAATTAGCCGAATGTAATCACTCACTGATATTTTTGTCTCAGTTTCTTTGTCTAGTGTGCAGCACTTTGATGAAAGCAGGCATGCTTAAGCTATAACAAGACCAATGTATTTGTTTTATAAAGCCTGTATTACTCTAGGACATTTTGCACTGAAGGTATACACCTATATGACCTCTTCATTAAAGCCCAAAGTCAACATGATCTGTTGATGTTAAAATTTTAGACAGATTGTCTTGCAACATCAAGATATATCATATGCATTCTCATGTGTATAACACGGGGACCACACACCAAAAAATCAGTGTTCACAAACACTGATATATCATGACTAGATATGGTCATTTGTAGCGCTATGTTCATATCCATAATTTTGATAAATATCCGGATGAGAGTTTTTTCCACCTGATGACCTCTGTGCATAGTCAATACTGTGCACTATGACTATAACACTGATACATCATGACCTGATTATTTGCATTTACCTATTCTTTGTAGTGCCATATATACTTACACTTTAAGCACTGAAGTTATAAATAGAAACAAATAAAGTAAAGATATGTATCAGAGCCTCAGGAGAACAAGACAGTACCTCTTTCTTATTCGCTCCTTTTTCCGCCTATTTTCTTTCATTGACTAATGGAGGCAATCGGGGTAGAAGAACATTTTCACGTGCAACGTGCATATGCAACTCGGTGCGACCCATTGTGTTTCAAAAAGAGCAAGTACTAAACAGTTTCTCACGGAATGAGACCTTTAACAATAGATCTTACAGCACTCCATTCTGCTGCTTGTTGTGCAGTTTGTTGCAGTCAGCAGAGTGGACTAGGCTGACGATAGGTAGATATATTAGAAAAAGATAGATTGCCGTTTGCCTCACATTAAAAGGTGACAATTTGAAAAGCAGTTTATTAGGGTTAGTCATAACACTTACTGCTTCCATGGAGTGCTGAAGCAGTTGTCACTGTGTGAAGCACTATTGTGATAAGTGTTGAACGCTGGTCTGCATTTGTGTCCAGTGTGGCAGAACTGACTGGTTGACTGGCTAGACCCGCTGGTGGTGCGTCTGAGTTTCCCTGCCTTCATCCTCCCCCAAGTCTGAGTCTTGAAAACCTCAAACCTCAGGCCTCTCTCTCTGTCTCTCTGTTTCTGTCTCTCCCTCCCTCTCTCTCTCTCTCTCCCTCTCTCCCTCTCTCTTTCTCTCTCTCTGTCTCCCTCTCTGTTTCTGTCTCTCTTCCTTTCTCTCTCTACCTCTGTTTATCCTCTCTTTCTCTGTCTTCCTCCCTCTTTCTTTCCTCTTCTTTTGCAACATGGAAGAAATCCCTTTTGTGTCCTGCTGCTGTAATTTGTCCTCAGGCCTGTAGTTATGGACAGGAGTAATTGCAGAGAGCAGCGTAGCTCTGCCTTTTCTACACTGTGATCATCTGCTGTTGCAGTGGCAGCCTCTCTCTCTCTCTCTCTCTCTCTCTCGCTCTCTCTCCTCTCTCTCTCTTCTCTTTCTCTCTCCCTTTCTCTCTTTCTCTCAGTTTTGCTCTCTCCCTCTGGTAGCTCCTGCTAAAGTCATCACAGGGAGCTAATTTAGCACTAGCAGTGAAGGCTTTCATGAGTGTTGAGAGAGAGGTATCTGGTCACTCAAACAGTGGCTGCTGGGATTTTGCAGTGAGCCCTTTTTTGCTTGTAATGTCTGGTGTTGTCCCCTGCCTTTGCGGCCTGTTGTTGCTCCCAAAACTGGAGCTATACAGCTAAGCCTAACTCTTGGATTGGCTTTGATGGAATGCTCCACCACAGGGTCCCGGCGGCTCTTTGTGAGTGTCAAAATGGCTGCCGCTCTGCTCCCCCTCTCAGGTAGAATAACCTCGACCACCCACCCCACCCATCCACCTCGACCCCACTCTTCTCTCCTTTCTGTTTCTCTCCCCATCTCTCTCTTTCTTTCTCTCTGTCTCTCTCTCTCTCTCTCTCTCTCTCTCTCTCTCTCTCTGTCTCTAGTTTCCCATATCCGACCCTCTCTCTCCATTCAGGCTCTCACACATTCTTTGCGCCACCTCCCCCCCTCCGGCCCTATGGTGTCCGTAAAGGGGCCGTCATGCAGAAAGACTCCATTGTGCCGGCCTGTATCCCTTTCCTCTGCTGGCCTGTGATTAAGAAGGGATTGCTTGGATGGGGTGGGGGGGGTATTTTGGTGGCGGGTAGTAGGGTGGTGGGGGGGTGGGTTAGGGTGGTAGTCACGGTAGGGGTGGGGGTGGCTGGGGGGGAGGTTAGAGTCGGTGCGGTTAGACTCTGAGGGATAGGTGGGTAAAATTATGTGCTGGGCTCAGTGGAACTTGTGTGATTTAATAATTAATCGTGAGTTATGGGCACTCCATTGAATCTGTGTGTGTGTGTGTGTGTGTGTGTGTAGGTATATGTGTGTAGCTGTGTTGCTGTGTCTCTCTCTCTTCTCATTCTACAGTATTTGTCTCTCTTTCTTTCTCTGCATGTGTGATGTGTGTGTGTAGTGTTGTACGTAAGAGGTGTGTGTGTGTGTGTGTGTGTGTGTGTGTTTGTGTGTGTGTGTGTGTAGGTGTCCATGTTTTCTCCTGTGTGTGTCCCTTTCTTTCGCTCTCTCTCTCCTTTCTCTCCCTCTTTCTTTCTTGGTGTGTGTGTGCTTGCATGTGTGTGTGTGTGTGCACGTGAGTGTGTGTGTGGGTGAGGGAGAGAGAGAAAGCAGGCATGCATGTGTGTGTCTGTAAAAGACAGAGAAAGTGGAGAGGAGAATGAGAAAGTGAGAGGCAGGGGGTTGACTGAATTTCAAAGGGCCTTTTTGTCATCATCGATGATCTCACTGCCCGCATTTCTGTGACCTGCTGCCATGCTCTCATTTCCTTGGTGACCCAGCAGAAGGGAGCTACTCTGAGAGAAAAGGTGGGACAGTGAGTGCAGAGAAAGCGGTGCTTGTCTGTTCCCCTTGCTGCCTTCCTGCTGGGGCTTCTTGGGGAAGAGGCAGAGTTTGGTTTAACTCTTACATGTGTTACTCTTTAAATTTTGGTTTTTAGTTGGTATGAGAAAGTAAGTCACAGCTGTTTTATAGTTTGTCAGCACTGGGATATGGTTTGTGGTGGTGTCATGTGTAGGCGTTGTCAGAGTTGGTTGATTGATAGTCTTGCGTTGAGGCAGGCCGAGATTGATGTGAACCATCGTGGAGAGACAGTGATTTTGGATACGTTGCTGATGCGATATTGGCTATGGAAGCAGAGAACTCAGAAAGAGATTGACAGCAAAATGTGTTTTTAGACTGTAGCCTATTTTAAGCGCATTTTAGCTCTGCGTTCGTGTCACTAACAGCTTTGCCTGCATTACACTTCTCTGGCACCATAGCAACCGCTCTTAGGAAAGATGTAACCCTGCGTGAAGCCTCTGGATGCAGTCATTCAGCTGCTTAGGTGTTTAACAGAAACCTCTCCACTTAACAAAATCTCTGTTGAACTGGGCTTTTAAGGGTTTTTTTGTGCTCCTAATAGGTCCTGATGATTTCATGAAATACTTCTGTGACAGTGTCATTTGTGGGCCGTCCAACGCCATTAACACTGATCTGCTTTTCTCCTTTTGGCAGGTGCTCCTGGAAGAGAGAGACAGAGAGAGAGAGAGAGAGAGAGAGAGAGTGCCCAGAGAGAGAGAGAGAGAGAGACAAAGAGAAAAAGAGAGAGAGGGGCGGCTGCGATCCAGATGGCTGAGGTCCTGGACACCGGAGTGGCAGCGGAGGCAGCAGGCGCCGGTGGAGCAGCGGGAGTGGCGGTGGCCGTCGCCGCCGGCAACAGCGTGGATTGGCAGAAGAGATGCATCACCCTGGAGATGCAGCTGCTGAGGTTCCGGCTCCAGGCGGGCAAGATCCGAGAGCTGCTGGCCGAGAAGGTGGGGCCGGATCGAGGTGTGGGGGTGGAGATGAGCGGGAATGTGTGGATGTGTGGGTGGGCGTGAGGGGGTGAGGAGGATGGGGAATCATAGGTGGGGGGCCACTTGTAATGTGTCCTGGCCTTTTATCTCAGAGTTTCCATAACTTTGATATATGTCCTGATGAGACATAAATAGTGTAAGCAGCAGTTCAGATATTGACAAATCTTGCCTTTTGGATCAGAATGGTCTTGTATTTCGACTGTTGGAAGATAGAAAAAAAAACTCTCCACATCTGTGGTGGCTCAAATTCCAGCATAACACAGTTTGTGTTTGATATGGAAATACACGTATGCATGTGTAAAAAGAAGAGGAGAGGAAGAGGAAGTGTATAAAAATACATTTAAGGAGATGAAACTGTGCTCTCTTGTCAGAGGAAACTGTTTTTGGCCCTCTTTGTCCTGAACTGTGCTCGAGTGTCTCCTTTTCTGTCAAGTCTGTGAGTTGTGCTTGTGAAGAGACTGGGTGTATTTCCTTTCTTGAGTATCATCTTATATGTGACTATCTGAAGACCTTTTCCTTCACCCTGATGATGTTAGTTACCTCTATGCTCTCACTATAGTCAGTACTGTGCACTATGACCGAAGGCAAGAACAGAAGAACACAGGTTTAAGATGGTAATATGTCAGTGAATGTTGAGTGAGCTCATCGCTGTTACAAGTAGATAAAGGGAACCTGTAGGATCATTGTATGAATCTCACACATTTAAATGCATTTGTCTTTTCTCTTTGTCCCTACTACCAGCAGAGGCAATGGAGGATAAGGCATGGAAATGCATTCTGGGTAGTTAGGTGTGGGAAAGTCCAATATGATGCTGGAAAATAACTTGGGTGTGATCACTGTTTAAAAATCTTTGTTTGTCAGACGATTGTGCTTCTCCTCATAAACTCTTGTTGCTGTAAAAACTTGAAAAATGTGCTGGTACACTTGGCCACTTGGTCTGGTGATGAGAAAGCTTCCACTACAGTTGTTATTGTTATTGTTGTTGTTATTATTGTTGTTGTGATTGCAACTACACCAGCTGATCTGTAACAGACCGCTCCTGATATGGAGACTCTTTACACTTCCACACTAAAGCACTGATAGCTCTTTCAGTCTTTTCATTTTTCTGTCTCTCCCTCCACTCCCTCACACTCCCTCACTTTCTCGCTCTCTTTTTCCTTCTCTCTTAAAGGAGAAGTTCAGTGTGAATCAGCCCATAGCCCTGTTGTTCGAGGTCATTGGGTGTTGTTGGTAGGAAAAAGAACAAGAAAATTTGATGCAACATTAACCAAATAATTATTGTTAGTTACCAGTTCATTATTTGGTCTATGTTGCATCAAATGTTCTCGTTCTCTTTCCTACCAACAGCATTCAGTAACCTAGAACAACAAGGCCATGAATTGATTTACACCAAACGTCTCCTTTAATCTATCTTTTTCTTTCCCTCCACTCCCTCACACTTTCTCGTTCTCTCTTTCCCGCTCTCTTTATCTATCTTTCTCTCTCTCCTGCCGTGTACTCCCCCTCAGTGTCTCATTCATTGAGAAGAGTGAACGGTCAGGCTTGGCACCAGGCCTGAGCAGGGAGTGAGAGGAGAAGTCGCTGACCTGTGTGAAAGTGTGTGTGTCTCTGTGGCCAAGTCAATACACCACTGTGAGGTATTGTGTGTGAGCACCAGAGTATGCATGTGTATGTGTCTGTATAAGTGTTGTGTGTGTGCGTGTGTGTGTGTGTGTGTTTGTGTGTGTGTGTGTGTGTGCATGTGTGTGTGTGCGTGTGTGTGTGTGTGTGTGTGAGAGAGAGAGAGTGCGTGCATGTGTGTGTGTGTCCCTGTGTATGTGTGAGAGACAAAGAGAGAGAGAGAAAGAGAAAGAGAGAAACTATCAGGTTTGATCCAGTTTTTATTTTCTATACAGTGGTTAATGTCTTTCTCAAAGTCCAAAAGCTAATATTTAGCTCTCTGAAGTGTTAGATGTTTGTATGTAGAGTAAGGCAAACAAACAGCCATGCCTCTGTACACTTGCTGGATTCATCTTCATTGACAATATACAAAGCTACCAAACAAGCATTAGTCTTGAGCAAAAAGGCTGGAAGATGTATGTGCTGTTTGGAAGGACAAATGCTCCTGCAGTCAGTCAGCAACACATGAATACAGAGAGGCACCAGCACTCATTGTGGATGATAATCAGAATTTGTTCCCCAGGCAGACAGACATTTCACAAACACACTGAGACATTTCCACA
>CM050205.1:17480000-17485000 GCA_027475355.1 Coilia nasus
ACCTTGGCTAATGTCTTCTTGCTGTTGTGTAGAAGCGAAGAAGAAAGCCTCAGAGGTGACAGACAGCTTATGCTCTGCTGACAAGATGGCTGCATCCAAGATGGTGGACAGTGGCGTTCAAGGTCGAGGCAGAGGGGTTCTGGCAGGAGGGCTCGGTAACAATCCCAGCTCCGCTACGGACTCGCCAAGCCGGGATCACTCGTCGGACGAGCTCAACAGCAAGTTCCGCCTTCAGCGCCTCCGCTCTTCCTCCTCCACCTCCTCTTCGTCGTCCTCCTCTTCCTCATCCTCCGCCTACGAGAACCCGCAGGCCGCCACCATGCTGCTGCTGCCCGCGGAGCCTCCAGCCGTCTCTGCCCCGACCCGCTCCGCAGTGGCCCCTTCCTTCTCCCTGCCGGCAGGCACCAGCATGACCCTGCCCAAGGTGCGCACGCCACTCAGCCCTCGCGACAGCATCCAGCTGCTCAAGAAGCACCAGAGCCAGCCGCAGCCGCGCCTCGAGCGCTTCCACCACGTCAACATCAGCATCGACATCGGGGCCGGCGGCGGTGGGCCGTCGCTGGCCCGGAGCCTGTCCCAGGGGCCCATGATGGGCACGGCGCTGGCTGCCCTGTCGCCGCAGGTGGTGGAGACGGACATCGACGACGGCATGGAGGGGGTGGAGGAGGGGGCTCAAACGGAGGCCATGCAGCCCCGTGCTGGAGGGGGGACGACAGCTGCAGGGCTGGTGAAGGAGTGCCTGGATCCAGACGCGGTCAAGCCCCCGACACCGCCGCTACACCGCTTCCCTGCTTGGGTGAGAAAGGGGGAAGGATAAAGAGACAGACAGGGGCAGCTAAATACCAAATACAGTGATCCTCCGCTGCATTGCGGTCACATTTCCCCGTCCCACTATATCGCAGATTTTTTTCATTATTATATATGCATGCAGTCACTATACGTGCAAAAAAAAGTTTGTCAGAACAATATTATAATTTATGATAACTATACTGTTACTATTATATTAATTAAAATGAAGTGATAATTCAATAAAGGATGCAGAAAGTATATTCAAAACAGCATGTGGGAGGGGTATTTTAGGGCTCAAACTGTAAAATAAAATGTTTTCTATATGGTCTCGCTATATCACAGATTTTCACCTATTGTGGGACATTCTGGAACGTAATTACTGTGATACAGATGGGGCAACACTGTATAAGTGAAAAATAATAATGACGATGAAATGATGTGATAAATAACTGGATGTTTATGAGGCATTCATGGCTGTCTCTTTAACAGGAGAGTCGCATCTATGCCGTGGCTAAGTCCGGCATGAGGGTGTCCGAGGCCAGTGCTGGTGCCAGAGGTGCAGGTGAGATACTTTTTTAAATTCTTTATTTAACCAGAAATGTCCCAGTGAGATACATTATCTCTTCTTCCAGGGAGTCCTGGCCAAGGTGGTAGCAAATAAGTCGAAAAAAAAGTTTCAACATTCATAAGCAACACACATACACACACACAATATTAGAACCTATGAGCACACAGACATTCCAAACATGAAATACAATAAACACAGACTAACAGACTAAGCACATAGACATTCCAGATCATTTCCAGGCTTAAGCTTATTGTGCACTGCTTCTCTAGTGATTTTTACCACATAAGTAGATATTTAACCTCACCTTACCTAATCTTGCTCCATTATCAATGAATGACATGGCATGGGTTGTGTTGTGATGTGTTGTGTTGTGTTGTGTTGTGTTGTGATGTGTTGTGTTGTGTTGTGTTGTGTTGTGTTGTGTTGTGTTGTGTTGTGTTGTGTTGTGTTGTGATGTGTTGTGTTGTGTTGTGTTGTGATGTGTTGTGTTTTGTGTGTGTGTCTCACAGTGTCTCAAAGTCCAACAGTTGGCCCATTTACTCATCTGATGTGCAAGAACATTAGCGTGCCAGTCTATACCACTATTAAAGGGGTAAGAATGTCATCTCAGAAACATATTTTTATTTTGTGTACTTTTAACCTAGCTACAGTGTGTAGTATCTCTTTCATTTATATTTTTGTCTTTCTAGCCATCTTTATGTGTCATGTATTCTTAACGTAGTATTTACTTTCCCCATAGAAAGCCACACAGATCAGTAATTCCCCTCTGGTGGAGGAGGACTCGGGCTCGGAGGACGACACCAGCTCCCTGGGCTCTCTGCGCAGCTCCACGCTGGGGGCCGACCGCAAGGGCAGCACGCCCAACAGCCCCCGCGCCCTCAAGAGAGGTGAGGGGGCCCAGACGCACAGAGACAAACCACTGCATGTTCACGTGCCGTCACCATGGCCGTATCAGACATGTTTACTCATTCACTATAAGGTGAATTTTATTCACTTTAGGGTGCACTATTGTGACATCATGGCCATATACAAAATAGGCCTGATGAAGATCCGACGGGATCAAAACGTTGCATTGTTTTTTAAATTAAACCTCCTGGTTACACTTTATTTGAAGGTGTCTACATAAGGGTGACATGACCCCTTATAAACATGAAATGACACATATCATGAACATTAATGACACTTCACTCATGTTTATGACTGTTGTCATTAATTGTCATTAATTTTTTTGCAAGGTCTGCATCCCAAAAAATATCAACATTACAAAAAACGAATGACAACAGTAATAAACATGAAAGAAGTGTCATTAATGTTTATAGCATATGTCATGTCATGTTTATAACATGCTTATGTCACTCTTGTGTAGACACCTTCAAATAAAGTGTTACCCATCTCCCTCTTGTGAAATAACTGCTACATTTGTCTGGCACCTTTTTGTTGGATGTGCGCACGATAGTGCACTATCATGACATCATGGCCATATCCAAAACGTTCACTTATTCACAATATAGTGCACTATCATGACATCATGGCCATATCCAAAACGTTCACTTATTCACAATATAGTGCACTATCATGACATCATGGCCATATCCAACACGTTCACTTATTCACAATATAGTGCACTGTCATGACATCATGGCCATATCCAACACGTTCACTTATTCACAATATAGTGCACTGTCATGACATCATGGCCATATCCAACACGTTCACTTATTCACAATATAGTGCACTGTCATGACATCATGGCCATATCCAACACGTTCACTTATTCACAATATAGTGCACTATCATGACATCATGGCCATATCCAACACGTTCACTTTCTCACTATATGTTGGGAATGAGTGAACATTTTGGGCAGAGCCCATGTCTGGCCGTAGGCAAGGTGGAAGGGTCACACTTGGGTCCCTGCAGTCCATCTATTGTACAGATGTTTGGATTTTTAATAAACCTTTATAATAAACCTGTTGAAGCTCTGATAATTACTATGCGTGTTTAACATCAGGCTTAGAGAAACAATAATGTTGAATATCAACAAACAATCTGTCTCAAAGTCTCTGTAGTTGAATTATCCAAGTAAAGTGTTGCCAGGAGTAGCACCTGATAAAATGACACTTTGGACAGAAGTGTTTGCTGAGTAACCCTTTATCAGTTACTTAGTGAACACTTCCACTATCCAGAGTGGCCCGCCAAGACTCAGTATTTCAGAATGGTTCCCAGCCTGAGTGCATGTGGAAAGGCAGTGGTAACCACTACACTACAACACCTCTTATGATCATATGTGAAAGTCACTGCTTTCAGCTTAGCATTACAGATAGCCTACTAAAATTCAGTTTAAACTCAGAGAGGGCGTGACACACAGCCACTCAAACTAAGGATCACTGAATGTGCTATCAAGGGTGAACTAGCCAGCTTGAAAACAGAAAAAGTCCTAATTAGGGTCATCTACTGGGCTGGAAAGTTTTGCTTACTAGAATCAGCTGGCTCAGTGAATTATCTGAAATAAATATGTAGCTAAACAAGGCATGGAACTTTGCAGCAGCCACCAGCCAAATGCTGGTATAATATTAAATTGACTGGTACATTTTGGACACAAAATAATAATTTACTATTGAGGGACTGGTGAATTAAAATATGAAAATGATACATTATGGTAAAATGTGAAATTGGTTGGTAAATTTTGAATACAAAATAATAATTTACTATTGAGGGACTGGTGAATTAAAATATGAAAATGATACATTATGGTAAAATGTGAAATTGGTTGGTAAATTTTGAATACAAAATAATAATTTACTATTGAGTGGCTGGTGAATTTTGTCATTTATTTGTCCGTGACTGGTAAAAGTTAACCTTTTGCAAAGTTCATTTCCACCCCTGCTCTGAATCCGGGCTGTCCGTCTCTATGTGGTATAGTGGGTTGTATGTGGTAGTATCTGGTATCTGTAGTAGGTGGTGAATGGCGACAGTAAGACTGGTGTTAGTAGTGCTAAGGTCATGGATTCCCGGTACAGAAAGTCACTGTGGAAGCTTATTTCTTAGAAAGGCATTGGCTTTAAAAGCTTATATAAAGGCACTGGCGGAGTGAAAAAGGTGGTGGAAAATATCTGCCAAGAAGTTTGTGTCGGGGGTCATGGATAGTCCTGTGGAAAACTTGACATGATGTTATACACTTCTGTTTCCACGATGGAGCCCGTGGTGGTTTCTCATGCTGTTCCATTTCTGTGAAAATGTTTGTGCGCACATTTGTGTATGTGCCTGGTTGTGTGTGTGTGTGTGCCCATACACGCACATATGCACTTGGGTGTGTAAACTTGTTTCCAATAAACATCTGTGTGTGTGTGTGTAGATACATGCATATACACACACATACTTGTGTTAATTTGTGTCTGATAAACATTTATGCATGCTTGTGTGTGTGTGTGTGTGTGTGTGTGTGTGTGTGTGTGTGTGTGTGTGTGTGTGTGTGTGTGTGTCAGTGTGTGTGCACAGGCGTTTGTGTGTGTTTCTAATTTATGATGTGTTTTTAGGGGTGTCAGTGTCGTCCATCAGCTCTGAGAGTGACTATGCCATCCCTCCAGACGCCTGCTCTCTGGACAGCAACTACCTAGAGCCCGAACACAAAGTGCAGCGCACC
>CM050205.1:17495000-17540000 GCA_027475355.1 Coilia nasus
ATGTGAGCAGATATGATGTGCGTTTAAGTGTCTCTTTCTGTGTGTGTGGGTGTGGGTGTGTGTGGATGAGTGAGGGGATGAGTGGGAGTTTAGGTGTATGTGTGAGCGGATATGATGTGTGTGTAAGGGCTCATTTCCACCGGCTTGAGCGTGTACAGCGCATGTCCGTGTACAATAGGTTTGTATTGGGGCAGAATACTGTACGCTCAGATCACGCCTGCAGTGGAAATGGTCTCATCTGTTGACGTGCATTCTAAACGAATACGGACAAAAAAAGGGGGGCGCACTGAAAACGCAGAGAGTTTGGTGGAAATGAGCCCTAAGTGTCTCTTTTTGTGTGGATGTGTGTTTGTGCATGCGTGCGTGCGTGTGTGTGTGTGTGTGTGTGTGTGTGTGTGTGTGTGTGTGTGTGTGTCTGTGTTTGAGTGGGCAGTAAGACTGTAGGTGTATGTGTGAGCAGGCGTGACTTATGTTTGGGTGTATTCCATCTCTACAAGTTGCTAGGTATCTCGAGATAAATATTTATTGAACCCAGAGGCACTTGTTCTTTTTCCTTTTCTGTCAAAAGATCTGTGACATCATTTCAAAATGGGAGCAGGCTTTGAAAGAGTTGAACCCTGGAAAATATGAGGGCACACGCATCGTCCGTCTTACGTACAAGAGCAGGTCTGTGTGTGATTATTTATGTGTTTGGTTTGGTTTTATTTAATTGCCCCTCAAAACTGTTTGTTATTTTTTATTTGCAGATGTTATTAATCTCATCTGTATAATTGCTGCTCTGTCTTCTATTTGAAATAGTCTTTCATATGTTTTTATTTGACATGGCGGTATTTTATTGAGGACTTAAAATTAATTTCCCATGTGCTATTATTCCCCTGTGCTGTTACTATAACTAAAATCTAAATTTAAGTACCTGTAAGTGTTGGAATGCTCACCAGTCTATAAACAACTCTCTCCTTGTGAGTGAGTGTGGGTGTGTGTGTATGTGTGTGTGTGTGTGTTTGGGTGTAAACGATGTGCTATTAAAATAACTTTAATCTAAACTGAAATACTTGTAAGTGTAAGAATCTTTACCAATCTATAAAGTATTTAATCATTATGTCACTGTGTGTGTGTGTGTGTGTGTGTGTGTGTGTGTATGTGTGTGTGTGTGTGCGCGTGTATGTAGACTATGCTTCCGTGCCCAGGCGAAGGGAGAGACGGAGCGTGAGCGCCTCCTGCTGGCCTACCAGGTGAATGAGGAGGTGCAGCAGGGCCACTTCCCCGTCAACAAGGAGCTCGCTCTGGAGGTGGCTGCCCTCATGGCACAGGTAAGTGTGTGTGTGTGTGTGTGTGTGTGTGTGTACGTATGTTTGAGTGTGTTTATATGTGTGTGTATGTTTGTGCGTGCGTGTGTGTGTTTGTGTGTATGTATTTGTGTGTGTGTGTGGGTGTATGTATGTGTGTGTGTTTGTGTGTGCGTGTGTGTTTGTGTGTATGTGTTTGTGTGTGTGTGGGTGTATGTATGTGTGTGTGTGTGTGCACATGTTCATATTGTGTGTATGTGTTTGTGTGTGTGTGGGTGTATGTATGTGTGTATGTGTGTGCACATGTTCATATAGTGTGTGTTTGTGTGTATGTATGTGTGTGTGTGTGTGTGTGCACATGTTCATATAGTGTGTGTTTGTGTGTATGTATGTGTGTGTGTGTGTGTGTGCACATGTTCATATAGTGTGTTATAGATGCCCTGTGTAGTTACACCAGTGCTAAAGTAGACACTCCTGGTCTTCTGATCTATAATGAGTGTGTGTGTACTGTGTGTGTGTGTGTGTTTGTGTGTGTGTGTATTGTGTGTGTGTTTGTGTGTTTGCGTGTGTGTGTTGCTCAGGAGTGCCCTCGCGCACAGAAAAGGCAGCTAATAAAGTCCAGACGTAATTTAAGAGGCCTGGCTCAAATTAGTGAAGTCATTCCTTCATGGCGCGGGCCATTCCAATAACACTGTTTGGGCTCTGCAAGTTGTGACGTTAACTCAAGCAAGCTGTGAGCGAGGAGTCAGATCGCCGAAAGCAGCGAGACGTCCGCACTCTGCCCCGTTTCCTCAAATGCTCCTCCGCAGAAAAAGCCATTAGTCCTCTTCCCGACGTTTTCGTTGCGTTTTATGGAGCTTTCCTAATGCAAATGAGTCACAACGTTTTAAAGCCCCATTCATCTGCTGTGGCACTGGCAGAGTTGTCTCCACTCAGCGGGGACATATTGAAGGCAGACAAACAGCATTTTCAACGTAATTTCAAATAAGAGTCTCGCTTGCGAGTGCAAATGATGCCAGTCAGCATCTTGTGTGTGTGTGTGCGTGTGTGTGTGCATGTGTGTGCATGTGTGTGTTGAACTTAAAGCTGTCTGTAATATCTTCACACTGTCTGGCAGGTGGAGTATGGCGACAGTGCCATCTATGTGTGTGTGTGTGTGTGTGTGTGTGTGTGTGTGTGTGTGTGTGTGTGTGTGTGTGTGTGTGTGTGTTTAAACTTTCATTAATGATATCTCCAGCCCCTCTGGCAGTAATGGTGTGTGTGTGTGTTTAAACTTTTTATTAATGATATCACCCTCTCTGGAGTATAGTGATTTTGCCCTGTGTGTGTGTGTGTGTGTATGTGTGTATGTGTGTTTAGACTTTTATTAACAATATCACCCTCTCTGGCAGGAGTATGGTGATGGCGATTTTGCCCTGTGTGAGTGTGTGTGTGTGTGTGTGAGTGTGTGTGTGTGTGTGTGTGTGTGTGTGTGTGTGTGTAATGACATCTTCACCCTCTCTGGCAGGTGGAGTATGGTGACAGTGGCAGTGGGTTGGCCCAGCCCAAGGGCCAGCAGCTGGTGTCTCAGGCACTAGAGCGCTTTTATCCCAAACGCTACAAACAAGACCTCAGTCTGGAGCAGCTCAGGTACACAGTACAAACACACACACACACACACACAAATTACTGCCCTAAGTTCTTTTATGTACACAGTTGTTTTTGAGTGGCTATGTCTGTGCGTTCACATGTGTGTGTAGTGTGAGATAAAGAACTACCACATACTGCTAATGTATATGTGTCTATGTGTATGTGTGCGTGCTTGTGTGTGTGTGTGCATGTATGTTTGCATGCGTGTGTGTGTGTGTATGTGCATGTGCGTGCGTGTGTATGTGTATGTGTATGTGCTGTGTTTGTCCACAGGGAGCTGTGTGAGAGACTCTCCAGTAAGTGGTCCTTGCTGAGGGGGTGCAGTGCGGCAGAGTGCGTCCGGATCTACCTGACGGTGGCGCGCAAATGGCCCCTGTTTGGAGCCAAGCTCTTCAGCGCTAAGGTCAGAGGTCAAATCTGACGCCAGTATTTCACCATCAACAAGCCTAGTCTGATGAAACTGTTTGTACATCATCCAACCAGCTTTTTCATTTTCATTCACTAACTCCATGATGAATGGTAATTGCCTGTAATGTTGAATTGGCTTTGGATTGAATGGACGTGATTTAAAAACTATGACTGCACTTTGGCAGTAAAATAACACAATTTATTTGCCATATTGTAATATGCAAGCAGCAGAAAACTTTATTTGTGGGAAAATAAATTATAAACAAGCCATGAAAATATTGAAAAGTAAGAAAAGCCAAATGATTTTGATCAGATTTGGAGTGATTGCAAGTGACATTTTTTTTAAACTTGATTAGTAGTTTGGCATTTCCTCTGTAGTCTTCAGTAGGTTGCTTCATGCTTCACCTCCATTTTTCTCCTTTATATATCTTTGCAGCCAGTGGCTCCCACATCAATAGACCAGCCACAGGTCTGGCTGGCTGTCAGTGAAGATGGTGTGAGTGTTTTGGACTACACAATGGTGAGTGTGGAAATGTGTGTGTGTGTGTGTGTGTGTGTGTGTGTGTGTGTGTGTGTGTGTGTGTGTGTGTGTGTGTGTGTGTGTGTGTGTTTGACAGAGGGAAAGTGATGGCCACCATTAACACTCATTCAAAACGTAATTTTTGAAGTAAAATAATAGCCATAAAACAAGACTATTTTCCCCCTTGTGTGTTCACATGTCCAATGGAAAAGTCAAACATTTTTCATTCCACTTCAAAAACACACACAGCTCTCTCGAGTACACTGCTGGAATTAAATTTGGTCTGGTAGGCCGTCTCTCGCCGTAACCCTAAAAGTTTTTTTTCCCTCCTCTCTGCAATGCTGTAGCTCGTCCAGGGAATCAAGGCAATAGACGGGTAATGATTTTCTCCTAAGCACTGGAACGCTTACAGGAAAGCGCTGGGGCTGCCCTGTGGACCTAACGGGTCTCTGTCAAGAGGTCCTCTGGCTTAGAAGAGAAGTAAACAATGTCAGCCAGTAGCCTGTAATTTCCAGCAGCCTAAGTCTCCCATGTCATTACTGGTTTGGCCTTCTTTATCAAGCCTCTGACTGGATGACATAGGGATGGAAGGAGGAGGAAGGGCCAAAGGAGGGGGAGAAAAAAAAAGTATTAAAAAAAAATCATACAACACTGGCTGTCCTTCACATGAATTTCAAAAACCATGCAAAATATTTTTGATATCGAGCCTGGATTTTTACTGGCGCATCATGTCCCAGCTCTTTCTGCACATAATTAAGCGCAGCGCACGTCTCGAAACATCTTAAACGGCACTGGTGTACACAGTGGTGTTGCGTGTAATGTAATAAAAAATGAGTCTGTCAATTTACAGTTCAGATTATGTAATTCGTCAAACTTTCCGTTGTCAAACGCAGCCAAATCGACCATTTATGTGAAAAAAAAAAAAACCTGTTAGCCTTGCGTTTCATGTGTTTTGGCACACCCTTATGCGTGTGTGTGGTGATGGCCTACAGCGGTGAGTCACTTGCAGCATGCGTCTCGTCCTTCAGCACCTGCAGGTCACCCACCCCTATCAGTCCATCATCACCTTCGGAGGGTTCCGCGATGACTTCATGGTGGTGGTGAGCCAGACCAAGGACCAGGCGCAGGGAAAGAAGACTGTGGACAAGTTCATCTTTGCCATGGGAAAACCAAAGGTGAGGCCTCATTTGCAGCGTATGTAAGTACTAGTGCCCCTGTTGAAATCAAGTCTAAACTTATTTGTGTGTGTGTGGTTTATGGGAGGCTTGTGTGGTGGTGAAAGTAAGCGATTCCATTCCACCGACCAAGCCTGTTGAACGTCTCTTAAAAACATCTCTAAATGTCTCTAAAACACAAACTCGCCCAGTTCTGGCATCCGATCTTTAGTGAAAACTTTGTAAGGAATTTTTTTGATTTATAGCAATGGCTGGTAAAGCCAAAAAAAAAACAAAAACAACACAAAGTAGTCAAGGAAACACGCAGTGGCGATTTATTAGGCAGTATGATATATTAAACATATTACCTTTTGACGATGCTGCTCGAAGGACTACTACTCTCACGGTGGCCTTCAGAGACACTCCGGCAGTAAAGCAATACGGATGGACCTCAACCTAGGAGTCAGGTTCGAGGAAGGTCTGTTTAAAACATTTTGTTCACAGTAGATATCTGAATCTCTGACAAACTGCATTTCATGAAAGCACTAACTCGGGTGATTCCTGTCAAGCCCACCCTTTTAAAACGTATCAGTTGACTTTGGATGTATTGATAATAGTACAGCTGGGATGTATCGGGTTTTGCAATAGATACGGAGAACAGGAAAGGACCGGGCGATATAATCAGCTGTGCAGACGCCCACTTTTCCCCTCTGGTGCTGCCTTTGGATGGCTCTATCAGCGCTTAATATGAAACACAAAGTGGGACGCACAAAGACTGACCTCACCACTGGACTTGTTAAAAAATTCCTATTCAGCTTGGAAGTGCTAATGGCTGTGTTTGATAATGCATCGTATTCTAGGACAACCAGTGGGCCGCTTGCAAACTGCCTGGAAGGTCTTTGTGTTGTCCCAATTATACATTCGCCATCTGCCACCTCGAAGTCCCCAGACTGAAATGCAATAGAGAACACATGTTGACAAAAAAAGTTTCAGTACTCTTGACCATGTGAAGTGATGGTGCCAAAATCTACAAGGTTTTTACATTATAGATACCCTGGTAGGAGTCCAATGTTTTGAGCAGTTTGGTGTGTCATCACCATTAATCTTGGCCATGAGTGGAAGCCACGTGTTTTAGATAGTCTAGGAAAATGTTAAAACAGACAAACAGACTCGATAATAATCATACAGCCTTAAAGTTTAAACACATACTCTGTATAACTCAGGCTCAATACCTGTCTATCATCTTAATACTTAAAAGACGTATCATCAAACAATTGGGTAACACCTAACAGAGACATTGCAGATAGTTTGTTGAATTTGATTTTAATGTTGTCTGTTTACTTGACTTATAACCTTCATAAATCCCAACCCCTAACATGAACAAGACACAGTGTTTCAACAGATGGTTTACCAATAGTTTCAGCATCTGTAGACATATCGTTCTATAGGACCATCTGTAGTGTATAATTCTGATGATTTTTATGACATCTTTTTAACTGTCAAATGAATGTCAACTGAATGGGTTTTCATGTGTCTGTTCAGAGAAGAACTCTGTGAGGCCTGGTGGGGCTAAAGATAGAATGTTGTCTTGACCAGAACATTGGGTTCCGTGTTCAGGGTAACAGGAGTGAGAAATGAGCTGATGGGCGATGGTCTGTCCATACGTGGTTATCAATGCAGCTGGAGACTGAGAGACAACAACAAGTTAGGGTTTTATATGGAAAGCTCTTCGCGAATTAGGTTCCGCTTCAGTTATTTTCCACTGTTCAGACAGACTTGCGATGCAACCAGGCCCGCTGACAGTCTTGGTTGTGCCCAGGACAAAATAATCTGATGGGGCCCCCGCCCCATATTCCATAATGTAAGAAGGGACCGGTTCTGGGCCCCCCCCTTTCCCTGGGCCTGGGGTAAGAGACCCGTTTACCCCCCCCATCACCATTGGCGGGCCTGCATGCACCTATTAGGTATAACTGCCCCCCAATTTCTCAAATCGAACCATCAGAAGAAAGACATCTAACAACAAGCCTGCCTGTCTTTACCTTGCGGGAGAGACAGCTGAATAACTCAGATTTAGACTTAAGACACGTAGCCTGTCACTAGCATAGCCGAGAACCTGTCATTCTCCCTGCTCCATCTCCTCCACCAAACTAGACCAGCCTGTAACAGGAGCAGTAAAGCATTTTTTTTTTCACTAAAACCTGCTCACAAGACATTCATTAATCCTAGTGACCACCGCAAAATGAATGAAAAGACCTTTAAAAGGCTTATTATCAAAACTGTTTTGACAAAAATGAAAGGAGACCTCGAAATCTGATTTTGACTAAAGCACTCTTGGTCATATGGCTCTCTCCTCTTCCCGATAAAGATCGTGGAGCTGACCCTACTCATGGCCAGCTACATCAACTACTGGAGCTTGGCTCCACCCACCGCCACCTCCTGCGTCACCTCTGTCCCCGGCTGTCCCATGGGGCCTCGCTCAGACAGGAAGCTGTGGAACATCGACAGCCGCCACTTCCCGGCCATGACCTACAACACCAAAGGGCCCACGCTGCTGTGAGATGCCCCCAGCGACCAGCCTGCGCCACAGCTGAGCTGCCCTGGGTGCAGACACATCATGGTGAATGAGTGAGGGCAAACAACAGGGTATTTTAGCAGCAGTTTCTTCAGTGTGTTTGTAGTAAGAGGTGGACAAACTGTTTCTTTTTTTGACAAAAAAGCTTGAATTTTGTTGTGAGAGAGTGAGAAATGGGTTTTTGTTTGTGTATGTTTTGATGATGAAAGAATCAGTGCTCCGAAACTCCTTTGAAATACAAGGCATAATACGCTCCAGATATACACTTAAAACTACACTCCAGAAATGTTTTTTCATGACAAAGTTAGCTGAATCAAAGATTTCAAAACACAAGAAAGCAGAGTAAAATCATCTGCACAAAAACACACAAAACAAGTGCCCTTATTGAATTACTCGGTTGATGTTCAGCAGACTTGGCTAGACTAGTCATACAAAGACTACCATGCATGTCAAAGATTTTACCAACATTTCCACAGTCATTTTCAGTGGTAAACCTGATGTGGGCTTAACAATATATGTGCTTTTCGGCTCTAGTTCCCTTTTGTGCTGTACTGTGTGTCCGGCTCCCTATGTGTGTATGTGTTTTGATGTCACTAGACTTTGTTTAAAACCACTGTAATGGGGATATGCATACTAACAAGTCCAGTCGAACAGCTGTGTTATCCTGTGTTCATTGACACATACAACATTGCCACTTTTCCCCTTTTTAGTTTTTGAGTTTTTTTGAGTATTGCTCAATATCCACATTCACATCCCCACGGTAATGACAGTAAATGAGATGTTCTGATGCAGATGCAGGCCTACCGGGGGGGGGGGGGGGGGGGCAAATGGCTCTCTTGTCCCCAGCCCAGGGAAAGGGGGGGACCAGAACTGGTTCCTCCTTACATTATGGAATATGGAGGGGGTGGGGGACATCAGACTATCTTGTGCCGGGCCCAGCCAAGACTTTCAGCGGGCCTGTGCAGAAGTATTCATGTAGGCTATTTGAATAATATCTCATAATATGTAACAAATACAGTGGGTAGTAGCAAATCACCTACCACAATGATGTACGGTGCCATATTCCTGCATTGAATGTTAGTACAGAATCAAGAGTGTTGTTGGAATTTGACTGTCCAATAATGACTACAATTCTTTTTTGAACCACGTAACACACGTGCAGGTACACACACTCAACATGAAAGACTGGCATCCGTCTTTTACATGACGTGAATGACACTGTGAGGTGCTTTTGTGGAAGATGGCAATACTGGACACATCATTCCATTTCATAGACAAATCAAAGAGATACATGAAACACAGAGAACTCAATTTGGTGTGGGACTTCAGGGTAGCTGTTTAACATGGTCTCTTGTGTGAGGTACAAAATATTTTTTTCTCCTTTTTGATGGGTTGTGGGCAGACTTTCTTTGGACCACTATGTGTTGTTTTGAACAAGTTTTATACGACGTGGAACTATGTTGTAGCTGAGATACATTTCTCTGTGTGTGCGTGCATGTGTGTGTTTGTGCTTTATACATTGTGCTATACCGGTGCCAGCCTAAAATAGTGGGGAGCAAAGGTACGGACAAGAAGAAGAAATTTATCTCAGCTTGTCACAGATGGCTTGATAACGAGGAAGGAGGAAAACCAGTATGTTTATTGCAGTTTATACAAATCAAAATATCTGTTACTCAGTTCATCTAGCTACAGTTCATCTTACAATTCACCACTGTAAACAGTCAAACAAAGCTAAACACTACTAGCCAGAGCAGGAAATGTTGTCCTAGAATAATACAAAAAAGCAGCCTTGAATTGCTGCCTGTAGGTCACCTTTCTAGACAGAATGTGCTGTTTTCAGAAGACTGCAGAGTTCTGACCGCTTTGTGCACTTTTTACAACAAAAAAAAAAAAACATCACAACAGGGTGATTTTCGTACATTAAAGAGCTAAAGCCTGTGTGTTGTACAAACAGAACAACAAGTGATGCAATGAGTGCTATAATCACATCCGAGCATTTAAAACTTGCTTCATCTGAGCCAGTCTAAAGGGAATAAAACACATTTTTAAAAATGATCGACAGATAACTGGGGGAAAGAAATGTCAAGACAGAAACTTGCCAATGACATGGCAAACAGATGCTCCCAGGATGTGGCACTCCAAGGACCAGTCAGCTTCACATAATCAACGTACAGATGCTGGCCTCCTGGCTCTCATAAAGCGCAGGCTACATCACAGTGCTGCAGGAACACATTTCACCAAAACACTGCCTTTAAAACGGTACTAGTGACTTGAAATATGTCTGGATCAAACCACTGTCTTTGTAACTTGTTATTTAGCTATTTATTTGTATGCCTGTTGTTTTAGTTGAGTTCTGTTGTTTTAGACCAAATCATATGTAAAAAAAAATGTTGAAAAAAGGGATGATTAGGATATGGGTAATTTTGAGTGAATATGTATTGCTCTTGAAATTGATAGTAAATGTATGTAATATGAAAATAGATGATGCTGACAGTGTAATAGTGAAAAGATAGTGTGTGTGTGTGTGTGTGGCTGTGTTCAAAATAAATGTTTCAGTTCCAATTCCCGTTTGTGCTCATTTTCTTTAACTTAATTTGCAGTCAAACATATTTTCATTACATTGTCTATAAGGCTACTATAGCTTTTAGGGCCTGGTGTTTTATTCAGTTTAACTCTGCCCTATACTTATAATCATAGATTTAGATTTTTGAACTTTGCCTATTCTGCAGTGTGCAAAACCAACAAGATTTTAACATTTTCATTGTTATCAGTCACATCAGGGTACTGGCATTTAAGTTCATATGTATTCGTATGTAGCATTCAAATGCAAATCGCATGGCTTGTAAATAATGTAACAACCTTTTCTGATTTAATCATTGCATTTCATCACGAAGGAGTTGCTATTCTAGTGGAGACCACTGACTATACATAAAGAGAACGTTTACATCAGTAATGCACAGGTACTGTTTAAAATACAGCATGAATATAGGATGGAGAAAGTGTCAACATTTGTTGTGTGCTTCCCTGACAACATGCACACAATGATTACAGCTATTTTCACATTAAGAGTAACTGGTTATGACCAATTACAAATGTTGGAACATTTTGTTTTTCCATAACTAGGTTTATTTAACCTCCACATCGTCATCAAGCATATAAACAAGGCAAGCCCACTGCCATTGTGTAAATCAGAAACACATGACATTAATTGACCAATATTGAATGTATGGCTGTTTCATCAAAGGTAAGATCATTCTGGGACAGAGTGGCCATGCATGTCAGCAATTCTTTATGACTCCCTACATGGAGCCAAGAACCTGGAGCAAGTTCTAAACCACAAACCAACAATAACGCTGCTCTACCCAGGACAAGGGCTAGAAATAACCTTTGTCCAGCCTGAGAGACTATTTCAGTGTCTGAAGGGGTCTAAGGGTGGCAGCTGAAACAGCATGTGACATAAGCGATAAACACTCTGTACTTCACAGTGCAGCTAACGTCAGAACAGAGAGAGGCACTGAGGTAGGGGGCCTCGACATGCCTCAGAGTCAGCAGATTTCTGGTATCGTGGACTGAGATGATTAACCTAACCTTATAGCGAAACACCAAACAAATGTTTTCCAGATTAAAAAAAAAAAACATGACAAGATGTTTCTACAGTTTAATAGATTACATCACCTCTCTTTAGGCTCTTGTTTAGAACGCCGGAGTGAACCCCGCCGTGCAGGCACAATGGCTGTGCGAAACAACCCCTGAAACTGACCAAGAAAACAATGAGAACCCTCATTAACCGCTAATGAAAACATTGCTGTTGCAGCATCCAGCCAGTGCCTGAAGAGCAGCCTTCTCTGCACGCTGTGCTCTTGCATGGCGAACGCTGAGGTGCATGGTATGGGACTCTTGGATTCCTACTGAATTCAATAAATTCAGTGTTTACACGCCTCATTTTTTATTGCATGTTCTTTTAACTTTAGGCATGAGAAACAAAAGGGAACCCATAGGCGCCTGGCATGTAGTCTTTTGTTGGTCAAATTGCTAGTCTAATTATGCAACTTTAAGTGGTGCATACCACTCCTTGTTAACCACTGCAAATAGGCAAATCGTGTGGCCAACTCTCAAGTGAATAAGCGCAGGTTAATTTTAGAACTGGCTATTGTAATTCATGTAGCAGGTTTGTTGAATAATTTGTGACTGGGTAAAAATGAGTGTACTTGTCTGGAGATGTACTTAGCACAAAAACCCAGAACATAAAATGGAAAATTTGTTATTTTCATTTAAAAAAGAATGTTCTAAGAAATAGTTTACTGCCTGAGTTTAGCAAGAAGACCATATTAGATGGTTCATTCAGGACTACAAGAACCCACTTTTTTGGGGGGGGGGGGGGGTTAGGGTTGGGGGGGGGGGGGTAGTCTTAGTCTAATATTCTTTTGAAATGAATTCCAATGGAGAGCACTAGTGACATGCACAAAAGCAAAATGAAAGTAACACAAAGTGTTTCAGTGGCTCACCAACTTGTATCTGGGTGAAAGGCACTTCTGAATTCACTTTGCCACCCTCCATGGGCTATAACTGCACTAAGTAAGTTTGGAGGAGCAGGCCGTCTCGCTGAAGTTGAAATGAGACACAATTTTACTTCCAACCTGTAGGGCAAACAAAGACAAAAACTACCTAGTGTTGCTTTAACCAAGTGAAAAAAAAAACTCCAAAATTCATGAGACAGGAAATGTGTTTGGTAAATGTCCCCACAAAAAAGGGACAGCCAGGTCATGAGCAGGAGCATAATTGCCGTTTCTACTATGCAGTGGGAATATTTAGGGTACAAAGCTGCTTGACTACTGCTGAGGTCTCCACATACAGACCTCTATCAGGTCCCTCTGAGGAGAGACTCTGTGATAGTGTATTTGTCCCATGTACATAATGGATACTCTGCTTTACACAATGGACAAGAACACTTTTGTCTGCCATGCCATTTCCTGAAAAGGGACGAAGTGTGATGCAACTGGGTCAACGTGTTAATGGCATTTTCCTGCCAACATCGCCATAACTCCAGGCTTTTTACAGTGCTGGAAATAGCGTACTGCCCACTTTGTTACTTCAAACGCACTCCTCAGTTTGTGTGCAATCAAAATCATCAGGAAACACAACATACTGCCTCTCTTTGTTGCTACATTTCTCCAAACAAAAACAGTACGAACAAAGTTTGTCTGCAAGCCTTTAGGCTTCCTACCATTTTTTTTCACTTAAATTTTAAAAGCCAAGTTTAGTTTATGGGATTGCCAGTAAAATTTTAGGAGGTATATTTTTTGCCAAAATGAAAACATTTTATGTAAACTCAGGCCATGTAGGAAGCACAAATATGATAATGGAACAAAAATATCCCTCAGAATCTGAAAAGGCATTCAGCCAGGAGATCCCACGCCTTGTTTAATTCTAACAAGGCAACACATTATCTTTTGGCCTACTGTGTGGCAAACAATTCTGGTCGGTCCATGGATGTGCTGATGTTGTGGTAGTGTGTTCAACACGACTTGAAGGGACAGAGGCGATTAGTTCATACATTCACAAACGTGTTATTGTATATTGCAAAATATTAATGAACGGCACCTTCGGGCTAAGCAGTTTTTTCGCAGGTGCCTGGTAGTAAACGCTGCCACTTTTCAGAGTAACCCCTGACTGGCTCAAAGGCTCCAGCAACCCAAACCATGACTGCATTATATTTGACAGCGCGCTATAATTTACAGCACGCCATGGCAAGCGGGCGGTGAAAAGGTGGCAGACATTCAATTGCTGTAAACCAAAAATAAGGGAAAAACAGGCGGAGATTTGTTGAAAGAGCGGAAATTCATTTTCATTTCTTTTGACATGTCCAAACAAATCAATTTCGCTTTCTTCGCGTTGCTGCGTTGCACAGTGCAGCTTTTACATCCATGGGCCAGCTGATCGTGAAGTGCCCCTTAATTTAAGTTTACCTGACTTTCATGCAGCCTAACGTTTCATGCAGTTAATGCTTCTTTTATTTTACCATTCCTAGGTTAAAAATTGCGTATTTGTTATACTCCAGGCCCACTCCATGCGGGCAACCCCATAAAAGGAGTGCGTCCTTCTGATACGGCTCGGTGGATTTTCATTAGCCTACAAACATTTGGAAATAGGCTGCTGTTGGAGTAGTAACTGAACTTGTAACAATGAAACCTGTTGTGAAGTGGCAAACAACACATTCAAAGAGCACACAGGAGGGGGGCTATCTCAGGAGACATTGACTGTACGCCTCACTGCCAGTTTACGCTGAGCTGAGTTTATTCGAGGGCACCTGCCCAGTTGGCCTGCACGATAAGACAGATTTACAAGTCTTGGCATTCATATTTAGGCCCGTGACAGGTAGGTCTGTCATCACACCGCCTTTCGCACTGGCTTAAGATTGACTAATAACCACTTGGCCATTTGGGTATGAAGCAGCAAACAGCTTTTCCAAATTTAGATGTGCACAACCAACACTTTGCTCTTGAAGCCAGGCTCATCTTCCTCAAGTCACACACCATTCATCCGGACAGACATTAGTGAACCACGACACACTCCGATCACACGCGGGAAGCGAGTCTGGAAAATCGCAATTTCATCTTATGTAAGGTTAAATTGTTAAGCTAAAACGTGAACAGAGCACCTGACTGTCACCCGTCACCTTCAATTCAATCACCTAACAGGTAACTACAAAATAAGGCTACGTTAATGTGGTGGCCGAGTGCACTAGCTAAGGCTAACCGAAATGTTTGACGTTGCATGACTGCCTTAGTTGAATTTCAGGCAAAACCAATAAGTCAAAAACATGCATAGGCTATCACTTATTTTTAACACTTGCACTTTTATTACAGTGACGTTTGAGCCGTGAACTGTCACATTATTTAGCCAGCAACGACAAGAAATATGTCCTCAAGCAAAACGAAATCATTACTACGAGAGGCGTCTCACCAAGTTATCGCCGGTGGATCCGCAGGTATGTCATAAAGCTGAAGTTTACAAAATAAGTGTAACCTTCGAAATAATTCAACAGGTATGCTATCTGTGTACCGTGACACAAGTCTGGTTGCTAGTGGAATTGCAAAGCTTCCCGACGGCCGCCATGTGTTACAAGTCCTCTTTAACAGACTGAGTATAAACTTTACTTTTTGGATGTTTATGTCATGTAAGCGATGGCCTGTAAAAACGAACGCACTTTCGTCAGTTTATATACAGCAAAACAATTCTTCTGGTCAGGTTTTTTCTTTGGTCATCCATGTTATGCTATGTGCAAGGAAAGCGTTGGTACCACATCTATTTGGGCACGTTCGGGAAACAGCAGTGCGTGAACAGAAACATTCCGAGGTCCCAGCTCGTGAAAGCAGAGAACTGTGTGAACAAGGATGTTTGCTGGACAGCTTTTTTGATAGGACAGAAATACAAAGCCTCGACATTTTAATCGATTTATGGTAAATCTAAATTACAGCCTGCTTATGTCATTGGATGTTCAAACGCGCCAAGACACAGTGGTCGTTACAACAAAACTTTGATCTTTAATAATACAAACCAGCGAAGCATTTCCTGTCATATTTTCTTCTTTGCTACATGCAAGTGAATTGTTCAAGAAAACCGGGTTACAGTAGAGCTACTGATTGTAGACCACAAGTTAAAGAGTGGTAGTCTATTTCATGTTTGCTGTGCCAAAGAGTAGCCTAGGTGAGTGTGCAAGTCCAAAGTTTGTTTGAGTACACTCAGCATACAAAGTTGAACAGCTTGGTATTTATTTTGCATAATTGTATTGTATTCATACTTTAGTGGTCTTTTTCTAGTAATGATTTTTATGCAAAGCAGAAAAAACATGCAAACCCGCTCAGGTTGACAGTGGCCTACGTAGTCAATTACAGTAGCTCCCTCACAGACACCCTAGTCTCCTGAGAATTTTATTGCACAGTGTGAAACTTAAAATCATAGTCACGTTTTCACATCGTTCGACAGTAGGCACGATTCTTTGACAAACTGGCAAGCTTTATAACCTGGCATGGTTTGGCTTATGCTGGACCCTGTTGCTTTGGTTGTCCATGGATATCTCAGGTGAACTCTGCAATAGGATTTGAAATATTCTTTTGAATTTTTGAGGTATTTGTATCTATCAGGAACAGAGACCGTATTATATAAAAAATGAAGTCTTGTAATATATTAATAATAAATATAAAACTCCCATTTTATTTTCGCAAATAAATTTGCATACGTGCGCACGCACACACACACAATCAAATGACTTGGTTTGCATGGTTGGAAACCATATGGGTTGCTGCTTAAAAAAGAAGTATCTACTCTACATGGTTTGGAGTGATCTGTTTCTGAAACAGGTTTCCTTGCATTCCACCACAGGCACACCTTGTAATGTGTCATCTCGTTGTTTATTATCAGGTCCAGTAGTTGTCAAACTTGAGTATGAGAACCTCTGGGGTTCCTTGGATTAATTTTAGGGGATATATGCGAATTTAATCTCTGTATGGGATCTTTTAATATAAAGTCTAGCTATAGACAATATATGTGGAAAAAGATCTTGCATATCAAATTATGCCCAATTCAGGCCAATAGCCTGTGCTTTATTATGCACCATATAACATATTTTTACATTCTGTTTATGCAACAATAGTCCTGCATAAGTATTCATAGCAGGCTGTGCATGGTGCAGGGGTCACTCAGTATGCAGAGTATCTCAGGGGGTAAGCAAAACTTCAAGACTCAAAAGTGTTTATTATATACTGTACACTATATATATAGTGCACTTTCCCTGGTGCCTGTCCTTAGTGTTCTAAACAAACAGTAATATAAAAACACATTTATATGTATGTATGTATGTATGTATGTATGTATGTATGTATGTATGTATGTATGTATGTATGTATGTATGTATGTATACACACACACTAGATACACTGAATTTCTTATATACACTACGTCTTACATACACTACGCTGCACTACAATACAATACACTACACAACACTGTACACAACACTGTACAATTCCTTGAGTCACAACACTTGGACAAAGGGACACACGGACAGTTGTGATTTTGAGAACCACTGCTGTGATCCATTAAAAGGGGTGGTTGTCTGAAAAATTATTTAGCTGGCCTCTTAA
Source organism: Coilia nasus (assembly GCA_027475355.1). Classification (NCBI taxonomy): domain Eukaryota; kingdom Metazoa; phylum Chordata; class Actinopteri; order Clupeiformes; family Engraulidae; genus Coilia; species Coilia nasus. The sequence goes on from CM050205.1 coordinate 17,511,713, forward strand.
ATCACCTTGATGCACCCTGTCATCTGCCCCGCTCTTGCCCCTGTCACCAGTACCTGGTAACAACACCATGACAAGACTGTGCATATACTAAAGGATGTATGCTATACTAGGTTCCCAGTCTCATCTGTGTATTTAGAGGAGAGTGTGTGGTACTATGTACAAGTTGAGTAGGGGGTAGTTGAAAGGCTCATTTGCTGTTCCAGTATAGGCCTGTTTACGCATTGTTTTGCAAATACGCAAATAGATGATACAGTGTTTAATCCAGGAAGTTTTGTGTGGGATTAAACTTTTATTTTTGAATATCTGTTACTATAGACTGCTTCTCAGTACTTACCTGAGGACTGATCTTGGAGCAGTTTGTAAGAAATGGTATTCAGAGGACACTGAAATGCAATTGTTATGTTCACATTTAACCACAAGGTGGAGACAGTGACCTTTAAAATTCAGGGACTAAGGCAGAAAAAAGCAGTGTAGGGCCTCAGCAGCAAGTATGTGAGTCTTTACTGTCTTAGACACCGGAGGGGCATTTCCAAAGATTACTTTGAGCCAGCCTCACTGCGCAGCCCGGAATGCTCGATATGAGACGGTCCACTCCACTCTCCTGTGAAGTTTTAACCGGTGCCATTTGTTCCAGCCAATCATAGACGCACAGAATTACCGGGCCTCGATCTCTGCCGAATTAGTAAATGGGCAAGGCGTTGGGCACGGAATGCTTCATTCGTATCTAAAAAATCTTGCTAAAGTTAGCTAGACCAACAGGTTAGTATAGGGTCATGTAGTTAAAGATTATTGGTTATTTTAAAAAGAAAATATTGTCCCCTATTGGTCCATCATAAACGAATCTGGCATAAATGAGGGAAAATCCAGTCCCCCAAGTTTGCCATATTTAGCTGAGCTTGCCAAAATAATGTTACCACAGTTTGGTTTCTGAATATAACATGTGATTTTCTTATATGAATAGCCGATGCTAATTTTACATTTTTCTGATATCTGATCAAATGCTGCTAGGCTTGTTTAAACTTAAAAACAAAAAAAATCAGACGTTAAAGAGGTCTGATGTTTTGGAATTATTATAGGGGAAGGTGCACTAATTAATAGGTATTTCGTGTAGGCTATCAGACTAAACGAAATATTTCTGAATAAAAAGTTAACGCCACAATTATTATAATTACTAATTACTAATTAATTTTATACTACCAGCACATTTGATGCAAAGGCAAATAAAGTCATTTGAACGTGGTTTGCCATGGCCGATATTGTGCATAAATCAAGTTTATTTTTTTATTTGTATTTTAAAGCTAGATAATTCCTTTTTACATTACTTTGGAGTCTACGTTGTAGTCTGCTTTTCCTCAGCTCTGTCTGAAAAACAATAAACTTACTTACAGATAAACGTACCTACAGATTATTGCTGTTCAAATAATAAAGCCACGATAATAATACCTTCACCAAAAATGTAATATGACTCTAGACTATAACTGAAAGCTGAAATACATTTGGTTGATAATTTCACTTTTTAAACCAGTCTTTTTTATGTGCTGGTTTTTACTCTTTGGCTGTAAAGCAAGTGGGTTTCGTTAGACATTGACATCCGTGAGTAGAATTTTGAAACAGAGGCAGACCTAGCCTACAATATTCGCTCATTTTCGAGTCATAAACTTAATCTGCGTCTGGACTATTGCATGTCGACAAGTTAAAATGTATGTCCTACTATTGTAGTGCCTCCTTTTTACTCTGACCCTAAATGAGCTCAATTTAACCAGAGGGTCCGGAAATAAGTTCAGGTGCCACGCAGAGTACGCACTGTATCGATTTCCTTTCAACCCCTCCATTATTCCGTGTAATTTGATGAGATTTACATAGAGATGTTTGAGTTATGATTAGTTACTGTGTAAATGTATCCGCCGACTGCAAATGGACTGTGTCCGTTATAGACAGATGCCTTAAGTGTGATTGAGTTCACTCCCTTCTCTTCTGTAACAGTCAGTCAGTTCCACGCGTAAAACGCACTCAAATTCTCTTCATTTTAATTGCTTTTAAACTGTGAACCTCAGATTGTTCCGCATCGAATAAACAGTCCCGCTTAGCTTAAATAAAGAAGGAGAAGAGCGGGATAGAAAAATAAAACAAACACAGGCTAACGGAGTTGATGGGGACGCGACACATATCGTTCACAGACTAGGATGCCGCGCGAGAGCTCTTCCATTTCAAACGCGCGATTGGCTGCCACAATGTGGGTCGCATTAGGCCTAATATTTATTTCCAGAAACAATTGTACATGTTTAAGCAGGGCTTTGATTGAACTCCCGGCGGACATGTTGCGGACAGATGTTTAGATGACCTCATGTTTGAAGTAATGTTGGTTTTGGAAGGGTTAGTTTGCTCTTGCCATTCCAAAAAAGGAGACTACCTCTTTTTTACCTTTCTGTTTATTGTTCTTGAAGAGGAGAGAGCTTGAGGTGAAAGTCCTATTATTAGCACGTTTGGCTCATGGAGAATGAATATGGACTGCACTGCTGAGCAGCCCTGGCAGAACGCAATCTTCCCTGGAAGCATTTTGTCTCCTCTGGGCTTGGCGAATCCTGACATGTGGTGTATAAAATTCTAGCCATGCTGGAAGCACAGGGGTCACAGAGCGTTCTTGTCGTTGGGGCCACCAGAGCTTTTATTTTACTGTAAGGCCTGTCATGTCACGCACTGGCACATAAGCAGGTTGTTAATCTTGTGTTTTCCCCCTTCTAAACCCATAACCTGTTAGGCATCACACCAGATGTGTGTTTGTGTGTGTGTGTGTGTTTTGGAAAGACAGATGGATGGCTCATGTGACAGTTTGCAAACAGAGATTCGGAAGAGAAAAAGTCTTTAGCCAAAGACTATGAGCTCCACTCCTCACCGATATCAAATCGCCAATTAGCCATCCATCCATGGTGTGTGTGATCTGTACAATAGCATCTCTGTGGCAAGGTGCCTTTGCGAACGGTGTGTGCACCGCCATCTTCCCTGAGCAAACGCAGCCAAACGGTGCAGTCAGCGTCGGGCAGTCAGGTTAAGATCACCCAGACGCAGACCGGCTGCACGCTGGTGTTTATGCTGGCTCAGCCTCGCGCAGTCAATCATATGTCCAGTTCTGCATAATTGATAAGCTTATGTGTGGGGGTGGGAGGTGGGTGGTTGTAGGTAGGTGTGGGGGGGGGGGGGTGGTTTGGTGGATAAACCCCAGAAAATGCAATAAAAACAAACGAGGGAAGATTTATCGGCCGCTCGGACTAATTACGGCGGCGAGGAAATGTGCGGGATCATAATGTCACAAGGAATCAGTTGACTGCAACCAGGCATGCGGCAGAGCAGTCAACGTGGACGGCGGTCTATCCCGCCCACTCAACCTCCCAGCCGGACACGCCACCAGCGTCGGAGCACAGAACACACACACACACACACACACACACACACACACACACAAACAAACAAGCAAACTCACAAGCAGACACACACATGCACTCAGTCATGCGCACACACACACACACACACACACTCACACGCGTGCAGGCACACATGCACACATACATGCATGCAAACAAACAAAACCAACTCACAAACAGGCACACACATGCGCTCAGTCATGCATACACACACACACACACACACACGGGCAGGCACACATGCACACACTCATACACACACACAAACAAACAGACTCACAAACAGACACACATACATACATTCAGTCATGCGTCCACACACATTCTGTCCCTCATCTACATTGTTCTTGTTAATGACAGAACTGTCAAGATCCACTTGAAGATTTGCGTGATTTCCAGAACCGTGCATGAATATATCAGTGTGACTTCAGTCAAGATGCGGTCAGATGTTTGTTTCTATTGTTTAAGATCTAAACTGTGACAGATGAGGTCTGAGTTGGCTGAAATCAAAAGCTATTTACAGCAGTGGTTATCTAACATCAGAGTATAAATGTATTCTATGGAAACCTTTGGTAGTACATGGCTTTTAAAGTGGCACACACAAACACACAGAAACACACACACACGCGCACACACGCGCACACACACACACACATACACAAGCACACACACGCACACACACACACGCCCCTTTCATCCTTGTGTATCCCATCTTATTGCCTCTTCTAGGTAATTTGCTTTTATATGTGCACCGCCTTAATCAGTTACACTCCTCCTTAAAACACACACAGCCCCTCCTCCATCTCTCTCTCTCTCTCTCTCTCTCTCTTCATCCCACCTATCCTCCATCCCTCCATCCCAGAAAGACCCCTGAGCCAGAGGGGGTGGGGCCTACAGTGAGCGTTTTCCCAGGTGTGAAGAGGTCGGACATGATGTAAGCTCACATTGTAAACATTTGCCGGACAATGTAAGAATATAACGGATCATAAGTCGCCATCCATTGCCCATAATCCGCCTAGTTTATCGTGACCACTAATTGCAGCTGACTCCACTACTGCTACTACACGCATTGTGACTTGCACGGGAGTGTGGTTACAGCGCAGGCTAATTTCTGTGTTCTGCTGTGTTCAGAAACTGCACAATGAAAAATTCTTCAGCACATACTGAGGAATGACACAATATCCAGCAACTGTTTTTGTTGCGGCCTTTTTTGAATTTATGTACCGCAGCCTTTGGTATTAGTCAGTTCGTTAGTACCTTCTATCAGAGCGGATGCAAGTGCTGTGCGTTAGGCCTCATTAAAAAAGTCGATCTCGCCATTTGCTGTTTTATTTTTTCTTCTTCACTGTGTGTGTGTGTGTGTGTGTGTGTGTGTGTGTGTGTGTGTGTGTGTGTGAGTTTTTTAAAAAACAGAGATGACTTATTTGACGGTTTGCAAACAGAGAAAAAAAAATGCAGATGTCAGCATCTCAACATTCCCCTAACGTGAATATCTCACCAACTAAAGCGCTCTGCGTGTGGGACCCAAATGCCCTCTCACTGAATCATTTCACAGGGAGAGAGTTTGAGGAAACGCAGGAAGAAAAAATAGCCGCGCAGCACTATATTGTAAAAATATTGGGGCCTTGCTGAGCATTCCCTGGCACAGCCTTGGAGAAGCTTATCCATCCCATAATACCGCACATGGCAACAATAACATAACTGGGAAGGAAATCAGCTAAGCAAGTTCCGCCTAATTGAGCACTTAGACTAAGTAGTCAAGGGGCAAAGACAGGGTGACCCTGTAAGAAAACCAAACTGTACAGTTGAGAGACCTCCTCAGTGTGTGTGTGTGTGTGTGTGTGTTTAGTGGCATGTGTGAGCTGCCTTTCTCGATAGGCCCACGTCCAGACCTTTTCTTCTTGCCAGCTCCACTTTATGCCACAATAGGAAAAAAGTGCGTAGTCTGCTGGCTACTCATTTTCTCAGCCTTTATGCGGTCTTCTGCGTTTGTGCTCTCTCCCGCTGCACTGAAGGCGAAATGCCAAAGCGGGCTCCTCACACATTTTGAGCAGGTAACCATAGCTGAAGTGCTCAATTCCCAAAAGGCCAGCACAAACTCAGTGACATGCTACCATAGTGTGTGTTTGTGTGTGTGTGTGTGTGTGTGTGTGTGTGTGTGTGTGTGTGTGTGTGTGCCAGAGCTGTGCAGAATTCAGAGTTGAATTGTGTTTGGCCCATGAATTTCATTTCTGATTTTGAATTTAAGTAATGTTTTTAGGCTGAGGTAGGAAGCAGGATGCAGAATAACAGTTTGACTTTGGAACAACTGTAGACTGTAGAGAGAGTGAGAGAGTTAGAGTGTATGTGAGCATGCACATGCGTACGTTTGTTTGTTTATCTTTGCATTTGTGTGTACATTTCTGTTTGTGCATGCGCGCGCGCGCGCGTGTGTGTGTGTGTGTGTGATTGCGCGAGAGAGAGGGGGATAGAGAGCGAGCGATGGCCAGTGATTGCAGTGCTGCAATCTAGAGTGGCATCCTATCAGGGAGGACTCTGTGGGAAATTAAAATAGGAGGATTTGTAATTGGCAGTGCCACTGTTCCTCTTTAATTTCCCCCTAATACAAACACAAAGGCCCAAAAGGTTAGCAGGGATCTAATTCCAGAATCAGCATAATTACAAAGTTGGCCAATTCTGCCTGAAATGCATAAAATATAAATAAACATAATAAGTACTGTCAAAGAAAGCCTCTCGAAGAATAAACCCTTGAATTACGAGTTGGTGGTGTGGTTGTGTGTGTGTGTCTGTGAGTTTGTCAGTGTTTGTCTCTCTGTGTGTGTGTGTGTGTGTGTGTGTGTGTGTGTGTGTGTGTGTGTGTGTGTGTGTGTGTGTGTGTGTGTGTGTGTGTGTGAGAAACCGTTCTTCCCTTTCACTGAGCTGTCTTGGTTACTTGTGTGCCTTCCCTGGAGCTCAGACCACAGTGGTACAGGAAAGACATGACGCTGACCCCCCCATACACACTCCCCCTCTCCCTCTCTCTGTCTCTTTCTTTTACACACTCTCATTCTCTCTCTCTCTCTCTGTCTCTCTCTCGCTCTCTCTCTCTCTGTGTCTGTCTCTTTAACTCACTCACACACACACACACACACACACACACACACCCCCATACACACTCCCCCTCTCCCTCTCTCTGTCTCTTTCTTTTACACACTCTCATTCTCTCTCTCTCTCTCTCTGTCTCTCTCTCTTGCTCTCTCTCTCTCTGTCTGTCTGTCTCTTTAACTCACTCACACACACACACACACACACACACACACACACACACACACACACACACACACCCATACACACTCCCCCTCTCCCTCTCTCTGTCTCTTTCTTTTACACACTCTCATTCTCTCTCTCTCTCTCTCTCTCTCTGTCTCTCTCTCGCTCTCTCTCTCTCTGTCTGTCTGTCTCTTTCACTCACTCACACACACACACAGACACACACACACACACCCCACTCCCCCTCTAGCCCTCTCTCTCTTCCTCTCCCCCCCCCCCCTCTCTCTCTATGGGCCCGTCCACACGACAACGTTTTCGGGTGAAAACGGTAAAGTTTGTTTGCGTTTTGGCCTTCCGTCCACACGGCGCCGGCGTTTTGGGTGACCGAAAACGATAACTTTTGAGAACGGGTTCCAAAGTGAGAAAGTCTGACAACGCCGCCGTTTCGTTTTCGTGTAGACAGGCAAAACGCAACCTTTTGAAAACGATGACGTCGTCGCCCATTCACCTTGCGCTGCACATATAACAACAACTTCAAACTTTTCCAAACTGGTTGCTGTCGAATAAATTGTGATTTGATTAGCTTGTACTGTAGGCTGGCTGTTGTGCAATTGTTGCCATTAAACTGTTTGTATGGCTAGTAGGCTATAACAAATACGTCTTGTAGGCTTTCATTATTCTTAATTAATTAAAGAGCAACTGCTTTCAGCTCCACTCAGTAATAACACGCATTGCTAAAATCAACATAGCCTATGGCATGTTTTAAGCGAATAATTGCGCAGTCGTATCAAGTTTATTTGCAGCTCCTTCTATTTTTTCATGTTCTGCTCCGTATCGCTTAAATGGGTCAATTTAACGACGTGACATCTCACAACAGCGTCAAACTTTTACAAACAGGTTGTTGTGGGATACTTTGGGGTAAAAATCGTCTGCAGTGTAGGCTATGTGTAATGCAACTGTTTCTACCTTCTGACATTGAACTACAGGATGTTTTTGTATAGGCTACATCGCTAGTTCAGCCCAACAAACGCTTTTCACGTTATTCTTTTTAAATAGGGCAACTGTCGCTGCATCCGACCCATCTAAACTAGAACCCACATTGCTAAAATCAACATACATTACATGTTTAAAGTGAATCATTGGCTTCTGATTATGCCCCTCAAGCTGGGACAGCGCACCTTCTGCAATGAAAACGCAATGAAAACGTTCCCGTGTGGACGGAATTATTTACTGCTCCGATGTCGTGTGGACGCGACTTTTTTTTTAACCCGGCAAGAAAAAAATCCAGGAACGTTGTCGTGTGGACGGGGCCTATGTCTCTCTCACTCGCTCACTCACACACATACACACTCCCCCTCTCCCTCTCTCTGTCTCTTTCTTTTACACTCTCATTCTCTCTATCTCTCTTTCTTTCTCTCTGTCTCTCTCACTGATATGCACACACACACACACACACAAACATACACACTCCCCCTCTCCCTCTCTCTGTCTCTTTCTTTTACACACTTTCATTCTCTCTCTCTCTCTGTCTCTCTCTCGCTCTCTCTCTCTCTGTCTGTCTGTCTCTTTCACTCACTCACACACACACACACACACAAACATACACACTCCCCCTCTTCCTCTCTGTCTCTTTCTTTTACACACTCTCATTCTCTCTCTCTCTTCCTCTCTCTTTCTCTCTCTCTCTCTCTCTCTCTCTCTCCCTCTCTCTCTCTCTATGTCTCTCTCACTCGCTCACTCACACACACACAAACATACACACTCCCCCTCTCCCCCTCTGTCTCTTTCTTTTACACACTCATTCTCTCTATCTCTCTCTCTTTCTCTCTGTCTATCTCACTGACACGCACACACACACACACACACACACACACAAACATACACACTCCCCCTCTTCCTCTCTGTCTCTTTCTTTTACACACTCTCATTCTCTCCCTCTCTCTTGCTGTCTCTTTTTTTCTCTCTCTGTTTCTCTCTACACATACACACACACACACACACAGACACACACACACACACACACACACACACACACACACACACACACACACACACACACACACACACACACACACACACAGACACACACACTCCCACTCCCCTCTATGCCAATTGTTGTAATCAGATTGTGATTTGATGTGTTGGAAGTGGAGGTAGGGGAGCATTAAGGCCCCATGAGAGGAGAGGAGAGGAGAGGAGAAGAGGGGGTAAAAGAGAGGAGAGGAGAAGAGAAGAGGAGGAAAAGGAGAGGGAGGTGGGGTGGGGTGGGGGGGGGGGTCTCCTGTGAGCACATGCCGCCTAGACTGGCTTGCCCAAAGCCAAGGCTCTCATTAGCCAGGCTCAGATTTGTGGAGCCCTGATTTGTGGTGATTCAGAGCAGCGAAGAGGATGACATATCTCCGGGGGAAAGGAGGCAACACTGGCAGAATGACCCCCCCCCACCCCCACTCCACAGCCCCCTGGACACACACACACACACACACACACATACACACAATGAACACACACACACACACACACACACGCGCACACACACATACATACAAGGTCACACACACACACACACACACACACACACACACACACACACACACATGCTCACCCACACACACTCCAGTCTAGGAAGAGGGGTCCTGTTTTGACTGTGTTTACAGTCATATTATGGCTCGGAGAAGGAGGGGTAGAGCTTAGCCAAATCAGGACAGGCACAGAATGCCACCGCTGTGTAAGTAAAGAACAGCGGACAGGCTGAAAAGAAAACGCGGGGTTCCCCTTTATTGTGTTTGAAATGGGGACAATTACTGCAGGGTACCGGAGGGTGTTTTTAGGGGCACGGGCGGCGGGAGGAATGGGGGGCGGGGGGGGGGCGTTGAGTCATGGAAACGGCGTCTTGGATAGCATCTTCCTGTTGGGTCAGTCAGGGTGGTCGTAGGATTGATAGAGGACCCGACTCTGGCGAGCACAGGAGCTCTGAGGGCCTCGCTGCTCTGACAGAAAAGCAGATCCAAGGAGGAGATTGTTTCCTCTGTGGAAAATGCTGATAATTGTGCCCTATAATACCATGACATATCTCGAAAAAACTACCATGAGAGCAAGAGAGAGAGGGGAGAAACATGTAATTTACAGTGCACAGCAAGTTGAGTCGTGTTTAAAACAATTCACATGCAGATCAGCCAAAATGTTATTGAGGGTATAAGTATTAATCTGCAACCCTGTAAGCCTGGGAAACCCTGTTAGCCTGAGTTGCAATGTCTGCTTTCTACCAGCGGGGGCAGAAGAGTGCCACACACTCCCCCTGCAGACAACCTTCGTCTTGATTTACACCACAGCCATTCTCTGTAAATGACTTCTGTCCTCATGTGGTCAGTCAGAGAAACAATGGACTGACATTTCCTGGTGTGCGTAACTACTTTCAGCCGCACAATTCCGCTTTTTAACCATGTATTTGTTTGCAAGTAGTTTTTCTAAAATCTGCAATCCTTGTATCAGTCGGATGCATCATGGGCATATGATTGAGAATTGACAACTGCGTCTTTTGTTCTCACTGCAGCAGGATGTCAGTCAGTAATACCCATCTGATATACATCAGATATATATATATATTTTTTTGTCAGCTGTCCTGTTGCGGTCATTGAAAGCTAAGCGTGTGGGGCTTGCTGTAGCAACGGCATGCTACTTCTGGCCATACTGTTAGTGGCAAGTGAGAACCAGCCACTCTTTGCAGTCCATACCACACAAAATGATCCAGATTTGATGTTAACGTATGTGTGTATATTCCTTGTTAAATTATGCAGGGAAAAAAGACCATTTAGAGGCTAACCGACAGAACCTAGCGGCTGAGCTGCCTAGCAGGCAGGCAGGCAGGCAGGCAGACGGTTAGGCTAGCTTTAGCAGGCGAAGCATGGGAGGGAGGGAGGGAGGGAGGCCACACATGTTGGGGTCTGCAGAGCGAAGCCCCCCGCCTCCTGGTATTTTGATGTGGGTCTGGGGAGAGAGAGAACACAGGAACAGGAAGATGAAAAGACAGCGATGGAGGCATGTGGAGCATGAGATGATGACTGATCATCCGAGAGAGCAAATGAGTGAGAGAGAGAGACACACAAACACACACACACCACACATGTACATACACAAACACACTCACATACAGACACACACACACATACACATGCAAACACACACGTACAGACACGTACACATGCAAATACACACACACACACACACACGTACATATGCAAACACACGTACACACACACATACACATGCAAACATACACATGTACAGACATGTACACACACAGACACACACATACGTACATATGCAAACACACTCACACACACACCGAGGGATAGAGACAGACAGAAAGACAGACAGACAGACAGAGAGAGAGAGGCAACAGAAGGGACTCCTGACAGATGCTTTCTCCAGAGTCTGCTGTGCTGGAGGAAGCCCTGGGCCGGCTGGAACACCCAGGCTGCGTGTGGAGGCACACAGGGAGGGCCACGCCGGAGCGAGAGGGCAGCTGCTAACGACTCCAGAGACACGGGAGACAGTGACATGACATCTGCCAAACCAAAACAAGATGCCTAGGCACAGATAAACAGTGTATGGACACACATGTTGCGCATGGAGCTTTGCATTGTGTATGCGTACACGCGTGTATATGTGGTGGGAGTCAGTCCTCATTTAGGTTGCAGGCTGTTATCTGTGAGAGGTCAACGCAGAATGGGAAACGCAGACGACCTCGGAGCCACAAGGGGAAACGCTGTTTTGTGATGATGGCAGGAGTGCTGTCTCTCTCTCTCTCTTTCTCTTTCCCTGTGTATTTGACTTGGCAGAAAGATTGAATCAAAACCCATATCAGATACTCTGTCAGCACTAGTCTCCTGAAAGTCTGTGTCTCTCTTTTTATTTTCTCGTCTGTTTTTCTGTCCCTCTCTCCCTCTCTTCCTCTCCCTCTGTTTCTCCCCCCCCCCTCTCTCTTTCTCTCTCTCTCTCTCTCTCATACACACATACACACTATTTTTCTTTCTGCCACTTTTTTGGGTGTTCTTCCATTACACATTTTGCTCTGATAAATTGAAATTGAAAAGTTTATTGGTGTGAAATGCACAGTTTATATTAGCAAAGCAGAACAAGGAGCTGTATCGATGGTTTCAGCTTTCTCAGTCTCCCCCCCCCCCCCCCCCCCCCCTTCTTCTCCTTCAACACACACACACACGCGCGTACACACACACACACACACGAACACACACACACACACACACACACACACACACACAGACTCCCTGTTTCCTTTTCTCCTGATATGTATAAATGGCTGGGATGGCAGGTTAAACTATTCTGCATACACCCACCCGCCCCCCAACACACACATACACATAAACACACACAGACACACATGCACACAGACACACACACACAGACACACAGACACAGACACAAACACACACACACATACACACACACACACACACACACACAGACACACACACACACACACACACATCCACACACACACCCTTACCTCTACATGGTGGTGGCCAAACAGGCCAGCATCGTTAAGATGACTGTGTTTATAGCTAAATTGCTTAAGGAAATGTTTTGCTTAGTTTCTGTTTTTCCCCCCCTTGCTCCAGTGTAATAGTGATTCCGTCGTGAGATTGTTCTGCAGTGATAAATGAACATGAAGTTAGGTAGCATGGTGTCTGTCAAAGAGTGCCTCAGGCGATAGGTCCAGCTGCGCGGTTATGACTTATATCCTCGCTGTATGTGAGGTGGGGAAATGGGAAATTTTTAAGTTTTCAGGGGTCTTTTATTTTAGAATAATAGTCTAATTAGGTTTTTATCAAGAGGCCAGAGTTGAATAACGGTCTGCTTAATTTTATACTTAATGATTTTTTATTATATTATTTTATTTATTATATATTATTATTTTTTATCATTTATATTTTAAATGTAGCCTCTATTTGTTTTTGGGGCATTGGCCACATTACATATGGTGCAGCTACCTTTGGGAGCATCGTTATGTTTCCCACAATATTTCTATTTTTTAATACTGCTGTATGTATTTTTGTGTGTGTGTGTGTGTATGTGTGTGTGTGTGTATGTTCTTATGCATATATATGGGTGTGTGTGTGTGTGTGTGTGTGTGTGTGTATGCATATATATGGGTGTGTGTGTACGTGTGTGTGTGTGTGTGTGGTGTGTGTGTGTTTTGGGAGGGCAGTTTGGGGAGGGCTTTCTCAGACCTAATTTTCCCTGGAGTAATTAGTATACGGGACTGTGGCAGCCGCAATGTCATTCCTCATTCCAGGCATCTGGGGCAGGTTCTTAAGCTGCCGGACAGCTGGCAAAGGGCAGCAGTAGCATACATTAGGCAAGACACACAGGCGCACCCGTGCAACCATGTTGCTTTTCCCCCCCAGCAAAAAGTGAGAACTACCACCTAAAGAGGCATCGCTTGTTAACCCTGATGCCGGAATACATTTGTTTTGGGAGAGGCGTGGGAATCAGATTTCCCTCATCACATAACTACGCGTGTCGGCATGTTAGGACATCGGGGTAAGGGGACATATTAGCAGTGGTAACCCGTTAAAGCAACACTAAGTAGTTTTTTTTATCTTAAAATGTTTCCAAAATCATTTCAGTGGTTCATCTACTTGTAACAGAGTGAAAGGCACTTCTGAACCCGCTTTGCCGTCCTCCTTGGGCTATAACCGCACTTTGGAGGTGCGTCTCTCTGTAGTTTGAAATAAGAGACAGAAAACTACTTAGTGTTGCATTTTTTTCTAACCCATAATGTTTGGTTTACGCTGAAGCCTATGAAGGTTATTTCACTTCTCAAGCGCCCCGGTCCCATGTGAACAAACGTTCCCCCTCAGTAAAACGGCTCCTCTTCCAGGGGCCAAAGCCGCTGCTGTCAGGAGCACTAAGCACCACCACAGGAATAATAACAGCACGCCATTATTCTGAGGTCAGTTTCTGAGGGGATCCAAAGACTGATCTGTCAGAGTGTGTGTGTTTGTCTGTGTCCATGTGTGCATGTATTATATATGGTGTGTGTGTGTGTATGTGTGTGTCCATGTGTGCGCGTACCGTTTGTGTGTGTGTTTGTGTCTGGGTGGGGTGCATGTGTGTGCGGATATTCTGCACCTGTGTGTGTGTGTGTGTGTGTGTGCATGTGTGTGTCAATGTGTTTTGGTCCATCTGTGTGTGTGTCCATTTGTGTATGTGTGTGCTTGTGCATCCGAGTGTGTGTTTGCATGTGTCTCCATGTTTGTGGCATGTATTTCTGTGTGTGTGTGTGTGTGTGTGTGTGTGTGTGTGTGTGTGTGTGTGTGTCCATGTGTGTCCATGTGTGTGTTCCTGGGCCGTGGAGTGGTGTGGGAATGGCAGAGGCTGTGCGGCGAGTGTCGAGCCTGTTGTTGTCGGGAGTGCGGTTGCATCCAAAGCGGAGAGCGAACCAAGCGACAGGGCCAATCCGTCATTAGTCCATGCTAGAGGAGCTGATTGTGCCTCTCCCCACCCCTCCTCTCCCCCATCTCCTCTCCTCTCCTCCTCTCCTCTCCTCCTCTTTCTCTTCTCTCCTCTTTTTTTCCCTTTTCTCCTCTCCTCTCTCCTCCCACCCCTCCTCTCCTCTCCTCCCTCCTCTTCTCTCCTCTTTTTTCCCCTTTCTCCTCTCCTCTCCCCTCCCCTCTGCTCCTCTCCTCTCCCATCCCCCTCCTCTCCTCTCCTCCCTCCTTCTCTCCTCTCCTCTCCCCTTCCCTCTGCTCCTCTCCTCTCCCATCCCTCCTCTCCTCCCTCCTTCTCTTCTCTCCTCTTTTTCCCTTTTTCTCCTCTCCTCTCCCTCCCCTTCCCTCTGCTCCTCTCCTCTCCCATCCCCTCCTCTCCTCTCTTTTCCTCTTTTCTCCTCCCTTCTCTCAACCTCTCCCCTTCTCTCTCCTCCTCTCCTCTTCTCTTCTCTCCTTTCCTTTCTCCTCCCCTCCTCCTTCTTTACCCTCTCCCCCTCTCCCCGTTTCTCCTACCCTCTCTCCTCCCCCCCTCTCTCCTCCTCTTCTCTCTTTTCTTCTCCTCTCCTCTCTCTTCTTCTCCTCCTCTCCCCTCCTCTACCCTTCCCTTCACTCCTTTTCTTTTCTGCTCCCCTCATCTCCTTCTCTCCTCCTCATCTCTCCTCTCTCCTCTCCTTATTTCTCCTCTCCTCTCCTCTCCTTTCTCCTCCCCTCCTCTTGTTCTCATCTCTCCTCTCCCTGCTGCCTTTCACTCTCACAAGAACTTAATGGGGGGTGAATGAGTTAGACAGATAGATAGAGAGAGTTGAAGAAAAGAGAAAGGCAATATTGTGGGAAAGATGGATGAGAGAGAGAGAGAGAGAGGGAGATGGGAATGATGGAGACAAGGCTAGAGAGAGAAGGAGAAGGAGAGGGAGAGGGGAGAGAGAGTGAGCCCTGAAGTGAATTCATACATGCGAAGTTTACGACTGAATGAAAATTAGTGTTGGCCCCTGCGTCAGGAATGGCTAATGAACTCAACGGTACATGACATCACCGCAGGCGTTGTTAGTGGATTAGCTTGATTAGAACAACTCTTCATCTCCCTTTTTTCCCTCTTCTCTCTCTTTTTTTCCTGCCCCTCTCTCTCTCTCTCTCTCTCTCTCTCTCTCTTGCTCTCTCTCTCTTGCTCTCTCTCTGTCCCTCTCTCTCTCTCTCTCTCCTCTCTCTCTCTCTCTCTCTCTCTCTCTCTCTCTCTCGGATGTGGCGGCAGGCCTCATCTGTGGTGGTGGTGGTAATGTAGGGTGAAGTCACTTTTTCGAGGGAAAGAAAAATGAATGGCACCCTGTTTGGCTCTATTGTATTTTTAGTCTGAGTCACTGTGTGAGTGTGAGTGTGTGTGTGTGTGTGTGTGTGTGTGTGTGTGTGTGTGTGTGTGTGTGTGTGTGTGTGGATGTGTATTCCTCTCTTTTGTGTGTGTGTGATTTCCTTCTCATTTGAGTGTGTGTGTGTGAGTATTTGTGTGTGTGCGTGTGCTGCACAGCTGTGTGTGTGTATCTGTGTGTGTGTTTTGCACATCAGAGTGTGCGTACGCACGTGTGTGTGTGTGTGTGTGTATTGCACAGCTGTGTGTGTGTATCTGTGTGTGTATTTTGCAGAAGAGAGTGTGTTACACACGTGTGTGTGTGTGTGTGTGTGGTGTGTGTGTGTGTGTGTGTGTGTGTGTGTGTGTGTGTGTGTGTGTGTGTGTGTGTGTGTATTTGGTCTCAGGGCCAGAGGCCAATGTATTATTTGTCATAGTGATCTTGGCCAGCTCCTCTTGGCGGGGATGAGTGAGGTTTGCCATCACTCCTCTGAGAGCAGTACGGCCCTCCTGCCAAGCATCCTCCTCAATTAGCCCCACTTGCACCCAGCACACGGCATCAAAGAGCAAACGCAAAACTGACAAATTAAGCGTGAGCTGGTTGAGTGTTCGAGGCAAGCGCGTGTGTCCAAATGTGTCCGAGTGTGTGTGTCTCTGTGTTCGAGTGTGTGTCACCGTTTGTGTGTGTGTATGTATGCATGCATTTATGAGAATGAGTGAAAAACAATGTGTGTGACGTGTGTCAGTATGTGTATGTAGGAATGTTTGTGTGTGTGCTTGTGTGAGTTTGAGTGTGTGTTTGTGTGTGTGCGTGCATGCATACATGTGTGTGTATGTGTTGGCACACAAGCTAGAAATCAAGAGAGAGAGAAGTGATGTTTTTTTTGTGTGTGAGAGAGAGAGGGAGAGTGTGTGTGTGTGTGTGTGTGTGTGTGTGTGTGTGTGTGTGTGTGTGTGTACTGGTATATATAAGAGTGTCCATGTGGTTGCTCTTAAGTGCTCTTCAGGATGCTGACACCTTTTCTGAGCACTGACCACAACCCAGAGCTCATCGCTAGAAGTGGATCGCTGGCCACTTTATTTCCCTCTGCGGTATGCGCCAGTATCTACCACCCTCTCCGTCAGAGTCATTACTGTCAATTGCCATCTCAGTGTTTGCCGATCGCGCGGCTGTTGTTGATTGTGAGCAGCGATAAGACTTGGAGGGGGACGGAATGTGGCAATTGCGAATGTCGTTGGAGCGCTAAGTGGCTCGTTGATGGGGTGCTTAAGCAACAAGCAACGTTGCAGTGTTTGCTTTTGCTATTTGCCCAGGAATGCCCCGCGCTCGCAGAATACAGCTTTAAAGATGCATTTCCTCGGCTGCCTGTCTGCGCTTGATCAAAACGTGTCTCGGGGTGCGCCGGGAACGCTGATTGTTTTCCCTTTGCATTTGCGCGTGCAAATGATGTGAGACGGGGCTTGTTAATGCGCTGTGGTGTAAATGAATGAACGAGTGAAAGAGGGCTGTCTCTCTGTCTTGGAGAGTATGGATGGGGGTGTTCCAGGGCCCTAAGTGTGTGTGTGTGTGTGTGTGTGTGTTTTTTTTTTTTTTTTTTTGCTGACGGCACACCTGTGTGCATCATTGACATCAGCGCCGGTTTGGTGTGAACATGGCATCTTTTTTTTCACTTACTTTTCTATCAGTCTCTCTCTCTCTCTCTCTCTCTCTCTCTCTCTCTCCTCTCTCTCTCTCTCTCTCTCTCTCTCTCTCTCTCTCTCATATGTGAGCTTTCGCTTGTGTGTATGTGTATACACACACACACACTCACACACACACACACACACACACTCAGGCCTCCCCCCTCTCAGGACGGGTGGAGCAGGGAAAGTGTCACCCCATCAGCGTCCACAGTCTGGGAGTTGAACTTGACTTGAACATATGTCTTCAATTTGAGTAGCCCTTACGATCTATGAAGAGGGCCCGTGTGTGTGTGTGTGTGTGTTAGGAGGGTGAGTGGGGTGGGTAGACATGAGATGAAGTGTGTGTACGTGTGTGGTGTGTGTGTGTGTGTATACATGTGTGTGATGGCGGTGTGTGTGCATGTGTGTGTGGCAAGGGCTGGTGGGGGCAGAGGGTGGTTCGTCGTCGAGCATTGCCTGAGAAGCGTCGTTTCATGTAAGAATAATTTGCGTTAAGTAGCGGGGCGATCTGTTTGTTACGCTAGGCCTGACAGTTTGTTTATGTTTCCTAAGCACTATGATGGATGGGCGGGAGTTGATGCTAATTAGGCTAAATTGTCGCTAAGAATGCGGGAAGGGGGCCGGCGGAGCCAGCCTCCATTGTTGCTGCCTCTTCGCACTCGCGGCCTAATTGAATGGAGCTGGGACTCATTCATCATCACATCAAGCAGCCAGGGCAGCGGCAGGAAAGGAAAGGAAAGGAACAGCGGGGGAAAAGAGAGGAGGGGAGGGAAGGGGTAGGGGAGATGTAGAAGAGAGAGAGAGAGAGAGAGAGAGAGATGGAGGGTGGAAGGGAGAGAGAGAGAGATGGAGGGTGGAAGGGAGAGGGGGGGAGAAAGAAAAAGAGAGAGAGAGGGAAATGGGGAAGGAATGAATTAGAAACTGAGTAGAGGAGGAATAGAGCGAAGGGCGAAAGAGAGAGAGAGAGAGAGAGAGAGAGAGAGAGAGAGAGAGAGAGAGAGAGAGAGAGAGAGAGAGAAAGATGGAGGGTGGGAGAGAGAGAGAGAGAGAGACGGAGGGTTGGAGGGAGAGAAAGGTGGGGAGAGGGAGAAGGAAAGAGAGAGAGAGGGAAGTAGGGAAGGAATGAATTAGAAACTGAGTAGAGGAGGAATAGAGCGAAGGGCGAAAGAGAGAGAGAGAGAGAGAGAGATAGATAGAGAAAGATGGAGGGTGGGAGGAGAGAGAGAGAGAGAGACGGAGGGTTGGAGGGAGAGAAAGGTGGGGAGAGGGAGAAGGAAAGAGAGAGAGAGGGAAGTAGGGAATGAATGAATTAGAAACTGAGTAGAAGAGGAGTAGAGCGAAGGGCAAAGAGAGAGAGAGAGAGAGAGAGAAAGATGGAGGGTGGGAGAGAGAGAGAGAGGGTGGAAGGAGAGAAAGGTGGGGGGAGAGAAGGAAAGAGAGAGAGAGGGAGGTAGGGAAGGAATGAATGAGGAACTGAGCAGAAGAGGAATAGAGGGAGAGAGAGAGAGAGAGAGGGAAGGAAGAAATGAACAAGGGACTTAGCGGAAGACAAATAGAGTGAAAGAGAGGGAAGAAAGGGAGGGATGAACAAAGGACTGAGGAGAGGAGGAACAGAGCAGTTGAGCAAGAGACAATGGCAGGACATTGACAGGCAGGAATGACGAGAGGATTGTGGGTAAACGACGGACTGGGTCAAGTCTTTCTTTTTTTTCCCCTTTTTTTTTCAGTTTGCTGTGATGCGTTTGAGAGCGTCTCAACCTGACGTCAACAGGCCGTGAAATGAATGTTTACTTAGGGACTAGCCCCAAGAAAGATTAGCCAGCTTTAGCCCCCCACCAACACCCCCACCCCCTCCTCCCCAAATCCACACTCGTCATGTGACAGGTCAACTCTGATCCTAATAGAGGAGAGACACGCTCACACATGCATGCACACGCGTGCATATACACACACACAAACGCACCAAGGAGAGAGGGAGGGCCAGACCGACAAAGACAAAGTAGGAAAATTAAATGACAATAAACTATCTAGTTAAAATATTGTTCTCCGTGTTCACTTAGCTTGAGTGTCATAAATCTTTTGCGTTTCTGAGCTTTGTTTCACACACAGTTTTAATTACTGAATACATTTGGTGCAACGTCTCAATGCGCATGATGTGTGAGTGTGCAGACGGTCCATTGTGCAATCAAAAGGATTTAGACTATATACCAATCCAATGAAATCTCTCTCACTCTACATGTTGTCAGCATCTGATGGCTGTCTGTAATTATTTGGAACTTGTCAGATTTTGAAGAAAATACTTTAATTGCAGTTGCTGAATGACCACGGGGTGCAAAGCATTTCGCCATTCAATGATTTCTCACCAGACACATTTGGATTTGTTTTAATGTCTGTGGTGCTAAGTGGATTTGAGGATTAAATTAAAATGAGTTAAACTGTAATTTAATTTAGATTAAATTTTTATCGTACCGTAGTTTATCTTCTTCAGACTTAAACTTTAAAATGGTTTAGGAAGATTTTGAAATTCGCCAGTGATGTGTTTATATTTTTCTTAATGATGTGTTTTTCTTTTTTGGTCTTTTGTGGCATTACAGATATAAAATGTTTTATATATTTGTGGTCTGTAAACATGTTTAACAGATATTCAATGTAATATAATACAATAGTCTGGTTACTAGTGATTAAGACTCTTCAAACTTGAACATATGCCACTCCTCTCGTACACACACAAACACACACACACACTCACACACACACCACACACACACACACACACACACACACACACACACACACACACACACACACACCTTCACTCGACTCGGTCCCTCTCCCTCAGTGTCGCTCACCTTAATTTGTTTTTGTTTCTTTTCGCCCTGGTTTATTTTTGCTGGTCTGCAGTTTTTCTGCTGCAGGAACCTCTGTTAGAGAGTGAGGAAAATGACTTTCTCCAGCACCCTGCTCTATAAACTGTACCAGCCCTGTCAGCGAGCAAACCCCATCATCCACAGTCCTCACCTTTAACCCCCAGCGAGGTGTGTGTGTGTGTGTGTGTGTGTGTATGTGTGTGTAAGGCTGCGTCACTTCCACTGCCCTAAGCACAGTTGTACCCACTCTGGTGTGTTTCCACTTGATGCGTAGCCAATTGGTTTATTTAGCGAAAGGTGACACACTTGCATAAACTCAGGAGGAGAGTATAGAGAGACATAGGAGACCTGGCTTTAAAATGTACTGCCTCCCATGTATTCATTCTACCTGTGTACATACTGTATGTCTGTCTACCTGTGCTCTTTTACCTGTGTCTGTGATTTCGCTGATGTACCTGGCTGAAGTAGAGCCAGCTGCTTTTGTCATTGTTTGGAACAAATACTCTTTTAGGACTTTTGGGTTATTATCTGAAGACTAGTTTCCATCAAGTATGGTCCAGCATGGGCTGGCTTACATTTAACTTATGTGCACCAAATATGCACATTTCATGCTAATTGCACATAGGTGCCTGCATTGGTGGAGCGCTGGGAAGATTTATGCAAATTGCAAGCATTTTCAGCTAGAATTTCATACTCAATAACCAAAATGCACATTAAAAGGTTGGATGGACACCCACTTATTGAGTATCCAAGTGTGAAAAAGTGTGTCAAGCATTATTACGCATAACATTTTAGAAAAAAACAAGCTTTATGCTTTCAACAAGGAGTTTCCCCCCCAACTTGCCAGTGGTATTTTAGTGCCCTTGGAGCAAGCCCCTTTTAGATGCCCCTCAGACTTGAACATCTGAAAGCGGTGACTAAGAATTCACTCCTTTACTCATCTCAGCCAAGCACGCAAAGCCATCGGCACGTCCGACCACAAGAGAGGTACAAACCAAAGTCGGGGCCAACGTAGGACTGGAAAACCCAAAGTCTGTTTGTCTCAACCCCAAGGCCTGACTGTATACATTTACACCGGTGCTCACTCACCCACCCACCGATCGACCGACCGACAGACCGCCCGCCCCCATGTAGCACCTGGTTTGCATACTGTAATTGTCGCTCTGTGTGCGATGGGAGAGATGTGGAGCCCTGTTTGTCCTATTGGCGGATGCGCCATGGCGGGCTCTAATTTCTAACCCGTAATGCTGTGGCCCAACGGTGCCGCGGCCATCCTGGCATACCACCAGTGCGATGTACGTACTTCAAAGCGGCCGTCACGATCTTTATGTGTTATTTATTTTGACACAGTCTGAGTCCTGCAGAGTCACATCAGCTCGCTGGGCTAATCACGCCATTCCATCTGCAGAGCACAAAATCTGCAGTTTACAGAGAGTTTGTCAACATTTTGTGTAACGAGAGTGGACTGTGAAGGAGATGGCCTGGTTTCTGGCAGTCGTTTAGGGCACATTTTGGAAAGATTAGACTTCGTAAATGCGATTCCCTCCTGCATCCTTTTGTACTGCTGTGGCGGCCGTGTGTGTGTGTGTGTGTGTGTGTGTGTGTGTGTGTGTGTGTGTGTGTGTGTGTGTGTGTGTGTGTGTGTGTGTGTGTGTGTTTGTGTGTGGAGAGCATGCTAAGCCTGCGTGTGATGCTGTGATTGCTTGATACGGAGGCCATTACACTAAAACATGTGCAGGGATCCCTCGGTGTGCAGCTCTCTCTAACCACACTCACACAGACACATGCGCACACACACACACACACACACACACACACACACACACACACACACAGAGTCAGTCTGCTGCTGGGTTATGTTAAAGTGCCCTGCTTGCTGGCACGCAGCTCTGGAGGCGGCGATCGGCACGCCTGACCCCCCCACCACACAACAGCCACCCCGGAGAGAGTCACCCCGGAGCCCCCCGCGCGCAACGACCTCGCCAGCGTGTTTGTGTCAACGGAACAAAACACAAGCCATCTGTTTGTCATTAACCCTTTCCTCACACCCCGCACACACACACACACACACACACACTACAGACGTCATTTAGGCACTGGGTGATGCTGTCAGTGGACAGCGCAGGCCGCAAGGGGCACGTCTTTTTCGGCAGGATGCGTCAGTGGTGGGGCCGGGGGGAGCCGGGGGTGGGCTGTGGGCGCCCTGTACCACCCAAGGATGGCCCACGAGCACTGCGCTTGAGCGGATCACTTCCCATGTCTCGGGGTCCTGGTGAGCGTCATGCCTGCTGAGCGAGAGAGAGAGAGAGAGAGAGAGAGAACCTTGTGGCCAAAGCTTAGCAAGAGTACGAGAACATGCGCTACCAAAAAACAGCAAGGTCATGGTTCCAATTTGCTGCCTTAAAAAAAAAAAAGAAACGTTGTGTAAGTTGCATCGCGGCCGACCATCTGCTGCTGCTGCATTTAAGCGCTGCACAGTGTGCTGTTGTGGGCCAGGGCTGTCATTGGGGTTCCTCGTCTGCTCCTCTCTTGCCCTGCTTCATGTATTTCCCAGAGAAATGTCATGTTTCCAGAATGCAGATAGTGTTCCATGCGCTGTGTGGCTAGGCACCGGAAGTCCAATTCTGAATTTCACACCACAGCTTTTGACATCATTTCTTGGTCTAAATGTTTCAACCAAAACTACTCAGGTGATTATCCATGATGTCATGTTTTTTTTTTTTCTCTCAGGAAAAAACAACTTTAGACAGTGTAAATAACTGTAAAAAACTAAATTTTAGGTAATTCGCGTTGACTTTCTCTTTGCCCAATGATGTTTTCTCCAGCTTCTACTCAGATACATGCAGCTTGTTTTTAGCTGGTCTGTGCGTGGTGATGGTCTAAAAACACATGTAGCCATGAGGTTTCCAAGGCTGTTCTACCTGCTGTTTTCACAGATTGACACCTCCAGGATTTCATTGCTCTATTGTAATGTCTGGAGAGAGCTGTCACGGAGGAGTAGTGTGGTGAAATGGACAAATCTATAGTAGGTACAGGAGTTTGCTCCAGTGGTATTTTACTCAAAAGCGTGTTTTTATGACTGTATTTGGGGTTTGGGTGGATTGTTGAAGAGACCAGAATTACATCTGTGAGCTTCCTGTGTGTGTGTGTGTGTGTGTGTGTGTGTGTCTGTCTGTCTGTCTGTCTGTCTGTCTGGTCATACAGTAGACTGTGTGTGTGGCAGAAGCCACTGCTGTAGACATGATTGGGGTTGGGTGAGTGTTTTGAGGGGGAGCTTTGCGTGGTGGCGGCTGTCTGTGTGTGTTGGTGTGTTTGTGTCTGAGCAGCTTGTGTAGACATGTCTGTTTTGGGGATGTAAGTGTGTTTGTCTGTGTGTTTTTGTTTTGGGGGGGGGGGGGGGGCACGTTGTCCAGAGGAAGTGAGTTGTGCTCAGATGGGGTGAGAGTGAAACCTGAGCATGATTGAGTTAAAGGAAAAGAAAGCTAGCCCTAAGGCCGAAGCATGGATGTAATGTGTGTGTGTGTGTGTGTTTGTGTGTGTGTGTTGTGTTTGTGTGCATGACATAAAAAGCTGTACAAATTGCACATTCATGTATAGCTGTACTTTCATGTGTCTCCATGTGCTTCATGCATGTGTACTTTTGTAGACATCCCGGGCATTCTGTCTTGCACACACACACACACGTGTGTGTGTGTGTGTGTGTGTGTGTGAGTGAGTGAGTGAGTGTGTTGATTTGTATGTGTTTGAGGGAGAGGGTGCGGCTATGTGTGTGAGTGTGTATAAGTGAGTGTGTTGATGTGTATGTGTATGTGTTTGTGTTGGGGTGGGGGTGGGTGGGGGGATACATATGTTATTCATGTTCTGCACTGTTATGTGTCAATGCTAACCATACTACCCCCCCCCCCCCCCCCCCCCCTTCTGTATGCCTTTATTTTGTGTGGCATGTGGAGGCCTAATCGATGTGCTGCACCTCTGCTGTGGGCTGTGCAGCATGCAGGGGAAATAAAGAGCAGAAAAGGGAGCTTGTTGTCATCCTGCAGCTTTCCCTGCCTGTCTGTCCTCTCTGCTCTGCCTAACGAGGGCAGAGAAACGTTTGTGTGTTGGGCCTGCCGCCTCTCTCTCCTCACATCTCTCTCTCTCTCTCTCTCTCCTCACATCTCTCTCTCTCTCTCTCTCTCTCTCTCTCATCTCTCTCTCTCTCTCTCCTCACATCTCTCTCTCTCTCTCTCTCTCTCTCTCTCTCTCTCTCTCTCTCTCTCTCTCTCTCTCTCCTCTCTTCTCTCTCTCTCTCTCTCCTCACATCTCTCTCTCTCTCTCTCTCCTCACATCTCTCTCTCTCTCCTCTCTCTCCCTCTCCGTGCCTTTGAGTTAAATCACAGCATGGGAGGTGCTGTTTTAAAACTGTGGGAAAACGGGCCTTTACGTCTTTTCCTCCACCTCTCTCCCTCTCTCTCTTTCTCTCTTTCTCTTTCTCCTTCTCTCTCTCTCTCTCTCTCCTCTCTCTCTCTCTCTCTGTTTTTCTCACTTGCTCTACATCTCTGCCTCTCCCTTTCTTTTGCCCCACTCTTTCGCTGTTTCTCTCCACTCTGCATCTCTCTCTCTCTCTCTCTCTCTCTCTCTCTCTCTCTCTCTCTCTCTCTCTCTCTCTCCTCTCTCCCTCCTTCCCTCTCTCGGCAGTGGGGCTCTAAGCAAAAGCAGATGGCTGAAGTTTACAGAAATCAGAAACATTATTTTCCTCTTTCCTTTTGCATTCTTCTAAACACTTAGCCCAGCGCACTTTGAAGTCACCCAAAAAATCTCGTCTGCGGCGGAGGGGAGACGATAGGATCTCCCCGAGCAACGGAGCACGGGAGTGAGTGGGGGAGCGAGCGAGCGAGCAAATGAACGAGCGAGCAAACGAGAGGGAGGCAGTGAGGGGAGGGGAGAGCAGGAGGTAGGCAACTGTGGTGGAGGTAGAGGTGTGTGTGTGTGTGTGTGTGTGGGGGGGGGGGTTGTGGGGGGAGGTGGAAGAGTCAGAGGGTCTGCCTCTGCATCAGTCGTTCTGGGTTACATAAGGTAGTGTAGGTTTTTAAGTGTGCGTGTTTATGTGTCTGTACGTGTTGTTCATGTGTAGGTATGTTTATATAAAATAAGGTTGTATGTGTGTGTGTGCGTGTCTGTATTTGTGTCTGTATATGAGTGGGTATGTTTATATAAAATAAGTTGTATGTGTGTGTGTGTGCGTGTCTGTATCTGTGTCTGTATATGAGTGGATATGTTTACGTAAAATAAGGTTGTGTGTCTGTGTCTGAATATGATTGGATATGATTATGTAAAATAAGGTTGTGTGAGTGTGTGTGTGCGCGCGCGTGTGTGTGTCTGTATATGAGTGGGTATGTTTATGTAAAAGAAGGTGTATTTCTATACATACTGTAGATCTACCGTACAGATAGATATTGTCTCATATTTGAGTAAAGATGAAAGCAGGTGAAAAAATGGAAATTCAGTTTATTTACCTGTTGTGTTTATGTGTGTTTGTACAAAGTATGGGAGACATTTAAAAGAAAAGAGATCATAGATCCCAACCCCATGCAAGTCTTTGCTAATTAGCTATAAGTGTGCAGTTTATTACTTGCAAGTATTTGTGTAGGTCCCGTGTCATTATTACCCCGCCAAGGAGGTTATGTTTTTGACCGGCATTTATCTGTCTGTTTGTTTGTTTGTTTGTTAGCAAAACAACTCAAAAAGCCACTTATGTATCTGTCTGATTTTTTTTACAGTATGTATTCTCACTGTCTCGTGGTGATTGTTTTTTGTTAAAAATTGGTTTAATGGTTTACCTCACAAAAAATTCAGCAAATGAACACAAGAAATCTCATTGACGGAATAAAAAAAATTGAACTGCTTGGCATATGTCTGCACTGCACTGCTTGTGCAGTCACATTGGACTCTGTGCTATCTGACTCTGTGACGCACTCCACTATTTCTGCTAGCATATCCTGCGCCTTATTTATTTATCCATAGCTTGATAGTGTAAAATGTACAAATGTACATATTCTTGTTTTTCATATGGTTTTATAGCTCTTACTTGTATATATTGCTGTAAATTGAACCTATATTTTTAACTCTATCCAGCCATTTTTATCTATTTCAATTCTATTCTTATATACTGTGTCTTCTATGCATCTGTTGTTGCTGCTCCAAACGACATCTCACTATACCTTGTCAGAAATTATAGTTGCCCCGTCTGAGATCATGATGAAGCAGCCACTATAAATGTGGCTTCCTGAATGGTAAGCCCATTATAATAATAATATAATAAAACTTTACTTGTATAGCACAGTTCATACATGCAATATGCAACTCAAGTGCTTTACAGTTTGGCAGGGTTGTTGCAAGACAACATTTCTTGCGGTTCAGTGATGTCAGAGCAGATAAATACAGAAGCAGACTGACTCTTGCATGAACACAGGTAGGCAGTCCTTGTAGGCCCTAGTCAGCAATCTTTGTATGGTATCATGGAATCATTATGGTAACAAGAACGGTCCACAGTCACTCAACCCCCAGATACCTGAGGTGTGAAAACACCAATCAATTGTAGTAATGGGTTGTGAAGTGGTCAAGTGAGAACCAACACAGACAATGTTTTAAGTTAATGCAATTACCATGCAGAGTGACAAAAGGTCTCCAGACCTGTTTGAATGATCAACCTAGCTCTTTTACATCAAGGACATAGGAGGAGTCTTAATAGCATAAATGGTTAGAGTTTAGATGCTTGTGGTTCAGATTGACACCGCTGAAATCCGGAGTATGTTCCCATGCTTCGTCACTGCTCATTACTGGAATAAATATGATTGCTGCATCAACCAAGAGACACACAAACCTTTTTCTTACAACTTCGCATAGTGACAATAAAGACTTCTACAACTTCTACTACTTCTGTCTGATTGGAGTACCTAAAGTACTTGAAGAGCCTATTTTGTAGAATGCAGTTGTGTTCACATATTCCATTTCAATGGTAAAAACAAAAAACATTGCCTGAATGTTCCATTTTGTTCCCAAACTTAACTAAATTCTGGGAACAGCTACAACCATAATAATTAAACTCTGTCTATAATGATGATTTTGTCATGCGTATTTGGAGTGACTGTTTGATTATAGCTTCTTGCATGTTTCCTCTAAGCCTTCTGTTTGGACTGCGTATCCTCTAGAGAGAGGCCTGCTAGTCTGGACTATGGCATTGGTAACAGGGCTAATTGATCCAGACACGGGCTCGTTCGGGAGGCAAATGCCTCTTTCCTGCCCAGCTAAAGACCTGCTCTTTCAGGGCAAGCTAATGGAGTCATATACAACCTCCCTGTTCCCCCTTCAAGCAGCCACCAGAATGGCCTGCTTCCCTTTTCGACGAGGGCGCGTTTCTCTCTGCCAGACTGGTTTTTGATTTAGCTGTGCAAATCTCCTCCATTATCTCCAGTTAGTGGGGAGAAAAGAAGGAACACCCAAGAGCCGTTTCCTCCGCTTTCTGTCCTTTCTCTTCTGTCATCTGTCCCCCTCTCTCCCCCTGTCCTCCTCTCTCTCTCTTCCAATCTCTAACATCACTATGTATAATGCAGAGTTGAAACATTCCACGTCTTGGACCAGACAGTCAAGTTAGACGGTTTTACATTTTTGTTAAGCTGTCTGAGGTAATTAGTGCCTCTGAGTTAGTGCGACTGTTTGCAGACCTAAGTAAGCCTTCACTGATCTGCTGGATTGCTTCATTACAAACCTTTGACCTTGACTTGAGAGCTTCTGCAGAGTGGCAGGAGTTGCACAAAGGCTGCATTGCCTCCATTAGTCAATGAAAGAAAATAGGCGGAAAAAACGAGTGAATAAGAAAAAGTGCCGCAAGTTTGTTACAGTTTTTCTCAATTGTTTAAACACAATTCCTTGTACTTCAGACACAATGACCACAACATGTAACTCATGCACCAACCCCATGAACCAATTCTGCTAAACTATAAACACAATTCCTGCTTTACACTCAAATTGCAGTTCTAAAACACACTTTTTTCAAAACACTATAGACAATTCTCTGCGTTTGGCACAATTTTCATGACAGAAATCTCTTGTTTTCACAAGGAACACACAGTGATTCAAAATTCTAAAGTCAATTGCCCTATTATGTACACTGACTCATCACATCTGCAAACACCTGTCACACAGCTTTACAACTAGCTATCAGAGCTTTGGAAGAGG
>CM050205.1:17550000-17562500 GCA_027475355.1 Coilia nasus
AGGGGTGCTCACTAATTTTTGGCTGGCGAGCTACTTTTAAAACGGCCATGTCGCCGCGATCTACTGAGGATGATGATGACGAAGACGAAGATGGTGATGATGAAGATGATGATGATAAATCACTCAGTATGCGTTTCATATGTACCTTTATGCAGTTTATTGATATGTTTGTTTATTGATATACATGTTGCATTACACTTGCAACATAGTTAAAATATATGCATCCATGCATCACAGCACAACTTTAATGCATTTGTATTATGATATAGGCCTAATGGACGTTTACAGCACAATTATAATAATACATTTGTATTACTTTCGAATGAACCTTTAGAGCACAACTCTAATACATTTGTAATTATCTATTGCCAGGACTTAATTAATCTGATGATGACCTGCACTGGAGGGAGTCAGACAGGGTTGCATAGAGCTGCTGTGTGTAGCGCGCACACTGACAATTTGCGAACACGCCCTCCCTGCTTTCTCCAGCTCCGATGCGAGGTTTCGGAAGTTTCCAAAATCATAGCGCTGCAACTTTGAGGAAAGCAGTTTTATTTTTCGTTTGAATGCATTAGCTGAGCTGATCATGTCTCATGTCGACCACCCTTTTGTCTTTTCCTTGCAGCTCCAAATTAAGTTCGTTCAACATGTTAGTAAGATCAGTTACAAACGCCAAGTCTAGCAGCCACTGATCGTCATTAAGTTGCTTGTGTTCCGCATGTTTAGTGACAGGAAAAAACTCCTTAATCAACGGACAGAGCTGTCGAAATCTCTGCAAGAATTTCCCCCTACTAAGCCATCTCACGTCGGTGTGTAGCAATAGAACAGAATAGTTAGTAAGCCTCTTCCAACTGTGCACGGAACAGACGTCTTTGAAGAGACCTCGCTCGAATACAGCGGGCTATTTTGGTTGCAACATCAACGATCTCTTTCATGCATTTTCCGCATAATGAAGTGACTGCTGCCCTGTAAACGGCATTTTTCTTTTCCTTCACATTTCTCAGTTCGCTTTTCACGGGGAAGTCACTGTCATAGTTTTTATGAACAGTATGGGCTAGATACAAGTTAGCGAACTAGCTAGGACTCCTTCTTTGCTGCAGTTTTCCAGTAGCCGTTCTAGTTGTTATGATAACCAACCTAACAAAAAAATTTAGACAACAGGTGATCTACCAGCACTGCCTTCGCGATCGACTGGTAGATCGCGATCGACGTAGTGAGCACCCCTGGTTTAGAGTGTTTAAGTCTTCTGTTTGGTGTGCTATGACCAAATGGGCTTTGAATGATTGTAGCCTGTAGCTAGCATAACTAAGAACCTGTCATTCTCCTCGCTCCATCTCCTCCACCAAACTAAAACAGCCTGTAACAGGAGCACTAAAGCATTTTTTTCACCAAAACCGGCTGACAGGGCATTCATTAATACTAGAAACCACCGCAAAATTAATGAAAAAACGATGAGATCAATGAGACCTTTTGAAGTGGAACAGCACAAAGATTCCGGCGGACACTGACCCTCCAGGCACCCACATCACACACACACACACACACACACACACACACACACACACACACACTAGAATAATGGGGAACAAATAGGCGTTGGTGTAGGTGTTGAGGTGGAACACCACAAAGAATAATGGGCAACAAATAGGTGTTATATGTGTTGGTGTAGGTGTTGGAGTGGAACATCACAAAGATTACGGCGGACACTGGGCGCCCTCGCCACTGACCCTCCAGGCGCGCGCACAAACACACACACACACACACACACACACACACACACACACACACACACACACACACACATACACACACACACACACACCAGAATAATGGACAACAAATGGAGGAAGAAAAACACACACAAAATCACACACACAATTTTACACACACACACACACACACACACACACTATACATAGTGATGTTACACACACACACACACACACACACACACACACACAGCTACTAATAGGCAACAAATGGAGAATCACACCCAACTCCCTCTGGTCAGGCCTTCAGCTGCGCGAGCGAGGGCCTCAGTAATTTTGGCCGCGGGCGCGTTTGATAAGATAATGGTGACAGGTCTGCTGAAGCACCTGACCCCTCAAATGAGTGCTGGAGCGTAGCTGGAGCGCGGCGCTCACTGCCCCGTACGGCCGAACGTGCCCGGCCCCCTGTTGACTTAAGCGCTTAGCCCCAGCCATCAATCATCCCCACGCTGACGCTTGCTCCTGAACTCTTTCACTTATGTGCCCACACACACATGCACAAACACACACACACACACACACACACACACACACACACACACACACACGGGAGTGTGCATGCACATGTGTGCAAGCACACATACATGTATGTGTAGACAGACAGACTGACAGGCACACACACACATACACATACAGATCGATCAAGACACAGTCAAGACACACATGCTTTGAGCATGTAAAAACCTTTGGCTGTCTTGTTGAAAAGAAAAGTGTCTATTTTTCCTCTTTCACTTGTTCTCACATACTTATTGGCTTGTACAGTGTGTGCTGGACTGTCATGGAGTTAGCCCACACACAAACCCATGTGTGGTCTCTCTCAAACGAGGCAGTCGCAGCCACGCACATAGTGACCTATCCCATTCTGTCTTTTTCTTTTTCTCTGTCTCTCTCTCTTTTCTCTCTCTCTCTCTCTCTGTCAACCGCTCTCTCTCGCTCTGCCTCTTTGTCTCTCTATATTTCTGTCATTCTCTCTCCCTCTTTCTTCTCCCACTCCTTCTCTTCTTGCTCTCTCTCTATCTGTCCTATTCTGTCTGTCTCTCTCTCTCTCCCTCTATCTGTTCTCTCTCTCTCTATCTGTCTCTCTCTCTATGTGTTTCTGTCTCTCTTCCCTCTATATTGTCCAACATGCAGGCTTGTGTTTAAAACCCTTCCTCCTGTTTTCCTCCTGTCTCTCTCTCTCTTCTATCTCTCTCTCTCTCTCTCTCTCTCTCCTCTCTCTCATCTCTCTCTCTTCACTCTCTCTCTCTCTCTCTCTCTCTCTCTCTCTCTCTCTCTCTCTCTGTGTTTCTGTCTCTCTTCCTCTATTTGTCCAACATGCAGGCTTGTGTTTAAACCCTTCCTCCTGTTTTCTTCCTCTCTGCCTGCTTGTAACTGCCGGAGCCCTTGGAAGAGGCTTTTTTTTTTTCAGCAATTATATTTAATCATGCAGCGGGCGTCCCAATCAGTCTGGTCCCGGCCACAGCACAAGGGCCCGGGTTTCGGATTCTCCCTCCGCCCCCCACCCCCCACCCCCAATCCCTGCCTGAGCCCTGGTGCCCAGAGCGAACAAGCCCCCCCCCACACGCCGAACGACCACCTTGGCGTACAACTCCGATGTCGTCGCTGCGATGTCGTCGCATCTCTGCACGATGATGTCCTTCGTTTTCTCCCTAGTGTCTGTACGAGCTCGTGTCCGTGTCGTCTCTCATACAGTCCAGTGTTTCCCAGTCCAGATTATGTTGCTGTTTCTCGTTTCATGTCTCTGGATTTTTTTTGTCTTGTCTGGTCGGTTTTCTTGCAGTCCAGTGTTTGCTGCAGTGACCTTGTTAATCACAGTGGTGGCTATCTTTGAGGGTGCAGGGTTATGGTAAATCTGTATATCAAATTCAAGATGCTTTATTAGCATGATTATTGAAATACATTTGAAGGTTTAGACATAAACAGTTGAACATGACATATTTGTAGTTTAACTTTAGAGTATTAACGAAAGCATTTAGCATTAAGGAATGGGAAAAAGGAGGGGCTGAATGGTAACATGCTTTACATTCATGTACACTATATCAAACCAAAATTATTTATGTATATTCATTTTTTACACTGTGTTTCTTTTAAGCTTTCCAGCTGGTATAAATGGAAAATTTTAAGTCCAAGTGTAATTTTAGTGTGTTATTGGGACAACTTTGTTGCGGTGGGAGAGATGTGTTGTTGCGGTGGGAGAGATGTGTTGTTGCGGTGGGAGAGATGTGTTGTTGCGGTGGGAGAGATATGTTGTTGCGGTGGGAGAGATGTGTTGTTGCGGTGGGAGAGATGTGTTGTTGCGGTGGGAGAGATATGTTGTTACGGTGGGAGAGATATGTTGTTGCGGTGGGAGAGATGTGTTGTTGCGGTGGGAGAGATGTGTTGTTACGGTGGCCAGCTTCACTTCACAGCTCTGTGTCTTTGCTATGTCTTCATCGCTTTCTGTTTCTGTTTCTGTTTGATTCAGGTTTTTTTTTTTTTCTCTCTTTTTTCCTCTCTTCCTTTTTCTCTTTCGTGTGTGTTATGTGTCTCTTCTCTGTCTGTTTTTTACTTTGCCTTGGTGATGCAATTTATTTTTGTTACTGTCGTCGTCTTTTTTTTTGTGCGTTTTTTTATGTGTTATTTTAGTAAGATCTTCATTTTCAGTGTCAGTGGAAAATATACGGAGACACTCACAAACACACACACACACACACACACACGCA
Source organism: Coilia nasus (assembly GCA_027475355.1). Lineage (NCBI taxonomy): Eukaryota > Metazoa > Chordata > Actinopteri > Clupeiformes > Engraulidae > Coilia > Coilia nasus. The sequence goes on from CM050205.1 coordinate 17,554,472, forward strand.
CAAACACACACAAATGAGCGTGACTAAATGATGAATAAACATTTGTGAGCAGTATGATGGAGAAGACAGGGTCACGCGGGGCAGTCAGGATGGTCAGATGGTGAAATGTTCTCTTTCTTAAACTTAGCAATGGTGAGCATATTACCCATGTGAAAACTAGGAATCAGTTTGCAACACATGCCTCTTCTGTTGTGATTGGAATAAAAGTGTGTGTGTGTGTATGTGTGTGTGCGCACACACCAGCTGATCAGCCCACCCAGCTGCTGTGAGAGCCTTCCCTCCATTTATCTTAACTTAGTGGACCTTAAAGACGTGTGTGTGTGTGTGTGTGTGTGTGTGTGTGTGTGTGTAAGTGCATGTATGCGCATGTGTGTGTGCGTGTGTCTGCGTGTGTGTACATGTGTGTGTGTGTATGTACGTGTGCATGTTTGTGTGTGTGTATCTGCATGTGTGTGTGTGTGTGCTTGTGTGCACATGTTTGTGTGTGTGTCTGCGTGTGTGTGTGTGTGTGTGTGTGTGTGTGTGTGTGTGTCTGCATGTGTGTGTGTGTGTGTGTGTGTTGTCCGATCCCCCTGTGCTCCTCTCACTTTTCCCTGGTGAAAGGCAGCATTATAACGGATTTCCATGACCTCAAGCCTCCTCTGTGGCCTGTGTTGCTTGTGTGTGTGTGTGTGTGTGTGTGTGTGTGTGTGTGTGTGTGTGTGTGTGTGTGTGTGTGTGTGTGTGTGTGTGTGTGTGTGTGTCTGTGTGTGTGTCTGTGTGTGTGTTCGTGCACATTATGATTTGCTTTCCATGACCTCCAGCCAGTGTGCGCTGCTCTGGGCTCGCTGCCTCCATGTGCATGTTTAGACAACAGTGCTGCACATGTTGGGCTGAAATATGGTGGCTACTTGCTCTCTCTCACACACACAAACACACATTCTCTCTCGCTCTCTCTCTCTCTCTGTCTCTCTCTGTCTCTCTCTCTCTCTCAGTCTTCCTCCCTCCCTCTCTACCTCCGTGTGTGAGTGTGTGTGTGTGTGTGTGTGTGAGTGAGTGCGTGTGTGTGATGAAGTTCCAAATTTACGTGATTGATTTAAGGTCCTGACTGGGCAATGCTGGTCGGGGCAGCTACTCTTTTACACACGAAGACACAACACAGATGGAGTGCAGGAATGAAAGTGATCGATCTGTCTTTCTGGCATCTCGTGTTGTGTTTGCCTTTATTCACACACACACACACACACACACACACACACACACACACACACACACACATGCATGTGGATATTTCACTGTATTTATCTCTCTATAAAATTAGATTTATTTGATTTTGTTTTATTTTCCTCCTGCGCGTTCACATTTTGTCGTTGAACTACGACACCGTCTTCTCCACGTTTGGATGAGCGTAAATTTAAGCAGCGAGTTCTGAAAATATATTTGTCAAGAGAGGCTGACGTGCATGTTTATTTGCAGTAATGCAGCTTGCTGTCTGGGTTCTGATGAAGTAGGCTTGCGGTCTGGCCGGGCGAAGAGAACATTCCAGAAGAGTCTCCACCAATGTCTACCAATGTCTACCCTCTCCATAGTCCTCCTTCCCGTGAGCTGGACCTTCTGATAACATTTCTGTAATTTCTTTGATGTCGTTTTGATGTCGATTTCTTTTTGTTTGTTGTTACGTGTTTCTGTTTGTTTGCTCAGGACTGCTGCGAGCCGCTGTTTGCCTCTCATCTGGCATTAAGACACGGTGCTTTGCGTCTAAGTAGTGGTGGATTACTTTTCACTGACCAAAAATATATCCTCCCACCCCCTCGGCCTCCCACCCTGCTGCTTTCCCCCTTTCTCCCTTTTACCCTCTCCCTCTCTCTCGCCTTCTGGCTCTCTCTCTCTCTCTCTCTCTCTCTCTCTCTCTCTCTCTCTCTCTCTCTCTCTCTCTCTCTCTCTCTCTCTCTCTCTGTCTCCTCCTCTACCTCTCTCTCTCTCTATTTCTCTATCTCTCTTTGTCTCTCCCTCCAACTCTCCTCTCCCTCTCTTTCTTTTTCTCCGTCCTCTCTCTCTCTCCCTCTGTCTCTCTCTCTCTCTCTCTCTCCCCCTCTCTCTCTACGTCTCCATCTCGCGCAGGCTCGAGAGCCGAGGCATAAGCGAATAATTAGGTAATTGCCCTCTTGATTGAGCCCAATAGGAAACGTTTCAATTAGGCTAAAACTGCGTTAGGAGGAAGTAGGCTCTTACAAAGGGAAACATTCCTTGTCATGCAACTGTCAGCCCCCGAGCCCACACCACGAGCCCCGGATTTACTGAGCGCCGCTGGAGGAAACGTGCAGAAGGGGTGGGGAGGAGGAGGAGGAGGAGGAGGAGGAAGAAAAAAAGAGAAAGAGAAAGAACGTTTGCAGTGTTGAAGCACGGGAAGAGTAGAAAAAAGAGGTAAAATGGGGGGAGAAATGAAATTGCAGGGAGGAGGGAGATGGAGATAGAGAGAGCGGGGGTAGAAAAAAGAGACAGCCGAAATGATTGGGGCAATTATAGCTATATTTAAACAGGACCCCTCTCTCCCTCCCTCCCTCCCTCTCTTTTCTCCCTCCCTCCCGCTCCCTCCCTCTCTCTCTCTCTCTCTCTCTCTCTCTCTCACTGTGATATGATTTGCCCAGCGATCTCCTGTCCAGATAAGATGAAGTCGTCTCAGCCCACCCCGACCGCCTGTTACAAATTAGTGCCTACTGGCCACCACAGATGCAGACATGCGCTTCCTGGCAGCAGAGAGGAGGAGAGAGATGGGGGAGAGAAGGATGAGAGTGAAAGGGGAAAAGAGGGAGAGAGAGAGAGAGAGAGAGAGAGAGAGAGAGAGATAGAGAGGGTAAGGCACGGGAATCTAGCTGTTTACTAACACAGACAGGCAAAGAAGAAGTTGAGTCAAAAACGAAAACTATATATTTTGGCCGTACGAGTGTTTTATAGTTGTGGGTTGAGCTCTGAAATAAAGTAAACACTTTCTTTTTTTAATTTTCCTACATTCAAACAGCCACAGCTGAAAAAAAAAATGTCAGTCGTGAGGATGATTCAGTGCGATGGAATGGAACCACAGTTTCGACTTGAGTGCCGTTTTAATTACAGTGTCAGAATTTAATTTGATGAAGGACTATGATAGTGACATGGTGAAGTTGTGAGAGTACTTACTTAACTTTGACTGATGATGTCATCCCTTTTTGGCCAGTTTGGCACACGCAGGGCTTTCATTTACTGTGGGAGTTTTGCACGCTTTTTTTCCCTCCATAGATTTCCGTTTTTCGTTTTCTTTTTTTCAGGAAGACGAGGATAATTTTACAAAAATAAAAGTCCCCACCTTAGTTGTCATCGTGCATACAAATGAACAGATTTTAATGTGAATTTAATGTTTCAAGGCTTTAATGAAAGCACAGGTGGTGATTTGGTTTGCTTATTTGCTTGTGTGTGTGTGTGTGTGCATGTGTGTCTGTATGTTGAAGTGCAGAGGTATGTTTCTCTGATGTTTAGCATGAAAGTTTAGTTAACAAGAGGAGGCACTTAGACTGGTCTGTGCTCATGTGTGTGTTCGTGCTTGTGAGCGTGTGTGTGTGTGTGTGTGTGTGTGTGTATAGGTGTGTGTGTGTGCTTCTGGGTGCGTGTGAATGAGTGTGCTTGCAAATGTATGAGGGCTTGCTTACGTGTGAGCATCTATTAAGGTGTTTATGGACACGCTGTTTATTTAGTCTGAGTGGATATTAGCCATGAGAAGAGGGTGGGTTCTGAGGGTGTGTGTGTGTGTGGGTGCGCGTGTGTGTGTGAAAGGTGGAGTGTGTGTGTGTGTGTGTGGGGGGGATGGGGGTTTATTAGGGTGTTTATGGATGGTGTGTGTGTGTTTACTGTGGACATTAGTTAAGTGAAGTGGTTTCACTGGTGGGCACGCATGTGTGTGTGTGCACTCATGTGTGTCAGTGAGTAACTGTGTGTGTGTGTGTGTGTGTATATATATGTGTGTGTGTGTGCGTGTGTGTGTGTCTGGTCTAAAGTCCCACAGGACGTGTGCGGTTACCAGGGAAAACTTTGGTCAATATTAATATGCTTCCTGAGTTGTCTGGTTTACAAACCTGAGCCACAGACACACACACGCACACACACGCACGCATACACACACACACACACACACACACACACACACACACACACACACACACACACACACACACTTTTATACACACACACACTCTGTCTCTCTCTTACAAACACACACACATACTGTAACACACAAACTCATTAACATGTCTAAATTCGTTTTGAATCTCATTATCACTAATTAATTAATTAATGAATTAATACAGTTATTTAGACACACACACACACACACGCTATACTGCTTCTACTAAAAATGATCTCTGTGTTGTCTGCATTTTCCTTGTTGAGTGCAACCACAGACACCAATACACACACACACACACACACAGACACGCGTGCATACACAAACACACACACGTGCACACACACACACACACACCACATTGCCCCTAGTCGGAATCAATCTTGGCCATGTCCAGTGCACCAGTAACTCTAGCTGACATGTTCCAACCGGGCCTGACTGACCCACATTGACCCGTGTTGACCCAGTGTGACACAGCCATCTGACCAGGGACAGCTTGCTGCTAACTAATGTCTGACGACCATGTCTAGACATATGCACCCTCTTTCTCATGCATACATGCAAATGCACACACACACACACGCACACACCTAAAGACACAGACATATGTGCACACACACACACCTAAAGACACAGACATATGTGCACACACACAGACACGCATACACATGCACCCAGACACTCGCGCACTGACAGACACACACACAACCAAACACACACAGGCACACATCCGCTGCTGTAATTCCCTAATTTGTGTTTGGGTTTGGTGTGACAGTCCTGACTAACGACTGCCCTCCGGTCAAACACTAACCTGTCTGCTTCAGCCCCCGCTAGCCCCAGCTAGCTCCAGCCCTAGCCCCATCTAGCCCCAGCCCTAGCACCAGCTAGCCCCAGCCCTAGCCCCACCTCCACTCTCCCTACCCCAGCCCTAGCCCCATCTAGCCCCAGCCCTAGCCCCATCTAGCCCCAGCCCTAGCACCAGCTAGCTCCAGCTCCGCTCTCCCTTCTACAGCCCCAGCCCCAGCCCCAGCCCCAGCCCTAGCCCCAGCCCTAGCACCAGCTAGCTCCAGCTCCACTCTCCCTACTCCAGCCCTAGCCCCAGCCCCAGCCCCAGCCCCAGCCCCAGCCCCAGCCCCAGCCCCAGCCCCAGCCCTAGCCCCAGCCCTAGCCCCAGCCCCAGCCCCAGCCCTAGCCCCAGCCCCAGCCCTAGCCCCAGCCCCAGCCCCAGCCCCAGCCCCAGCCCCAGCCCTGTCCAGGAGCTAGCTCCAGCTCCACTCTCCCTTCTACAGCCCCAGCCCCAGCCCCAGCCCCAGCCCCAGCCCTAGCCCTAGCCCTAGCCCTAGCCCTAGCCCCAGCTCCACTCTCCCTTCCACAGCCTCGCTTGCTCAGGTGCCGGCCTCACAGCACTGCCCTGCTTTCAGCCCCACTGCCAGACTCATTGCACATATGCTCCATAACAGTTAATGTCATTTCATCTTAAAAGATCTGACCGTCCGGCTCTTAAACACATGTGTGCGTGTGTGTGTGTGTGTGTGTTTGTGTGTGTGTGTGTGTTTATTTGTTTGGGTGTGTGTGCTTGTGCTTGTGTTTGTAATGGTCATCTGAGATGGTGGAGAAGTAGAAAGTATTTAGGGCTTGCGATCCATGTATACTGTAGCAAGCCATTTTTCCAGTTAGCAGTAACAGTGCCCTTTTTTACACACACACATTGTCGTTGTAGTCCAGTTTTCAGTCTCAGGTCCCCAAGGTTACATGTAATTGTGATGTTTCTAATGTCGGCTTTACAGCTTTGCTCCATAATCTTTGGGTGATCATGTAACCCTGGATTAGGATTTTAAAATCTATCCTAACATGTAATTCCATTCTGCTGATAAAGTATTTTTTTATTTACCAAAAAATGGGTTTGTACAACAAACAGTACCTGAGGAATTATTATGCAATATGTTACTGATGCACTGCAATTTCATTGGGTAACTGCCTTTCAGTAACAATTGATTTTGCCATGTACATCTGCATTCATCTACATCTGTTTTTTCCATCAACCAGTAACAGCAATCATCAGGTCTACTTACTGTAAAATATTTATTACATTTCAGTGTGATAATTCCACAAATCATCATTAAAATCATTAAAAACTTTAATATTAACAGTTTTGGATTCCAAATACACAAATTTGTTGAACTAGCTATTTCAGACGAGTAGTATTTTACTGCAGTGGCACTTAAATATGTATAAGTAAGTATAAATAAGTATAAGTAGTTACAAATAAGTAGAATTATGATTCACCTCTAAAGTGTTTTTCTCACTATATTTTTCCTTGTGCATCTACTTTGAGTAGTCATTGAAGAGTAAAGGCAAGCAAGAAAGAATCTGAGGGAGAGCTGTTGGTTATCGCTGTCTTATAATTGCCTTCGTTATCACTTTCTTATCTTTCCTGTCAGTTACGTTAACATGTTTGTACAAAAGGCTTATGAAGAGAAATGCCCCTAGCAACACTTTGGAGCTGCTTACTGTCCAACAAAGACAAAGTGCAGTAACTTTGCGGACATTGAAACTGGGAACAATTCCTTCGACGTTGTCATAATGCCCAGTCCAACATGTTGTAATAAAGTCAAAAATGTTGTTATAAAGTCAATTTCCAGTCTAAACTCAATTTAGCAAAATATGTAGTTACTGCCTCTTTGTAGTGCAGTGTGTACAAAATGGCTATAAATAAAAATGCCTGTAGCAGCACTGTGGAGCTGGGTAGTCAGAGCAATAAAGGCTGTTGTGAAATGAGTGTGTGAAAGTGAATGAGGCAGAGTGGGCTGAGAGGGGGTGGAGGCATTAGGGGGTGGGGGATGGTGGGGGGGTTAGGAAGGGGTGGTGGGGCTGTTGTTGTGTGTTGTGTTAGAGCAGGTGGTATGAGCAGGGGGGAGGTGGTGGGAATGGAGGTAGGGGTGGGGGACACAGAGTTAAATAAAGAGCCACAGGGTCAGGCTAATGCTCACGTTTGGCGCACCAAGAATCTGTTTTGTGCTCTGATAGTGTGTGTGTGTGTGTGTGTGTGTGTGTGTGTGTGTGTGTGTGTGTGTGTGTGTGTGTGTGTGTGTGTGTGTGTGTGTGCGTGTGTGTGCGTGTGTGGGCTCCTACACCAAGATCTTATTTGGGCTCTGATGGGATGTGTGTGTGTGCGCGTGAACCAGTATTTTATTTGGACTCTGATAGGGTGTGTGTGTGTGTGTGTTTGTTTGTTTGTGTGTGGGCTCCTACACCAAGATCTTATTTGGGCTCTGATGGGATGTGTGTGTGTGTGTGTGCGCGTGAACCAGTATTTTATTTGGACTCTGATAGGGTGTTGGTGTTTCTGAGTGCATGTGTGTTTGTGTGTGGGCGCCTGCACCAAGATCTTATTTGGGCTGTGATGGGATGTGTGTGTGTGTGCGTGTGTGTGCGTGTGTGTGCGCGTGCACCAGTATTTTATTTGGACTCTGATAGGGTGTTGGTGTTTCTGAGTGCATGTGTGTTTGTGTGTGGGTGCCTGCACCAAGATCTTATTTGGGCTCTGATGGGATGTGTGTGTGTGTTTGTACGTGTGTGTGTGTGTGTGTGTGTGTGGGTGCGCACCGAGATCGTATTTGTGCTCTGATAGTTGTCCTGACCCACTGCCCCATCTTACCTTCCTCCTTGTATTCACCGCTGCCAGTGGAGACCTCAGATATTTGACCTAGTCCAGGACTCATTTTTACTTTCCTGAAATAATTTACCTTCCCAAACAAATTATATTCAACCCACCCACCCCTTTATTTGTGCGTGAATGCAGATGTGTGTGTGTGTGTGTATTTTTACGTGTGTGTGCGTGAATGAGATATTGAGAGAGAGAAAATGGAGGAGAATGAGTTTGCTGTGTGCATGTGTGTG
>CM050205.1:17567500-17570000 GCA_027475355.1 Coilia nasus
GAGAGAAAGCCACAGAGAGAGAGAGAGAGAGAGAGAGAGAGAGAGAGAGAGAGAGAGAGAGAGAGAGTGGTGCGAGGGAGGTGAGGTTGTGAACCCGCCCCAAACATGCCACTTCCTCCTTCAATGGTCCATTCATCCTGCCTGACTTCCTGTCTCACCTACGATCCTAAGGTTCAGCACCCAGCTCCGCTACCCATGTAGCCACCCACACTGCAGTGCACACACATACACACACACACACACACACACACACACACACACACACACACACACACACACACAGGCTCCCAGCTCCGCTACCAATGTAGCCATCCACACTGCAGTGCACACACATACACACACACATACACACACACACACACACACACACACACACAGGCTCCCAGCTCCGCTACCAATGTAGCCATCCACACTGCAGTGCACACACACAGACACACACACACACACACACACACACACACACACACACACACACACACACACACACACACACACACAGGCTCCCAGCTCCGCTACCAATGTAGCCACCCACAGTGATGCATACACACACACACACATACACCAACTCCCACAAGCTCATCCCTAAGGTACAGATGCCAAACTCCTGCTCCTGACTGCTCCTTTTCCATTTGTTATTTTTGTACATGTCTCTCACTACTTCACTCGTTCATTTTTTTCTCTCTCTTTCTATCTCTCGCTCTTTCTCTCTTTTTCATCCTTTTGCTCCCTCTCTCTACCACTTTCTCCCTTTTACTCACTCACACACACATGCACACCCACACACGCACACACACATGTGCGCCCACACGCGCACCCACAGATACACACATATACACACAGGAAGCATGCACACACATACACGCACACACACACACACACACACAGACTTATCATTGCCACCCGGGGAGCTAATTGTACTTCTCCTGCATACTATAGTATCTCCCTCAGGGTTATATACATTATGGTGCCAAACAACCTCTTCCCTTTATCAGCCTCTGTTATCCTGTCATTTTCAAGGGCTCCCCCATCAGAGCTACCACTTCCACACCCAAGACACATGTAGGCAGTCCTGCACTTCCACAAGACATGCATCAAGCCCATGCAAGATCCAGGCCATCAGTACAGTAGGTTTTGTGTAAATGTCTTTAGCCCATTTACTGTTTTGCTGCAAAGTATTGCAAAGTGTTGCTCTGTAATATAAATGTCTGCAGTGAGTTATTGCAACAACATTTGCGGCCTTCCCGAGTGAACAGCAGGTCCATGTGAAACAGTTCAAATAAAGGCTATGAATGCATTCAATGTATTCAGGGCGTAGACTTTATGCCATGTTTGCTAATACTTGTTACAGAATTAGTAATCGATTATCTACCTCCACATGTATTCAGTGTGTCTTGATATATATATATATATATATATATATATATTTTTTTTTTTTTTTTTTACTTACTTCCTTGATCCCTTGAGGGAAATTTGTCTCTGCATTTATCCCATCCATTGGTTAGTGAATGACACACTAACCTGGAGCAGTGGGCCACCCGCCTGTGGTGTGGCAGCGCCCAGGGGAAGCAGTGAGGAGTTAAGCGCCTTGCTCACTGGCACTTCAGCCATGACGCCCACTGGTTGGGGTTCCAACCGGCAACCCTTCAGTTTCGAGCCCGAAGCCTTAAAGAGTAGCCCACAAGCGTCCCCCCATTAATATTTAACTATATTAGGGAATACTGCCCCACAATGTGACCTGCTAGGCTTAGTTTAGTCGGATAGGTGATGAGCTGGAGCTCGGAGGTCTGGGCCACAGGGTGCAGGAGCTGTGGTGGACTACTGTGTGACTTCCCGGCAGCGTCTTCCATCCCGGGGCCCTGTCCCGCCGGGGCCTCCAACCCCATCATTTCCATGAAAAGCAGTCTATTTCCAGCTCCACTGGGGTTTTCTCAGAGCCTTTTTAAGACTGCTTCATCACTGACCGTTCTATCTCTCTCCCTCTCTTCCTCTTCTTCTAATTCTTCTTCATCTCTCTCTTTCTGTCTCTCTTTCACTCTCACTCTTTCTCTCTCTCTCTGTCTCTCCCTCTCTCTCTCTATCATTCTTTTCTCTCTCTTGCTCCCGCGCTTTCACTTTCTTTTCTTGGTCCCGATCTATAAATCTCCCAGCTCCTCATCCGCTCCAGTCCCTCACCGCACTGAACATCCCCTGTTCTGCAGTTTCCACTGTGGGCAGAGGAGAAAGAAAGAAAGAAAGAAAGAAAGAAAGAAAGAAAGAAAGAAAGAAAGAAAGAAAGAAAGGAGGAAAGAAAACCATCACTCATCATTGCCCTGTCAAAAACGGAGGTCCAGCTTTCGAGAAATTGCAGGAGGATGAGATGAAACGTGCAGAGCGGTGGAGCTTGGAGCGTGTCCAGTGGCGGGATCCCGACCCTCTCATTACCAGAGCGGTGCTGCTTGTTTGGGTTCGTGAGCTTGAATCTCATTAGGGCCGGCCATTGGGGGCGGACATGCCTTCTTCA
>CM050205.1:17575000-17580000 GCA_027475355.1 Coilia nasus
CATTCTTCTGCTGCTCCCAGAACCAAAACCAACATGTGGCAGCCTTCTACAACACTGATGAGCCATGTAATAAAGCAATGATATTTCATATTGATGATTAAGTACACCTTGCTCATTGGCAGCAATGTTTCAGATTGGTATTTCAAAACAGGCGATTGGTGTAAGTGAGAATTAAGGAGAGATGATATAAATATGAGAAGTGCACAGGAAAAATTGACATGGTCACAAAATTACAATTTTTACGTTACTCCCCCTATTGATAGATGCATTGTGAAATCCCAGCTTTTTCAAAAAATCCTGTGAATTAGCAAGCATAGTCTCAAGCTAGAAGCATTTTAAAACAGCATTTACTTATAAAATCAAGTCAAACATCAAATTTATGAATTACTTTTTCTCAGTTTCTGTATAGCTATCCCTACCTAGATGTAGTTATCTAAAATGTTGTTTTGTTGCATCATTAAACAAGGGATAATAAGATGTTAAAAAATGTAACTTGTAAGACAGCAGCTTGTGTTCTTGTTTTCCTGGAAGAACCATTGCCCTTTTATGAGAGTCTGTTACATTTCATTAGAACTCATCCACCTTGGATGGAAAAATGATTTTTTTTTTTTTTGTTTTGTTTTCCTCTTCCTCTTCACAGTAAATGAATAACGTACTGACAGTGAACGCATCCACAGCCCAGGGCACGCAGCCCCACACAGCTGCCAGTACTTGGAATTCCAGTTAAAAGTGATGTCACCCTACCTGCTGTTGATTTAGGACTGTGCATGTCCTGTGTTGCCAGATCTGATAACGTCTCTTACCAAACATTTGGTTAACAACATCTTCCAACAATTTGCAGATATAACCACAGTTGTTTTATAGAATTTTAATAATTATAAAAATGCAGTACTGTGATGAAGCCTCACTGTGTGAGTGATGCATTCCATACTGTATCACTAAATGCTAAAGCATGTAAAAGTACAGTAAAAGTATGTAAAAGCTTGCTATGCAGGGACCATGCTTGATTTCGGGCTTGGCAATGTTTGTCTGCGAGAAAAAAAAGGCCTACATTCAGAATATTTAGTAGGAAAAGCTTGACAATAATGTGATGTCAAGTTTGAGTCGCCCATAGAGGTCTAATAACAGGAACCCAGTTTTTACTCTAAAACCAAGGAAACATTTGGCTAACATCATGCTAACATTACACTTCAGTACGGGTGTTAGTTTATCAAACCGTATTCCAAAAGGTAGTTCACTACACTGAGTGTAGTAAAAGGTCAGGCTCAGGATTTTGTGTACTATCAGCCCTGCATATGTTTTAAATGTGTTCATTTACCCATGTATGTGCAGCACCCAGTGTAGCAAGGTCCTTACATGCTTTCAGGACACACGAGACAAGTATTCTAGGATATGACAATGTTCCCACCTGTGTGTTTCTTCATTATCATAGCCAAGACGAGCAAAGACCAGTACCAGGAACAAGGCCTGGAATTATTATGTGTGGATCTTTGTACGGCCCCCATATAATCTAAAAATGTTTCACAGAAAGTGCCACACAAAATAGCAGCCACTCCATTTTTACAGAGTGCCTGCTTGTTAAGAGGGTATGAGTGTGATGGGTGATGGGGGTGGGAGAGAGAGAGAGAGAGAGAGAGAGAGAGAGAGAGAGAGAGAGAGAGAGAGAGAGAGAGAGAGAGAGAGAGAGAGAGAGAGAGAGAGAGAGAGAGAGAGAGAGAGAGAGAGAGAGAGAGAGAGAGAGAGAGAGAGAGAGTGAGAGTGAGAGTGAGAGTGAGAGAAAGAGAAGGGCCCATCACTAACATGCTCCATGTTGAGTCATAAAAGTCTGAGGTGCCCCTGGATTCGTTAAAGCCTACTTTATTTATGGGCTAATCAAGCTCATTATGCGGCTACATATTTTATGAGCACCAACTAACCTTGAAAGGCTTTGTAAAAATCTCCCCTATCTGTTATACATTTGTATTGCATAAGCCCCTTTTCCTAATACTGTATGTGTACGAGTAACCCATCTAGCTGTTGCATACAGTAATGTAATGAAAGCAGTAATGAAACTAGCTATTGTTGACATGGCAAGCTATATCTTCATCTCAACCAAATTTGCATAGGTTTGGTTTTTTACATAAACCGTAAGTTCTTTACCAGATATGGAAAAGTCAGAAACTGCAATAAAAATCTAAACAATTCAAGTAACAATCTGATTTAACAGGGAAACTGTAATAGAATATAAAAACGCAAACACAACATGTTGTCCTCAAAACATATCATTATCAGGTTGTACCACTGTACCTAATTAGGTAAATTCACCGTAACACAGACACCCTAAAACAGTGTTAGCTAGCATACTTTAGCACAAAGTGACAAGGATCTGAAAATAAATAAATTCACTCATCTGCTCCTTCAAACATGCAACAGCTTAGTGCTGTGTTTTCCTACATCCGTCCCTGAAGACTGGCATTAGTTACTGAGTTAGTATTGCTTTTGTAAATGTGACTACATGCATTTGTAACTTCATGAAGATCAGCTGAATAGATTGGTCGACTTGTACAGTGCCGTCTGTTTTTTTTTTTTTTTTTGGTATTTTGTTGCATTTAAAAAAAAAAATACAACTTGAATTTAATTTGTTAATTCATGTGGTGTTTTGTTTTCTTCATTTCACCTTTGTTATAGTTGACTTTACTGCCTTTATGTTTAGAGGACAGAGGGATTTCCTTTCATAAGCAGTGACTCGTTGACTTAGTCACGGTATGCAGGCTTCACACCTCACCTACTTTCTGTCCTCCCTCTTTCAGTCTCCCACATCTTCAGTCTGTCTCTCACACTGCTTTCCTTTCCTCCTTATCTCTTCTTTCCTTTCATCTTGTTCTCTCTCTCTCTCTCTCTCTCTCTCTCTCTCTCAATCTCTCTCTTTCTCTCTGTCTTTCTGTCTCTCACACTCATACTCTCTCTCTCTCTCTCTCTCTCATTCTTTCTCTCTTGCACTCTCTCTCTCTCTCTCTCTCAATCTCTCTTTCTCTCTGTCTTTTTGTCTCTCACACTCATACTCTCTCTCTCGTTCTTTCTCTCTTGCACTCTCTCTCTCTCTCAATCTCTCTCTTTCTCTCTGTCTTTCTGTCTCTCACACTCAATCTCTCTCTCGTTCTTTCTCTCTTGCACTCTTTCTCTCTCTCTCGTTCTTTCTGTCTCTCTCTTACACACTGTCTGTCTCTCTCTATCTCTTTCTCTCAGTCATTTGTTTGGCATTCCACAGCAGATGAAGCGGGTAGGTGCGTGCGTGCGTGCGTGCGTGTGTGCGCGCGCGTGTGTGTGTGTGTGTGTGTGTGTGTGTGTGTGTGTGTGTGTGTGTGTGTGTGTGTGTGTGTGTGTGTGTGTGTGTGTGTGCGTGTGTGTGCGTGTGCGTGCGTGTGTTCGTGTGTGTGTGTGTTCTCAGAGGTTAGTGCAGGGCCATTAGAGTGGTGTTCAGTAGCCGTAGCAGTTCTGAGGTCAGGTCTTCCTCAGGGATGGGCATGTGAGAAGAGCATGTCATACGAGTCTCTCAGCTCAGAGATCTGTGGGAAATTCAGTATTGAAACACTGGACTCAGCCAATTTAGCTATGGTACATACTGTATGTTAAAGACCATTGACCATAGGGTCTGGCACAGTGTAATCAATGCCCTATATTTGTCTTATTTGGTTAATTGTGTTTTAGATAGGCCTATTACTTTCCAATCTAGCATAACCATAATATTGAGTTTAGAAATATTTGTGAATATTGAATAAGGACAAATATCAATTTTACCTTAACTTTAGAACTTTTTACACAGTTTGCACAGCTAACACACACAGACACGCACAGACATACGCATGCACACCCACTTACACACACACACACACACACACACACACACACACACACACACACACACACACACACAAACAGACACACAGACAGACAGACACCCCCAAATGCGCACACACACACAGACACAAACAGACAGACACACACACACACAGAGTCCACAGTGATACATTAACACAATACATTTCCATGATACCTACTACTAAGATACCTCTATGTCCTACCTGTTTGGGTAGCTGTGCGTATTTCCCCTTCAGCATGACATTTGGTAACAAATGGAGCTGGGCTCATTATCTGCCTCAGCTATCCCTCACGGTGCCGTAGCGAGCGAGACCCGCGGCTGGCAGCCGTCCTGTTTGTTTAGCGCCGTCCCTGCGTGTTAGGAGCCGTGTCAGGGCAGTCAGTTAGAAGCCCGGGGGTGACAGGTGTGTGATTAATCACTATTGTGGGTGCCATTTCCCACAGAGTATTTTTTTTTGAATGACTGCCATTGTTGTACAATTGGTTCTCCCTTCATGTGAAAAGGTTATCTTGTCGCAGTTGCGGTATTGTATAGTACAGTTGCTTAACAGCACTTGTCAGAAAACGCAGTTCATCATGGGGCCTCTGGCAACTTTCTGATAGGTAGTCACTGCGTGTGCTTCGGGGTGAGGCGTGCGTTACAACAGCCTGCTCCGTCTGAATTACAGTAGGTGGGGCTTGGAAGAGGAGGAAGCTGGGAGAATCTCCTCTAGGTCCTGTGGAAAAAAGCCCCACTCGTCAGTACTGAGAGATTTTATTCACCAGTGGAAAAAAAAAAATCATGGAATGGTCCAGATCCAAAGGGAGGTTCCGTGAACATGGAAAAGTTACAGACTTGATGAATGTCATTAATCTAATGATCAGTTTATGTACTTGAATGCAACAATAAATATGTGGAGCTTACAAACACAAAAGGCAAATAATGCTACTGCTTGTCCTGTTGGGCATTTCTCATTCTTGTAAGCAGTTTATACGGAAATGAGACCAGTATGTTTTGCATATTAATTTTGTTTTGCATATTAATTATAATCCATGTAGGGTAGGCTAACTGTGAGTAACTGCCTCACTCATCCTCAGCACGCTAACTACCCCCATGACATCAGGCCAGCGGGGCTTGCTGGGAAATTCATCCTCGGGGTTGT
>CM050205.1:17582500-17597500 GCA_027475355.1 Coilia nasus
TGTGTGTGTGTGCGCTTGTGACTGTATGGGTGTAGTTGGGTGCGTGTAAGAATGTGTGCGCATGCATGTGATTTACATGCGTACGTGCCTGAGTTTGTGTGCTTGTGTGTGTGTTTACCTCTACGCACGTGCGTGTGTATGTGTTTAGGTGAGTGTGGGGGTACATGCGGGTATGTGTGGATGCGGGAGTGAGTGGGAGCTGCCGTGCCATAGCAGTGGCAGTGGTGGGGTAGGAGCGGTGGCGGAGGTGATGGAGGTGGTGGTGGCGGCGGCGTGGGCAGCAAGATGGAGTTCATTAGCACTAAATGAGTGACAGACACACTCAGACGCTGGCTGCCACTGGCCTTTGATCTGTGGCGGGCCGGGCCATGTCCAGTCTACCACGGCAATCAGGCCCACACGTGTTTACTGGGCTGCTCACTCATGCTTATTGTTTGAAGCTCGAAGGTGTGTGTGTGTGTGTGTGTGTGTGTGTGTGTGTGTGTGTGTGTGTGTGTGTGTGTGTGTGCGCGTGTGCGTGTGCGTGTGTTTGGGTTTGTGTTTGTGTATGTGCCTCTGTATCTTATTTTACTGAGTGATTAATTTGTGTGTGTGTGTGTGTGTGTGTGTCTTACTTAACTTCATTTGTGTTTGTATGCGTATGGGTATGTGTGTTTCCATCTCTGTATGTGTGTTAGGGTAGGGAGGCATCCAAATTTTGATACCGTTAAATCCTCTCCACATTTATACAGTATTACTGTGACTAATTAAAAATCACTTTGTAGGGCTCAGAGGGAGTCTTAGTTGCGCCTATAACGATCAGAACCAGAATAGCAAGTATTATATAGGCCTACTGCTTTTGAAAAAAACAATGGCGTCACCACCCTCTCAATGGCACATCTCTCAACAACAATTTCAAACATTTACTTTTACTTAACATTTATTTTGAGATAATTGGAGGTATAATTTGGCTGTAATGTAGGGTGTTATGCAAGTGTTTCTACCTTCTGCCACTGAACTACAGGCTTGTTGTTCGTACTGTAGCCTTTAACAAAGACTTCTCATAGGCTATCATTATGCTTATTTATCAAAAGAGCAGTTGTGACTGCATCTTACCCACCTAAATAACACGCATCACACCCTGCAGCTCAAGCTGAGATGTGCACATGTTCCCGCCAACAACATTGTGTTGGACCCGCCGGAAAATGTTCCCATCTATACGTGAATATTTATTGATCTGACAAGTTTGTGGATGTAAATCTTTATCAACTGGCAAAAAAAAAAAAAAAACGAGCATTGTCCTGTGGACGGGGTCTAAAATTATTAAAAAAATAACAACAAAACATGTACAGCATTAAAGCAGCACTGTGCAACTTTGTGTTCTGTTGTGCTTTTTCTTAACGGAGCTCCTCCTAGTGTCTACAAGTAAATGAACACTCTTCTAAAAACGGACTTTGTGTGCATGTGTTTTCAACTCAGCTGATCACAATAACCGGCGAAGACAGTAGTCATGTTCACCGAGGTAAGTAAAGTCAGAATTTCTTCTGAATTCAACGCTTCTCACAGTATTCGCAACTTTGTGAGACTGAGGGTGCCGGCACGTTAACCCAGAAATTTTAAGCATGGTATTCTGTCCACAGACAGCAGGAGCATTCTTCATTCACCTGCTAATAACATTTAAGCATTTACCGACTTGTGAAGATGATTAATTAACTCGAAAAAGTTGCATAGTGCTGCTTTAACAACCCCATTCTCAACAGCTCTACAAACACTACTAAGTCCACCAGCTGTCCTACAGTATTTGTTAGTGTTTAAGCACTGTTGATTGCTTAATGTCACCATTGCTAGGCACAGGCACACAGGAACAAGCGTGGGCACTGAATGAGACAGACATTTTTTTTAAATAACGGTAATGAAACTGACATTTTTTAAATACTGCAGGATACCTTATTATCATATTATGGTATTATCACCCAACCCTAGTCTGTGTGTGTTATGCATATCTATTTGCTTATATGACCTATAATCAGAACAGGTCATGTTATGATGGCATGTCAGTGTGAAACACCACTCTTCTATTTTTCTTCTATCTGTGGTGACAACATTGATTAAATATGTCCTGCCGATAAGCTGCTTAATGCAGCATGAAACTGCTCTGCTGGGATTCGCACAAGCCCTCCCTCCATCTCTCCTTCTATACCCCTCTCAGTCCACTGCTTTCTCTCTCTCTCTCTCTCTCTCTCTTCATCTCTCCTTCCATACCCCTTTCAGTCCACTGCTTTCTCTCTCTCTCTCCCTTCCTCTCTCTCCCTCCATCTCTCTTTCCATACCCATCTCAGTCCACTGCTTTCTCTCTCTCTCTCTCTCTCTCTCTCTCTCTCTCTCTCTCTCTCTCTCTCTCTCTCCCTTCATCTCACCTTCCATACCTCTCTCAGT
This sequence comes from Coilia nasus, assembly GCA_027475355.1. Taxonomy (NCBI): domain Eukaryota; kingdom Metazoa; phylum Chordata; class Actinopteri; order Clupeiformes; family Engraulidae; genus Coilia; species Coilia nasus. Next base: position 17,584,916 of record CM050205.1, read on the forward strand.
CCACTGCTTTCTCTCTCTTTCCCTCCTTTTCACTTTCCTCCCCCCTTAGTCTATCTCTCTCTCTTTCTGTCCACTGGCCCATCTTTCTCCCCTCTCAGTAGATCTCTCTTTTTTCTGTCTGTGCCCCTTTCTTTCTCTCTATTTGGCTCTCTATCTCTCTCTCTTCTTTCTCTCTTTCTTTCTCACTTTTTTCTGTCATTGTCTCTGTCTGTCTGTTTCTGTCTGTCTGTCTGTCTATCTCTCTATATCTCCCTGTATGTCAGAACCAAAGATGGGGGCTCCCAGGATCCTGGTGCTGATCTTCAGATAGAGAAAGAGAGAGAGAGAGCAAGACAGAGAGAAAGAGAGATAGAGAAACGAGAAAGACAGACAGACAGACAGACAGACAGACAGACAGACAGGGATTACTTTCCCAGCCTTGTTTCAGAGAATGTTTCATTAATCTCCCCAGAGATGTCCTGGCATAAAGGATTAATTAATCACAAGCGTTATTATATTGTCAGCGTATGCCCTAAGGGGACAGGGAAGAATCCTGATGAATTTGGGTTTTCAAATATTTGTATTTTTTAATACTGGTTATTAATCAACGTTTTAATAATATTTCTCCACTGCTTTTGGAGAACCATGAGGACCATGAGTGAGGTTTGGAGTTCAACATTCTACTGTTATCGCAGGCTAATTGGTATAAGTTAGTCATACACATTAAGATGTCATCTCATTGTATCATAGCACAGCAATACCACATGTAAGATCTTTGATTTCACTCTTGTTTATGTCCATGAGCAAATAGCTTTGTAGAAATGTGTCCCCAGATGTTTTCGTCTTTGTGTGTGTTTGTGTGTGTGTGTGTTTGTGTGTGCATATGTGTATGAATGCAAGCTTGTGGATGTGTGTTTGTGTGTGTGTGTGTGTGTGTGTGTGTGTGTGTGTGTGAGGGAGAGAGAGAGTATATTTGTGTGTGCATTTATGTATCCGTGTGTTGTATGCATGCACGCCTGCACGCATGTGTGTGCAGACGAGTGGGCGTGCCCTCGCCTGTGGGCGTCGATGTAACATGCCATATGGGTTTAGAACATCCATCCTCGAGTGCCGGCTAGTTACCTCTGACAGGAGGCAATAGCCTCTGCTGAAAAGCCTCTCGTGCCTTATCAGTGGACCGGCGCTAATTTGCATGGCAGCTTTGGAAGCCGTCACTGTTCTGATGAAGCCTACTTGATACATAAACAAGGCATTTTTCACCCACAGAGGCCCTCTTTGTACGGGCCAGACAGAATGCGGTCTCACGCAAAAATACCCAGCACTTATGATTATTCTTCAGAACGCAATCCCCTGATCATAAACGTGAACAAACACACACACACACACACACACACACACACATCTACATACACATACACAGTATGGTTGTGTGGTACATTGAAATTGCGAAAATGATAAGTTCCTGACACAAATTTTGAAGAACATCTTTTGAAATTAATACTAAATTAAATCATGATGGCATTAAAGTCAATAAGACTACAGTAGTTTAGATAGCAACAGCCTAGAAACAGCATTTAGCCATAAAAGATTATAAACTGAATTGAACCATGACCAGTAAATCGAAAAAACAAACTGGACGAATCGTGACACTCCTAGTTGTGTTGGTAAAGTCAGGTTGTCACGATGATGCGTCAGTCTAGCACCACTCGCCCAACCTGCCAATACTGGCTCGCAAATTAAGATTTCTCTGCTGGGCTTTTGTCTTTTTTTGTGGCGATAATGACTTCCGAGAATGCCCTGAAGGGAAGGCTGTCTGGTTTATAGACAGTATATTTAATGAGGCGCATTTGGAAGAAGCACTCTGGGCCACAGCTGTGTACACACGCAGGAATCTGTGTGCTGCGCCAGTTACAAACCATGGCACTTCGTTGAGTCTGCAGTACACCGACTGTAAGGTGTGTGCGTGCATGTGTGCGTGTGCATGCGTGTATTTTTGTCAGTCTGTCTGTCTGTTGGTCTGTTTGTGTACATGCATACACTTGTGCATTACAGGTGGTCTAAATATGAAGTGTGTGTGGGTGTGTGCTTTTGCATTATGTGATGACTAAACACAACGTTTGTGTGTGTATCATTTAGTGTGAAGCGTACGTTTGTATTGTAAGTATATGCATTTCATGTTTTTGTCTGAATATTTATTTATTTATTTTTGGTCAGTGTACGTCTAGATTGGTAAGAACAGTTTTTACATTCATAAATTTAGCTCAACCATTTGCTTAGTACTTGTACTTACTGTATCTGTGGTGAGGTCCATGCAGTCAATACAACATAAATATATACATGAGGATTGAGCTACACATTAGACCGTTACCACAGCACAAAGCTATGCATGTCTTCGATGTCAGTCCGTCTCCACAACACTACCCCACAGCCACAGTCCGCACCAGGTGTTTGATGGTAAGTTCTAGTAACCGACCTCGCCTCTAATGACTTTAACGTCAGGAGTCCGTGGTCAGGGCAGTCCATTCTGGTGAAAGTCATTTGGGGCAGACTGTAATCACTCACAGTCTCCTCCTGACCTACGCCGCACTTGAGCGGCGGCCATTTTGTGCCAGAACGCCGACCGCACGGATGTCAATTGCTGCGGGGTGGCAGGGAGACAAACCCAGGCAGGAATGCAGCCACCGGGGCCAAGTGGCCTCACATGTGAGGCTGGATGACTGGCAGAGGAATTTCGGGAGTTGTGTGGGGGTGAGAGCAGCAATAGACCTTTACGTTGCTGACAAGCGAAGTCTGTGTCCCGAGTGAAAATGTGAACACACACACAGACATACATCACACACACACACACACACATGCATACATACATACATACATACATACATACATAGACGTAGACACACACGGACACACACACAGATGCATATGGACACACACACATGGCCGGCAGACATCTGTGGCTCTTTATTCCACTTTAACAAATGTATATTTTTGGGTGCATTATACGCGCGGATTTCGATGTGATGAATTGTTTGCGGATCGTGTTGCTGTTAAGCACATGCCTTGTTGTACATGCTAAATGAAGCCGTTGAGCGTGGGCCAGAATCCCAGTGGGAGAGCGGAGTATTTCTGCTAAGCCCACACCACAATATTGCATCCACAGAGCAACTCCCTCCACCACCCCACTATAGGCTAACAGCATCTGGTGTGTTCATATATGTCTGCACATGTGTGTGAGTGTGTGTGTGTGTGTGTGTATGTGTGTGGCACTTCTGTGTGTGTGTGTGTGTGTGTGCGGGCACATGCCTGCACATGTGCATGAGAGACTGTGTATGTGTGTTTGTGTGCATGTGTGTATTGTATCTCGGTGTATTCTTTTTGCTTTGATTTGTGAGTATCAAAAAAGGATCAAGCACTTGTGGTTATCAAACTAATCAGTGAAAAATTTATGACGCGACATGTGGTTGTGAGAAGTGAATGCGTGCCAACTGAGGCTGTAAAACTTGACCCTGATGTACACCACATCAGGGTTTATGATTCACATAGCTGCAGGCAGTGCAGTTCATTTTCTGATTTTTACCATGATATTTTACTACAGTATTTTACATCTGTAATATATTGTGTCTTGCTTAAACATTTAGCTGTATTGCTGTGTTGTTTTGTGTCACCTGCATAATTAATCTCATCAAGCTTAAAAAAGACATTAAATATTTTCATTTTTCATATATGTGTCAAAGAATAGTAATAGTATACTGATCTGTTATGCGTTAACTACAGAAGTTCTATACCTCATATTCTGTATCATTACACGAATATGTCATAAAGGGTGAATATGCTGTAACACTTGTATAAGTCAGACAAGGAATGAGACAAAATAAATGAAATACGAAATAAAATGAGTATTTTCTGTTTTTTTTTTTTATCTTTTTCTTTAGGACTGGTGGAGATCTGTCTAATGCATCCACTAGATGTAGTAAAAACAAGGTAGGACACACACACACACACACACACACACACACACACACACACACACACACACACACACACACACAGAGTACCACAATGACAAACATACCATAAAAGATTATAGCTATGCTTGTTGGTCTTTATAGCAAGTACAAAATGATTAACAAAATTAAACTAATGAAAGGAAGCATGTTAATGTTATAGGCTACATAAAGTTATACAATCATTATTAAATGTTCTATAAAGTTATACAATACTGGAAACCGAGACATGGCCAGGAGTTGTCTGTGAGAGTGCTCTGGAGCAGACTGTCTCGACAGAAGCAGAGAAACACGGGACTGGCAGGGTGAGGAGGAGAGGGTGGGTAGGAGACAGGGGGCAGAGGTGGGGTGAGTGAGAGTGGGACTGGCAGGGTGAGGTGGAGAGGTGAGGTGAGGTGGAGAGGTGGGGTGAGTGAGAGGGGGACTGGCAGGGTGAGGTGGAGAGGTGGGGTGAGCGAGAGGGGGACTGGCAGGGTGAGGTGGAGAGGTGGGGTGAGCGAGAGGGGGACTGGCAGGGTGAGGTGGAGAGGTGGGGTGCATAAGAGAGGGGGACTGGCAGGGTGAGGTGGAGAGGTGGGGTGCATAAGAGAGGGGGACTGGCAGGGTGAGGTGGAGAGGTGGGGTGAGTGAGAGGTGCGGTGGGCGTGGCTGTCGTGTGTGTGTGTGTGTGTGTGTGTGTGTGTGTGTGTGTGTGTGTGTGTGTATGGGCATGCGTCTGCTGTTAACAGATCGTGGGCCTCCACTAAACCTTTACAGCCTGTGCTGTGGCCCGCCAAGACCTCTGGCTCAGACCAGCACTCTGTGGCCCCTCTCCACCTCTCTCTCCCTCTCTCGCCCCTCTCCACCTCTCTCTCCCTCTCTCGCTCTTTCTCTCCCTTTCTCTCTCTCGCTCTCCACCCTCTCTCGCTCTTTCTCTCCCTTTCTCCCTCTCCCTCTCTCGCTCTTTCTCCCCCCCCCCCTTCTCTCTCTTTTTCTCTCTCTCTCCCCCTCTCTCTCTTGTTCTTTCTCTTCCTATCTCTTCTGCTCCCCCTTTCTTTCCCTCTCCCTCTCTATTTCTTTTCCCTCTTGCCTACTCACTTGTCTTTTTCTATCGTTGTCTCTCTTTCTCTCTGTCTCACCCCCCTCTTTGCTTACACTCACACACATTCCCTCTCTTCCTCCACCCCTTATATTCTAGCTCGTTTTTCTCACTCAGACTGGGCAGCATTCCCCTTGTTTACTGCTGCAGTTTCTTGGTAAATAAACTTTTGAGACCTGCCCCTTTAAAAGGGATAAGATGTAGGCGCTTTGGAAGGGCTGTCATTGGCGGTGCAAAAATGCTGCCATAAATCTGTGTGTGTGTCTGTGTCTGTGTGTGTGTGTGTGTGTGTGTGTGTGTGTGTGTGTGTGTGTGTGTGTGTGTGTGTGTGTGTGTGTGTGTGTGTGTGTGTACGTGCTAGGGAGAGAAATAGAAGGACATAAAGAGGGAGAAAATGCTTGTATTAACGGATATCTGATACCTCGGAGTCGTGTTGTGTGATTTATGCAGTCCTGTTGAAGGTAAAGGCTTTATTACAGGTAAAGAGCTCTCTCTCTCTCCTTCTCTCTCTCTCTCTCCCTCTCTCTCTCTCTCTCTCTCTCTCTCTTTCTGTCTTACTTACTCTCTTTTTCTCATACTCCCAGGGTGAAGGTTAAAAGCACACACTCTATTTTCTTTGTAATGATCTTCCTAAAGAAGTGATAAAAGTCCCACTGAAGTCTGACAGCTTTATTTATTTGTTTTGCTCCCATTTACGCTGTTTTTGTCTCTGTTTCAGCATCTCTAGTTTTATCTTCTCGCTCCCATTTGCTCAGACAGACCTAAAGTTCAGATATATCAGTCAGACTTAAGCAGGGTTGGAAAGCTTCATTTTAAATGTAATGGGTTACAGATTACAGACTACATCTTTAGAAATGTACGTGTATAGAATGTAAGTGTAAAAGTGTAATGTGACTCTAAAACACCTCTTGAATAATGTAGTTTATTAAACTGATCGTTTTATTTACGGAAAGAGATAAATCAATCAAATCAATTAATCAAAATTAACATTAAATGGAGTGTGTATAAATGTAACAGAGTACAATGTTAGCAAAGTAAATGTTATGTTCTACACACCATTTACCAAAATGAAACCTTCTGATATTTTATTTTTACTGACATACACACTTAAAAAATAAGACTAGTCAAGTTTGTCAGTTACAAAAGGACATCCACACGTCTGTGTAATTGTGTGGTCTGGCTTTGGCATCCTTCAGTTATGGCAAGCTGCTTTGTACTCTTTGGTGGCTTCTACAGAAGATAATTGAGACTTTGACACGCCATAGATCAACAGGCCACATGTGAAGCACCTAGCCTGTCTGGTGCTAATCCTGCACATCTGCATCTAAGTTTTTTAGCCATGGCTATATGGAGAAACAACCTGCCCACGTTGTTAAGATGCACAGACCACTAATTCATTACACTGTAATTTTACATCAGTAATACATTTGTGTCTTTTATTTCTTGTTTTCCACACATCTATCCCATCTCCCTCTCTTGTTTTTAGTTTTAAAGGCCTCCCATGGATAGGTTTTGGAAATTAGCATTTCTCTAGCAAAAACACTGAACACAGTCAATCTGGTGCCTGTGCATAATACTATGTTTTAGGTCTGATGCTACTGCCAATATGTAAACAAACAAACCAGTCGGTCAGTCAACAAATGAATGAATGATTGGTAAAACTTGTATGTTTCAGTTGTGACACTACTGCACTGTACTACTGTAACAAACTAATCAGTCAACACACAATGAAAATATGCATGAAATGGCAAAAACGTACTTTATATATATTTGAGCTTGAGCAGAAGCATAAGGCACTATCCTGAAGGCTCAGAGAGTTGTGTGACTCCTCAGTAGCCGTTGCTCTGCTAAGCCCAGGAAGTGGCACATGCCTTGCTCACCCTCTTCCTCTGAATCACGCAGCACATTCCTCCCCGCTGGCCACAGATTGGAAAAAGCTGGGGTCAGCCCTGGCAGCTGTAGCCATGACGACACAGCCTCCATTTGATCCCAGCATGCCTAAAAGTGCCAGACCCGAGCCTGGGTGGAGGACGAGGGCAGGGTTTGACGAGGCTCGGTTTTGACTGATGACGTCCTGCCTTGCGGGAGGTCGTGACAGTGGTAAAAAGCGTGAGCGGGGAGATGCGGACGCTCCTTTGGTCCACAGTGCCTCACCTCCAAACCCCCTCCTCCCCAACCCCCTCCTCTACTGCCCCAACCTGCCCCCACCCGCTGCTTGCTGAACCTCGTTGCCCCTGTGGTGGAATCTCAGCAACAACCCTTAAACAGCGGGGCTCAAAGCTCACTGGCCGAGCGGGGTGCTGGCCGAGCCTGTTAAAGCAGCACGAGGGCAGGTCAGACCCTCGTGCCTTTACCCCTGCCCCTACTTCCTCTCCTCCGCCATCCCCTCAACACTTCAAGGCACCTCTCATACATATGTTCAATCCCCTACACAGATATCTCCTGCTCACCATCTGTCTATGTCTGCTGTTTGTCTCTGTAAAGATAAATGAAAATCTGCACACCAGAAAGCTCCATTAAAGTTTTTTTTTTATTTCAGTTTTCAGAAGTGACATTTTAAACCCTCAGACTTCAGAAGAAGGGCCATGAGGGTTGGAAATGTCACTACTGAAAGCTAAAATTAAAAAATAAATACTTTAATGGGAGCTTTGCAGTGTGCAGATTTTAATTTGTCTTTACAGTTTTACTGTTTGGGATCCTGCACTCAAATTGCATGGATGTGCATGATTAAAACCTTGCTTGCTGTCTGTGTCTGGTCTTCCCTTTCACCTCATCCCTCTTCTATGCCTGCCTTTTTAGCCTTCTCATGTGTTCTTTCACAGATATTGATGTTTAAAACGAGCCATTGCCTGCCCTGCGGTGCATTATCCCACTGATTACAAGGCTGCTTACAACTGTCAACATTATTCTTAAACTCTGTAAAATCAGATGGTGTGAAATGCACATTCATAGCAACGCCCACTGTTCCTCTGCTGCCCACCTTCCCAACAGTCTGTTATACAAAGCCACAGCAAAGATCATTTAGAACCCTTCTTCTTAGTACTTATTTGTCAACCGTCTCTGGCAACGGTCAGTTGTTCAGAAATGTCAGACCTCCGAGCGTTGAGATACTATTCAGTTCAGTGGTGCTCTCTGCAACAATGTAAGAAATGTGCATAAAACGTAACACATTTCAAAGCAAAGGTGGTCATTTGAGCAACAGGTATTTGTGGTGGTCACACTGGGCCAACTCTGTGTGTAGTATACATAGGCTACCAGGCCATGACCAGTGTCTGTGCCTGCTTCTCCTCTTCTCTGCAGTATTCCCTCATCTCCTTAGCCTGGTAATCCAGCCCCTCGTATTTTATTTCATTTTGTACAGAGGGTCTGGCCTTAGCCTGTAAACTAGCCCCTCATACTTCATTTCATTTTGTACAGGGTCTGGCCTTGCTGCATTAAGAAACAATTTCTTCCTGGCGGTGTGGACTCCTGTGGCTGAAGTTTAAAACAAGTGGCTCTGCCTTTACCCAATCGCTAACGTCTGGTCACGTAGCCTGTCTACGCACTACAATTAAAACATCAACATCATCTCTCACGAACACTCCCTCTGTTCACTGATTGGCTAGGGCAAAATTCTACCTAATATAGCAATGTCAGTGAAAGCACTGCCAGACCCTCTGTACAAAATGAAATGAAGTACGAGGGGCTGGTTTACCAGGATATCATCTCCTGGCACTTTCTTTTCTTTCAACAACCTCTCTTACCCCTTTATCATTCCTCTCATCCTCTCTCTGCGTGTCTTCACCAGTCCTCCACACACCATGTCGCATCTTAATGTGTCTCCGCTATTTGTAGGGCTTCCTATCTTCTTCCCATAGCAATAAGCGAGGAAGTTGTAGAGGGGAACGACCTGTTGGAATATGACACTAGCCAGAACACAGGCCCCCGTAGAACTGCTGCAGCTACTCTCAGGCATGCACGTGTGTCCAGTTTGAGCGTGACCAGTACCTCCACATGCGTCTCTGTCATAGCCCGTCTGCCTCTGTAGCTCATCTCTCTTCCCCTCATGGCTTCCATTGGGAGGTGAGGTGAAGACAGAAGACAGACAGTAGCTGAGCTGCAACCTCTGGCCAGCGGGTAAGCTTCGTATACATACAGACACCCGGGTCCTCAGGGGACCTGCTACGGAACAACAGTGACTGGCCCCACGGCTGCCTTAAAAAAAAAACGGGGGTCACTTTGAAGTGAGGAAACGACACTTGGGATGAGCAAAGCCAACCTACCCCGGCCCCCACTCCACCCCACCCCACCCCATTCCCCCTGAAACAGCAGTAGTCAGCCCACAGGGCCTTGGTTATGCCAGGACAGCGGAGGCCAGCAAGCGACCCTGACGACCTCTGCGACTGAAACCTAAGCCCTTGAGTTACTACTGCTCTCCAGCCCCCTGCCTACACTGACCACGCCATGGAACAACGCACTGAGAAAGAGAGAGGAGGGGGAAGAGAGAGAAAGAGAGAGGGATAGAGAGAGAGACATGAAATTATGGACACGACAGAATACCAGGAGGCGTCCGACTGGCGTGAGAGACAAACGAGTTCTCATCAGGCCCTTTATGACGTCCTTAAAATGGGCCATTGGAGCTCTCTGGGACCCCGCGCATTATTATTTATCATGCACGTGTTCGCGCCCAGTTGCAGTTTTATGTGGCTTGGTGACACTCTCGTCCACGCTGCTTGTTTTAAGTTTGGCTCGTAATGCAAAATGGCAAGTGACGCAACAGGAGGTTTCACAGCTTAGCATGTCTATCTCTGTGCTGAATCTCAATCTTTCTGTAGGGATTGGTTTGACTGGACTGGTTCGATGCTACAATGACCCTTGTTTAATTTTTGCAGTTGTTTTCAGTGTTTGAACAGTGATTACTTCCTTGTGTGAGGGCAGTCCTTAGGCAAAGCCTGAGAAAATGGAATTTGTCGTAGACTAAATGAAGCGCACACTAACTTCAGTTGCTATTAAATTCCCGTTAGCATGCTAACAGATATATTCGATATAACAGCTCAACATAGCTAACTGGCTACCCATATTTACTTGAAAATAACATTGTATGAACAATTTCTGGCATGTACACTGACATGAGGGTAACTTATTTTACAAGTAGTCTACATTGGTGGCGTTTTGTGGGTAAGCATGCTACAAACAGCAGTAGTAAATGCATAGAAATTCCTTTTGCGCAAGCACAGAGCATGTGATCGTTTAACACCGGTGCAGCACAAAACTGCCACTTTTCAAAGAAAACATGACAAGAGACATTAGCTGGCAGTTGGTATCGTGGTCAATCCTCAGTCTTTTTGGTTTGCAGAGCCCTTTAGATATGCATGCATAAATGATAACATCTTAGCATCCTTGATAACATCTTAGCATTATCTACTTGAATAAGACTTGAATAAGACTTTAACTTTTAATATCTATCTGTGTGTGTGTGTGTGTGTGTGTATATATATATATATATAAAATACACACACACTGGAAACATCATTTAACCTAACTGCATATTTGTGTTAAACCTCTAGACTTCAGTTGACCCGCAAGATTGCATTCCATTCTGCATCCACTGAATCCCATTTCCTGGATGAGTAGTTGTTGTCAGTCCTGATGTGATCAATGCTCTGAGAGGGAACAAGCCTCTCCTCTCCCCTCCTCTCCTCTCCTGATGTCTCTGTGACCTGGGCCGTGCCGGGCCGTGACCCCACCCTCCCTGGGTGCGGAGGGAACCTGCGGAGTGGCTGAAACCCAACCTGGGCCAGCCCAGACCAGACCCAGGCTACCCGCCGGGTCATCAGCGCCAGGCTTTTATCACTTCCTGTCCCCTTGTATCTCCTCTCACCCCCACTGCCCTCACCACTCTGCCCTTCTTTATCTGTTTGCCTGCATGCGTAGAGTGTGGTCTTCACCGGTGGTTCATGAGTGTCCAGACCCCCTTCATTTCTTCGGCCAGCTTTTTAAAAATCTTGCTGTATTTATTGTGGTAGTTCCTCAAGCCCTGAATCCATTCACTCAACGTGTGTGTAAAGATGCTATCTCAAGACTGAGTTGGTTGGTGGACATCATTCAGTGTCGTTCATACTGACATCATTCAATGGCGATTTGATTGCATCTGGCTGTGTGGACGAACCTCTCTCCCCAACTTGCCATTCTCTCTCTTTCTTTAGCTCTTCTGTCATTAACTTTTACTTTTGTCTTTTTCAGTCTTCTGTTTTTCCCTTCATCTCTCTTTCTCTCTCTCTCCCTCTCTCTCTCTCTCCCTCCCTTCCTTTCTCACTTTCTCTCCATCTGTGTGTCCCATGAACAGTAAGTAGAGTAATGGCATATCTTGGAACACACAGGATTGCCCCACAGCGTGTGCTTTAGGTCTGCCGTTGAGTAGCCGTTAGATTAGTGGTCAGGCCTAGCAAGCCTTCAAATGGCACGCCCTTCACCCATGATGGATGGCCTCGGTTGCCAGGGCTTCCTCTCCCCTCCGGAGTGAGCTAATGTTTCTGATGGAGGCCGCTCATTAGGCCGGCGTCAGGGCCAGAGCCAGGCCCAGGGCCCTATCACCAGCACCAGAGGAGCAGAAAGGGGAGGCCTGATTGTGGCCGGCCGGCCGGCCGACCGACCGACCGACTGACCGACCGGCCAACCGCCTCCTCGGCCATGCTGGATCATTTAGGGTTAGGCGAGCTTTTAACCCCGCATACCCCGCTTTGCTCTGCACTTTTGCCACCTTTATGATCCTGCTCATTAAAATTAACTATCTGGCTGTAAAAAATAGATTTTCTTTTAATGCTGCCTTCTGGATTCTCTTATGCAGGCGGATCGCAGGGGTGAAAAGAAGCCTTGCCCTATTTTCTCCCTGATCGTTTTTTTTTTTTTTTTTAACCCCTCCTCTGGAGTCTTGACTTTTCTTGGCCTTCTTGCTCTCCTGGTGAGCACCTTCTGAACTGAAGTCACATCATTAAAAGGGACTCTTTGACTCTTTTCTTTATTAAATATTGTATGCATGTTGTTTTCTCGTACAGAGACATAATTAATTTAAGTGTGGAGAGAAAAGTATGTGAGCACTGCAGGTTTGACGTCCCTGAAATCCTACCATGAAAGTTTCAATGACTTAAAAAATTTGCCGTTTTTTTTGTCGATTATGTTGACAGATTCTGTTCTGTTCGTGACTCATTATTTCGCCAATATGAGATGACCTCAGTTGAAACACTTTTATGTGATCAGCACAGTAATTTTGACCCATTGACACTGTCCTGTAGCTGGGGGAATACCTTTATTTTTTAACAAGGCAAATTTAAGAGACTCTTTAAACCATTCGGCCTGCCCCTTTAAAAAGCCCGGCCAATCAAACCCGAAGCCTTTTGATCAACTCGGTGCCCCCCCCTCTCTCGCCGGCCTCCCCCCGGGCCCTGTTCTCATTTTAACACCAGTCATTATTGGGGCTCGCCCATCCTCTTGTCCTGTCGCCCTAACTTTTTTCTTGGGGGGGCTGCCTGAACTGCAGGGGCCACT
>CM050205.1:17602500-17610000 GCA_027475355.1 Coilia nasus
TCAGCCTACAGTACAAGCTAATCAAATCACAATTTATTTGACAGCAACCAGTTTGTAAAAGTTTGAAGTTGTTGTTATATGTGCAGCGCAAGGTGAATGGGCAACGACGTCATCGTTTTCAAAAGGATGCGTTTTGCCTGTCCACACGAGAACAAAACGGCGGCATTGTCAGAATTTCTCACTTTGGAACCCGTTCTCAAAAAGTATCGTTTTCGGTCACCCAAAACGCTGGCGCCGTGTGGACGGAAGGCCAAAACGCAAACAAACTTTACCGTTTTGACCTGAAAACCTTGTCGTGTGGACGGGCCCTGAGAGAATCATAATTTCAATCCTCTGTATGTCCTGTACATACAGCAGAATTGACAACACAGCTGATTTTGACTTGACTTTGGATATAGTTACGAGAGATAGTTTTACTGGAGATCGCAGCTTTAGAATGTAAAAAAAGCCTGCCTTTGTTTTCATTCTGCCTGTGCACTAAGCGTGGATGATTTCACTAATTAGCTGACCTGTTTGATGATTTATATGCTTATTAGATCAGCTGGTTTAGAAAATGGTTAGATCCAGTGGTGTAGCTTATCAAAAGGCATATGGGGACCCAAGGGCCCTAATAGACTCTAAAATCACATCTGGTTGTATCAAATATGTGGCAGGGTTTATTACTTTTCGAAGCCGGGGCCTATGACTAGATATGAAGAAAAAAGCAATGGGTCAGTGAGGACTGTAGAGGTGTGTAGGCGTTTTGTTATGTTTATATCTATTTTGCTCTGGTCTGTTCTGTGGGTTTCCATGTGTGGGGTTAGAGTCTTTGGACAATAACCTTTTACTCATTGTCCTTCAGTGGTGATCCACAGAGAAAACTGAAATTTAAACATAAACATGGCATATTTACTTCATGATTATAAAAACAAAATAATTATTTAATAATTTAAAACCATGTGCTTTTTTAATATAGCAATCAGCAGTGCCAGTATAAACATAATTGGAATGAGATCGAAAAGACATTAGATGGATTCTAAATTTCACTCTCCTTACCGTGTCTTCTCAGATTTCAGATCCAGAGAGGCACGAGCGACCCCAACAGCTACAGGAGCCTGGGTCACTGCTTCCGCACCATCTTTCGCAGCGAGGGGTGAGTTTGACATGCACACACACACACACACCAATTGAATGAATGAATCTGAATTTGAATTGGCTCCATCCCACAGGATGCTGAAGTGAATTTGAATTGTAATTACAAGAAGTGGAATCAAATTCATTAAAATTCAGAGAAATTCATTCTAATCACATATCAGTGAGAATGTAATACTTTTAACATATATTTTCCTTTCAAATAGGAATTCCTTCCAATTACATCTCAAATAAGACAAATGCAGTACAGACACTAACATTAAGCACACATTCTCTTTATGTTGAATAAGTAGCATTCTGGGAAATGAAGTTCTATCATTTTTTTACACGTTTTTACAATTATAATTATTTGTTTTATAGGGTATGTTTTAAATGTTTATTTGTGTTAAATTTTACTATTTACTATAATAAAGTATTGCGTACATAAACTTCATACAATGATATCTATAAAATACATGTTGTAATCATATATAGTATATGCTGTATAGCTTAAGCTTAATACCTTAATTATCATGAATTTCTTTGAATTCCATTCTTCTTCCTGCAATTAAAAATTGGATTGCAATTCTGCCTCCCGTTTGCAACCTCAAGTTAAGTTCAAATTCAAATTCAAGAATTGAATTGTAATTTAAAGGTCATTTTCAGTTCTGAATTTTGTAGAACCCTGACACACACACACATACACACACACACACACACACACACACACACACACACAGTCGCCTACACACACAGTCGCCCACATGGGGACTCCCCCACCTCGCCACACATACGTATCTGAGATCACAAACACAGATACAAATACACACCATGTGGTAACGTGTGATCCCAACACTCAAGGGTGATGCTAGACTCCACTGGGGCCCCAAGCAAAAGAAACAGCACTTTCATTGAAAGCTGCATTGCTACTGCTGTAGTTTAAGGGGTTGTCAGCCCTGCAAGGCCCTTTCATGGCCTGGGGGCCCACGCATTCGCCTGAGGTGCCTGTTGGATAGCGACAACTTTACCAACATCTACAGAAGCTGGGGATACTGCTTCAGCACCATCCAAACCCCCCGCCCCCCTGCACGCCACAACCCAAACACACAGACACACACACAGACACACACACATACACACACACACACACATACACACACACACCCCTGTGTGAGCCCACAGACAGACACACATACAGACAAACACACACACACACACACACACACACCCCTGTGTGAGCCCACAGACAGACACACACACACACACACACACAAAGACACACACACAAACAAACAAACAAACAAACACAGACAGACACACACACACACACACCCCTGTGTGAGCCCACAGACACACATACACACAGACACACACACACACACACAAACAAACACAGACAGACAGACACACACACCCCTGTGTGAGCCCACAGACAGACACATACACACACACACACACAGACATACACACACACCCACGTGAGCTCACGACACATACACAGGGGCGTCACTAGTCCTATTACTGTACTGGTGCACAACTGGGGCACAGACAATGCGAGCGCGCAAAGCAAAAACATTTTTAGCATTTATTTATCATAAAAAAACATAAATAGTGCTTCAAACTAAACAATCATATCAGATTATGTTGATATGCTCATCAAACATCGTAGATGTAAGATAGCAATCTTCAGAAACCGAGTGTGGGAGCTCACAGTACTAGGCTAACCCTTACATAAATCAACACCGATAGGCATATGCCAGTTAGCTAAATGACAGCAGCAACGTCTCCAGTAGGCTACTTCAATGTACAGCCAGAACTAGCTTGCATGACAGCTGCCTCATACATTAAACGTAAAAAGCAAAGTGATAACATTTAAATCCACATGGAAATGGCGACACAGGGGTGAAAACAAAGAACATTGGGCATTTTACCCGGTGCTGACCTGTAAGACAGGTGGAAAGAAATAGCGCTCAGACACCGTTGTTAGACGTTAAGTCACAGCCAAAGTCGCATGAATAAATTACCGTATAAAGTAGCCACGTGTGCATTGTGTATGGAGTGAATAAAGTAGCAATGAGTTGCCATATTGAGTAGCTGTGTGCGCATTCTGTAGATTGTGCCATGTAGACCTATAAGTCGCCAGGCATAAGTAAAATATGCCTGGCGACGCCCCTGCACATACACACAATGTAGTAAAAAATGACCCCAGCTACAGGAGCTTGGACCAATGCTTCTTAAGCACCATCTTCTGCAATGATGGGGTGAGTTTCACACCCCCACACCTACCCACATACTGGCTACCACACAGACACAGACACACGTGAGCTCACAAACACACACACACAATATATAGTGATGAATGACCACAAATGAAGCACCATCTTCTACAATGATGTGGTGAGTTGCCCAGCCCAGTTACAACTGGAATCTGGAAGACCAGACCAGACCAGACCAGACATGGTCAAAATGTCATTTTGTGCCATGGAATGAACCACAACAAAAAGGATTTAGAGTGTGCAGACCATTGTCCTTACTGGATTCCGAGTTTCCCAGCCCTACACTCCCCCACATACCGGCCCCAGATGTGCCAGCAATGGAAACCTTTCAGTCATGAAGGAACATGCTCTCTTCAGCGGTTAGGACACCTTACAAAGGCACCCACATGCATATTTGACACTCAAATGTTGTGGTGTACATTTTTGTACGTTTTATAGATGTTTTCCTGCCATTAGGTATTAGGGTATTGTACACTGTGTCCTCTATGGACGTACATTTTTATGGACATTTTTTTCTCACGTTGAGAAACATTTTTACTGTGTTTAAGGTATACACAGTGTTGAGGATGTGTGAATGAGGGGGTGTGTGTTTGTGTGTGTGTGTGTGTGTGTGTGTGTGTGTGTACTGTGTGTTTAGAGATAACATCATGAAGTATTGCATCTGTTAAGCTGGAAGGTACAGTATTTATTGCTTTCATGGAAAGGGGTAAATATTCACTGTTAAAATGACCCGGTACTGTACTGCATGTATTGGGTATAACCTGCACTGCTGATTGTGAAACAGTAACATTATGATGAAGGGGACTTTTGTGGAAGAGATGAAGATGTTTCTGTGTGTGTGTTTTTATTCAGATAATAATTATTCATTTTGGAAAAACCTGTGCATTTTGTACACATTTTCTGACTTTTACATTGTTTAATCAGAACTAACAGTTGTAGTGCTGTCGAATTCAACAAAATTTGATATGTTCTGTTGTATTTACTTACAGTAATTTAAAGACTCTGTATTATTTTTCTGCATTGCATTTAATTGTACTCTACAAAACTGTTTGTAGCCACATCAGTGTGTGTGTGTTATGATTATGACAGGGCGTATGATTACTTGTAAACCACTATATTACCCACAATTGGCAAGAGATTGTCAATGTGACAGGTCCCTCTATGAAGGTTATCATCATTATCATCATCATCATCATCATCATCATCAATTGCCTTATAGTTAACCATGATTTAATTCTGTTGGAAACACTGCTTCTTCTGATGGGCAGTTTCGTATGAATGTGCTATATGTTACAATCAAGTAACGATGTTTATCTGAGTATGAGTAATGGCCTACAGTCAGTCCAGTAGAAATTCATTCCGTGTAGAAACCCATCATTTGTGTGCAACAACTCTCTCTCTCTCTCTCTCTCTCTCTCTCTCTCTCTCTCTCTCTCTCTCTCTCTCTCTCTCTCTCTCTCATTCACTCTCACACACACACCACACACACACCAAGATTCACACACCACAAACACCAGATTTTCTTGACTTTCACCTAATTATCACTTGTTCAGGGATGTGATGGCTGCCCAGTCACCTGCGGTGGATTTACCAGCAGCCTGAAGCACTTACAACTTACAGAAATTCCACAGCCTCGGCACACTTCTTATTAAAAATAAACTTTTCTCTGGTAGCAGTTTCTCTCCCTCTCTCCCCCCTCCCTCCCTCCCATTCTCTCTCTCTCTCTCTCTCTCTCTGTCTCTCTCCCTCTCTATCTATTTCTCTCTCTCTTTCTCTCCCTCTCTTTCTATTCTCTCTCTCTCTCTCCCTCTCTCTCTCTCTCTCTGTCTCTCTCCCTCTCTATCTATTTCTCTTTTTCTTTCTCTCCCTCTCTTTCTATTCTTTCTCTCTCTCTCTCTCTTTCTCTCCTCTCTCTCTCTCTCTCTCTCTCTCTCTCTCTTTCTCTCTTTGGTCAGCTTGACTCTTTTGAAAGGAAATGTGAGCCTCAAAGCTTCAACAAAGTAATTAGTGTAAAAATGGAAAATGACTACTGTGGCAAATGTTAGCACAACCCTTCGGTCTTGAAAAATAATATTTTTATAAGGCTGCTTGACACCTGGCTGTTTGTATCTCATTTTTTGTAACTGTTTGACAGAAACTCTAAATTCAAATAAGCTTCTTTTTAAAAGAGGCAAAGTATGTTGATTTTAAAAGCCACAATTGTATGTATGAAATATTTTTACTGAACACACCAGAGGTTTTGTTTTTATTACACATTTTGATACATAACAAGACATACTAAACTTCCCTATAAGCCTTATAAATAACCAATCGCAAACCAAAGACCTATATATATATATATGTATGAGGCTTAGCGTTAACTTTTGTCGTAACATGCTGAAGATGTTTTCCTTACGTCCTCGTGGGTTTCCAAATCTTACCTGTGGCTCTGGTAGTTGAAGACAGGGTCAAGGTTGTGGCCCATGGAGGTGAGAAATATTTGTAGATGAAGCATGCAGGCATGTTTACAAAGGACCAAGACAAGGTGACTTAGGACAGGAGCGTTTCCTACAGCCAGCAAAAGGAGGTCTACAGAAAAGCAATCTTTCCATGCCGACAGCTAGAATACATGCTTATAGGATCTCTCCCCCATCAGGGCTGCTTGCCTTTTAATTAGAAACACACACAGAACATGTTTCATTTCAGCACGTTTTTAATTGCTCAACAGCGACAGGTGAAGAAGCTTTTGTAGCTCCTGCCCACGGACGAGACCGGATTTCGTTTAGTTGGCCCTCATTTGTGTAATTGGTGGTTTTCTTTCCTCTCTTTTTGTCCTCTTGTGGCCCGTCAGAGCTGCGGCCAGGCCAGAGAAATGGTTTTTATGAAAATCAAACCCAAATGATGAGCACACACAGACACACACAAACACAGGCCCCCTGCATGCACGCCTGAGAAACACACAGACAGACACACACACACACACACACACACACACACACACACACACACAGGTGGATGTGTAGAGAGAGAAAACAGGGCAGCAGATTTGTTTAGGGATTAAAGTGTTGCCTAAAACATGTGTGTGTTTTTACACTGTGCCCTTTACAAAGCAGCAGCCAAATGAGCTCAGTCAAATAACCCTCCACACACACACATACACAGCCAAACATCAGACAGACCTGTTGCAAAAATGTTGACTGTAGTGTATCACCTGGCAACAGCCACTACTGACCACACCCGGGAAATTTGCGGCTTCCATTTTTGCATCTGCCCTTGTGTTTGTGAAGGGGGGGGATGTGGTCAAGTCGGGGGGTGGGCAGGCGTCCCCGTCCGTTCCTCTTTCAAAGAATCGCACACACACACACATACGTACTTCCCTGTTGTTCACAAATACACCCACAACACAAAGACACACACACACACACAGGCTAGAGTAAGAAAACAATGCCCCTTTTTTTGTATGCGCAAGTGTGTGTGTGTGTGTGTGTGTGTGTGTGTGTGTGTGTGTGTCTGAGTGTGTGTATTACAGTACCCAGCTCTCGTGTTGTTACTTAGCCAGACACCGCTAAGCCTTGCCACCACAGTAGCACATCCACTTGTTGCTGATATCAAGTTAATATGTTACCCGATCACGCTTGTCGTACTAATTAGCCATGGGTCAGAAGCTGTGCTGACCGCATTGGAGTCCTGTGTAAACTTGTACGTCCACACCCTCAGAGTGCGTTATCGCCTAAATCGCGCTCAAACAGAAACAATAATATTTACACCCTGGCCCAATCGCCCGAGAACATCTCGGTCAGCCAGCGCGACATGTTTCCACAATACAGCGCTGGAAGTTCACATCTACTAGTCACGCTACAGTATAGTGTGCTGTTGATACGCATCACACTTACACGCTGTATACTGTATACATATACGCAAAGACATACAGCACTTGGACACAGACTCTCACGTGTGTACTGCCCACTCAACACATTAACACACATGTACACACACACACACACATTATATATGCAGCCACACACTACAGTGGGATGTTTAGGTTGTTGGAGCTTTACTGTGCGTTCCCAAACAAGTGTTTGTGGTGGTTGTGCTGATTCAGAGAATCCCACCAGCTTAGGAGTTAGATAAACTC
>CM050205.1:17615000-17695000 GCA_027475355.1 Coilia nasus
GAACGGCAGCTGTGCGTTAGGCCTAGTTCGAACTGTGAACAACGACAAGAACCATATCTCAGCAGCTGCAAAATACAGGGAACGTCCAAATCGACGTGTATAAGTACACACAGACGCCATTAACTCAAACTGGAACTGTTTTGTGGAGCGGAGACCGGAGCAAACTGAAATACAACTAAATAAAACTTTAAAAACAAATATAAAACTGTGTCTATAAACTAATTGTGTTGGCAGTGGAACTTTATAAAAGCAACATAACAGTCGTGTTCATGAGCTTGTTTGTGGATATCCTCAGGGGTGTTGTTACCTACAGCGCTCGGGCTTTGGCCAGACCACATCTGTGAGGATATCCACAAACAACCTCACTATCTCTGTCCCTTTCTCTCTCACACACTTTCTTTTTCTTTCTCTCTGTCTCTCTCTCGCCCTCTCTCTGTCCCCCTGTCTCTTTCTCTCTCTATTTTAATTGAAAGGAACAGTAAAATAATACATCGTTCATTTGTAAAGTAAGTTTGAAAAGTGGGGAACAAATACAAACAGACGGAGGACTATACATGCACATGTATTTGCACTAGGGCTGCTCAATTAATCGAATTCTAATCGTGATAACGATTTCAGGGCCAAACGATCTCAAAACAAATAAAATCGAGGGCAACAATGTATTTGTCCTAATTATTTTCCACTGTTTGTACTGTACCTTAGATGTATACATTAGACATTTCTACTGTTTGTACATTAGACATCAAAGGAGACTTGCTAATGTTTACGAAGAAAGGTATTGGGGAAAATCCGAAGGTACAAGAATGTTTTTTCGAAATGTTTTTGAATACATTTTCAATAAATGAAGCATGTTACTGAGGAAAACAAAATAATCGTTTGAATAATCGTGATTTCAGTTTTGGCCCAAATAATCGTGATTCAGAATTTTTCCATAATCGAGCAGCCTTAATTTGCACATACTCTTACTCTGATAAACCATGTGTACATACATACCACCACACACCTATACCAGAGATGAAGCACCAACCACACATACTCAGCCTTACACATCACATATGTACAGTGGGGGCCAAACGTACAGTATATAGAACATATGCAAAACATACACATACATGTATGTCTGGGCTAGGCATACTGTACAA
This sequence comes from Coilia nasus, assembly GCA_027475355.1. Classification (NCBI taxonomy): domain Eukaryota; kingdom Metazoa; phylum Chordata; class Actinopteri; order Clupeiformes; family Engraulidae; genus Coilia; species Coilia nasus. The sequence continues at coordinate 17,616,143 of CM050205.1, forward strand.
CTGAAGAGATGGCTTCTACATTGTGAACAGAGTGCAAACTGTGAATTCTATAAAATAATAAATAAAAAGCTCCTGTTGTATCCTCTCTTCCCTGCAGCAACCTGTGCTTTTTTCAGTAAGATGGAGTGCCATGCCATATGGCGAAATCTGTTTTAAAGGTGTCAATCTGCAAGAAACCGTTTAGTAATTGTTCTTTTTGAAATACGACAGGTCACTCCGAGTTGCATATGCATGCTGCACGTGAAAATGTTCTTCTACACCGATTGTCTCCTTTAGTCAATGAAAGAAAACAGGTGGAAAAACGAGCGAATAAGTAAAAAAGACAAACAAGGTGACATAAGTTTGTTAAATAGAAAAAGCCATGCCACAGTTGTGATTGTTTAGAACGTTAAATCTTCTATTTGGTGTGCTTTGACCAAATTCAGCTTTGAATGATTGTACCCTGTGACTATAACATAGCCGAGAACCTGTCATTCTCCATGCTCCATCTCCTCCACCAGACTAGGACAGCCTGTAACAGGGTCACTGAAGCATTTTTTTCTTTCACTAAAATCAGCTCACAGAGCATTTATTAATACGGGACACCACCGCAGAATTAATGAAAAAACGATGCAATGAGACCTTTAAAAAACAAATGGATATATGACAGTGGAGTTAAGGTGTGGGATCATCCCCACACATAGACCCAATACAAAAGCTTTAACAGCAGTGAAAAGGGCAGTAGCAGTCCAGAAACTACCTTTTGTAAATGATCTTCAGAAAGCAATCTTGCCAGCATGGATTTGAAAAGTGACACCAGAGAACAGCAGTCACCTTTTTGACTCTGTGCCCAGCTGAAACCAGCAGGTTTTGAAGAATAAATGGCTAAATACTAAATTTTGATTGTTGCAAAGCAACTTCATGGCATGATATCATAGGTCACAGCTTGACACCAGCCTCATTGTCCCTTATGACAGGACAGGCTGTGAGAAACTGGACAGCCAGCCTGTCCTTCACCTAGTAGAGGGCTAAAATCTCTCTGTCTCTCTTTCTCTCGTCTGTTTGTCTGCCTCTGTTTCTCTGTCTTTCTCTGACCCCACCCTTTTCTGTCTTTCCCTGTGTGTGTGTGTGTGTGTGTGTGTGTGTGTGTAGGCTCTGTCTGTGGCAGGCCTAGGGTCAGGCTTGACTGAAGCTGTTGTGGTGAACCCATTTGAGGTGGTGAAAGTGAGCCTGCAGGCCAACAGAGACTCGTTCAAAGAGGTGAGAAGCACACAGCAGGCACTAATCCCCCAGCAGCGCCGCATCACAGCTCTCCCAGGAGGGGGGTTCCCCTGCCACATGAACTTATGTAAACTAAACGGCCACTTTAAAAACCACCTGCCAATTTAATCAGAACCTGACCAAACATATGGAGTGACATGTTCTGTCAGTATGGCCTCACTCATCTTCTCTTCGTTTCTGTTTCCCTGCCCCAAACTCCCTTTTACCACCTCTACTCAATCATTTCACCAATCACCTCTCTCTCTCTCTCTCTCTCTCTCTCTCTGTCTCTCTCTTTCTCTCTCTCTCTCTCTGTCTTTCTCCCCCTCTCCCTGTCTCTACCTTTTTCTCTCCCTTTCTCTCTCTCTCTCTGTCTTTCTCTCCCCCTCCCTCTTTCTCTCTCTGTCTCTCTTTTTCTCTCCCTCTCCCTCTGTCTCTATCTTTCTCTCTGCCTCTCTCCCTCTCTCCGTCTCTCTCTTCCTCTCTCTCTGTCTCTCTCTCCCTCTCCCACTGTCTCCATCTTTCTCTCTCCCTCTCTCTCTGTCTCTCCCACTGTCTACATCTTTCTCTCTCCCTCTCTCTCTCTCTCTGTCTCTCTCTTCCTCTCTCTGTCTCTCTTTCCCTCTCTCTCTGTCTCTCTTTCCCTCTCCCGCTGTCTCAATCTTTCTCTGTCCCTCTCTCTGTCTCTTTCTCTCTATCTCTCTCACCCTCTATCTCTATCTCTCTCTCTCTCCCTCAATCTATCTCTCCCTCTCTCTGTCTCTCTCTCTCTCTCCCTTCGTCCCTTCCAACCCCTCTGCCTGACCCCTTGTCATCCATGCAGCAACCCTCTACGTTAGTGCAGGCTCGTCGCATCATCAAAGCGGACGGCTTGGGTCTGCGGGGCCTAAACAAGGGCCTCACGTCCACGCTGGGTCGCCACGGCATCTTCAACATGATCTACTTCGGCTTCTACTTCAACGTCAAGGACGCCATTCCCGCCAGCCAGGTCACTGGAGCATTCCTACCTTCTACTCTCTACCACTCTACTCTCTCTACTCTTTTCAAGCCCATAGGAATCAGAAGACCGTTCCTCGCTGTTCCTTTCTGGTCCTACTGCCCCAATTAGTCACCAAGTGTCACAATGTGTAGGTTTGGCTAGTCCACCAGTCTTCATGATGCTGCCCACCAACACAGCCAGTCACAGGCGCAGTGACAATGGCCAAGGGCGTGAATTTCTACAGTATTTAAACATGAAGTCCCTGAGCAAATAAGTCCTACTGTGTGTGTTTTCTCAACCTAGTCTGCACAAAGGCCAGACGCTTTTCTTCATCAAGTAAATCGAGTCACGGCAACATGGTGTCCCAACAGCGTGGCTAGCACGCTAACCCTGCCTTAAGCACTCTGTTTGCTCACCCGAGTCCCTGCCCGCCTTGTGTGCCACACATGCTGAGTTTACCCTGGCCCTTAATCTGTATACAAAAGGTTGTTTTGTCTAAACCAGCCTGGAACTGTGCACATGTGTACGCACAGTCTGTCTGGAGGAGGGGGGCGGAGCAACAGACTGTAGCTCTGACATCACAGGGGTTTACAGTGTGTCAGTGGTGAGACCTTTTAAACTATGGCTGACACCACGTGACCATGGCAACACAGCAGGAACTCTAGCAACACACTACAATTACCACTGCATCCTCACCTCACAGGAACTTCTGTAACTGCCACTTGTTTTTGGTGTTCAGTAACACAGATGAGGGTGTAGATGAAGATTTCATGATGGGGCTTTCATTAATGTTAGCCTATTTAATTACCTTGAAAGTGAAAGTAGCCAATAAATGGGCTTGTTTGCTGACCAGTTCAACAGAGTTCATAGTTAGGTTTCATGATGTTTCTTATCCAAGTGGACAGTAAACTTTGAAGTGCTGCAGAAATGTGCTTTCTGTTCTTGCATCATGCCAAGATCCAAACCATCCAACACATATAATGTCTTTCATATCACACAAAAAAATGTCCTTTAAAATAGGTCACTTACTCAGAGAGGTTTGTGTCCCCTGTACAGTAAGCTGGCAGGTTTGGGGGCAAAGAGCCCACCTCTGTCTGCCCACAAGAACGAGAGCACTTGGTTTCACTCAGCGAGAATCAAAGGACATTCTACTCAAACTGCCATTAGCAGTGATATAACCAGAGCTAGAAAGAAAAAACAGGAGAGAAAGGTAGAGAGGAAGGCTGAACAGCAAGAGAAAGAAACAGAGAGAGAGCGAGAGAGAGAGGGGAGGGGGATTGAGGAAAGGAGCTTGTAAGATCAAACTCACTAATGCCACTTCTGTTTGCCTCCATAATATCCTCCAAGGGTTGGGTTACACATCCGGGAAGGGTACTCTCCCAAACAAAGCTTAATTTTGTTTAATGGAAACATTACCATGTGCTCGGCTCCACATGTATAAACTGCAGCATTAGATTAGCTCAAATGAACTAATTGGAAGCAGACACCGGTATTATTTGGTAGGGGGTAGGGAGGGGTGCCTTATTCTTTACAGTTGAAAGCACAAGTTAAAACTTGTCTCTCTTCCTCTCTCTCTCTCTCTCTCTCTTTCTCTGTCTGTCTGCTTCTCTCTACCTCTCCCTCCCTCTCTTTCTCCCTCTCTCTGTGGCCTTACTGAGGAGATGAGCAGCGACCACCAGGTGGTCAAATCGGCGTTCTGAGACATCCGTCATTGAAATGACCAGTCATTCACTGTTTAGGGGGAAGTGACTCAGAATCCGCTTTTTTGATTACTGTATCATGTCGTTTTTCTTTTTTTTTCTCTCTTTCTCTCTCTCTCTCTTTAGGATGGGAGTTGGGAGGTTGGTTGGGGTGGTTGAAGAGGTATTCCCCCAGGATTTAGGCTCTGATTAGGCACTCCTGTTTTCCAGAGTAATGGCCCCTGCACATTGAGATAGCTTGATCCAGTTAGATTGATGAATCATTTCTTCCACAGGTTCTTTCCTGGCCATACACGCAGCCGACGAAATACAGCGGGCCAATATATTAGCAGTGAACAGGGAGCATTATGACTCCATATATTACTACAAGAAGGGTGGGGAAAGAGAGAGAGAGAGAGAGCGAGGGACAAGGAGAGAGAGGGAGATTAATTAGCTGTTATTTTAAAGGAGGAGGGGGGCGCTGGGTAAAGATTTCATAATTTGATGTATGGTTAACAACAAGTCGGAAAGAGCTGATTGGTGTGTGTCGAAGTTGACGTGCTGGCGTGTTCTGTTTGCCCTCGCGTTCACACACTCACGCACACTCACTCGCTCACTTCCAGGCACGCACACAAACATACACACACACACACACACACACACACACACACACACACATACACACACAGGTCCTCCAAGGCTTAGAATTAGCTGTTGATTTAGTCCACCGCGCCGGGTGTCCAGGGCTTTGAGAAAGGCCCGGCCTCGGCTTGGGTCCTGTCATTTGTAAAAAATATCCTGGCCAATTAGCTGTCAGAGCTGTGCCGAGCTGTGGCTTCTCTGGCTACAGTAATACCCCTGTGCCGAGTCACTGCCCAATTACCCAAATTGTCCCCATATGCCTTCGCAGCCACTCCTGTGCCCCCTGCTGGACATGTGATCCGCGCTCAGCGAATCAGAGTGGCCGCTGCACAGTCAGGAAGCTCTGATCCCCACTCCCTTGCCACCATTAAATGATTAGAGCTTTCATGCCAGCTTTGCAATCATAGCCTACTGCCCACCCTCTCTCTTGCTCCCTCTCTCCCTCTCCCTCTCTCCCTCTCCCTCTCTCTCTCTCTCTTTCTGTCTCTCACAGATGTTGTGTCTTCTTTGCCATTTTCCCCTCTATGCCCCAACATGCCTGTAGGTGTTCCATTTCTTTCCTTCTTTTTCTTGATGTTTGTCTTTGTTTTCTCTCAGTCCCTCTCTCACACATGCGCACTCATATACATCATTTTACCTGTGTATTGTTATCATTTGCAAGCCTAAAGGGTCTTTCAACACCAATAGTCACGTTTCCATTCTTGCTCATTAATGGTGTGCGGTTTTATTCGACATCTTGCCACTTGTTTACTGATGCATCAACCCCACCCCCCGCCGCCGCCTCCTCCTTCTCTCAGGATCCCAGGTTGGAGTTCCTGAGGAAGTTTACTATTGGCCTGGCGTCCGGCACCATCTCGTCCTGCGTCAACATTCCCTTCGACGTGGCCAAAAGTCGCATCCAGGGTCCGCAGCCCGTCCCTGGAGAGATCAAGTACCGCAGCTGCTTCCAGAGCATGGCCCTGGTGTACCGCGAGGAGGGGTGAGAGTGCGCCCCGCACGGTCATTTCAACACACACACACACTCTCTCCTTCTGACACACACACACACACACACATTCTCTTTCTGACACACACACAGTCTCTCTCTCTCTTTCTGACACACACACACATTCTCTCTTACACATACACACACACTCTCTCTCTGACGTACACACACACACACACTCTCTCTCTCTTTCTGACACACACACACACACACACATTCTCTCTTACACATACACACACACACTCTTTCTGACGCATACACACACACACACACACACACATACATTCTCTCTCTTACACACACACACATACACACACTTCATGGTCATCATAAGGTCCAGGTTTTTCGGCCCTTGTTTTTGATCACCTTCCACGAAAAACACAGGACTTCTGCTTTGTGTGAAGAGATGACAGGTTGCGTGTCTACTGCACAGAAGTCCTGGAGACAAACCAAGGTAAACAGAGGCGGGTCTAGTCGAGGCTAGTCCAGTATAGGACCTGCAGACACTGCGTCCCAGCCAGCCAGCCAGTTAGTTAGTCAGTCAGCCAGTAACTTAGTCAGCCAGAGTTGCAGAGTCCCCCAGTCTGTGCCTTCAAATTGGGACCCGCGCACCATTTCTTATTAGGGCCACTCTGGCGCCTTAAGGGTGCTGCCCTCTCGAGTGCTCTTTATGTTCCCCCCTTCTTTTTAAAAACTTTCTTTTTTCATGGAGGAGGGTGGTGGTGGTGGTGGGTGTGGAGGTGGTGGAGGGAGGTAGGTTGGCTGGGTGGTGGTGGGTGATTGCTGAAAGGTGCTGCCCCTTCTGCCCCATCCTGTCCAGCGCTGGCTAACGCGAGCCAGTCGCCGCTAATTAGAGGCCCCAGTGGGAGAGGTCGTTAAGCCAGGCCCTAACGAGGCGCGCGGCGGGTCAGGCTCATCAGACAGCGGGGCAGGAGGAAGCAGAGCCGGGCCCTTATTAACCGCCGCGGCTAGCTCTCTCGCTCTCTCCTTCTCTTGCTCTCTCTCTTTCTCTCTCTCTCTCTCTGTCTTTCTCTCCCTTTCTCTCTCGCTCTCCTGCTCTCTCTCTCTCTCGCTCTCTCTCGCTGTATGCTGCTCTCTCTCCCTCTTTTTCTCTCTTGTTGCTCTCTCTCTCCCGCTCTCTCTATCTCTCCCAATCTTTCTCCCCCTTTCTCTCTCCTACTCTCTCTCTCTTTTCCCTGCTCTCTCTCTCTGTGTCTTTCTCTCTTTCTCTCTCTCTCTCTCTCTCTCTCTCTCTGTCTCTCTCTTTTTCTCTCTGACACCGCCAAAGCCAGCCACTGCCACAGTTCATGGAGCCCCCACTCTGCCTCTCTCTCATCAGCTGCTACACATTACAGCAGGTACCTCCCGAACAACAACACAGGGCTAATGCAACTACCTGAGAGGGGGAGCGAGGGAGGCAGGGAGGAAGGGAGGGAGGGAGGGAGGGAGAGAGAGAGAGAGAGAGAGAGAGAGAGAGAGAGAGAGAGAGAGAGAGAGGCAGTGAACTGAGAAGTATTAAAAGGTAGCTAACCAGGTACAGGCTGTGTGTATAAATAGAAAGGTGTGTTGGAGTAAGAGGAGTAGGTGCTTTGTGACACAGATTGTTATGAGAAAATACCTTGAATACCTCACATTGCACAAAGAAAACCAATATGGCACAAAAACAATTTTTCTTAAAACGCACAATTGAATGGTGAATACATTCATTTAAATGGGTAGATGTAGGTAAATAGGTAAAGCTTAATTGAGACCACAGACTCACCAAATGGTCAGCAAACATTCTAGTCTTTTGCAGCTCCCAGCTCTAAACCGCACCACATCCAGCTAGATAGAACACAACCATTACCGTAGTCATGGCTTTTGAACTGTTTGCTGATTTGATCTTACTTGATTACTTTTGTGACTGCTCAAATACATCAATTAAAGATAACTGTTAACAGGAGCTGGGAGCTTGTGAGATATAACTGATTGTGGAGGTTGTGCCGGGCTACGTTAAAACACTCCTAGTATGTTCCTTCCGACACTTCCTTTGAAGGCGTTTCAATAGGTTTGTCTTATGAGCCCTGGAAATGTCTAGCCTGGTCTAGCTAAACCAGCCCATCGTACTTCATTTCATTTTGTACAGAGGGTCTGGTCTTGCTGCACTGACATACGATTTCTTCCTGGAGGTGTGGACTCTGCCAAAGTTTAAAACAAGTGGCTCTGCCTTTACCCAGTCGCTAACGTCTGGTCGTCACGTATGCAATTACCCTACCTACACACTATAAATCAAATGTAGCACACAAAGTCAACATCATCGCTCACGAACACTCCCTCTGTTCGCTGATTGGCTCGGATTCGCTTGGTCCGAATACATGAATGTCAACGGCAGCAAGGCCAAACACTCTGTACAAAATGAAATGAAGTACGATGGGCTGGTTTACCAGGCCAGGAAATGTCAACCCTTGTCCAACTATAAGAGCCAAAGTTTAAAGATAACCTTGCAACTGACTGTGCATAGCTAAGCCTCTGCCACACAGCACTGTCATGAACTCCTTGTGTGGCACTAGGCCCACTTTGGTCATGCTGCCAACTCAGGCTGAGTTGTTTTGCAAATGAAGTCACGCCTGACAGACAACCATGAAGAAGAACAGTGACATAATTTGGCTTAATGTGCTCTGCCATTTAGCAGCCGTTTGTACTGTTGGTCTGTCATTGCGACATTAACCCAGAAGGAGCAGATCATGTCATTTGCTACAATATGTGGAAATAGCTCCCACAGACTGTCCACTTCACAAGCTGTGTAAACATTTTATTTTCTTCGTTATCTCTACGATATGCCGGAGAAATTAGATACCGGACAATCGATCACAATATAAAATCGTCAGATCGCCCACACTCAATTCTACTGATATTTCTACTGCTGAGCTGCTCTATAAACACTTTGGAGACAAACTTAATTCTCTGTAACTCCAATTGCTTATGATTATTTATTGTTTTTTTAATAGTTCTAATGCTTTTTTAAAAATGAAACTGATTAGAATTAGAAGAATATATCAGTAGTTCATATTTCAGTAGCATATAGTGCTATACAGGACACAGAACTTTTCAAGCAATGTTGGCTCAAAGGCAAAGTTGCTAAAAGATGTTATTTGGGCACTCTCCCACTGGCAGTGGGCAACACATTTTTATCAGGAAAACCTGAAATTATCATAGTGCAACTTGTTTGTAGCATTCAATCTGAACGTTAGGAATGTGTCAGTTTGTTGCCCACCAAAACTGCTCAGAAAGTTGCCCGATAAATCATTGAGTGCACTTTGACAGGCTCAAATTGTCGATTTTGAGAATCTGCTTTTTATTACTTCCTTTTTCCCCCCATTGTCTAGTTACCTGGCGCTTTATAAAGGACTGGTGCCCAAGATCATGAGGCTCGGACCAGGTAGGAGGGGTGCTGGGGATAGCGGAAGGGGGAGGAAGAAGCGTTGAGGGCCGTTCACACCTAGAACAATAACTATAAAGATAATTATCATTTTAACTTTGTAAAAATCGTTCTAACTTTAGTGAATGGTGCTGTTCACATATCAACTATAATGACAATGCTAAATGATATTGTTGGGATCACTTTCACAGCGATTTTATTAAAGGTGTACTTCCATCGTGTTTTCATTAATTTTGCGGTGTTCTCTAGTATTAATAATTGCCCTGTGCGCTGGTTTTGATGAAAAAAATGTTCTAGTGCTGGCTGTTTTTAGCTTAGCTTTAGGCTGTTTTAGTTTGGTGGAGGGGGTGGGGCCGGGAGAACGACACGATTTCACCAGAGGCGTGACACGCTCCCCGCAGCTTCCTTTGCCCCACAGTCAACTTGATAGCAGAGTAAGGTAAAGGGGAAAAGTCAACTTGACAGCGCTAAAACTGCACACAGAATGTCTTCGGAGATACAGCCTTATGTGTTTGATCCTGAATCCGAAGAAGAAGGAGAGATGGCACAAGCACAGTCGCTTCCTGACCGTTTGTCAATGAACGTTTCAGAATGGTAAAATTTGCATGACAAAACAGTGCAAGTGCCCGGCTAAATGCAGTTCAGTCATTGAACTAGCCTGCTAATCTTATGCGAGTCAGTCACAGGCTAACATCATTTAAAGCCCATTCAGTCAGTTTCTCTTATATGCATTTGCACACGTCTACGTCATGCTGCAGGCCCTTTTCGCATTGGGTCGTTTTTCCCGCCTATTGTCTTCTTTTGACTGATATAGAAAATGGGGGTAGAAAAACATTTTGATATGCAGCATGCATATGCAACTCGGGGTGACCTATCATATTTCAAAAGAGCAAGTACGAAACGGTTTCTCGTGGAAGTACACCTTTAACTATAAAAGCACTGTCAGCCAATCCGAATTTATAAGAATTCACAGGACGTCATGTTCTTTCAATGTTTAAATCACAACTAGAATGTTGCCGTTAAAATGTCGTTCCTCACTGTGGACACACACATCATTGTAGTTATAGTTCTTGGTGTGAACAGACCTTTACACTTTATATGGATGATCCTATGGACCGGTTCAGTAGTTTTCGTTTTGACATTTGCAACATTTACATTTTCCTGTGTTCCAGTGAAACATAGTTTGCATTTTGACATTTCCAACATTTACGTTTTCCTATGTTCCAATGAAACATTAGTGAAATTAGTTTTCGTTTTGACATTTCCAACATTCACAATTTCCTGTGTTCCAGTGAAACATAGTTTGCGTTTTGGCATTTCCAACATTGACATTTTCCTATGTTCCAGTGAAACATTACAATCTACAGATGCTGAGACAATTACTAAACCATCTGTTAAAATTTTTGTCGGGGTTTGGGGTTGGGTATGATTTGAGGTGACGGGTCAATAAGCAATACACAAGATGGAACTGAATTTCAAGGAACGATCTGTGATGTGTGGGGGACTATCCAAATAAAGTGTTACCAAAAGAGAACCCATGGAGGACATGCATATCTGCCTTCGAAGGCTTATCATTATGACACACACTAATAGGGCTGCACGATATTTGAAAAAATGTGCGATATGCGGTTACATTGCTGAGTTTTGCGATGACAATATGTTTTGGGATAAATAAAAACAAATATTTAAATATAGTTTTAACGTCTTTCACCTTAATCTTCACTGCTAGGCCGTAGCCAGTGCACAGCCTATGGGGTGGATATCAAGGGCAGTAAGACTCCATTTGATTTCCCAAATATCTTTATATGTGGAAACATAGCCTAACTGGAATAAATGGGACAATTACTGCAAGCTGTTTCACAGTAATGTCCCATTGATTCCACTTAAGACGTGTTTTGCGATATCACGATACTATATGTTGCAATATCATGATATTTTCGATATATTGTGCAGTGCTACACGCTAATGTATCATTGATTCTTGCCACCGTGCGAATTTTAGGCGTGTAACTTGTGAATTCAAATTACATAGTCTTTGTCGACATGTTTCACTGAACAGGAAGCACAACAGGGCATCTCCACTCGCTCTCCTCGTCTAACGCTCTGTCTCTGCAGGAGGTGCAGTCATGCTGCTGGTGTACGAGTATGTCTCCAACTGGCTGCAGAAGCATTGGTGAACCAACGCTGGATCCTCCACACTCCATAATCCAGGGCTCCTTGGGTCTCCATCAGTCTCCCAATGCTCCCGACTGTCTTCAGACCCCAACTATTCCCACCCTCCCAATCCCATCAGAGATAGCTCTAAGCTGGACAGGATCACAGCCTCTAAACAAAGATCTCCTCCCAGTGAAAGGAATATTTCAAATTCGTTAATTGACTTTGACTACATAAACCGGCATCAGATCCTGTTCATTTCTCAGAAGGACCACGACTGCAATCATTTTTTGCAACTGGATATAAGGACATTATTTTTGTACACATTTTCTCCTGCCAGTATATTCATTTGTCCGTTATCAGCAATTGTGTGCTCTTATCATAATGTTTTAATGAAACACTGGTTATGACCATGAACCGCCAGTGCAAGCCAAGTAACCTTGTGGATTTGCCTTATTAAGCAACATCAGCATGTCCCACCATGTTCCTTAGGTAGACTAAACGTTTAAAGTAATAAATTAGGTGGATAACAAATGAACTAAATGGCCATTTTTAAGATTATAGTCTGACCCAGTTGGTCTTTTAAAAATAAATGGACGTTATTTCACCCTTGTTGCAGTGAGATGCTGAGACTCTAAATGTCTGATTTAAACATAATGCAGCTGTTTGTTTAAGGGTCCCATTGACAGACTGGACAGGGCTTACTCACGGATGCGGTCTGACCCCGTCCTAATTCTCACACTAAAACTCTGTGCTAAAACCTTTAACTCTCGATATTGTAAACCAGTTTTTTCAGAGACAAGTCACTTGCCGAATTGCTTTTGATTGGAGATTTTGTCCACTGAGGGCTAAATTTAATCCAGATCTCAACTTAATGCATGTCTGGGAATGCAGCCCAGGTTTTTTTTTTAAGGTTACTGAGGTTTTCCAGTCTCTGTCATAAATTTGTGTACCAGTTTTTGGTTTGACCTATAAATCCAATCAAGGGGTTGTGTGTTGTTAACTCATTTCTTTCATTTGGTATTTAATGATATTTTTATGGTTCATATTTCCTCCTTTTGAAGGGGCTAACGGAGAGGATAAGGAAAGCAACATGGACTCTCTCTGAAGAGGTAAAGATATGTTTCTTTTCTTAGACTGAAAACGTTTCTTTGGTCTTGGTGCATATCGATGCAGTTGGAGCTGAGGCCTTTTGTGTGTAAAACAAATTAACAGTCGATGAGGGGATTGTTGTGAGCAAGAGAATTGAAATTGTCCATGGAAATATTGAACACCACAGTATTTTGTAGTATGTAGGTTTATATGTAGTTAATTACCTACTAGTGGGTGTAGTAAAATTGTAAGCTATGTCTTAAATTGATCTGCTTGAGGAGACAGGTATGAGTACAGATGAAATAAAAAAAATACTTTGTGCCAAACAGATATTTAACTGATGTTGGTGCTGCTGACTTACTTCACAATAAAAGTAATTTCAACACTGGCATTCCCCCTCTGCATTTTTAGCTGCTGTGTGTGTGTGTGTGTGTGTGTGTGTGTGTGTGTGTGTGTGTGTGTGTGTGTGTGTTGACATTTTTGAGTCTCTGCACAAACAAGAAAAGGTGAAAAAGTGATTCTGTGGCAGTCCTCTCTCTAGCTGTCTGCTTCTCTTTCTCTCTTTTGTTCTGAGGGTAAGCGCTGTCAGCATACCTGTCAGCCATCGAGCCTGCATTAGCCTAGAGCCAGCTGCCAATCTCCCTGTCGCCGTGGCAACAGTGGAAGGCCTACCGACAGTGCAGAAATCAAGCTAAAATAACACAACAGAGAAATGCAAATACGGCAGCCAGGAATGGAACGTACCCCACACACACATTATGTTTCTCTGTCTCTTTTGTTTCTCTTGCTTTCTCTCTCTCTTCCTCTTTATGTTGTCTTGTTCTCACTTTCTCTAACGCACATTAGCTTTCTCTCTCTGTCTTTTTATCCTTACTTGCAGTCCCTAATTTTTGTGAATCAATTAAAAAACTCTAATACTAAAATCCATTTAAGTTACTAAGACACACACACACACACACACACACACAAAACAATTAGTACTCTGCTGGACTATTCACAGTCACATTCGCTTACATTCCACACTCACATTTTTCATACATTCACACACACACACCACCTACATCTCACAGGAAACTGAATGTGTTGTGTTCTTTTTCTATCTGACTTTCAGTCACATTTGTTTGGTCTCCCTCTCTTTCACATACCTACACACACACATACCCACACGCTTTCTCTGTCTCTCCCTCTCTCTCCACCTTATTCTCTCTCTCTCTCCCTCTCTCCCTCTGTCACTGAGCCTCCCTCCTATCATTTATCACAGCTGCTGTCTTGTCTGCAGTCAGGTGTGGAGCTGGGCGATTTGTAATATGTCAGCGAGCTGTTGGGAGCAGTGCTCAGCTCCGCCGCAGGGGCCGTGGGTGCTGCTGCCTCTGCCGTGCAGAGCTGCCGAGTGACGCGCTCCTAAATGATCAGCCTAGCTTGTCAGCATACTTGAGAAACACTGTGTGTGTGTGTGCATATGCTTGTGTGTGTGTGTGTGTACCTATTTGTGTGTGTGTGTGTATGGGGGATGGGTCTGTCAGGCAGGTCTTTTAATGGAACATTGTTTGAATTTGTCCTCTCTGTTCGGGGTTAGGCATCGTAGCATGTGGAGTTTATTTTGCTGTGGGTGCATGTCGACGCAGCTAAGACGAGGCCGCGGTTAGGTTTCAGTTTTAAGTCAGACCATTAACCTCCACGCCAAGGCTTCACTGCCTTCTTCCTCTGCTCTCAAAATAAAGTGTGAAGCGGCATTTTTTTATTTTGTACTTTTTTTAATTGCCTTTAACCAATAGGACAGTGACGATATGACAGGAAATGAGAGGGAGAGAGACAGGCATGGGGCAGAGATCGGGAAATGAAGCGGCCTTTTTTTTTTTGACGGAGCCGCAGGACTCCCCTTCCTTGATTTTCCCACCCCTGCAACACGTGGAAGAGGCCCTCGGTGAGAGCAGCTTACAAATGACTCTGAGGAGTCGGTAAGACCTAAAGGCTCACATACAGTTACATTCATACATTTTCTTTTCCGTTTCCCTGTCCTTAAAAAAATCCTCTGTGTGATTGAATGCCATTATACGAATGAATGCCATTAGAGAGCATGTAATGTATTGTCCTGTGCATGTTTGAGGTATTGAACTGGGTCTTGATGTGTGTGTAGGCTGGCAGAAATGACCAGTCGTGCCAGATGTGTGTGTGTGCCTCTCTCCCTGGAGAAAGCTCAAGCTCTCAGACCCAGCACCAGCCCCAGCCCCAGCTCACCTGCGCAAAGTTAAGTTCAGCTTTTTTTTCCCTTCTCGTTCTCTCTCTGTCGCCCTCTCTTTACCTCCCTTTGTCTCTCTCTCTCTCCTTCTTTCGCTCCCTCCTCTCTCGCCCTCTCTTTCCCTCCCTCTTTGTCTCTCCCTCTTTCTCTCTCTCTCCTTCCTTCTCTTTCTCTCACTCTCTCCTTCTCTCTCTCCTCCCCCTCTCTCCTTCTCTCTCTGACGCAGAAGTAAACAGTCTGGTTCTAGTCACTCTGCCTCTTTTCGTGCGTTGAGCAGGCCAGCGTTGCTGCGGCCCGGCAGCCTGCTACTTCCTCAGCTTAGTCTCGGAGCCGCTACTTTGCTCTGCTCTGCTCTGCTCTGCTCTGCTCTGCTCTGCTCAGCTCAGCGCTCTGCTCCGCTCCACTCTGCTCTGCTCTGCTCTGCTCAGCTCAGCTCAGCTCAGCTCTGCGCTCCTGTCCCACAGCTGATTGCACAGAGTCTGGATCTCGCTCTCCACTTTTCCGCCCGCCGTCATTAATGCCAAACACATGTTGCCTGTCCCGACCCCCCATCACCACTACCACCACCACCACCACCACCACCACACCCACTGTTTTCTGCTCGTTGGAGGAGGGCTGCAAGATAAAGGGGTGTAGCAACTAAGGGACGTCACCCCCCCACACACACACACCTCTCAAACACACACACACACACACACACACACATCTGTTCGTGTTGCTGGTCATCAGCAGAAGCAGCAGCATTCTGTCGAGTTAAGCTGTGCTGTGGTGAAAATCATGTGGCCATGTAGGATTCAGGAATGATCTGAATTGTTCTTTCAGATGCTGGAGTGTATTCTTCTAATGTACAGTGGTGGACCAACATTTTTAGAACACCTTGGCATATGTAAGAGGTTGTAGTTACCTTTGTTGAATTGGCTACAATTATCCACAGTCACCATTGTGCCTTACCAAACATACAATAGCTTCATGCCCTGATGAAGGCCAATGTGTCCGCAACACGTAGGCCAATGTGCTTTTGATCAGTCCTAGCCATGTATTATTAAAGGCTTTTTAGATTTTGTTTAAATCTCGGAGTGCCTCTGCTAATTTCTTTTTCTTTTGAATTTTGACTGCACCCGTAGCAGATGAGCACCTGAGTAAAACTTTCAGAAGTCTCCTGAGCGTCCCAAGCCCTTTGTGTCTTCTCATACAATAGCTTATTTTCTTTCTACAAAAAACAAGCGACGCAGAAAAGATTATTTATTCAATATTAGATGTTGGTGGTAATAATTTTGGCCACCACTGTATGCGTTGTGCATTAATGCACGAGAACTAGGCGTCACGTAGTCTAGTCAAGGTTGCTATTGTGCGGACAAAACACAGAGGCTGCTGTTAACCCCACACCACCAGCAGTTGATCTGACGCAAATTTTGCCGTAGCTAGAATATGAGTTTAGGCAAATGCAGACAATGAAAAAAACAAAGTGTGCTGAAAAAATTATCAGGAAAGCCTGTACAATCGAACATTGTGGAACGGTACTCATAACCCCCCTCCCCACACACACACACACACACATACACACGCACACCCCATTCCCCCTGAAACGCACACACACATGCTAACCCATCACTGGTCCAGGTCACAGGACCTCATAACAGCCAACCCCAACATGCCAGTATGCATTCTGCTGCTATACCCGGCTTCTGCGATCACCCGTCCTACAGATCGTAACAAACAAGACTGAACTCGACACACCACTATGCTAGCACATGTTACACGTCCTGTTGGTTTTGTCTGTTGTGTTTAGGTTATAGTGGCTGGCTGTCTGAATTCCCGTGCTTTTGAAAAGGCCACAGTGCTAAATAAAATGTCTTTATAAGAAACAGTAACTTAAATAACAGATGCTTGATATTTTGGTACATAGACCATGGTTGAAAATGTGAAGGTCCTTACAGTGTACATTTTAATATAAATTGGCAAAACGTCCATGTGTAGACTTTCAAAAAAATTTGACATATAGCTTTATCACACCAATACACAAAAACTTAATTTGTTGGCTTACACGAGTGTTTGTGTCAGACTATATTTATCAACAAATTAAAAAAAGAATCTATCTGTACAGTATACTGAAAAACGTATCTAATAGCTTTTAACATGAGTCACACTAAATTCAAAATGACTCTTATTTTCATCTCAATGGCAGGGATAAATATTTGTAAGCAATTATTTTTCAAGTGAGTAGGGAGTTGATGAGGGGAAAAAAGCTGAACATTTCAGTGAAGAACAAAAGATAAACACACACAGCCATGCTTATTTTCATCAAGTCTTCCTTCCATCTCCCTGTCACAGGGTGTCAGTAGTCCTGCTCCACAGGTACAAGCTTCTGGGTCAGTATCACAAAAAATCCCCCTAAAGTCGCTGTGCTGGGAAGCACCCACCTATCCTCCCTGCTCTACCTACAGTATCCACTCCCCCGAGCAGAGCGGCAGGCTGCAATGCCCCCCACCACGCGCGCGCACCCAGCGCACTTCGTCACCGGCCGACTGGGGTGCCATCAGCCCTGGAGCAACGGTCCGTGACCACCACAGACAGTGACAGTGAGGGGGGAGGAAGGGGAGGGAAGGGAGGGTTTGTGTTTTCCAAGTCAAATCAGGAGCCTCTTTTTACTAAGCGCTCTGGGAGGCTTACTGATACCCTCACACAGACACAGATTCACCTCGGGCTCCTCTGCTGGCTGTCTAATTTCTTAATTCTTTTGTTGTTGTTTTTTTGTTTGTTTTTTTAAATCCGGTGGTGGGTGGTGGGAAGATGACTAAGGAGGTTGTTTTGTTTCTGGTGCTGGGTGACTCATTTGGGCATCGGATGCAAATGCATGCAGATGCGTATTTGTCTTTGCCGCTGCGGTCGGTTTGACCATGGTGTAGACACGGGCCCTCATGAATATTCAGCCCTTGTGTCAACAGCTGCTGCCGCTGAGGTCACCTTGCTCACCACAGGCAAATCAGGCGAATGTCTGGTGTCACTTTAAAGTGAGATTATTTTAAAAGGTGTACATTATTACAGCACATTTATCTCGCTATCTCGCACAACGACAGAGAATGCTCCAGCCAGTTGACAGATTTTTATTTTCTCTGTAAAATGATCATAGCCACATGTATCCCATCTTCTTCACACTTTAATGTTTTATATTTTAAACATATTTTATATGCTTTGTTTCTGCTGTGAGCTGCAAAAATTCATATATAAAAAATATTAACTGTGACAAACTGTAGTCAGTGATCCAAAATCTTGACATTGTTTGGAGTATGTTACTGAATATTTTCTCAGTCACGTGCTAAACAGGACCAATGTATGCATGCTTTATTATTCTATTTGTCTTTTAAGATTATTATTATCCTGTATACTGTAAATAATTAATTCCAGCTTGGCAGTTGATAGTAGCAGTTTTTTTTCCTTAGAATTTCTCTGCCTCATTATTGAGCACACCACACCCAGAGTCAACATAGTTAGGAAAACACTCGATGACAGCAGCACAAAATGGTTCACACAAGCGATTCTTTTTTTTTTCTGTCACACATCCTTTTAATCAGATACATTCAGTTTTAACTGTGCAACATCCGAACTGTGCAGGTTTTTTTTACTGCCCGTGCTGTAGCTTGACAAACAAAGGGGGTGAACAAAAACGCTGGTGGCTGTCACGTTGTTTTTTTAGAGAAATATCCCAGCATGCAGCAGGGCAGCGTGTCTCATGGTGAACATTGCACCGAGTTCGACGTACCATACAGTCTAATAAATAAGGAGAGCATAAATCTTCTGACAGAGGCACTTTTCAAACTCTTCATTTAAACGTGTAGAGTAAATGGGCTGTTTTCTGCTATTTTTTCTTACAAAAAAAAGAAACAAAAGCCACAAAACAAAAATGACTGAAAACAGAAGCAAACTGTTTAACACAACCCTGAAACGCTTTAAAAAACGCAAACATTACCATTGTTATATATATACACTACCTGTAAATTTAAGTACTCAGAACTTCCACTAAATTCCAGATAAAACCATTTGCAGACAGGAGCACAGAAACAAAGATTACAACAACAAAAAGAAGACTGGCATTTTAAAAACGCAGACCGTGAGGCTGTCCGTTGTCCCTTTTAAGTGTCAGAAAGCACCGTCCGTCTCCGTCTTCATGAAAGGAAGGAGACTCAAGTCCTGACGCCTTTTAGCTGCATGGGCGACCGTGCCCGACTCCTTCAGCATACTGACCTACGCAGCAGGCCAGTGGAGTGCCACTCTACTTCACCCCCCCCCCCTTGTCTTAGAAATAAACCGACAAAGCGCTCCACACAATCTAGGGCGTTCTCTCTCGGCCGTGAAGAGGAAGATATTACCGCTTCTCTATGTCGACACCGCATCCTTACCCTTCACGCTCTCTCTCTCTCTCTCTTTCTGGCCGGTCTTCCTCCCCTCCTCCTCCTCTTGTCGCCCTCTGCCACCTTGCTTGCTCGGTCAGAGTGCGGGGGCAGCGGTGAGCGGGTGGTGGTGCGAGTGGCGATGATGGTGATGGCGGTGATGGTGCTGCACGGCGTCTCGGCCCGCCGTTGTGTCCGTCACGCTCTTGATGGCCAGGGGGGGTGGCGACGGTGGCGTCACAGCTGCGGGGAGAGGGAGCACTGCCATTGGGCGGCAGCCATGTGGGGCCGGTCGCATAGGCCGACGTGGTGGCGCTGTACGCCGTGTAGGGTGACACTGGGGTGGCTGGGTGGTAGGGAGGGATGCTGGGCGCTGTGACATAGCTGCTCGCTGTGGGCAAGCCAGTCGGCGTCTAGACAGAGGAGCAAGGGAGAAGGGTGGGGGGGGGGGAGGGAAGGGTGGAGGGAGGGAGAGAGAGAAGAGGAGAAGGTGGACAGAGGTATTTATGGTATGGAAAACTTCCCTGGGTCCATAAGCAACACAAAAACGCAAACGTAGTCGCATCCCCCCCTTTTTTGCATCCTACGTTAACATTACACATGACACAGCAACTCTGCATCTAGCCAATAACAGCACGAGGTCGAGGTTGGCAGATGCGGAGACACGTTGCGAAAGAGAGAAAGATATGAAGTGGGGAGAACACAGTTGGAGGTGGGGGCAGCCGGCACAACAGGCAGTCAGAGGGAGAGAGAGAGAGAGAGAGAGAGGGAGGGAGAGGGAGGGAAGTGATGTGATGAGTCTTCGAAAAGAGAGAACATATAGAGATGTGAGGAAAAGTGAAATAGGAGAAAACGGATGGAATGCCAGTAACCCCCTGGCAGAGGGACAGTTTTTCTTCTCTTTCTTTTTTGTTTTTTTGAGCTTGGAGGAATCTGGCTGTGCGGAGAGAAAAGATGTCCATCTGGGTGGTCTCTGACTACCGAAAATGGCTTCCACAGATGAAATCTTTTTTGTTGCTGTGACGCACTTTTAGCGCTGTGCTATCTCAGCTCCCCAACCTGAGCTCTCATCCAAGTGCCACCAAGTACACATGACTCAATGTGTGTGTGTGCATGCGTGTGTGAGGGGTGTACCAATCGTCTGCCAAATGATTTGGAAACTTGGTGAATTTTGACACTTTAAAATCCCAAATTGAACACGGCCATGAATTGCACTTTAAAGGTGCTATATTGAACTCAAGTGGAATTGTTAGATTATTATTAGATATAGGCTGGTTAAGCTTTTAGGTTGCTTTCCAGTTAACAATTAAAATTGCTAAATAAAAATGCCATATTTATAATTCAGGACTAAATCACCCTGAGTGTTGTCATTGCACATTTTTCTGTGTTTACATACTAATAACAATATATGATGATTCACGGTGCTTCCATTAATAAGAGGGGAAGCAATTATATATGATAAAGTATATTCCTTTTATAAATAAAGGGGAAATGCAATAATATATGATTATGATATCAAATACAGAAAGAACATATTCAATACAACTTTAGTTTTTTTATTCTGTGAAATGTTATATTTTACCCCTTTATATAAGAAAATACATATTTAAAGGTCTTTAAATTGTTGTACTGAAACCCTATGCTCATTTTTAAATCAGGCTTGGCCGTAAAAAATTAGTAAAGATTCTGTTTCTAGCTTCTCCGAAGAAGACAGCATGTTCAATAATGTTAGCCTGTACAGAATACAAACCTAACCGGCACGTTCATTTAAGGACTCTTTTACTCAACAATAGTCAGTCAATTTGGAAAAATATATACTTTCAACTGTACAAACCCGTGTGAGTTAGTCAGCCTACTGCAAAACAGCACGCAATGCTGTGATGCTGTGTCTGATGTGTCTCAGAATTAGGCCTATTTTGTACGGCCTGACTCTATTTAGCGTACTATTTGGCTATGAAAATATTATATGTTTTTAAAGCGCATGACAGCTAGTCACTCTGTATATGTTAGCCTAACACATTTGTAACCCGCATGTCAAGCCAAAGTGAGGTATGGCGGTTCCCCGGCGGGTATCCAACCAAAGATGCGTCCGACGGCATGCGTGTCTCAGTTCTTATGGGTTTGCTTTGGCTCGAGTAACAGCAATATAATATTGTTCTACCTGCCCTTCGTCAAAAAAGAGCTGTCATTTTGGCCTTCAGCTTTGTGGTGAAAGAAGGAAGACTGTTCTCATAGCTCTGCGGTAATGCGTTCAATGGTTTAAACTTGTTGAACTGTAGGTGCACTGCAGGTATTCTTGACGTTTTTAAACAGCGTTTGGGGTAATATGGATTGCTTTAATAACATAG
Source organism: Coilia nasus (assembly GCA_027475355.1). Taxonomy (NCBI): domain Eukaryota; kingdom Metazoa; phylum Chordata; class Actinopteri; order Clupeiformes; family Engraulidae; genus Coilia; species Coilia nasus. The sequence goes on from CM050205.1 coordinate 17,637,305, forward strand.
CAAAAAAGATAAGTGTGATACCGGTTAAACAATTAAAAAACGCCGTAGTGTTGATTTTGAGGGCGAAGCCTATATTGAATTCCCTTTCCTAACCAAGTTCCTAACCAAGATTTCACTTATTCGCAGGACAAGAGACATAGGCTTATAGCATGCTCTGTTTCAATTAAACAGTTCAATATAATAACATCTGTTAGTATGACATTGAAGACCGACCCGCTGCCCTGATGTTTACTATAGGTAAAAAACAAATATTGCAGTTATCACGTCTACATATTAGGCTGTAAGTTCAGAGGCCATTTTCTGGTCTTATATTTGTGCTTGACATTGGTAATATCATACTTTGACTTCCCAAGAATCCCACTCTGAAGGGTTACTGTGTACTAAAACTCTGCATCGGGCCCTGGCAACTGCATGCGTATGAACCCGGCGTTTCGTAGAGCAGCCTGACTTTAGTCACAACTATTCCAAATTAAAAATTGAGACGCACAAGCAATTTCCAGAGGTTCCCCACCCTTCGGACTGACCTGCTGGAAATAAACAACCCGCCAAGAAAGCGTTTGGGTCATCGTTTCATCACCGAATCAATCACCTTTACCCGACACCTCGGCTCCTAAATTTGTGTTTAGTAATTGGAGTCCTCTGAATGCACGCGTCGTGCCATTCAAGAGCAACAACGAAACAAATACAAACACTTCATTTTATAGAAAAGACACGCGTCTGATCACTTGTCCGTGCAAACTGACAACTCTCGATCAGCAAACACAATATAGTGTTTACATTGACACTTACGTCAATTGCCTATTAGCCGATCTGAAATGAATGTCTGTAGTCAAGGTCGCCTAAAACATGCAAGATGTTCCACCAGCAAGGTTGGTCAACGTGATCTGGTAAGAGCCAAGTTAAATTTAACTAGAATATTCCCCAGTGAATGGAACGTGCCAGGATTTTTTTCGTCAAGGTTCTGAGATGAAAATAATTATGGCATAAAATTTCGAACAGGCCAAAAACATTCAACCTTTTTCACTTTTTTATTTTACACATAAAGACAACAGCGGTAAATTGTCCAAGCCTCAGTCTTTAGTGCGTGCCATCATATTTGCATAAAATACAACATAAGTGACAGGCGTTATTTTAATTTCTGACACAAATAGGCAACAATCATAAGGGCTGAGTATTTTGCCAGATAGCTTTCTTGAGTACTGAGGTGACCATTAGTGCATATATACACATACATGAAGTTATAAAACATCATAATAATCAAAACTCTCTGTCCATAGTTAAAATTGATATTCTGCGTGTACAGATTTCGAACAAAATTCAAATACACAACAACCCCCAACATGTCATCTGTAGTCATACAGGCCTACAAAGACCATGACTTTTTACCAGGAAGAGCATGAAATAATTTAGATTTTCCCCACGTCATTACAAGTGTACAAACCCAACTGCCCAATCGCATTGTATTAATGGACAAAATAATCGACGACCAAATCAATTTATGAGAGAAGACCATTTAAAATGGTTGAATTGTAGATGTTCAGTGACTACCATTCACTTTAAAAGCCCAGAAGCTCGGCTGAATAAAAATCCCATTTTCAGTGAAAGTACAATTCACATTTCCAGCGTTGGGATTTCTAACGCCCAAGTTGCTATACTTCAGGGTTTGTTGCATTTTTTCAAAGGCAATTACATTAACTGAGTTGAGCTTCTTTTTCAGAACTCTTAATTATTTTACTCAGAATTTCTAAGAAGACTCTTTCGAGTCAAGCTTGTGATGCACGTGCAAACAATAAAATGTATGGCCTATCATAATCTCTTAATTGTGTGGCATAAAACTTAAATTAGTGGGCCGTCTTAAAAATTCGTTTTGCCTCACAATTATAGTCTTCAACAAAAAAAGAAAATATGGGCTGTGAACCAAATGCTCGGCCTTTGTATAGACCATCAGGGTTTACTTATGTAGGCTTACGTTTTTTTTCTAATATTGAATTTGTAAGTCGCGTGCAACGAATCACCCAAAGGCCTGACTCCTTGAGGGTAGCCAAAAGGCTCAGTAATAAAAGCTCACACTTTTGCGTATGCACGATAAAGCTCGCGCACACACATACACTCACCTAAGCACAAACACACTGACACACACACGTACAGACATGGATGATGACATGCTACTACTAACGGACTGCGTGATCAATCGTGCATCCGGAGCTGCAAAACGCTGCCCGACAAAAAATCTACAGAATCTGCCCATCACAGTAATTTTCCCTCGGCCTACTGACAGGTCAAACCCTTTGTAAAAAGAAAGCACTACCAAACGTACCCGCTGTCTACACAACTAACTTGTGAGAAAAAAAAGAAAGGGGTGGGGTCAACTAAGTCAAGATGAGGTGATCTCTTACATTTTACCTGTGTGAATTTTGCTTCGGAGTCTAAGTGGGCCTTATCCACTCCATTGACTAGTGGAGAGTTGGCTGGCGGAAAATTAGTCCTGTTTATAGCGCTCCATTCTTCTAGTTTGGCGCTGGGAAACGAAGGACAGTCACTTACTGGGAGCAAAACACAAGACAGGGGAGAGAGGAGAGTCAGAAAGGGAGGACAAGAGTTGTGCAGAAGTGACCACAGCTTCAGAAGGCTTACGCTTTAAAATAATATGCTATTCTGGATTATCTAAATAACTGTCTTTGATTTAGTGCAATTCCTTTAAATAGGCTATCATACGCATGGAATATTTACCAAAACAAATAGAGCAGACTGGTACATTTATGAGCCTAAATTGTCATTGGTTGTATTACATTATGCGGTGATGTGCAGCGTTTCAGGTGAGAACAATAAAAAACAAATTTGCATACAAATCGCTGGCTTTGTTAAAAATAGACAAACAAAATCATATATTTTATATCATTTATGTCAGAGAAAACGCTAAGCAGAGAAGTCCGTATGTGTGCAAATATATATATATAGTCTAGGCATATGTCTGTGAGTGTATGAAAGAAAGTGTGTGTTTGGCGACGCTGATCAAAAAAGCACGCTGCGCTAGACACTGGAATGCAGTAAGACGATTCTTTCCTGTAATGACCAAGAACATTTACCCGACTTCTTCCTGTGGGAAACAAATTAGATTTACTCTAACCGTTTCCCCTTTTGAGCGTGATGGATATTATATTATACACGGTCCCTAAGACTGAAATTGAAAAAGCAAGCCCACCAGTGTTGTAACATGAGAGGGCCTTTGAGTGTATGATGTTTTCACCCTTCAGAAATGTCTTCTGACGCTTTAGAAAAGAAAAAAAACCATCTAGGTGTAAATAACGAGTTTTGATGTACAATTTGGGATTGGTATATATATTGAAGAAAATACAACAGTGCAATAAGTCCATCTACTTTAAAAGTAAAAAAAAATACCCCTGTCTTAGTCTTATGAAATGCTCCACTGCGTCCGCGTGTGTTGGACAAAAAACACGACAAAAGAGTGACAGAGAGAATGCGATTGTGTGTGTGTGTGTGTGTGTGTGTGCGTGCGTGTGTGTGCGCGTGTGTGTGTGTGTGTGTGTGTGTGTGTGTGTGTGTGTGTGAGTGTGTGTGTGTGTGTGTGTGTGTGTGTGTGTGTGTGAGAGAGAGAGAGAGAGAGAGAGAGAGAGAGAGAGAGAGAGAGGAGAGAGATTTCAAAGACTTGACCACCTTGGGCTATACTAGCATTAAATGACTTCGATCAGTTTAGGAAACATATTGGGTTAATTATGTAATTGCCTGTTGTTGTTATCCTGTCTGTCATACTTATGTTGAATTGTCCGATTCAATCGCCATTTGTATTAAACTCATGTATTTATTTTTTTTCCAATGTCCGAGAGAGATGGTGAAGTCATTGCAGCGCTGCAAGGCCTCGCGCCATCGCGTGTACATTGTACTTTATTTCTGCTTTCAAAACCTGCTGCAGACATCTGTTAATAATTTGGAAATGCATAAATTGTTTATAAAGACCCTCTCAGAACATGTTCCCCGCTAAGATTTTTTATTCTGTACGAATCTCTCCGTGGCTTTTAAAAAAGAGGTCTAAAGTGATGTTATTTAGATTGGGTTAAGTTGAAACATGAAATGACTGCGGCCTCCCTGTCTATTGAAACGAGCATGTTACTGCATGGTGAAATCTGGCAGCTAAGACGAGCAATAGTCCTATACAGTTGTTGAATGAGTGTGGATCTAGACGTAAAACAAACAAAGCGAGTATAAAGAAGGACAGTTCCAATAGACGTTTATAATAACTAGTGCTGATACTAAAAGCATGAAATATAACACGAGTAACGTGGGCTCCTCGATGTTTTACACTGACTGTCGGTCAAAGATTTATATTCCTTTCTGAGATCAAGGCTTCATGTTCCACCAGAGAGCTGAGAAGGAAATAATGAGTATAACGTCTCTCTGTTTTTGCAGCCCCTCAAACATGGCTGTCTGAAGTCACAAGCGTGTGAAAGCTACTCACTCCACTTCTGAGGGGTTAGCCAGCCGAATATGTCTGGCTTGGTAGTAAGGGCTTTGAACACCTCATTTTGATTTCAGTTCATCTCCTCTCCGCTGAGCCGACCCTTCGTTATCCAACTAATATCCCACATCCGCTCCTTAATTATCACTGTGAGCCCCGAACCATATGTTTTAATGCAAGAGACTCAACTACAGTACAGGCGCGAGCCCTTGGGCTCCAAGAGTGCAACAAGAAGGCGACATAAATAGGCTACTCATTTCCAAGAGCTGTTCTTAGACCCGTTTTCTGTTTCAAAAAAAACTTTCTGGTATTCAACTTTGACGTGCACACTTGGGTGCCACAGGTCTGTCATATATGCCGTGTACAGGCTTTAGTATTTCGGATAAAACACTCTAAACTGACAAACAATAATCAGCTATGAGGGACAGCCGTAGCTAAAATGCCACCTATAGCCGTCAACACCCAGCACAACGTCTTAACACACTCAGACATCCACCCAGATACACACACTACCACCTCTTTGTTGGCTACCCACTGAAGTCAGTAAAAGAAGTGAGGCCTTTCTCCGTCATATACTTGCTTATAAACAGATAATAAATGCTTACTCTGTTGTTCCGTTATGGACCGAATGCCCAGTATGTCTGTGACAGAATGAGATGACGGCCATATCCTGTGCATTGCCATGTGTCCGGGCAGGGTTGGCATTCCAGGGGGTGTTGGTACTTTGGTCCCCGTGGCTGCGATGGGGGTTGGATATGAGTAGATATGATTGTATGATAACGTCGGTTGTGTTTGGGGATGAGGCGTTTGTTTACTCGACTCATACTGGCTTTGCTGAGATAGGTTCCCTATTTTGTTGCGGAGAATCCGACTGATGGAGCTCACCGAAGGGAGGTTGAATTTATCACACACCCCATCAGCCAAGAGTCTGTCCCGGATCTCCCAGGCGAAAATGCCCGGATCTCTTTGCTTGTAAGTCCGAATGTGCTTGACAACAGTTGGTGTGGTGACCCTCGGCTTGCTGCCTCCGATAGCTCCGGGAAGGATGGAGCCAGTCTCGTTGTACCGGGCCAGAATCTTGCTAACACAGCCATGGGATACCCGGAGTTGTCTGCTGATATCACAAGGCCTGATACCCAACTGAGCAAGTTCTACGATCCTCAGCCGGATAGCATTGGGTAGCGGTCTTCCGTTGACAAAAACACCGCCTAGCTGGTTCACCTCCCCGAAGGCTGGCTCTGGAGGATCGGAGACATACAGAAAAGTGTAAGTTCTGAAGGGAGGGAAAACGTAAAAGGCCTACGATAGGGTTTTGCTTGATACCCCCCATTCACTGTAAGCTGTCTGTCAATAGCCTATAATAGCCTATCCTCAAAAATGATTATGTATTTCATGGTTCTCAGAGGATTCGGGCGTTCAAGTCAGTTAGGCGCCTCACTCATCAGAAGTAATTTCAAATCAGTAAGAAGAGGGTTAATTTCGCAAAACCCCAAAGTTACCTAATTTATTAGGGTTGTTACACTACGCATGGTAGGCTATAGCCTATCATCACGCGTTCATAAATCACCTGAAATTGTGTTTGTTGGAAAAAATGTTTGCACCATATTGACAACTGCGTTTCGCCGACTGAATAGCTTTACATAAATCAATGTTACTTCTCAATTGTGATGCTCGTGTACAGAAAAAATGACCCAAAAAAGACGATCTGACTAATCCGTACTCTGAGTTACATTTTAAATAAAAGAATGCATGCTGAGCCGCTCTACTCACCCATTGCGTTGAGTCCTCCCGTAATTACACAGATCTCGGAATTAGGACGCCTGACCAAGACCGAGTCCAGTTTCGCCAGTCTCTGATGTCCAATCGAGTGAAGGATTTGCTTCGTGCGAAAGCAATAGTTACGATAGGGGAAAATTCTCCTTCTGTTTCCTGGTGGCAAGTAGGACTGCCTTACATTTCAGCCCACTTTTCATGGGACGGACTTTCAAAACTTTTCTCCACAGCGAGAGACAACCCTCCAATCAGGCTTTGGCGTCTCACTGCCGAGCTTTCCTATTGGTGTTGCTGTTTGACATTCAAGCCCCTGTCACTACATGTCATGTCACCCTCTTTGTCACATGAAGAGGCTTGTTATCCAGATTTGAATCGAATTATTTTACAGAATGGTAAGTTCATATCAAATTCTCACAAGCATACAGTGTAATGGATTCTTTAGCTGGCTATACGACAGCCTGCCGTGTTGCAACTACTTATGTTTTTGCACATAAGAATTTGATTCCATACTGTATAAAAGGGGAGAATTAATAGCAGCATAATTCTGTAGCTTCGATCGATGTATTACTATTGATAAAAAGTGATTTTATTTAGCATAAATGTTCCCAGTGCGAACGACACTACTCATTAAAACTGCATAAACAGACCAATAAACGACTTTGATATACTAGAAAACCCATATTACTTGCAGTGCATGAACACAAGTTATGTTATTTAATCTAAATTAATGTGGGCCAAAGCTAACATTTTTAAAACAAGTCGTGATTTCTACCATGGCGTTTTGCAAAATGTTTAGATTGTAGATTGATTAGATTCTAGCACGAAATAACGTCACAACTGAGTCCAGAAAATAAACAAACACACCCTAACAAACCACATATTTCACATTAAACTTTTACTTGTAAAAGAATTAGAAAATACAAGACAGCGCATATGGTGAGATTAATATCAGTAGTGGGCGGTTTTGTAATCATCACGGCCGTTTCATCTCAGAGTGCAACGATTATCCAGATCTGTCGGTCCAAAATGATAATCAATTTCTTCCTTGTGTCTTTTTCTTTAATAATACTGAAGCAACAAGTGTGATGGTGTAGTAATTTGCTGAATGAACCAGTGCTCTAAGTGGCCGTTCGCTTATTCTGCTTTCTGTCGAAAATGCACGTGCAGGTCATCAGTTGTGTCTGATATTTGTAGGCTATATGATCTTCGCTGCACGCGATTTCCTTGAAGCCAAGTCGCTCCTTAAGTAGGCCTATGTTTGGTGTGTTGAAACTGTTGACATGACCGGTGCACGCTCAAACTTCAGCAAGGCATTTCACATTGGAATAAGGAAACTTAAACCAAACAAAGAAAAGGGCAGCTACTACTTCGGTGTAATTTGTATAGTTTGCAGATCTGACAGTTAATACATTTCAAGGTGATGCATGTTCTTGCAGTTTCTTCTACATACTGCTAGAGCTGAACGTACTACAAAAATCTAAGATCTCAGGCAGGCCTGGCGGTTCTTCCTGCTACTCTAAATACAGAAGACAATGTTATAAATCATGCATTATCTTAACTGCATCAAAATATGCCACAACACAAACATTAAATATTTTCTCACATCTGAACAAGAAAAATCGATAGGGGACTTTTAGGAGGCAATTGGCTCTTTAACCAAGCATGATCCAGTGCTCTCCGCGTTGCCTTCCCCTCACTATGTTGGTGGTCAGCGCGAGGGCTAACTCGGCGTAAATAACCATTCTCAGTGATTTAAACTCTGGCGAGGGCCGCGCTGCAACCTTGCGCTTGCAGTCTCTGGAGGCGCATAGCCGGTGGAAGTGTAATAATTAAAAAGCACCCTGTCTTCCCATTTTTCGTGTGCTAGGTTTTAGTTTAGTTCTAACGAAAAGGTTTCCCCTTGTCTCCGCTCAGAAGAACATAAATCTGCTATGGTAATTAAGCATTGAAAGACAGGCGACCTTGCACGTCAATGAGGTGGAGAGAGGAATGTAGCGTTCAAGATCTCCTGTGCTTTACCCATTTTAGCCTACTGCACGGACGCCATCCAAATGTGACAAAAATGCAGCTATAGGCTATTAAACCAACCAAGAGTTATTTAAGATACAATTATTAAGTATTGTTTTTGTTATACGGGCACAAAACAATAACATTAACGCATACAATACTAACCTACTACTACTAGTAGTAGTAATAATAATACTACTACTACTACTATTATTATTAATAATAATAATAATAATAATAATAATAATAATAATAATAATAATAATAATAATAATAATAATAATAGGCTAATAATAATAATAATAATACTAACAACAACAATACGTACTATTGTTTGTGTTCTTAAAGATGTTTTGTAGCTTAGTATTAATTCATCCAGAACTGCTATTATTATTGTTATTATTGTTATTATTGTTACTATTATTATTATTCGTAATATTGTCTTGTTGAAACTAGTGAGTATAATTGTCAGTGACGTGTGATCACCTTGGGTACGACACACCAGGCTCTCATTTCGTCTTGGTCAATTTGGTTTGGTATAGATTTCCTTATCAGCTCATTTAATCCGTGTTTATTTCAAAACAGTCCTGAATTTTACTGAACTTATTCTGGCCATTCAAACGTCGCTTTTAAACGTCTTGTTTTATGCAAAACATCTTGGATCTTCTTTTACAGCTTAGGTTACATTTGCATGCTGACTGTAGGGTACATAAATAAAGGCTAAATAATTATGTTTCGATGACTTGGCCTATATTGTAGCCTAATATTTTCTGATGAACGTTGGACTGTGGTTTTAAGACTACACCAAAGTTTTTCACCTGACTGTGGCTTTAAGAAAAAGTAAACAACACATAGGTTCGGGTGATTTTGTGCAGTGTAGACCGTGTGTATGTGGGTTGTGTATGTGTGTTATCCCGCAGAACTCATGTAGCGTAAACAAGCGAAGTAGACTTCTGTGGCCAATCACTTCTAGACGCACAATTAAGATTCTTCTTACCTGAAACAAAGCGCGACACAAAGTGGTTTGGTAAAACTGCAGCCTTGTGATAGGCAGTAGGTTACACGTTGTTCATTTAGCAGAAGTTATCCACCTATCGCCAGCACAAAGAGACCTAGACGCCAGGATAATGGGAATCGAGGTGTTCAGGTGATGGCACGTGAGACGAGTTAGAGCTCCATGACAACAGACTTAATGCACCGATGGTGTCTTTGCAAGTGATCAGATCCTACAGGTGAAATGAAGTCCGTCCCTCCTAAACATTATCGCACCACTTTTGAATTTTCTTATGCAGCTGCACTTTCGACATGCAGACAACCAGGGTCTGCAGGAAAAATGCCTAAAATATTTGTTTGTGTTTCTATTCACCAGCCAATCGCATGTGCATCGTGTAAGATATAGGCTACTTGAATAATTTGTCTGCTTACAGAACTGTGTAAGGCCGGAATGAAATACAATATTTACTGCCATGTACAATTGCTTAACTTAACATTGCAATCACTCTGGAATTCGTAGCATGCCATTGGGCTACATTAGAGGTTTTAGAGGTGGGATAGGCTATAACTGTCCAAACTTTCCGATAAAAGGCATCCCAAGTATTTTTGATTAATCAAAGTGAAGGGAGACAAATTAGTTCAACATTACGTTGTCATTTGCTTATTTAGAACTAATGGACTTCCATCTCTTAAGTGCAACGGAATTTCTCTGATGGGGTCAAAAGCGTCGGAAAAAAGTTGCACAAAATTACACAAGGCATGCGGAAATGTTTTATTGCTTTTAGGTGTTTTTCTATTTCTGTAATTTCTCTCTCTCTCTCTCTCTCTTTCTCTCTCTCGCTCTCTCTCTCTCTCTCGCTCTCTGTATGTGTGTTAAAGCCTACTGTTTTCTCTGTCATCCATCAGAAGACGAGTAGCGAGGACGGAGCGACTTCTTATGAGGTTGATTGACACATGTACCAGCTGGTGGGCCGCTAGTCACCTTTTATTACAGATGCCACATTTCATGGAGAGCTAGGTGTAAAAAAGTTTCCAACACTACTTCACAGTGCTTTACCTTTGGCACAGTTGGAAAATTCATAAAGCTTGTCAGCCTCCATTCGAACCTAAAACGTGACATCACACGCGCGAGACGTACAGTTGTGTGAAGATGCTGTATCCCCTGCGCTGTGGAATAAATGTTATGCTCTACTAATCCTCTTGAAAATAGACTAAATCATAATGTCTCCACAGCTGTATAAAAAGACTAAACACCAGTTTGGTGACCACACGGGCGTACGGACGGGTCCATACCTGCATAAGCTTATTATTTTGTGGTCCTGGATGTTCCTGGATAATACGGGTGTAGCCCAACTGTCCATAGACCGTGTCTTAGCATCTGCTCTGGAGATGAACTCAAGCCGTTAGAGGAGAAAAAGCCAACCTTTTGAAAGCGCTTTGTTTACACTGGCCCAAGGTCACGGCCAAAGATAGGGTAATGGATTCATGGGTGCTGCATGCTCTAGTCTATTTAGGCGGGATCCAAATATTAAACTGGTATTATTTATCCTGCAGATGAAGATAGGCTACACGTTTTGGCAAAATTACAGCAACTGTGAGTAGTCATTGCTACAATATAATTTTTCATCAGAGCAATTTGCGACTTATCAAGATATGTTATTTTTTCATTTGAATTTCTAACTATTTTAACATGCATTTGAGATCAGATGTAGTGTAGAGATGTGAAGTATTTTAACCTGCACATGATCTGTGCGATAGTCTAGCGATATTATGTTTTTTAAGTCATGATCAAAACTGATCCATATTCCAAGACTTCTGAAAGGTCGACATCCAGTGCCGCCGATGTTGGCGACTGATGCTCTTGTTATTAACATGAAATCTAACGAATATACACCTCGTTTACAATGGCTCCAAGCTGCAGAAGGGAGGGGCTGAATCAGGGAATCGATTGCTGATTGCACAAAGGAAACGTCTGACAAGTCAACAAAATGTGAATAAGCTCTTCCTCAAACTGCTGCACCGTCTGATGCACGTTGAAGTAACTGACAGCAAACCCACGACATACTGACTTTTAGTTTACATTACAGCTTTCTGATTCAACAGTGAAGATCTGCTGCGGTAGGTAACGGAATGTGTCGATGCGCTTCGGACTATAATAGGAGATCATCGGATTAGATTCGATAAAATAGTGGTTAGCCTGGAGATTTTTCTCACTCAAACCGTCTCTTGATCATTGCTCTGGAAATGTTACTTAATCATCCTCTGATCTCATCTGTAAACAAGCACAGGGTTTTATTCAAGATGAATGATATCAGTAAAGCAAAAAATAAACTTAAATTGGTAACATCATAAGCAACAAAACACACATACGAAAATGTTCAAATGCAAAGTGAAAAACGACGACACATCCGTAAATGCACGAGATATGAAATACACAGATCATTTTTTAAAACTGAATGGATTGGGCACCAAAGACTAATTCATTACTGTAAGGTGTGTCTGTTGATCCCAGGGATATTTAACTTATTATTATATTATTATTATTAATAATATTATTATTGTTGTTGTTGTTGCTGAATTGTACACACATGTAGGCTCCAACTGGAGAGCTTGATCAGTGACCCCTATCTTTATACTCTTACTGATACCATCACTCTTCGGCCTCTGTTAGTCAGACGATGGTTAATTTGAAAACGTTCACCACTGATTCCAACATTTGATGGGCCATTGCAGATATCGGGGATATGACGAACAGCAAAAAGAAATGTTCAGTTAAGGCCAGTGGGATTTCTTTCTCATTATTGAGAATGAGAAATGCAGTAGACAATTTTTTGTTTACTAAAACTGTATAGGTCTCAATTTTGTTGGTATGTAAAAAAACATAAATCTATGAGTACTGCAGCCGCAACATAGAGGCTATCTAAGATTAACCTTGTGTCCAGTTTTTATATATAGCTGTCATAAAATGTTTTCCAAGGGGTCCTGTCTCGCCTCCCGTGAAAATAGCCTCCCGTTTTTTATCTGATTTATGACCCATAAATTGAGTAAGCTGCACCTAAACCTTTTGCAGAGGCAAAAAACAGTGCTGAGGAACAGTATCATATTCGGCATGATTGCATTGTTCGAACTGCAGAGAAACAAAAATATTCAAATGCAATTGCCAAACACAAAGTCGCCAAACGTATAGACTATAACAGCCTACCAAATTATTCGCCAATTTTCAAGTTCAGAAAGGTCTGGATCAGATTAGTAACCCGTTTAAAGGATCAACTGATGACTGTCACCTTTATCTACTGAATGGGATTGACACCATTAAAGTCCTTTTTAGGTTAACACCTCTGACGGGGCTGAGTGGCCCTTGTAACTTGAATCCCTGGGTAATGAGGACGAACTCAGGTTAACGACGTGTGTATGGGTGTTTCAGGGGCTAAGGCAGGTTTCACAAGAGAGGGGCAAAAGCGACTATATTTACGACCCTTTGAAGCATCCATCACATTGACAGCTGTTAGGGCAGGCACCTGGATGACAACGAAAGGGGAATTCGTTCCAGCACGATTTAGTCAATTTTCGTTAAATCTAGCAGCCTGTATAAAAATAATTCTATATAATTTCTCAGATATCCTTAAACCCATTGCTCTTCAACATGTGTGCATCATGCAAGAATCAGTATATCTGGTCACAATTAGAAAGTGTTTCTGTAGCTAAAAGCAATAGGTATATAAACAGACAACCGGGCTAAATGCAATAGTACACTGTTACAAATGCAATAGTACACAACAGTAGTGCAGTGTACTGTTACAATAGTAATACTGTTACCTATGTGTTTTAAACAGCGTGGGTTTTGCAAAAATATACACAAGGTAAGTTTTCCTCTGTAGCCTATTTCAAGCAAATAATTTCAATGTATCCAATAGATTGTTGTTTCTATTTAAAATAATACCCCCTCATGGGATGCATAATTACAATCTAACCCTAAAACTGTCAAACATTTATGTTGACCCGTGCGCCTTTTAATAGTCAGATTGTGTTTATTCCACAAGAGCGCAGCACCACCTGGCGTTCATGTTAAGTTCTACATGCAATCATTTAAGAAGAAGACAGTGCAAACTAAACAATGCATAAAGCTAAATAGAAACTTTTCCAGATAATGTTTGTTCTAAATTCCACATATGCCCTGTACAATTGTACTGCCTGAGTTCTAAATGAAGTGGATTCAGATGTAGCTAGGCACCGCGATCCCAGAGTGAAGCTAACCTCTCTCTTTGCCCCCTTGTCATTGGGAACCTATTTCACTATTAACTAACTTTGAGTGTAAAAGTTAAATGTGTCTTTGTTCAACAGCATTTAGTCATACAAAAACCTTTCTCTATCTTGACCATAAAAATGAACCAGAAGTGCCTGTGTATATCTGAGGCACTCTTGTGTGTAGTACCCTGAATCAATACAGTCCTTAAGTGAGTGCTGTTCAACACATTGGGTGCCCAGAAGACCTTATTATAAGAAAAGGTAAGTTCTTACATGTCCTGAAATGCTACTTAATACGCCGTAATTGAGGCACCTTGCCAGGAAGTAGTTAGGGAGAACACACACTGACGAAGGCCATCAGGCTGAAACGTTCGTTGGTACCCTGCTGTGATTAAGTAAAAAAAATAAAAAGTAAAAACGTGTAAAGGAATGTACGAGTGCAATCCATTTTCTCTAAGCCTGAAATGCTACTTAGACATTCTTCTAACTTTTAGAAGTGGCATCTCTAGGTAAACTGGTGCTAACAAACAGGTTGTAGGTACACTGTAAAAACTGCTGCTTTGAACAAACACAACGATTAAATCTGTTGTGTACACTGGTGTGAAGTATAGAACCAAGGCTGCATGCATGTTTTTATGATGGTTGCATGTATATTCACAATGCACATGGCACTGTTAAGTTAAACGATCTAAGCAGCATGTTTACTTCATTTCAATATATGTAATTCACGTTTGTTCTGTGCATAACCTTTTACAGTATAAAACTTTGCATTTTTAGTGACCAACTAGAGAGCTGCTTTAGAAGATAACAGGCCTTGATAGGCTGAGCTGCCATCATTTTGCACCTGAACTAAACATACCAGGATTGCATTGAGTCACGAAACAGGCCTACAATCTCATGACTGAGAAGCAAGGGTGTGTGTGTGTGTGTGTGTGTGTGTGTGTGTGTGTGTGTGTGCACGCATGTCTGTGTGTATTTGTGCTTAAGTGCAAGTGTGTGTGCATGAGTTTGTGTTAGTGAAGACAAAGACAATGAATTATAGAGAGAGAATTGTGCTGGAAATAGAGTAAAATTTTGAGTTGGAGGTTAAAAAACAGTTTGCAGCAAGTACATCTCTATAATTACAACCAAGAGCTCAAACATAACATGTCCATGCCAGCACAAGAATTTGCATTAAATTGCGGGTTGGATTCTTGTGGAAGTGTCATCTTAAAAATGTCTCTTTGTATGCCATTTAAGGCCAGAGAGAAACAAAACCAACAATCCGGTGACAATGTGAGTCTCTGACCACCAAGTTAAATATACAGAAAGAAAAGCAACACTCTTCATTGTTTATAATGTGAGGATTCCTGTGTCATCGTTTTGGGAATAAGAGACTTTGTGAGAGAAAAAAATCTGGCAGTTTGGCTGCAGCTGCAACACATCTAGCTACAATTACCTCTAGGGGGCACTTTGTCACCATGAATGTCAGGGCAGCACAAAAACTAAGTTAACGTGGTGGTTTGAGAAGAGGCATGTATCACACAATTTATCACACCGGTCATATTAGAGTTATTTTCACAGGAACATGGTAGCCTTGTTTTAAACGTCGCGTTTTACAACTAGCTCACTCACAACGTAGGGATATAGGAAAGGCTGGCTGAAGTCACCCGCGTGACGTAGACCTACCCCAATGACATGATGTGGCCTGTTCACCCTATGGGCTGCAGCTTAGCTCATCGTGGTAGCTCGCGCTAGTAAAAGGCCACATACCTAGCCTACTGAAGGCGCAGGACGGCATGCATATCACTTTTGTTTGAAACAAATAAAGAAAAACTCGCCATCTTTATAATGACAAGTGAGCTGACATTGTGTTCAACATATACCGCTGCTGGACAATAGCAATATGTCTACCCATACTTTATTTCACAACACTCTGTCGTTTGCTTAATATTCGATCAAAGGCCCGTGCACACCGTTTTATACAATATACGAGGCTGCAGCATATTCTTAGAAATATGGATCGCCTTTGGAGTTGTTACTGTAAATTAAAACAACGCAATGTTTAAACACTGCTCAACACAGAATTGCACAAAGCGGCAAAATGGCACATGCCATTTCAGCACCTCTCATCAAGCGAACAGCAGCCTTAATGACTGTAAAAGCAATAGGCCATTGGAAACAT
This sequence comes from Coilia nasus, assembly GCA_027475355.1. Classification (NCBI taxonomy): domain Eukaryota; kingdom Metazoa; phylum Chordata; class Actinopteri; order Clupeiformes; family Engraulidae; genus Coilia; species Coilia nasus. Next base: position 17,652,961 of record CM050205.1, read on the forward strand.
CGCGCGCCACAATACACCTTGCTCGGACCAATAAGAAGACAGGGGACTTTTTAGGGCGCTACCCACGCAGACAAAAGTATAGGCTAAATGTAAAATCAGTGCTACAGCTAACACAGTAATGCAGGACAGAGTGTTTGGTTAGTTAGATCAGGTTTTTTTGGTGTGTTTTATTCCTGTTACCTAGGCCTTCACCATACAAATCACAAAAATATCTTGATCCCAGTATGCAGCCACACAGTCCAACCTCATGTTATTATTATTGTTGCTGTTGTTGTTAGTAGTAGTAATGTATTTATTTATTTATTTATTTATTTATTTATTTATTTTGTTAAGACTTGCCGAGTTCGAATTACTTTGAAAAAACTGCGAGGAAAACACATTTACAGACAAACAATGCAGCCCCTCCTCCATTTACATGCAAGTGTAAGCCCAAAACGTCTAAAAGCGACGCTTTGCAAATATTTCACCTTTTGCATTTATGACATATTGACAGAAGACAATGTATAAAGGAAAAGTGTTCAGTCATTATAAGAAAAGAGATATAGCGTTTTTTTATGTGTGGCCTGTCGAATCGGTATTGCTTCCTGGGTTTACTCTGGTAGCCCGCTTACAGGCAAACGCCTCCTGCTGATTGTGTGATAGGCTATCAAACATTTTCATTATACTTCCCCCTTTTACAAGTGCCACATGTGTAACAGACAAAAACTATAAAGGAGTAAATTCCAGTGGCTGCAAACATTCTAAACGCTATAAATGTGAACGCATATTTATACATTGGTTTTATTTAAGAAAAAGAGGGGCACATAAACATAGTCTAAAATAGCCTACATTCACAAATAACATTTTCATCCGCACAAAATAAAACAAATCACAACGTTATGTTACGCTCTGTTGCTCTCGACATGACCTTGTAAGGACTATGAGATGTGTGAGTCTGCTGCTAACGTGGTGTCAGAGACATAAAAGCGCGGTTGTTATGAAAATCAGGAGAGAAGTAAAGTAAATATTTGTCGGTGGAGGGCTCTTGGCGTCTAAAGAGCTGGCTCTTCTGTTCAAGCCCTCGGGAAACAGTCGGTGGTTCCTAGATTAAAGTCGTTGCATAAGTGATTAAGGGCCCAAGATTTTATTCTGCGAGGTCCTCCGTTTGTCCTCTGAGATTTTGCACGTATGGACAAGCACTTGCCACAGCCTGTAATCCCCCAAGTCAACTTGAAGATGAACGAAACGATACTTCGGGATATCCCTTTGTCAATATGAATATTTGAATGTGGAGTTGAATGAGATTACTGGCTGATCTTTGTTAGTAAATATGTTGTTGATTAATTGCATCAGGCAGCATATTAGTTCTAATAAACCATTAAAAAAGATACAAAAATGCCTCACATTTGAAACATCTCGCACACACTGACATATCAGTGTCACAACAGACACACAAAAAACTACAGGCCTCTACAATCACCTTGGCTCAGCACTGATTTTAGGTAGATGTTGCCGTATTGTAACAGAAGCCTGCGTTTTCCTTCAGCAGCAGCACTTGCCTAATGTCACCACCAACTACACCCTATTAAAACAGCACGTAGCCTTAAACCGGGTCACCATTATTTTGATTTAACGCGCCTTGACGCATAAAAACCATAGGGCCTGTGACTTGATGTGTCACTAGGGACTAAAGCGCTTTTGATTCCGTTTGGAAACGCATAACTAATAATGGTGTATAGACTTGGGCGGTAGTAGACGTGTAGCAGTAGATATCAGCCAAGATCCCATTCAGTTCCTTTCACAACCATGACAACAAGGAACAAGCGCGGATTTATTCGAGAAAGTTAAAGGACATTGTAGCCCGGCGTCAATCATGCATTATTCGGCCACTGAACAAATGCAAAATCTTGACTGGAACAAATGCTTCCAACGGGTCTCTGACGCGGGGCTACATTTCCCTCTTTTGTTCAGGCGCGCTGGTTGGCATGTATTTGTGTTCCCCCTCTTTCTCGGCGCGACCACCCAAGCTGTCTCATATAGAGGTGCATCCAGCAGGCCCCGGCCCGGGAGGGCTCGCTCTGTCACCAGGGCTGCGTTTCTCTCTGATAGAGGAAGAGAGGCCGTGCATGTCCACGCGGTGGCATGGGAACGACTCACGGTGTACACTCAGTCGTGAAGAGATGGACGCGAGCCACTGCCCCATCCTCACAAGCAACTTCACACACACGCAGAAGCACTCCACCCGTCCAAAAATAACCCGAAATTGCCCACTGTTTGGACAACTCTGGTGCATTTAACAAAAGCAAAGCTAATTGACGCCCAAAAACAGATAGATAGATAGATAGATAGATAGATAGATAGATAGATAGATAGATAGATAGATAGATAGATAGATAGATAGATAGATAGATAGATAGATAGATAGATAGATAGATAGATACAATGTGTGTACTGCACTGTATTTAAGCAACCAGGTCCCAAAATAACATAACACAAAAGTTGTTTTGTAGACGGTTCCTTCAGCATGAGAATAGATAAACCAAGCACATTTTCTTGTTTTTTTTTCTATTCGTTCCATTAAAATATGTGTGGAATGTGGTCTATTTTTGTGCTTTGTAAAGGTTATGACATGGTTCATAAAAAGTTTTGTCATCATTTGTCTAAAACCAATTTGACCATGTATCGACAATAACACCAATAAATGCATTAGTTAAACCAACTCTAGACACCTTCCTAATGGATTACTTTGTATGCAAATATCCAGGGGCGCGTTGTTTGCTCTTGGGGGAGGGATGTGCGTTCTTCTTGTCACTTGCCACCCAAGACGTGATTCAGCGGCGACAATTACCATTATCTCTTTCCCACTTTTCACTGTTCAGACCGCATCGGTAATGATGAAGAGTGTTTCCTTCGCACATTGTGAGGGCCGCTGCTATTCTTTCCCGGGTTCACACCTACTATCACTGGAGTTTAAGTACCCGGCTCATTCAGGTGCTTTGCATCCTTGAGAGAGTGGCGGCCTGAAAAGAGACAGTGTTGAACAACGTTGAGTGCTGTTTATATATAAACACCCTCCCAGGCACTTAGTCGGGCATTGAGGGGCTTGGCGTGGAAGTGAGTGCACCTTGCTTACTTGTCTTTACGCATGAGCCACAGGATCAACTGAAGAGGCATTTTGGCATCTCCTAAACTACAAAACCAAACCTTTTTTTTGACGCAGACATGACTGTCTCCACAAAATTCAGTTTCACCGTGAGGAGCATTTTGGATTTACCAGAAGACGAGGGGAATAGTGTTCCACAACGCTTTGAGGCGGATCCAATCTCTGGCGCATCCTACTCACCATGGATGAATATTGACAGGATCCACTGCACATGTAAGTGGCCACATACATGTAGACCTTTAAGTGGTTACATTTGGAAATTTCCTAATTCCTTAGCGACCTTCATGGAGCACACTTGTAGTGCACAATTATCTTAAATGTACAAATTTCAGGGTTGACTTTTAAAGGGTTTTAAAGAGTGGCTATCCTTACATACCATAATAGGATGACTCTAGGGCTTTCATGGGATTTTCTTGGGTTGGCTTTTAAGCAATCATGTAATATTTCTTTGTATTTGTGTACAGCATCTGACGAAAGCACTCCGGACACCACATCTGATTCCCCCAATGCCATGGGGGCCTCCTTGGAAACCGAGAGCGAGAAGAAGAAGAAACGTCGCGTGCTCTTCTCCAAAGCACAGACATATGAGCTGGAGCGGCGTTTTCGTCACCAGCGCTACCTGTCAGCACCAGAGCGAGAGCAGCTGGCGCACCTGCTCAGCCTCACTCCGACCCAGGTGAAGATCTGGTTCCAGAATCACCGCTACAAGATGAAGAGAGCGCGGGCAGAGGGCGCGTCAGACCTCGGTCAAGCAGGGGTGCTGCAGAGGGTCATGGTCCCCGTCCTGTTGAGGGACCGCAAACCCTATCAGACTTGCTTTATTGGCACGGAGAGGAACGGGTGTATGGTCGCCTCAGCTGCACCTGCCACTCACTACACCGTGCAGGGCTGCCAGCATCCCTCGCCGCTCAGACTCATCCCCAGATTGCAGCACTTTACGCACTCTGCGCCCGCTCCACACCACTTCGTTTGGTGAGACTGGCCACAGCTACCCACAAGCAAGAGACTACTTGACACTAAATAATACAAACGCCTCGCAGAAATGGATTATTTTTAAGCGTAAAGAAGTTTATTATATCCGTTTGAGTTGTGTTTGATGAAGACTATTTAAACATAGTTCAAGTTCAGAAATACAGAGAAGATATTTTGCACATAAATGTTTTACTGCTAACTGTATAGAGTATTGTTTTATACATTCGAATATGATAAATTTAAACTGTAGGTGATCCTGTGCTTGATGCCTATGGGAATTTGGATGTAAAGTGTTTTGAAATCTTGAAAGTGAAGGTATTTTTTGTATCTTTTTATAACTACAATTTAACGGTGTTTATGTTCAGTGTTTTTATAATAGAAATAAAAAAGTAAACAAAATGTTGCTATTGGTGATGCTTACAATAAGATACATAAAACATTTTGGCCAAACTCAAGTACGCCTAGTTCTGGTATACGTCACAGGCTGTGTGTTAAAGAAATCGAGCTTTATGTCAGTTTGTTAATATCAATTAATATGGATTACCTTTCTTAACATGACTGTATTTACATATAGGTTATGTCTCTAGTATTTTATTGAATCTTCAAATTACCACGAGAAAACAATCTCCATGAAAAGAGGAAATATATTTTTATAAAATTCTTTTATAAAAAAGAAAAAAAAATACAAATGATCACTTTCTGTACACAAGTTAGAACACACACACACACATCATATCTATAGGCTTACTATACAAGCCCTTTTGCCGTCGTTCTTTACAGTTCGAATACAACTATTCGTCAAATCATCATTTAATAATTAAACATTTATGGCACGGATGTAAAATTATCTACTGGATAATGCGTGCCAATATCTAACATAACAGCTTTCTTTTCCACTTGTTTGTTACCCATGACCACTTGTGCAGTTTGTAATGGGAAGAACCTTAAACCTTGGTTAAGTTTTTAAAATGCTCCAAAGCGCAAAGGGGTCATTTTCAGCTCTGAAAAATTGCTAAAAACATCCAGTTTGGTTTTGTTGTTGGTTACGAGATAACATTCTTCATTTCACTATCTGGGTCCGATGTATATTGGAGCCAGACATGACGCAGATCTGTAAGGCCTCCCTCGGACAGGCCCTCCTTGTCTTCCCGACCCCCTGTCTTATTAATCCCGGCTTCCAGTGGCGGATCGTCCCTGTCACCTGGTCTTTTGTCCGCTCGCCTGGACCACCTTTTTTCCCATATGGAGGGGTCTGCCCGTATCTCTTTGCTCGCTGCATCTTCCCTTAAACGCTTTTTTGTGCGTGTCTCCTTGAATAGACGCCATTGTCTACGACCGAAAGAGACCTACAGACAAAATGCCCAGTGTTTCAATTCTCTCCATGTTTAATCAGGCCTCGGTGACAAATTTATGGGGTTTAACAACACAATGGTGTTTTATCCCATCGTGGGTTTAAACCCTCACAAAGCCCAGTCTTTACAGGCTACCGTTGTCGCTTTGCTAGGGACTTCTACGTGGAGATATAGGTCACGTCTTGAGAAACATTACAGCCAATTGCAACCAGATCAACTACCACACATAAACATATATGAATAGAAAAGAAAATACGGAATACAAGAACCGTAAAGAAACAAAATAGAGGAATAGGAGCTCCATCTCCCATTTTGAGTGTTATAGGCCTTACTGACTTTTCTGAACGTGAACTTTGGCCTAAATCTTACAGGCCAATAATTACACTGTCTGTTTACGATTATAGCAACTGTAATCAAAACTGTACAAAAATTGTGTTCATTCTTCATGTAAGAATCATCATTTAAGAATCATTTTCTTCACATCCGGCAATACTCTAATGTGTGTTATTCACATAAATGAGTTATCGAGCGTCAAATCAGGGTCGACGACAAACAACCTGTTGCACAATAGACACGAACTATGGAGAATAGTGCTGAAATAGTAGAACTGTGACTGGATTGGGCAAATTGTCAATTGAAAAACAAACTTAATAACATAGTTACATCAACGCAAACAAACGTAGTGTGAAAGCCTGGCTATTAAAAATACAATGATGTATGCTACCTTAGAGGAGTAACAGTCAAATGTAAAATTTAAGTAAGTATAAACATTCACATGAGTACAGGAGTAAATATTTACAACGTGTGCTTGTTGCAGGTCTTTTGTAACGATTTCACATACATTTATAGCCTACACAAAAAGGCTAAATTTTCCACAGGCCTAACACTATTGAGTTCAATGTACAGACGTGACACATTACACTAAGGACGCCCAGTATTGTGGAACAAATTTGTTACACAACGACGACATAAAACCTGTAGTTGGAAAAATATAGCCTACACGACGTACCAACTGCAGAAGGCGAGAGTAGTTCAGAGGCAGTCTGGACCCCTGGGGACCAAAACACGGCTTAATAAAAACGCACATTTCTCATTGTCCACTAGATGGCAGAGTGGCACTGCAACATCGTCACTGCTACCTTTCTTTCCAGTTGTTTCTTTCTTGTATACCAGAGGGAGCACTAGTCACTCATTTATGATATAGCATAAATGAATTTAAGGCATGCAGTTCAAACGCCTGTGCATTTGTAAATACTCAGATAACAACATGAGGCTGTACAGTGGTTATAGAGTGAAATCATAAACAGCTCCCCAATCATGGTAAGAAGGGAACAGCTTCTGTTTCAACCACATGAGAAAAGAGAAGGAGAGAGAGAAAAAGAATGACTAAAGTCATCTCACATCTGCCCATATCCAAAATGCAAAACTTCAAGGATGGTATTATAACAAAGCAGTCACTTCAACTGTGTCAGATCTTACCAAAGAACAAAGCTCCATCTGAGCACGTGTACGGTTGCTACAAAGCTCCTAGTGCATTAATGGGGAATTAGAGAAAGCCTTCCGACTAATTAACGCTAATTGTTCATAATAGTCCTGCTCCAGATGAGAAAGGAGGCCCCTGATTTAGATAATTAACAAAGCTTTTGGAAAATCTGTAATTAAGGACTGCCTGTATTCTGAAGAAAACATGTTACAATTCTAATTTTGCCTAATTACACGCAGTAATTAGCGAGGCAAGGTGCGCTCACCTGTGCTCCAAACAATCCCTGATGGAAATGAGGTGCTGTTGACATGTATTAACTCGCGCGGTATGGTCGTTGGTGCGTTATTAGAATAGAATAAACATGTACAATTTACACTATGCACATGCACAATGAGACTGAAAGCAACTCACTTCAGTGCAGACATGTATGTAGGATATTAACAACAGAATAAAGTAAATAAGTATTAGCGCAAGACAAGATAAAGACAGAAGACGGGATGGGGTAAGGTGCACAGTTCTGAGGTAGAGATAAGAGAGCTTCTATATACAGGGGGACATTGCACATTAAATTATGCCTGTTATTGCACATTGATTAATATTTCACAGTGGAAATGAGAAGACACAAGAAGGGACACGTGCCTCAAGTTTCCCTGAGCAGGGACACTTAGACCACGATATTCTTTTTGTGTCATGTGCAAAAGAACAATGGGAGTATACGCATTAACAGTAAGTATAATGACATTTCACAGTATAGATATATATCTATACAGATATGTATGTAGATATTGCACGGCGCCCCATACCGCACCCTTTCTGAAGGCAATAGGTCAAACAGTTCAGAGACAGGATAGGAGCTGTCCTTGATAATGTTCTTAGCTCTGCTAAGGCAGTGGGAGGTGTAGATGTCTATCAGGGAGGGGAGAGGGCAGCCGGTGATCTTCTGTGCCATTTTGACTAACCTATGTAGCTCCTCCCTGTACGCCATGGTGCAGCTGCCGTACCATACTGTGATACAGTGCGTCAGATGGACGTGTGGTAGAAGGTCAGCAGCAGGCCGGGGTCTAGGTTGTGCTTCCTGAGGATCCTCAGAAAGTGCACTCGCTGCTGGGCCTTGATGATCGCTGCAATGTTTTGTCCAGGAGATGTCATCGGAGATGAGAACACAGAGAAACCGGAAGGTGTGGACCCTCTCCACTCCTACACTCGCTGTTGATGTAGAGGGGGGCTAGGTCTGTGCTGTGCCTCCACAATGACCTCCTTGGTTGTTTTTGGTGTTCAGAGCTATAGGTGATTCTCTGAACACCAGGCTGCCAACAGGACCCCCTCCCTGTAGGCTGCCTCATCTCCCTTTGAGATTAGTTCGACCACTGCTGTGTCATCAGCAAACTTCACAATGAGGTTGTTGTCATTGGCCGGACTGCAGTCCTGGGTATAGAAACAGTACAGGAGGGGGCTCAACACACAGCCCCCCAGTTTACTGATAAGAATGTTGGGAATGATTGTGTTGAAGGCTGAGCTGTAATCCACAAAAAACATCCATACATAGCTCTGCTGCTGCTCCAGATGGCTCAGTACAGAGTGGAGAGCTTATTCGATGTTCTATTGTGACATTATGGATCATATAGCCTACAACCAAATGCATAACCAAATTTTGTGTAACAATATGTCTACACTATCCCTTGTCAGGGGCTGAGTAGGTGTTGTAGTAGGCTCAATACTTTTAAGTTCATGTATAAGGGATTGCCTAAGTTTTTGGTTGGGTTCTCTAATAGGTTGGGTTCTGTTCCAGACATGAACTATACCCCAATGCAAGTGGAGAACAAAAACGAGATAAATAAGGATTTGGTTTATATTTCCCAGTGCTGAACTTCACTAAAAGAGAAACGTGTTAAACATTATTACATTTTTGCATGAGCATCTACACAACACGGGGCTTTCACTTCAGGCTACTTTCGGGTCGCTAAAACGTTCACACCACTCACCCGTCAACCTCATCAGATGTCTCTGATTTGATTGGGCATGGCTCTTTTAATTAGATTTTTTCTGCTTACTGTTTACCTTCATTGTTATGCATGATGGTGTCTGCTTTTAGCTTATTGCACCCCCATAGGGTATCCTACGTGTAGACCAAGACGCGATTCACACTCCCATCCATGTTTTTTTGTCTTTCATTCTATTAATGAAAGACAATACAGCAACACACAGAACACTACATTACAGTGATACACTGTATCCTACATTGCACAGAGGACTGAATCTGCCATCCATGACTCATGAGACGTGCGCTAGTGCTTGAGGTAACGTTATTTCGCCACCAGAAGACGCTGTCTTTCCTCAATTTCACGCAGGGTCCTTGCACCTGTTGGTACTATTTTTTTAAGTGGCCACTTCCCAGCAGCCGTCCACGGCCTTTTCTACCTCCTCTCATCAGATGGTCGCCGCAAGCGTTTGTCGTCAACGTCACCTTTATAGTCCATTGGGTTGTGCCCGAATTTATAAGGTTGCCATTTGAGTGGCGGCCTCAGCAGGACGGCTGTGAGCCAGACCCTTGGCGCTAGTCGGCACAGCGGAGAACGAATTTACATTGTTCCCCTTAATTCTTCTCTTTAACCGGTTGCTCTTAAAGCTTGAGAGTGTAATCAAATTAAGAGAAAAGCACCCTCGTGTTTTCCTACTTGCTCTGACCTCCGTAAAGTGAATTTCTCGCCTTTAGACCTGCGGGTAGTAAAAAAATCCCTGTGCATACAAATGCGTGCATTTAAAGCCTGAAAGTGTTGTGTTTCTATCTCCAGCTGTAAATCAAGACATTTCTGAGCACGTGCTCCAACTAATAAGCACGAGCACAATTAATGGAGTGCGTCGTTTCATCGCAACTCTCTCCTTGGACGGTTAGATGTTCATAGTCTCTCTATCTGCCTTCCCAAACAAACCCAAAACGTTTATTAATCCATATAGCCTACATGTGTGGCCCATCATATTATATTATATTATATTATATTATATTATATTATATTATATTATATTAGCCTGCATGTATTATAGCCTAGTGCAAGTCAGTTTCCGGCCTCAGGGAACGTCACACCTTGAATGGCTACATTTCATGCCCCCCACTTCCACTCCATTTCATTCCATTAAAAATGTCGTGTAATATAATTTAGGGGAGCTCGACAGGTAAATGTAGGGCCTACCGTAGCTGACTTGAATGCGCAGAAGACAGACATGTATGCTACCAAATCACAAGTGGTCCAATATGAATAAAGAGAACTGGATTTATTGGCAAGTACATTAGGACTATAATAATAATAATAATAATAATAATAATAATAATAATAGCACCATTAGTAGCCTATTGTAGATTAGTGTTATTATTATTGTTATTATTATTTATTTATTTATTTATTTTATTAGCAGTAATGATAATAGTAGCCTAGTAGTATTGTTGTTAAATACGAGCCTAACTAGAAATCTCATTGTGTAGCCTGTATGTAGCTCATTGTACTAGAGCAAATTTGCTGAAGACGCCTCGACTTCGAATCTAATTGGGGTGGAAAATCATGGAGCCCCTAGAGAGCAATGGAGCGTATTGGTGTCTGTGTTGTCTACCTGCCGCGTTGCTTTTGAAGGGGCATACTTGAGAGCCGTTAACTTCACCTGAGAGCTCTCCTCTCCTCGCTCCCTTCAGCACCAAGGCCTCCGCCAGCATTTTTCGTGTGAGCTTCGGAGCTATACACAGCGAACAAGGGTTGAATTTGGCCCGACATGCACGGCGCTCTGCACCTCGTCCAATGATATCACATGAAGAGGGGTTAATGATTAACAAGACCTCTCGACGCCCGGATATGTATTTATTTATTTATCTGTCTATTTTCCTTCCCCCTCTTACCAAGTGCACTTTTGCATGTCTGAGTGAGAAAGGGGGCATAATGCAAACAACGTTTGCAATCACCACAAGCCTCTTGTGACTATTAAAAGTCAGGAGTTCAGCTGGAGCTTTTTTCTCACACTCAATGGTTCTCCAAGTCTCAAGTCCGCTCATGCGGGCTACTCTCATCAAGGGGCCCTCCTAAAGCATCACTCCAATTGCTAATATTGTAAATTTGCTTAGCTGTGTCCCTCTTCGTGCTTATCAACATCAACAACATCAACAATATGCATCTAAATCAATTTGATCGTCTATGAGGTATTGTACAGCCTATGCACTTAAGTGTTGGAGGATTCCCTGGGTTTTGAGGGGTGGGTAAGGGTGATGTGGGTAGATTTTTTTTGAACACGTAATACAAATCATACTCGGGCTGTCTTGATGATAGAGCCTGGCTCGCATTGTTGTCCTAGCTGCCAATGCCCCGCCTCTAATGGTCGCCTAAAACCTGGCACACAGCTAAAACAAACGAAAGCCAGACTCGAGCTCCCACTCTAGCCAATTAACGCCAACTTCAGCCGCTCTCCAGCTTGTTCATCCAGCCACGCCGACGCAAAAACAACAGCCACGGAAGGACTTGGAAGCAGAGAACTACTACTGGAGAGACTGCCTGCGTAGACTGCATTCTACCTTATTTCTCTCTAGCCGTAGAACAATGTCGATGAGCCCTAAGCATACGACTCCTTTTTCTGTTTCCGATATCTTGAGTCCTCTTGAGGAGAGCTACAAGAAAGTAAGTATGGAGAGTAATAATTTGGGCGCTCCTCTGGGGTCGTACCGGCAGCCGCAGGTCTCACAGGCGACTATGCAGCAGCACCACATGGGTCACAATGGAACTGTACCCGCAGCTTACCACATGACCGCCGCGGGGGTGTCCCAACTCTCGCACACAGCGATGGGGGGATACTGTAACGGAAACCTCGGGAATATGAGCGACCTTCCGCCATATCAGGACGGCATGAGAGGCGGCACAACGGCCACCAGCTGGTATGGAGCCAATCCAGACCCACGCTTTTCCACCAGTAAGTTCTTTAGTTTTCTCTTTAGCAGGTGTATAGAAATTATGACACTCTCTTGCGTATACATTTTCTTTTATAGCCTACCCTATATGTCAATAGGTCGGCTATGGGCATCGGTACATGTGCATACTCCGACTGTCTGCCTGTTATCAATACTAAATATTATACTTCCTCCTATAATATTTTTATTATAGTTGAAAAAATAGCCAATTGTTTGTGTTTATAATGTGGTGTTTTTTAATATTGTATGTCGCTTCGGAGAAAAGAGTTTCTAATAGGCTACTAATCATAACCATAACCATAACTTTTACAATTACATATAGCTGCCAGTTCTTCACGCTTGGCCTTTGCTTGTTTTATAAATGTCATCTGAAAATATAATAATTTGTGGAAATTGCAATTATTGTTATTCTGACTGTTGTTGTTGGTGTCATTATCTCTGACGCTATATATTGCTATTAGCACCAGTTAAACACAGGGCTCTCTTCTTTCAGTCTCTCGGTTCATGGGCTCTTCTTCGGGCATGAACATGGGCAGCATGGGCAGCCTCAGCTGCGATGTGGGCAAGAGCATGGGCTCCCTCACCAGCACCCCGAGACGAAAGCGGCGTGTGCTCTTCTCCCAAGCCCAAGTCTACGAGCTGGAGCGGCGCTTCAAACAGCAGAAGTACCTTTCTGCCCCAGAACGCGAGCACCTGGCCAGTATGATCCACCTGACGCCCACCCAGGTGAAGATCTGGTTCCAGAACCACAGGTATAAGATGAAGCGACAGGCCAAGGACAAGGTGTCCCAGCAGCAGTTGCAGCAGGATAGCTCCTGTCAGCAGCAGCAGCAGTCTCCAAGGCGGGTGGCCGTGCCAGTGTTGGTGAAAGATGGCAAGCCTTGTCAGGGCAGCGGGCATACACCAACCACCACTGTGCCTACACACCACCAGCAAGGTGGTAACATCATGATCATGTCCAACAACGCCTCGGGCATGGGTCAACTCCAGAACCAGCAGGTGGGCAGTGCAGGCCATTCCCCTGACCTGACGCATCATTCCACTAGCCCACCTTCCCTGCAGACACAAGTGGCCGGCCTGTCACATCTCAACTCCTCTGGCTCTGAGTACGGAGCGGCCTTGCCCTGTTCGGCCCTGCTCTTCGGCAGGACATGGTGACAGCGCTAGCTTCGTTGAAAAGGACAGTGCGTACCACTGCTAACTCTCGAAAAACGATGACAAAGAAGTGACAAACTTGTATGCGCGTTTGAATGCCACACCTCACGTCGGTACTACTCGCATACCCCCAATGTCCACCTCACTGACACAAAAAGGCTGGATATGGGAAGATACATTGCGGAGAAAAAAAACCGATTTGTGTATTTTATGGATGCACGCAACCTAACTCTTCCCAGAAGATGGAATTATTTATGTAGATCTAGAGATTCATACACTAAAATACTTTCTTTGTGCGCCGGCTTGGATGAAAAAAGAGACACACGAAGACGATAAGCAAGGACCGGCTCCGCTTTGTCATAAACTTTAATGTAAGACGTAGCTTGTATATTTCTGTAAAAGTTTTGAATTGGACTGAATAGTTTTTAGCAATCTCTATATGGTTCAAATTTTTATCGATATTGACGGTTCTTTGTTTTTTGAGTTTTATCGTTATTTGTATGTTTAATTTGCTTGTAACTTATATAGATATTTGACCTACATGCAGTCACACAATCATATTAATAAATTATATAAAAAGTGAGTATTAGTGTTTGTAAAAACAATACTATAAAATGGAAGTGTACTGAAACAGCCCGCGTTAAATCTATAATAGGAAGCAAGCACTGATATGAGAAAAAAAACATTTGCATTAGATTTATAACTTTAAGGTCAGTCGGTTTAAAGGAAATAGTCTAACATGCTTTCCAGCTTTTGAGAGACAGCTTTTTGACAGTCTTTCCACCTCTGACAAGACAAACTATCAAGAATAGCTAATTTATCAACACAGACATAAAGGCAAATGTTGGGAAGCCTATTACATGTTAATATTGGTGATCATGGCTTCAGTAATTGCAGTGTGATCTTATGTAGGCATAGCATTGCAATGCGCTCCATGTCTATTACGCACAGAATCAGTCTTGTATAGATAGATAGAAGTGAAAAGAAAAGAAAATCGCGAAGAGAAAATCGCCTTTACCTGAAATAGACATGGTATGGCTTGTGAAAAAAGCTTTACTATTCACTGGCTTGATTTCAAACAGGTGAACTCTGAGCTTAACCTTTGTCGCACAGGGTTTCCTTTCAACGAGTTGTGTGTGTGTGTGTGTGTGTGTGTGTGTGTGTGTGTGTGTGTGTGTGTGTGTGTGTGTGTGTGTGTGTGTGTCTACTGAGTCAGTAAAGGTGAGGTCCCCGCACCTTTCGAGCACTGACACATCAAACAGACGCGCCTAAAATACCGCTTATCAATCAAAGACTTGACCAAACAGCAACTCTCCAGAAAACTCCGTCAGACAATATGGCCGAGCTTATCAAAGGCACTTTTATCAATATTTTGTTTGTGAAGGCAGGGACGAAAGTAAAATGCCCTCTGTGTTGACGTACTGATAAAGTCTGTCAACGTAAGGAATGTGCACATTTAGCCTGGGTTTTGAAGACCTATGTATCGCTGACCTGGCCTCGCCATGTAACCCGTTCACATTTCTACATGGATTGCCCGGATAATTGGGCTAAAATGCATATCATTTAAAAACTATGACAGACAACGAAAGAATTGGTAGTTCCGCGTTTGTATAGCTCAACTGGGCGGAAGGGTCACACACTAGGCCTACAACTTTGCAGCCCTGAATTTTCATGCATAGTTTGAGGTCATGGTTTCAAAATGATAACAAAACGCTTCAGCCACTAAATTCTACCGGCTTCTGCTTGTTGCTCTTTCAAATGGCAGCGGGTTTTGATTTTTGTATTGGCTTTGTGCACGACTATAAACCTGTTATTGCTCCGGCTCTCTGTTGCAGTGGTCAGTTGCAGTTTTTATATAGGCTATTTATTGACAGGTTTCATGACACTAATGTGTGTAATATTGTCTGTTGCTTTTATTACTCGCACTGATTTATTGCCGAGACCCATCAAGCCACTTCCCAGCGCGGCTCATTCGCTGTAGAGTCTTCAGAGTAGTTGTACTGTATATCTTTGGGTTATATAATCAGCTTTTCAGCCAATGTAGATCATGGTTATTATTACTGTTGTTGTTGTTGTTGTTGTTGTTGCCTGCCGAATAATAAGCAAAAGTAGCCTATTTGATGCTCAGTTAGTTCAGGTAGCTGTTGTATTTCGCCATGTGTCAGCAGATCTTGACTAGTTAACCAGCCCTATTAAAATGATGCTTGTTGCCATACCGCTTAAAATCCAAGCATAAATCTTTAATAGCATAGAAGCAACGCAAAAATAATTTACTACATTCAAACTATAACTAAATATCAAGCTTTGTTGTCATGACATGAATAGAGCACCACAGTATGAAAACGGCCCAAAAACAAACGGAAAAGGCAAGCGGGTTTAAGGCATCTTTTGGGCTACTATGTTAATGCTGCAATTAACTGGGCTCTCGGGGATCTCCGCCAGCAGCCGCGACCTTGCTCCGATACACACGGGCAGAGCCGCGAGCCATGTAATGAGGTGTTGATTATAATAGAGCTCTTCCTTTCAGTTAAGAGTTGTTCAATCAACTGTGCATTTCGTCCATTATTTCCTCCAAAATGATATCGTCGATGCCCCTGGGAGAGAGCGTCACTTGTCCAGTAGCTACTAAGGTGTTTCAATTATTTGTCCTGTTGTGGAGACCTGCGTATATCCTTTCAACACTTGTTCTAATGCGCACAGACCACCACAATTTGGATAATTGTAATGTACCCATTTCAGATTTTATTCTAAAGGCAGAATCTCTCTCCGGACAAATGGCAACAAAAACAGATACAGACTTAAGGGGGGACCATGAGAAAACATTAAACCTGAAAATGCCTGAAAGTTTCGCATTTATAAAACCGCTGTGGGTAATCACGTTTTTCAATCTCTACGTCCACTATTAACAAAAAGCTTTATTTTTTTGGACATAATAGCCTCGTAGATTTCTCTGAGCGATTATGTGTGACAATAGTGTCTCTCAAGCTCCTTCAAAAACACAATTACCTGGCATCTAGGAATGCATGGTGGAATGTGAAGTCTCTTTGCAACCCATTTCCTACAAAAATCTGTACAAGTACATCTTTAGTGGTAGTCGAGGTAGGGAACTGAAATTGTGTAAATATGCTCCTAGAAAAAAAGCATTTTCGCTTTTTAAGTTATGTTCGCTTTTTAAGTATATAATTATGAAACCTTGTTGCACATTATATCCCCAGGCCCCTAGAGGGAGGTAAAAAAAAAAAAACTTTGCCTTTAACCTCGAGGTCGACTACTTGGAGGGGTAGTAGCTCGGGCGAAAGAGATGGAGATTCTATTAGGTTTTTGCAGGGGGACCGTTTTGTTGCACATCGCTCTGAAAGAGTGTAGCTCGCATTTACATGTCTTAGGCGCCCTGTGTGGTCTTTGTCTGGAGCTTGTAGCTGTTCAGAACGACTTGTTGGAAGCGCGTGTGCTCTCACCCAGTTCTTTTAACACATTGTGCAACTCCCGACGAGTCCTCCCAGCTTTATGGCGGGCGGGTCTGACTGAGCCCCAAGCAATTAGACGCTAATCTCAAGGCAATCATATTTGATTTAGGGGTTTATGCATCTTACTCGGGGTTGTTTACGTGGATTCAGAATGTCCTCGTGCATTTTACTAAATATTAGCCATCGGAGCCGTTAGTTGGAAAAGATTGCAATACTCCATGCAAAGCCACTTCGGGGTCTGAAGGAGGATATTTCCCGCAGTTCTCACAACGTTGTTATTGTCATGTCAAAATTATAGGGAAAAAAAGAGATTTCAAAACAATACAGTATCAAACAAAAATGCATGAAGTTCTGATCCATAATATGACATTTATTGGGAGTACTTTATTGGGAGAATAGTTCACCAATTATGGAAACCTTAAACAGGCACAGAATGACTAAATTGTTAAGAATTAAGTGATTTTTAATTTTAAATGCACAGTCATACAACGTGGGTCGCATGTAACTACAGTGGTATTTATTTACTACAACGTATTTTCCTAAACCCAGCACAGCCATTGGAGCTATTACATTTCCCATTATATTCCAGCATAAAATTAAATTAAATTCACTGGATTATATCCAGTCTCGTGCCAGGCCAATTTCATAGGAGAAAGTTAAAGTTGGGGTTCGTATATATATATATATATATATATATATATATATATATATATATATATATATATATATATATATATATATATATATATATACACACATACATATATATAGGATCAATTGCATTTGGTATACGCTAATTTAGATATGCAGACTATAGGACATCTGTGTGAATGCTAATCTCTTCAACTGAAAACCGAGACCGGTTCGCAAATCAAGACAAATTAAACTGTCTAGGCTATGATAGAGGGAGCGTTTCCGTTAGCTCAAGATCAAGTGGACCCGCTCCATTTTCTCATTTATTGACACCCTACAAAAGTACAAGGGAGAAACATGTAGCCTATTTATATCCATGTAGGACTTCTTACTGCAAGCAGCACAGAGCTGCTACGTTACTGGAGATAACCCTATTGTTTTTATATTGCAGCATATCGCCCTCAGAATTAATTACGCTGTCACAATCATTTTAAAACGTGGTATAAAACTGTATATATAGTAAAATGGAACTTTCTAACCGCCGGAGGCCTATATAGTTCACATTTCAGGCTCCTATGACGACAAAAATATCAACATCGATTGCGTAAAGATGAAAGGGTCACGCGTGTTGCTGTCCAAGGTGCTGAAGTAGATGCCACGAGATTCCAAAGATCCATACCAGTATCAATAAAGCGTCACCTAGTGTAGAGCACGCGCCTTGTGTGCCTGCAAGATGTACACTTGAGACTAGGCCATCCATGATGTGAAATCAAAAGATACACCAAAGACGACCAACAATAAAGGTCCTAGTCCCCGACAGGTTAGGTTAGGTTTAGCATACTCACCTTGCCTCACCTAGGTTTGCACTTGTTTACAAGCTTCATTGTAAACCCTGTGCGTTGTATACCTTCAATGTTGCAAAGTTTGGTCCTTTCTACTGTGATGGGGAGATGGGGGGAGCATGATTGATAAAACGTCATTTTAAGAAACAGCAGTGGAAATGACTATATGAGGTCACATTAACTGAGATTTTTTTGTAAAATCAAAATGCAGCGCAGGAACGGAGCTCGGCGCACAGTGTAATACAGGCGTGTAGCCTCACCCATATAAAACCAGTACCTCATTCCATCTTGTCAAAACCTTTTGGAGCAAAAAAAAAGCATGTCATGTTTAGATTCGCTTCTATCATTTTATGCCGCTACAGTCGTGCATTATTTTGGAGACTGGCTTAACAGTGTGTTAAAACTCTAGTGTTTATTAGCCGACGTCTTTACACATCTCAGAATATATTTATGCATAAATCTAATCCAAGTTGTTTTAGTATGTTAATAATTTAGGCACCATTGTCTTGTCCGTCCTTATAACAGCAGCCTAATAATAAAACTGATATTACAATGACATTTATTATTGTATAATGCATTTTGTTTTGGAAACCAAAAGCGTATAGACACAGCAACTGGGATAAAACCTTTCAATTTTTTCAGAACAGGTAAGGTTTACACAAGTACAACGATCTCCAATATGTTCTGTTTGTCGGCTTCCACAATTTTCCCTTATTTTTACTTCCCAGAATTACTCAGGACATCTAGAGACTTACAGACGAAAGCTCTATTCTGCAGGAGACGTAAGCGTGCATTCCTTAATGTGCATGACAAATGGTGCAATTACACTTCAACTGCAATCACCTCCTTTGGTAAATCTCATTGTCAACTGGTAGCAAAAATACATTTAATTGTTCTTCATTTATCCAGTTCTTTGGACCATTGTGCCGGTAGCGCAGGCGAGGGTCATTTGGAAAGTAAAATGCTTAGCATGCAAAGCAGAATACAAGATACCGAAATACTTGACCTTTCAGTGCAATTGTCGAAGCGGCGAAATGCAGTGCTTTCAGTCGGACTGAATGGAGCCTTTTACCCTTGGAACAAAACAATTCCATACCGTACTGTTCGTTTTATTTGGTTTTGTGCCTTTGACTTAATATTTTTATTCAGTGTATGGCTGACTATGACTTATCATTCTGAACGTACTGAGAAAAATAAATATAAATTGGAACGTACAAAATTATAATTAATAACAAATGAAAAGGTAGGAATGTGTAAACCCTGTTATATATGTGTGGGTTGTGTAGACTGTATGTTGGTTGAATGGTTGACTGAATGGTTAACACGTTTCATCTAAACTTTCGACAAAAATAATAAAAACACACAACACCTTGTTCATGGTGATATCTTTTTTATAAAGATCTAGCTGGGGTTTCTCCATTTATAAAGCAACAACCGTAAGCTCTACACAAACCACTTATTTCCACTGCGAGAAGAGGGTTTAGTTTGGCCGAGGTCTTTGTGGGTCTCGGAGGCCTCACAATCAGTGGAGCAGCGGACACGAGCAGCATGCCAATCACGGAGCCTCATTGATATGGGGGATGAATTAGCCACATGCCTCTAAGAGCTACAGCCTGTTTCACAGAGCGCACAACTGAGCGAGTGCAGCAGAGCAGGATTTGGGGTAGCCATGTCTGGAGAGGACATATGGCGGAAAGGCACATATTCTGGGATATTCCATACATAATCACACACGAAGTTTGTCATCAGTTGAAGTCATACTTTTTTTACACACACACACACACACACACACCTGAAGCAGTATAACATATATTAGTCTATGTGACACTGGTGGAGTGCGCCGGCTAACAGGGTCTCTGGCTGGCAAGAGGCGCTCCTGCCTGGCCTTGTAGCTACATGTATCAGCGGGAGTCTTTTCGTAGTCACCGAACCATTACTAACCGTGTTAACACCAGAGCCCCATTTAAACGGCGCGTAATCGCCGCACTTCGCCGTCTTCCTGATCAACTTTTCACCTTACTTTAGAATGTGGTTGATTAGACACGCGTGTCGACAGAGAAACCTTCTCATTAAAATTGCATATATTTCAAACCAGCAGATTTAGCATAATGGACCATAATTATACGAGTTTGCAACCACCTACTGGGCTACTGTCGGACTGAACAACGGGCTTACTGAACTGGATAAATGCATTTACTGAGGCTGCAATGAATCCTCTCCGGGCCCGGCCATGGTCAACAGAGAAAACAAGAAAGATGTGTTAATGCTGAAATAAATGAATGGACTGCGACAGCGGCGCTGGGATACACGCCATCAGGGCTTGGGGAGCTTGTCTCATGAGACCCCAGGAGCGCAGCCTGGATAAGCTATCCTAACAGGAATTGAGTTGATGTTAAGACGTTTTTCCTGAGATAAACATATGCAAGAGAAACACTGACTTTACTGAGTATATGACCTTAAGGCAGATTTTAAAATCTGCATCCCCAAACAACTTGCCCAACCTCGAAAGTCTTGATGGGCATGGTGTGCGACCAATTACGCAATACTTTCTAGCAAAATATATACTGCAGTTCAAAGAAAGCCTACATGGAAAGGCTGTAAAATGATGCGTGGCGTTTTACATGCAATCAAGAATCCTTATTTTTTTCGACTCCTTACACCTGACCTGACACTTAATGATCCCGACTTCGAAGCCATTTTAAGTAGGCCTATAGCCGATAAATACGCCGTGATGAGAGAGCAAATAACCTGCATCTAGTTAACTCACCAGCAAAAAAGGCAAAATCACCGACACACAAATGGCCAAAGGTTTGGCAAGACTCGGTGGGGAGTAGGACCTGTTGAGATTTTTTTTGTACCAGAATCAGGGGGAGGAATGCTATTTCCCCTCTCATAAAATATGTCATTACGGAGAATTCATGCAATACAAAAGGGAAGCGAAGTCAAAAATTGCCCCACTGTTGTTTGGTAATTATATAGTTTGCCCGGGCAGCGGGCCGTCTCCCTCATAGGCAGGTGGCAAGTCCATCATGCAAATAGCTTGGGGTGCTGCCATAATTAGCCGGTGCGCGTAACCCAAATTAACAATTAGCTAACATGCAATTCTGTGTTTCCTCGGTTCACAGTTCACTGTTGTTTGGTCAGTGCGTTTACTAATGTAGGCGTAACGTCATACAGAAGCGTACAGCGAATTTGTGCACTATTCGTGGAAATCTTGAACGGTTAGTTTAGTGGTAAGAGGGTAAAAGGTATAAAGATATGCCTACTGTAGGTTATGCTTGAGTTGGGATCGTTTTAGGCGACTTATGGCCTACATAGTCGAAACAAATGGAAACGCTGTAACTTGATATTAACAAAAATACTGTGGTGAAATATGCCTTCATACTGATAGGCTAAACAGTAGTGCCTATAGTAGCATCTACTGATCAGGCTAACCGACGAAAGGCTGTTTACTCATCTGATCCAAACGGAAACAAGACGATTCTGTTCTGTTGCCGTGGCGTATAACATCTCGCCGACTGAAAGACCTCATGCTGAGCGCAAAGGTCCTGCTATTCTAACCCCCATCACTGATCCCCTGTGCAGCCGGCCTCCTAAATGCCGCCGCCGCTGACCGCCCCAATCATGGCCACCCATCCTCGCATTATCCCGCACGCTGCCCTCCGACATGACATGGGAACAAAGTAGACATTAGGCCAAATTAAAGTCTGGGATGGGAGTAATCAGTAACCCTTTATCGGTTAATGAGGGGAAACACATGCAAGGCGATACACCCACAAGCTGATCAATAGCGATCTCGGACAAAGCAGGCTCCGCAACCAAAAAGGGACATGCAAATCAATTAGAGCCGGTTGTATGCTTTAAGATCGCTCAGTCTATCCCAGGCAATTACATGTTCATTAAAGCTGATTTAACGGGAATGCTAAAGAAACAACAGTTGTCTGTTGCTTGTCTACACAACTAGACGGACAGCCCCTGCTCATTGGCGACGTGCCATCTCGATTTTCAGTCAATCCCAAAGCTGGATAATGGTAAGCAAAATTACTAGAGCTGTCCTGCTGCTACAATGCAAACACTGGTTGGAGATGCCCAGTATGACTAAACATGTAGCCTAATGAAACATTGTGAACGATCCATGATGTTAAGGCCCACATTTAAATTATTAATTAAAATTCTACAGGCCTACTGAAAATCTTAGCCCTACACAACCCAAAGAATAAATATCACTGCCCTTTATGTGAATTATGTGCACATCTGTTAATGTCCACAACCACATGGCTGTGTTTGGTACTTGGTAATTCATTTCAAAGAACAATCAACAATGAAGGGCCTACATTTATTTCACAGCTTGTCCAATCAGCTTTGGAACTGCCGAGCCTGTGATTTATACTATTACAGTCATGTAATGTAATCATGTTAATAAAATAGCCATATATGCAGCTATACTTATTTAACGCTGAGACTAACTCATTTTTGTTATACTTGTAAAATGTGCCTCTATTCTTGGGCTGTATTGGTCATAGTCTTCTTATTTAAAAGCACCAAACTGGACTTCATGACAAGTTTATGAAAACTAGACCAGGGAGTAAATAATAGTAGCAAGTCTCTATGAATCATCTGGACCCAGGAAGCCTATCTACAATGGAATGGGTCATGTTGGGACAAAACATTCTCCTTCCAAAACACAATGCTATGCAAAAGAAAAGGCATGTTTTTTTTTGAACATTCATCTACAACAACAGTCAGGCTTGTTTAATTTAAAGTCACCCTTGAGTGTCATATTTCATTTGCCAGTCAAAACATACATGCAACCATACAAACCCTCAGAGTTTAAGCCCCTCAAATCTCTGATGCATTAATTTCAAAATCTGGCTCTTCTGATGGTAATGTGATTCATCAGTCAGTTATAGTCAGAGGTGAACACCCCCCCCCCCCACCACCAACAAAAAAGCACTTTAGCTGCTGTCCCCATCGGCCAGGTTTTTTTTTTGGGGGGGGCTTGGGAGGGGTCACATGGAAACATGACAGTGTGTGAAGGACAGATCAAATCTTTCCATCAGCTACACACCTTACACCAACCTTATACCCACCACCCCCACCCATCTACACACACACACACACACGCACACACACAGACACACACACACACACACATGCCACAACCTCCCCTCCAGCAAGTCCCTGTTAGCTTCTCAGCGCAGGCCCATGACATGCTGTGTTTTGGCAGGAAATCAATAAAGGGGAAAATCTCCTCTAATCATCTGTACATTTACCATCACAATCAACAATCAAAGCTAAGACCTGGGTCTTTATTTGTGGGCCCAGGCTGCCCAATTTTCCCCCTGTGAAAGGCAGGCTAAATTAGAACCCTTGGTTCCTGTTAGCAGCTCTTAATGCCTCTGATTTGTGAACTACTAAATGAGGTTATGTAAATTGATCCAGAGAGCAGACAGGGGACCCCAGGTGACAGGTGCAGCCAGCCTAAAGTGTGCGTGCGTGTGTGTGTGTGCGTGTGTGTGTGTGTGTGTCAGAGAGAGTGAGTATGTGTGTGTATGCATCAGAGATAGCATTTGTGAGTAGCAGACAGACAGAGAGAGAGCATCAGAGAGAGAGAAAGGGAGAGAGGGAAAGAGAGACTGTGTGTGTGTGTGTGTGTGTGTGTGTGTGTGTGTGTGTGTGTGTGTGTGTGTGTGTGTGTGTGTGTGTGTGTGTGTGTGCGCGCGCATGTGCGCGTGTGCGTGTGTGTGTATGTGTGTGTGTGTAAGAAGGTGACAAGGAGGACTGCAAAATCTGAGTAAAAAAAAAGAATCTTAGGGAGATATTAGCCCCATTCCCATTCCTTTAAACTGGCAACCACAATTTATTTTTATTCTTTTCTTAACAAAACTGTAAATTTACCAGAGGTGACAAAAAGTAAAAGAAAGAAGGTTCAGAAAGTAGAAATCCTGCCTCAAATTAGATCCAACCAGCTTTGAATCAGATGACCGTAATGAGCAATCAAGACGGGTAGATCAGCTACTCAGTGATGTCACCTGTGTTAGAAGGAAAATGTGGCAGGGTTTTTACTTTCTGAACCTACTCTATTCTACTTTCTGACACCTCTGAAATTTACACTTAATCTATGTCTCTACATTAAAAAAATACGGGCAGAAAAATATCTCTACAACAGATATGTCCACACCAGTCCTTATTTTTAATGTGAAGTATACAGCTGTCTAATGCACTGTTCTGCTGTATCCTGATCCACTATATTATTCTCATTCAGGCTCCTGGTAAATATCTTGCAGCAGGGACAGTGTGCAGCAAAAGAGAGAATACTTTCCTCTACTAGTTTCTATTGCCTATGCCAGGGACCATTCTCTGCATGTGTCTACTTTACTGCATTCCTATGTGGTCTAATATTGTACAGTTCACTGGGACAGAGGCTGCTTCACACCCCTGCTACATAAACAATGACAGTGAAATATGGTCTCAAAATATCCACAATGTACTTGATAATATATGTGTAGGACTGCAGTTGTAGGACTTGCCTCTCTTTCACTTTTTGTCACAGTCTAGTCCAGATTTGGTTGGGTCTGGTCTCTTGCAGCCTGTAAATGGGAGAGATTTCAGTTTTAGACAGAGGAAATGACAATGACTGTTACTTTAGAACCATCGTTATATTGAGAACATTTTTTACAAAAAGTTATATGTAATATTTTTTACATACCATGACAAATAATTCATAACATGGTGCAAGTATAGCATCATATGATCTTAAAAAAATGATTTTATTATGAAAAGGTAATTAAAACTATGACCAATTTGACATCTACGTTTCCTACAGTCTCCTAAATAGAAATATTGGCTGGTCTTGGTTTACAAAAACATTTATATATTAACAAAAACATAAAAAAAACTTTGCTTATATTGGGTTGTATCAGCATCTTTCCATCTGCTATAAAAAGCCTTTGAAAATAAAACCATAATTTGAACACTGTGAAAGACATATGAATATTTACTGTTCCCCTTTCAACAGCAACAGCAGCACATTATTTAGTCAATACTGAATAAGAGCTGAAATAGGTGTTGGTAAATTAAGCAAAATATGGATATTTTGTATCATTTTGAGAGCATGTAGTCTGTAGCAACAATATCTTTTAGACTACCCCAGCCTTTACTGTCCAGTCCAAGTGAACGCCTGTGTCATTCACATTCATTTAATTTTTGTATTTTGATGTTTAGAGTAATTTTCACACCGACACAAGTAAGTGCACTATCTGAAATGGATTAGCATCTATACTATCAACAATCTCTCAAAACTTGTGAGAGGCTTCAGTTCTTCAAGATTAGTCGTTAGGACATTTGCTATTCGTAATTAGTCATTGCCCTTAGCCTAACAGATAAGTTCCCAGCTTGCCCAATATTACTGGGTACATCTACCCAGTACATTCCAATATTAATTTATACACATACCATTCATTGACACGAAGTGTGTTGTCGTCACGTCTAAATTATTAATAAGACTCTTTATAACACTACATTTGAACGCTAGTGCATAATTTAAGACCTTCCAGAATTCACTAACCGGTTTCTCAACAAGGTAACTTGCCAAGGACTGTCTTAAGTCTTTGAAAACAACTGGGCCCTTTTTAGTGAAAGCTACCCATGGAAGACCTGCTGAGAATATCATGGTGATCTCAATATCTTTTTGTTTCACGAACTACTTGAAGAAAGCGACCAAACTCAAAGGACAGCAATACAATTTAAAAATACCTCACGTATATCCGCTTAATGCATGCTACAATTTCAACACATAACTTACCCTCCGAGTGGCTAGGCCTACGTTAGCTTAGCAAGCATGTAAGACTTCAGTGCTCTGTTACAGGTTTGGTACAATGTAGCCTTGCTTGCACTTTTCGTAACAGCGCAGTTCAGTTTTAAAGAAACAGTTACCATGCAGCTGTAACAACTAACAGCACTATAATACCTAGAAAGTATTTAATATTTAACGACATTATGGTGATAGGTGCACGTGCACAGGAAATGAGGTCAAGCAAACAACGCCTGCATTTTTCAGTAGGCTATTTCAGTATTTTCAACAGTGAATTTGTTCACACATTGTGTCAAAGTTTCATACATAACTGAATACATTTTTTCATATTCATGAGTAATTTCCAAGTAAATATAAAGAAAATGCAAAATTTGTTTTGGTTTGGAATAACCACATTGTAGACATAAATGTGATACATTTGAAAACAAAACAAAAATGTTTTTGTCTGTTTACAACATAATTGCTGAAATAACTATTAATTGCTCAAAACATAACTTCCTTGTTATATATTTTTTGTCCATGGCCATGAAAATAATGGTTATCTGCAACAGTTGTTTCAGTAACATGTAAAACATGTGTTGTTCTAATTTTATTATTATGTGAAAGGGACAACATTCTACCTTGTTTAGAGCAATACTTATTTTGCAGTGTATCCGTCAAAGACAACCCCACCCCCTGCAGACATATTCACTCAGTCTCTTACTTATACACAGACAAACCGTTTTGCTCACACACACACATTCAATCTCATGAGTGCTCCTATGGCTTTTGAGCATTGTCAGTCAGTATAGTTGATGTGTAGCCTAAAGGATATCCCATAAGTTGGACGCATCATAATTTTAATAGATTTTTTGTTATGTTGCAGGTAATTTATTTCACTGAATAGTGTAGAGACAGTTCAAGTTATTTTTGTGTGTGACACAATGGTAGATACTTTGAATATGTTATGTTATATTTATTACGTAAATGTATGTAATATATTTAAGGAATACTTAATAACTGTATTGTTTTTTTCCTATGGGTCCAGAATATGTCGGCCAAGTGTCTTCCTCTTTTGATCTGATGGTCATGGAAGTCAATGTGACTGTGTCCAAATCAAATCTTACCCCCAAAAGCATCAAATGTTCGACCTCTCTAAATCATTTTTAGGCCAACCTCAGACATTACCATCCATCACTGGACGTTCACAAGTAAAAGAATGATGGTAGACAGCTTCCTAATTATGAGCTTTTCCACTTGGGCAATTCAAGAAAACATATCCTGATCTTTTTCTTTTCTTTATTTCTCCCATTCTTTTCTTCGCTGCTGATTTGACGTGTAAGACAAGGGCTGGAGGACAGCCTGACGACAGCCCTGGCTCTTGAGACCGACCAGCCAGGTGACTGAGAAAAAGTAGCGTGTGGGAATAACAGAGCGACAGGCTGTCATGTCAAAAGATGTCAAGTGTTACAGTTCCCTTCTCCTGGCAGAATTAACACCCCCTGACCCCCCACCCACCCCCACCCCCAAAAAACTCAAAATGATGGGCACTGAAAGGATTGTCTCCTTAAAAACCCTTTCCCAGAAAAAGAAATCCCTTCCTAAAATGATTAACCTCAGAGTTGGACACTATGGAGTTCAATGTGGAGTGGCACGCCTTTGTCACTGCAAGTAATTGTTCTTTTTTTCTGTTGTTGCCTTCATCAGTCTCGGCTCATTATAGAAAACGAGAGGGGGAAAAAATGAATGAATGGAGTCAGAGAATTTTCCCACAGTCCCTTAGTATGCAGACATACTGCATTGTGGGCCAGTTTCCAGTTCCCAATGTCCCCACACTTTTGTCTGACAGATGGACAGCATTGGACAAAAAAAAAAAACGGAGTTGGCTGTCTGTCATAATGTGCTTCACAGGTAAAGGAGCACAATAAAATGCTCAAGGAAACACATTCTGAATAGGTAGCCTATGTATAGGAACAAATACAAAATAAACCAGACCTCAAACTTTACCACAGATCTTTTTATTCATATGTTAACACAGGTCAGGTTTATGCCACAGCAACATAGTTATAGTGGCAGTTCGAAGGGTCCTTTAATAAATGCCAGATAACCTATTTACCTCTAGAAAAGGGGGCCAAAGGAGACTGCTACACAACGTGATGTGTTCACAAATTTTACATGAATGTCGGTCAGGAAATATGGAGAAGTAAATAAGTCTAAAAATAGTACTGCGATAGCACTGTGGTTGTGCCTACCACTGCAGTACTCACAGTCATGCAAGTGCTGAGTTCATCTATGCACAATGTCCTAATATCTGCACCACTTCATTCAAACACAGCAAATGTGAATTCTGAACAGAAGTACTCCCATACGTACTGGCTGTCCACCGATTTATGCCAACCATTTTTTTTTCAAGAGGTTACTAATGAAAGCCAAGCAACACAAAACACATCATGTTCCCCACACTTCACTTTAGCCTAGTGTTTCACCAGTGCCTAACCATGTAATGTAATTTTTAGCTTGGGCATGTACATAGTGTAAAAATAAGATTTAATTCATAGTTGACATTGCTATTGAGTTTGGAAAACTGTAATATATATATATTTCTTTTGGGAAAAAAATCTATATATTTTTGCCTACAAAACGGATTCAGTAATTGAAATCCCAAGTTACCCACATAGATGTCTCCCTACTTTAAAGTTACCATTAATGGCACCCAGAGTGGCTATGAACACCAACTTTGCCCTCTGTTCTTAGACAATTTCAGCAGACTTGAAGAGTCTGGCTGAGAGAGAGACAAAGGCCCCAGAGGAGCAGAAAGAAGCTTCATCAAGCCATGCTGCTGAGGTGGCTGCCAAGAGTGTGGAAGTGATGGTTGTGGACTCTCACCAGCCTGTACATGTATCCCAGTGCCCAGCTAGCCAGCAGTACCAGAACCAACCTCCTAAAAAAAAGGCAGAAGATCATTTTGTGCAGATCAAGGCCGGTAAGGCAGAGGTGAGTCTTTCTGGTCGTGTGGTTAGCCATATGATTGTGGGTGATGCAGAGCGTGTGGGTGATTTCTTTTCTCTCTTTTTTTTTTAAGTGCGAGAGAGAGCTCAGTAAACCACATTTCAAAACTGATGCCAAAGGCTTTTCACTAATTAATAACCATACGTAGAGTAGAGTAGAGTAGAGTAGAGTAGAGTAGAGTTACTTAATCGATCCCAAAGGAAATTAAGGTAACTAGCAGCATACACATAATACACATTGCAAAACAGATCAAACATATTGCACACATCTGCATTCATACAACATTCACTGAACTGGGGAAAAAAACAGTCAAAATACTAAACATTTGTCATGTGTCATCTTCTGTCATGTGTGAATAATCCCATCACCATACTTTTTTTTCAGCCTATTCATTGTAGCTGCCTGTTACAATGCACAGTGTGTATTCACAAATGCTAGGCTTACACATGATCACTTGTCCAACTCTTATGCAGCCTCAGGGTGCACTCCCACACAATGTACACAGTCATATACTAATCTAATAATAAAATAATTCACACAAACATGTATGGACCAAAGATGAGCATTGCATGTAACCATGGCCTTACGACCTGTCAGAAGAAAGCAAAGTCACGAAGATCAGTAGATAGGTATATGCTATTAGATGTTAAAGCAAAAGGTTTTTGATTCACAGACATTCTATTGTAAATAATATGTTGTCATAACCCTGTATGTATTACGAAGTGTACAACCACACTATAACACAACTCCTAAAGATGTTAGACCATCGCATCAGATCCATTCAGGATTGCATTTATACAAATAGCCTGTGAATGCAACTACTGACCAAGGTAATCTAAACCAATTCTGCTGATCTGACAGGCATTTACTGTACTAAAACATACACAAGCCACAGCACAGGAAACATGACACATAGCACTACCCCAAAAACCATGGAAGACATGCTTTCTTCAGTTTGTGGCCTGAAATAATGTCATTCCCTGGAACAGTTTCTTTGCGCAGCCCAACACATGCACAAAAAAATAATACAGGAATTATGCTCTTCAGTTATATTGTTTAGACTCCATACATACAATACTGCCTGGTACACCAGCCCCCTGTACTAAGCTGCATTTCATACAGAGGGTCTGGCTGTGCTTCAGTTGACATGGTTGTCTCAGGCAGAATCCTGCCTGACCAGTCAGTGAACAGAGGGAGTGTTTGTGAGCATTGATGTTGACTTTGTGCGCAACATTTGAATTGTAGTGCATAGGCAGGTTTATAGCCAGGCTAACTGCATACGTCACAACCAGACGTTAGCGGATCCAATCGTTTTAAACTTCAGCAGAGTCTACACCTCCAGGAAAAAACTGTTCTCTGATTGGTCAGGCAAAATTCTCATTCCATGTCGATGGAAGCACAGCCAGACCCTCTGTACAAAATGTAGTGTAGTACAAGGGGCTGGTTTACAAGGCTACATGCAATAACCCATCTTCCAGAAGACTGATACAAATTCTCTGTGTGGTATGCTGAAGGATCTACGAATAGGATCGTCTTTGCCTCTCTGTTAAATTGTAACCATCATAAAACACATCTGCTGTGCATTGTTTGGTAAGAAAGGGACTCGCACCAACATATTATTATGACCACTGCACAGGTGCATAGGTTTTCATAGCATGTGTCTTTACCCAAACCTTGTTAAGACAGTTAAAACTACCAAGCTCGTTTATGATGACTGATGTGGAAGTCAACTGATGTGTTGGTATTAATGCTGACAATGTCTTGGGTGCACAGCTTATTACTCATAATAGTTAGGACTGTGATATTCAAATGTTATGTATGTATGTATGTATGTATGTATGTATGTATGTATGTATGTATGTATGTATGTACATTTTAATCCACTTAAAACAGTGCATGTTCTTACATTTTAGATGGTTCATTTTTGAACATGAGTTCATGCAAGTGCATTTCCATCGGCACAACACAACAATGTTAACGAATAACATGTAGTGGTGGTCCCAATGATACAAAATGACTGTGTATACATTTCCCCCCACAAAATGATCAAGAAAAAGAAACTGCAAAAATAAAAATGAACGTGAAAAAATAATCATTACAGTCATTTTAGATCGTTTTTACTTCCATTTTAGATCAAATCAGTTTTATTTGTGACGTATGTACACTTCCGGTCCTTCACATAAACGCTCTCTAAAACAAGCCAATCAGTGCAACATGCGCTCCAACGGCGGAAATACAATGGCGGAAAAGAGAGGCATGAATGAAAGTGGTACATCGGAGTGTAAACAAGACACGAATACAAGCCAAATGTCTGTAGATGGAAAACCTGAAGCTACGTTCAGCGACAGTTTCACTGCACTTATCAGAGCGCTTGCAGACTTTGGTTCAGAGGTTTGTCGAAATGGTTTTCATTGTGTAGTATCTGTGGCATGTAGCCCGAGTGGCTAGGTGGTTAGCTTGTGGCTGGTGGACAACGTTGTTACAATTTACAAACTAGTCACGTCAAGCATACACTCTGTTAGGTTTTTGTTATCATCGTTTGCATCATTTTAACAATTGTCAAACTGTAAATTATTAAGTTGTATCCAGCTTGAGCTAATGATACGCTTCGTAATGTTGCTCTGGTAGCATATTGGAAACTTGTTATTATGGTAAACATAGGCTACGGTCTGTGCACATTTGGCTATCTTCGTTTGTGTTTCAAGGGAGGCTTTACTCTCTCCTTGAAGCACAATACAACCCAAGCATGCTATCATTTGTCAGTTGTTTGTTGAAGAGCGTATAAAGCAATATAAAGCGTAAAAGCAACTTCACCCTTCCCAGCTTAAGGTTGAACCAACCGTGTTGAGCATCAGCGCCGATGTAAGCTGCGCTGATGTCCAGACTCTTCAGCCATCCCACATCTATGCCTGCCTACGACGACATATAGCAGCGCTTCAGGTAATATTCGTAGTCTTCCGAGAATGCACCCCTTTTGACCAAATG
Organism: Coilia nasus; assembly: GCA_027475355.1. Lineage (NCBI taxonomy): Eukaryota > Metazoa > Chordata > Actinopteri > Clupeiformes > Engraulidae > Coilia > Coilia nasus. Next base: position 17,684,732 of record CM050205.1, read on the forward strand.
TCTTTCTTTTGGTTATTGTGTGAAAAAAAATCTATATATTTTTGCCTACAAAACGGATTCAGTAATTGAAATCCCAAGTTACCCACATAGATGTTTCCCTACTTTAAAGTTACCATTAATGGCACCCAGAGTGGCTATGAACACCAACTTTGCCCTCTGTTCTTAGACAATTTCAGCAGACTTGAAGAGTCTGGCTGAGAGAGAGACAAAGGCCCCAGAGGAGCAGAAAGAAGCTTCATCAAGCCATGCTGCTGAGGTGGCTGCCAAGAGTGTGGAAGTGATGGTTGTGGACTCTCACCAGCCTGTACATGTATCCCAGTGCCCAGCTAGCCAGCAGTACCAGAACCAACCTCCTAAAACAAAGGCAGAAGATCATTTTGTGCAGATCAAGGCCGGTAAGGCAGAGGTGAGTCTTTCTGGTCGTGTGGTTAGCCATATGATTGTGGGTGATGCAGAGCCTCTGTTTTACTACTTAGCTGACGCTCTTATCCAGAGCGACTTACAGTCATTTACAGGTTTTCAGCTACAGTCCCTAGAGCAGTGTGGGGTTAGATGCCTTGCTCAAGGGCATTTCATCCATGGGTAGGGTGTGATTTGAACCTGCGACTCTCCAGTCCCAAGACCAGCTCCCTAACCACTAGACCACAGCTGCATTGTTTTAAGTTAGTGACATAGGTGTCATTTTCATAACTGATTGATTTCTGAGGTTTCACTTTTAGATTTTAGTGGGAGTTCTTAAAACTTCTGGTGGAGGCTAGGGGCATCATATATGTTTGATGCTGCTATACCACTTTATCAGAGTCACTTGCTCTTTTGCTTTCTTGTGGCATTGAGTGACTACGACACACTTTTCTCATTCTGTCTAAAAATATCTATGTATCATATACTGCCAATGAGCTTAGAAGTATTGGTATATCAGCTTTAGTTCATATTAAATGTAGCCTAGCACATTATATTACACTTATCTGATGCTCTTATCCAGAGCGACTTACAGATATTTACAGGGTTTCAGTTACAGTCCCTGGAGCAGTGTGGGGTTAGATGCCTTGCTCAAGGGCATCTCAACCATGGGTAGGGTGAGATTCGAACCGGCAAGACCAAGTCCCTAACCACTACGCCACAGCTGCCCGGTGCACTAATGAAGCCTTTATATTGAGAATGTATTGATGCAATAAACCCAGGTGAAAGTGATGTTTTGTTGTCTGTGCTGCATGTGGGATTAAGCTCTCTCTCTCTCTCTCTCTCTCTCTCTCTCTCTCTCCCCCTCTCTGTCTCTGTACCACTCTGTCTCTTCTCTCTCTCTAACTATGCCGCTTTCATACTCTCATGCTCTTTTCAGATTGATAGGAGAATATCTGCCTTTATAGAGCGCAAGCAGCATGAGATCAATGAAAATAACGTGCGTGAGTTCTGCAACGTGATTGACTGTAATCAGGGTGAGTAGCCAGTGGGGTGATGGTGTGTGGGGGAAGGCACGGGATTGGGTGGGGTTATGCAGGGTGGGGATTTGTGTGTCAGGTTCCAGGGGGGCGTGGGATGTGTGTGTGTGTGTGTGTGTGTGTGTCTGTGCGCGCGCGTGCGTGCGTGCGTGCGTGCGTGCGTGCGTGTGTGCTTGTGTGTGTGTGTGTGTGTGTGTGTGCGCATGCGTGCATTTGTATTCATGAGGATTCAGCCGTGTGTGTGCATGCACAAAGATTCAGGTGTGTGTGCGTACGTGCAAGGATTCAGATGTTTGTGTGTGTGTGTGAGTGTGCACCCGCACGCGCATGTTGGTCAGAAATTGCCAATGTTTGGGAGAGTGGTGATTTGGCCGTGTGAGAGGTCATACTGAACTGCTGGGCGAGTGGGCTGAAATGAGCAGCAGATGAGGCGCCTTCTGCCCAGGCCACAGCTATTTTCTGTGTGTGTGTGTGGGTGGGTTGGGGGTACCAGGGAACATGTTTGTTTTTTTGTTCTTTTTTCTTTCAAATGGCACTCGACTGATAACAGGGCGAGGGTCGTTTGTAGTGTTGCAGACAAGAGTGTAGTTGGATGTGAGGGGGTGTCTGGAATGGAACTATTAAATTAATTTGCTGATGTGTGTGTAAATGTTTACTTTGCAGAAAACAGCTGTGCCAGAACAGACGCGGTTTTTACCCCATATCCTGGCTTTAAAAGTCACGTCAAAGGTATGCACAAATAACTTACCGGTTTTAAACTATAAGCATGCCTGCCTAACATGCCTTGCTCTTGTTTGAGCCCTGAACCATTTTATTTTAGGCAACGTTCATGACATTAGTCATTCAGAGGGACAATTTAGTAGGTAGCGCACAAGTGGGCATGGCTATGCCACTCTTTGATGCAGTCCTATCCTTTAGACACACTAAAGATTAGAATCTTATTAGTATGGCATGCTGGTTTTTGTGTAGCTTTGCATATATTGGTTTGTAAAAGTGAGAACAAAATAGATAAATACACATACAATATCTGAAAATATATAAAAAAACAAAGGTGAAAGGAGATTAAGTATACACGGGAGGATATGGGAAATGTACCCAGCCAAGACGATGACAAATGAAGGTAGGAAGAGAGGATGAGGAAAATCCATAAGTATGTTGTCAATAAAACCAGGGCATGTGTTGTTTTCAATAATAGCAGTAGATGTTATAGATTAAATTGTGTTTATCTATTGATGTTAAATATGGATTATTTGAATATAGCCTGAAAATGGAAGATTTTAAAGATCCCTTGAAACACCGCTTGGCATCTGGCAGAAACATGCAAACGTGAAATGAAAGTTTCTTTGGCAGACTGGAGCATACACTCACAATAACATGGATACTGAAAAATAAGGTTGACCACAAGACTGTTAGCATGGTGTGTTCTAGACTACATTTTCTCTATAGGCTGGTTTTTGGGTCCAAAGCAGGTTAGAATGCCTAAATAGTATGTGACTGAAATGTTCCTCTTGGGACCTGCACACGTTGCATGCATCACATTTCAGGACAAACTAGTTCTTCCAGGCAAGTTGCTGCTGTCTTCATTTTTTCAGAATAGCAATGCCATTACTGCAGACCACAGCTGCTATTGTAGACAAGTTTACCTTAGCCTCTTTGTTTTTTAACTATTGGCTTCTATGTATTTTAAACCAATGAAAAAAAACTTAGCCGGGTCAGTGGAAGCCCATGATCTAAAAGCAGTCTGAAAGGAAGGCTTTGAAAGAAACCTTTTGAGGACTTTTTTTAGTAAGCATATGTGACTGCATACGTATAATCAAAGTTCAGAGTAAACCAGAGGATGAAATGGCAGAGTGTCTGTCATTGCACCGGTGACTGAGTCTGCAAAGAATGTTTGTGTTTGCAGTCACACGGGTGCTGAACCCCTACGGACCGCAGGGGCGAATGGGAGGCGGACTGGAGCTCCGCGGGATTCATCAGGGTGGGCTGCACCGCAACTGCGGCCACCCTGCCATCGAGGAGCGGCTGCAGAACATGGAGGGCCACCTAAAGCTGCCCACAGGTCAGCCGCACACCACGACTTTCAGCATTTACATTACATTACACTTAGCAGATGTTTTTTTCCAAAGCCACTTACAAAAGGAGGACATAACAAGCTAACAGAGGTGTAGAGGAACACAGTAAACAAACTACACACATACACACAAGGAGATAGATGTGCCTTAATTAAGTTTCCCAGTGCAGAGACACTTCAGACACACACCCCTCCTACACAGACAGAATCATGCAAGCATGAGACACCTAGGTAAAGAGTTGGTTAGTAGAGATTTGTTTTTTAAGGAAGGGTAGCAGTCTTGGAAAAGAAGGGTCTTAACAAGCTTTTTAAAGGTCGAGAAGGATGTCGCTGCTCTTGTAGCGACTGGAGGGACAACGACAGAGAAAAATTTAGAGTGACGTCGCCTTCGTATAGCATTGAAGGGTCATATAGATTCCAACACCCTTATAATTCCTGACGGTAGCTGCACTTAAATTAAATTGCATAATGTTATGGAGAAGCATTTTCCCGTTAGGTATTCCCTCTTTGTGATACATATCTTTTCTGTACTTCAATGGAACCATGCCAGCGATGCCAAATGTACATTTTGACTAATTTTCCTATTTTAGCTATAACTTTTAAAGAAAAGTTGTAACACATACTTTGCAAAAAGTATCAGCTTAATCAGTACCGAGATATGTTCTTGTCATGATGCCAACTGACTTGCTAATCGGTTCCTTTTGACTTGTTAAACAATTACTTTTTGCTTTGCATGTTTTTTTCAGATCTTTGATATTGTATTAATATAATTTGTATATATTTTATGTTTTGTGTCTAAATTTCAACTCTGTGTAGGAAATACAATTCTTTGATTCATTATTTAGTGCCTGATAAGTGTTACCACACTTGCCATCTTTTTATACAGAACTGCAGTGAACGATCCATGATGGTCACAAACCCTTAATTAGCCATAATGGTTCACCTTGTAACTCTTCAAAGGTCTTTTACATTTACCCTCTCTTCCCCCCTCATGTCCCTTCCTCTTTTTTCCCTTTCTGTTTTTGCTCTCTCAATCTGTTTCTCTCCCTCTATCACTCTCTCTCTCTCTCTCTCTCTCTCTCTCTCTTTCTCTTCCCCCCCCCCCCCAGCCGGCCCAGTCCCTCTCAGCGTGTACCAGCGTCTTAAGAAGCTGGAGGATCGCATCCTGGAACTAGAGGGTCTCTCTCCAGAGTACTTCCAGTCCCTGGTGAGCAGTGGGGGGAGAGGGTGGTTGAGGGTGGGAGAGGGTCTCCAGAGTCCTTTCGCGGTGAGGGGTTGGGGGAGGGAGGTGTCAGACATTAGGGTAGTCTGGTCGCAGAGGACCTATCAGGCCCATCAAGGTATGTATTTTGGAGGAGGGTTTTTTTTTTTGCGTAAGACACAGTGCCAGGACAGTGAAAATATTTCGCCAGCTGCCGTACGCTGTTGTGACTAGTGTGGTGAGCGTGTGTGTGTCTGTACGTGTATGTATGTGTGTGTGTTTTCAGCCCCACTCGGCCAGAGCTGAGAGTTCTCCAAAGCCATTAAAAGGCGATATGAGTGATCCCCCCCCCCCCCTCCTCCTCTTCAGAATTTGTTATCCATGTCAGATTGTAGCCCATCAAAGTTAGCAGAGTAAGTGCCCTTCAGCCAACGCACACCTCCTCTCACTGACTGCCATTAGTTCACCGCTCAGCTGAGAGCTCGCTGATTTCCATGTCCTTTTAGTGTGAGAGAGAGAGAGAGAGAAAGAGAGAGAGAAAGAGAGAAAAAGAGAGAGAGAAAGAGAGAGAGAGAGAGTGTGTGTGTGTGTGAGAGGGAGGGCAAGAGAGCTAGAAACAGTACGATAAATTGACATCAGTGTCAGCATGCTGATCCTTAGTTACTTTGTTGAATCCCTTTACCAATGGGTGCAGTGTAAAATGTTCATGGTTCATCTATAGGCCAATGTGTACCCTGGCTTTGAGTAGGTTTGAACAACGAACGGATGTTGCAGGATTTGAAAACATACTTCTAAAACTTCTTGTGTTTGCTTGCTGACTACGTGTTCCTGGAAAAGATGACATAGTGCAAATCATCAGTGGACCAAGACAGCAAAACTTGAACAAGTCCTTTTTTATATACCCTCTTCTGTTAGCACAACAGAACATCTCCCATGCTGTTACAGTAATTTGGTTCCTAAATGCGCAAAATGCATTAGAGGACATTTTTTAAGCATTTTATATCTGGGATTTGATGAGGGCTGCATTTAGTGAGAAGAGGTTGCGTCAGAAATGTCTTCTGTTGGCATGGTTTTCCGGACAAGAATCGCTGCAGAGTACTTTGGAGATGGCTGTTTTTTGGCATTTTAACAAAATGCTGTGAACATATTGCTGCTTTTGACCTCCTTCTTGTTCCAAACCTTTAGTTCACACTGACCTGAAAATTGGAGGGAAGCTACATGCAATTTCTCTGCAAAAAAAAAAAAAACGTCTGGCAGATGAAATCATGGGTTACATCAAGCAAAATGACACATTTGTTTTGTAAACATAATTTCTGTACAAATTGGTTAATGTAATTTTAGTGGACTACCTGTGTTTGGGTTACTCTTTTGATTTATTTTATTTATTTATTTTTTCATTATTTTAAATAATGGGGTACTATTTATGCCCATTGATATGTCACTGCTCGCCTACCTATTAACAGGCAGAATAACAACACATTATGTAGGAGTTTTAGACAAACGAGCCATCTAGGTGACCTCTGGAGTGGTGAAATACTTAATTTATTCTTTCAAAGGTGATTTGATTTACGGCATGCTTTACAGCTGTAAATTTATAATCTTTGGCTAACTGTGCTTCTTTGTGTTTCCTTTTTATAGAGCTATGTACACAAAAGACCCAAAGCTTCTGGTTCACAGGTAAGAAAAGTGCAAGTCACAGAATTTACAGAGATTTACAGAGATGTACTCCACTGCAAATGTTTCATGCAGATATCAAATGGTCATACGAAGATGTGAATATGGTTAATTTGTGTATGATCCATTTGATAATATTTCAGTGATGCAGTTAGTATTACAGGAAAGAGCATTTGTCACACTGATGTTTGTATCCCACAGACCTATAGCCTGACAGAGCTGGATGAGAAGATCAATGCTGTAAGAAGTGCCCTCCTGAAGAAAGTGAGCGAGTACCAGCATTCCGACACTGGAGATTTCAGTTTCTGACCCCTTGTCTGTTTTTTTTTTTTTTTTTTTTGTTTTTTTTTTTGCAGGGCAGGGTCGCAGAGGGAAAGTAAAGTACTTTCACTTTAAAAACACTTCACAAAATCACCCCACTGCTCCCCTCTTTCACTCACCATCCCTCTGCACCCATTACCCATCCTGCACCGCACACTGCTGTATGTAGAGCTGTTAAATGGATGCTTCAAGTGACCTCAGCTTTGCACGGGTGAAAATAAATGTGTGACCATTTTGCATACAGTATTAATGAAGGTGTTCCTTTTTTTGCTGGTGTTTTGTAATTGTTCTCTTGTATTGGGAAAGCAACCTAGCTCTGAAATGTCAAATTATACCACCCTGAAGTCTCGTGCTCACTGTAAATAAACTTTCACAAAACGTGCAGTTTCTGGTTTGCCTGCTCTTACCTGTCTAACCCATCATTGGTGTTGATCTGTCATTTACCCACATTAGCAGCATCTGTTATTTCCTCAGCATAGGCAGTAGGCTATATAAATGGGCATGAGTAACGGATGAAGCAGCGGATTTATTCAACTACAATAATGTCATATGTTTACTATTATTCTAACCCAATAAATGAGGAAGACACACATGTATGCCTTGGGGTTGTTGTGAATTTCTGCTTATTTATTTCAAAAAAGACCAGTGCACATTTATTCTCGTGCCTTTTTTGTAATACGCTCTGTAAATGTCCCAGATTTGGCCAAAGGCTAGTATACATCTGAAGCCCCGGGCAGATTTATGCTATAATAAAATGAAAGAAGTAAAACAAGGAAAGAGAAGACAGACAAGTATATAGAAATGAAAACATGGCACTGGCACTACAGATCAGAGCCACCTGTGACTAAAATGCTGAACAAGGAAGTAGAAAACATGAGTTATGGGTGAGAGTGAGCAGTGCTTTGCGTCTGTATGCCATTACTTACTGATAACATTGCTCAGTGTATATGTGCAGGTCACTAGAGTGGGCTAAATCATATGTCATGGTATATATAAGTGTTAGGTGCTGACCTAAGAGATGAATCCCTTGATAAACTTCAATCCAGCTGCCTGGAAGCAAACAGCTTTATCACTGACCTCTCTGCAGTACTGGCTATTTACAGGAGTGCATAGCTACTGTCTGTGCGGTAAGAAATTAAACTAGAACTACACGTAGCTCACCAATGGCTTTTTAAAAAATAGGTTTGCATTGTCCTGCACTGATAAACTACAAAGTAATGCTTAAATACACCACATGTATAATAAAATTAATTAAATATCAGAATAAAATAAGAAAAATTATAATAAGTTGCTGTTTACTTCTGCCCTAATCTACTGCTTTCTACAAGGTAGGTTGATATTGTGATGTATATACACATGGCAAAAAATTATCCTTCTTAGCACATTTTTATGTATTCATTCCTGTAGAAAAATGGAAAATGTAAAGTGAAGTCTGATGGTGAATTCTGTAATTCTAGCCTCTTACTTCTATAGCTCCTAGCGAACAGTTGACTTTTTTTTAGCAGAAAGGACCAGAACGACCCCTTTTATTATGCTGCCTTTCCTATTTCACTCCAATGCCATTCGCAGATTTTCAGACTTTTCCAATCTGAAGGGTCATTAGCCACTAATTGACAGCCACTGCCAAAACATCTAAATTCCTCCCTGCCCCCATCTACCACCACCAGACAGAGCTGAAACTCTCCCTTTCACTACCTCCGTGCTCGCTCCTGCTACGTTTCCCTCACTTTTTAAAACCCAAATCTCAGCTTTTTACTTTAAAAAAAAGGGCCCGCAATGCACCCTGGGAGGCGAGCATTAGGCTAGGTAGTGCAACAATGCAAATGGGAGGAGGGGGCTGGGGCAATTGTTCCCGCCAGGCTTTTGTCTCAGCCCATTGTGTCACCTTGTGTACTTTAATGAGGACAAATTGGTTGGAGTGAAACAAATGGATTATGGGATGTGAATAAAGAGCTTTGTTCAGCAGGGGTTTGTCTCGCCGGGGTCCACTGTAACCTCTGGCCATTCAGCACGTCACACAGGCTACTAGGAAGGTGAAGTGCCACTCACTAAATATCTTGTTCTTTTTTGAAAATCTTTTGTGTGTGTGTGTGTCTGTGTGTGTGCATGTGCTTGCATGCGTGCACGTGTGCACGTGTGTATGTGTGTGTGTGTGTTATAATGTTTGTAAGGTTGTGTGTGTGTCAGGGCTACGCTCCCCCTGTGAAACCCCTGTGATGCGGTCTCTTTTGTGCGTGTGTGTGGGTGCATGTGTGTGTATGTGCTTGCGTGTGTGCATGCGTGCGTGCATGTGTGCATGTGTGTGTGCGTTATAGCATTTGTAAGGTTGTCTGTGTGTGTGTCAGGGCTACACGCCCCCTGAGGAGCCCCTGTGATGCGACCTGAGGCCTTTTTCGTTTCGGGTCTGAAGGCCAGGGTCACCGGGGGGTTGCTAGGGCAACGGGGGCAACTGCGACATCATGTCGTACTAATGCTCCCCAAGGACTGCAGCATGAAGTGCTGTGAGTATGTGCATGCGAGGACGGAGCAGGGTGGAAAAAAAATGTGACAAAGTGCCTCAAGCATTTTTCATACAGGCTTTCAAAACGTATTGATTGCAGGTTGTCACTGACTGAATTAACATGGGATTGGACTGATATTTTGATTGACGCTATGTCTGGGATAAGAGTCTCGTGGATGGGGAGACGTGAACAGGTGGTTGAGGCAGAGGGGCATGCCGCGCTTTAAGCCCATGGTGATTAACTCAGCCTGCCTTCTCCAGTAGCCCCCCCACCACACACCCCCTCCACTGCTCCGCTCTTTATTTGCAGAGAGAGGGAGACACTGAAGGAAGAAAAAGAGAGAGAGAGAGAGAGTACTTCCGCACTCATTCACTGGATTTTCTCATTCTCCCTCCCTCTGTCTCTCTCTGTCTCTCTCTCTCTCTCTCTTTCTCCTGCTCTTTTGGTCCCCCTTTTCCCTGTCCGCTATCTCTTATGTCCGCCACCGCGTGTGATTAAGACTTCTTGGCCGTCTTGAAAAAAGCCACCACCCCCCTCCTCCCCCTCCCCTCCCTCACTGGTTGCAATGTTCCCCTGGCATTGTGGCAGAAAAGGGGGCACAGATTCATATCCATTCATAACTGGCAAAGTCTTAATGGCCTCCAGGGCCTTCCAAAAGGAGAAGGCGTTATTTTCCCCTCCCTTCCTATCGTCCCCTCCTCCCTCCTCGTCCCCCCCACCCCCACCCCTCTTGTGACTAGTCAGCTCCAGTCTTTATTCATCCGTGGCTCTGTGTCAAAAAAGACTGTTGCGCGTTTGTTAGCAGAACAATGAGGAACAAGACTGAATCTCTCGGCGCAAACAAAGAGGAGAAAACAGCTTTTTTTATTCGCCGAACATTAGATTCTGACACATTTTACCATGGGGGCCTTTTCTTTCCTCCTCCTGCCTCTCTCTCTCTTGCTCTCTCTCTTTCTCTCTCTCTCTCTCTCTCTCTCTCTCCCTCTCCCTCTCTCTGTCTCTCTTTCTCTTTCTTTTTCTCTCTGTCCTGAGTGTGCTGCTGGCTCCGGTCTTTAGAAAAGA
>CM050205.1:17700000-17722500 GCA_027475355.1 Coilia nasus
TATGGTGGATAAAGGCTTATGAGGAATATGTTTAGAGGTGATCACTTACAGCCGTATTATTAGCCTTAGGTGATATATATATGTACATATATATATATATATATAAGTGACACATGCAATCAGGGAACAATGCTGGACATTAGACTCTGGGCAGACGTGAATGCTGTGTTTGAAGCTCTCGTGGTGGCCAGTTCAGCTGTGACACCTATTTTACCACTGTCTCCTGCCTAAAGTGCATGTGAAGAAATCTCCTCCTCTGACGTGTGTGTGTGTGTGTGTGTGTGTGTGTGTGTGTGTGTGTGTGTGTGTGTGTGTGTGTGTGTGTGTGTGTGTGTCTGTGTGTTGGTGTGTGTGTATGTGTGTTTGTGTGTGTGTGTGTCTGTGTGTCTGTGTATGCCTGTGTGTGTGTGTCTGCACAGATGTATGAATGTGCCATTCTGGCTTGAATGTGTGTGTGTGTGTGTGTGCATGTGTGTGTGTGCGCGCGCGTGTGTCTGCCCTATACATGCATGAATGCGCCATTCTTGCTGTAATGGCTGTTTTTCCACACGGCGGCTCATCCTCCCCCTGGCCTCTAGAGCCCAAATGAATCCATCTTGCCGGAGCAGAGTGAGACTCAGAGTGAGATTGGATTGTGCTGATCCTGCTCCGGTGACACAGGAGGCGGGAACTGTATTACTCTGTGTGGACATTCTGACAGATAGAGGCAATCACTGCACACCAAACACATGCAGGTATTTTGTCACGCACACACACACACACACACACACACACACATGCACATGCACGTTCACACATACACACTCACACACACGCACGCACACACAAACACACACACACACACACACACACACACACACACACACACATTCACTCTCATACATACATTCATTCACATACTTTGTTTCAAAGTCACACACATGTTAGTATACACTGTGTCACACACACACACACACACACACACACGTGTGTACTGACATGCAGAGCAACACAAAAGGCTGAAGAAGGAGGCTGAATCACCTCGTGTAGCTACGAACATTAGTGCTGATGAGTTTAAGCAGACAAACCTGTGTGCACATACAGACAGCAGGTGCAAATACATGCCACACAGAGTAAACAAACACCATGCAAATAATCAAATGCTAACAAAAAACACTATTCCTGAAATAGTCCTGAGACACACACACACACACACACACATATACATATATATATATATATATATATATATATATATATATATATATATATATATATATATATATATATATATATATATATATATATATATATATATATATATATATATATATAAACTTGCTCTTTCAGAATATTCTGTCAAAATTGCCCAGTGTTGATTAAAAGTTTCAGTCATCTGGATGGTTTGGTTGGGCAGAATGTATATTTTTCACTTTTTCACCATCAGCTGTGAGACCTCCAATTGACCAAATTATGCACTTGATTTAGGAACGAATCTTTCAGTAGAAACAAAATATCATATTGTTATACTTAACAATAACACTTAAAGATATACAGTAATGTGCAAAAGTTTTAAGCAGGTGTGAAAAAAATTCTGTCAACTGGGAATGCCTTCAAAAATGGAAGTGTTAATTTATTACATTTATGTTCATCAGTCAACGAAAATGCAGTGAATAATAGCCAATGCTATGCTCAAGAAATACTGAGTATTTTTTATCAACCTTTTACAGCGTTCCAGAACATAAATGGGTCTGGCAGGACATCATTGGCTGATTAACTGATGTGTTATATTTTTATTTTTTTGTTCTAAAAGCAGTAAAAAACTACAATCTTTTAGTGTTATCAGTTACACTTATAGATTTAGGGGGGAAACGATGTAATAGGTAGGGCAACAGCAGAGTGAACACATTGGCTAGGTCCATTCTTTATTCTGATAAAGTTAGAGTTTAAATGGAGTTCAGCGACTTCCCCACACACGTCAAGATAACAGGAGGCCTAATACACCACCTCCTCACTATTTCGAGTAGCCCCTCTCCCTTCAACTTCCAGTAGCCTACCTACACATTCAGCGGTAGCCTCTCCCCGCCACTGCTCTTCCATTACATTACCAACCATAAACGCGCGAAGCGCCTGTCGTTCGTGAACGCGCCGGCAGCAGCGTGTCATTACGGAACATGCAATCATCTTGGGTGGAAATCTCCTCCCTAACCCGACCTTTCATACACAGGAAAACTAACCTATTTCAGAGCGCGACATTAATCTCGAGGCAAAATTGACGTTTTGGGCGGACTGGTTGACACGTCCAATCGCTGGGGAGACGCGGGAAAACCATGAATAATCAATAACACGCTGTTTACCCATGCTATTTACGATGAGTGGGACTAGAGCGCTGCCCGAGCAGGGTAATTTCTGGGGGTAATTGCCTGCGCAGATTAGAAGAATTTGACGTTAGAATTTCATAGTTTTTGATAGTTTATTTTCTTCTTGTTCTTCTGAACTCGACTTTCTACAGGCTAGTAAACAACCATAAAAAACTCAGCAAATCCTGGAACAGTAATGGAAGCCTGAGCTGGATAAATTAGTGAAACTCCTCCTTTCTATTTAGCATGCAATTCACCCAGAGAAAATCTACCTCACCTCAGCACATCTCACACCATCTCTCTCTGTCTCTCTCTCTCTCTCATGGAAGAAAGGCGTTGGGGAAGGGGAGGGAGACCGAAGCGGTGGTCAAGTGTGTGGCAGAGACAGAGAGAGACAGAGAAAGAGAGATACAAAGTCAGAACCCAATTTCATCCGCAGGGGCAGAAATCAATCTCATATCTGTCTAGTTAATCCGCAATGGCTCTCCACAGATCCGCACACTAATAAGGAATTGAGCAGGTGAGGCCAGGGGCTGGGGAGGGGTGCAGGAGAAGGAGAGGGGGGAGACACAGAGGAGGAGGAGAGGGGAAAGATGTGCTGGTGGAGGGCTTGGCTGGCACCGTTCCAGTCCAATTACTAGTCTAGATGTATGAGAGGAAAAGAAAGAGAGCGAAAGACAGAGAGGGAGAGAGAGAGAGGCAGATACAGAGGAAAAGGGGGTAGTGCAAAACAGAAAAAGAGAGAGACAAAGATGGGAGTGGGTGAGGAGAGAAAAGGGGGAAGAGGGGCAAGAGGGTTGAGTGTGTGTGTGTGTGTGTGTGTGTGTGTGTGGGTGTGTGTGTGTGTGGTGGGGGGAGGGAGTGAGAGAGTGAACTGGGTAGAAGCAGATACAGAGCAAGGGAGAGAAAAATCGATCCCATCTGTGGTATGATGGTTAATTAAAGCTGCTCTTGAGCTGGGGGGATGAGAGGGCTGGCTCAGGTCCTGCTGTCTGCGCTCTGATTACTCCACAGAATGGAGGAGGCTTTCTTAGCAATGAAATGAGGAGGAGGCCTGGAGCTGCCTGCTGCCTGCTGGGATGTATGTGTGTGTGTGTGTGTGTGTGTGTGTGTGTGTGTGTGTGTGTGTGTGTGTGTGTGTGTGTGTGTGTGTCCATGCACACATGCTCTGAGTCTTACATGCTCATACACACCTGCTCATATGCATACACACATTGCACATCAATATAGTATAGACTTACACATGTATATCTGTGGATACAAACATCCCCACATTTGTCCGTAAATTAACTTACACATGACACAAATCCATACACATACACGTATGCATAAATATATCCCTATATGCATACACATTTACATGCACACAGAACCTTCGTTACAACACCAGCAGGATCCCACATACACAGCATATGCACACTTATGTGTTCACCCATACAGTAACATAATCTGAGGAATGCCAACATACCTGAAACTATGCACACAGTATGCACACACACTCCTCTGAATTAAATGCGCACAAAACTACCAGTTGTATAACATAATAATAATAATAATAATAATAATAATAATAATAATAATAATAATAACAACAACAACAATAATTTGTTTTTTTTTATCAGTAGGCTAGTGTGCTGTGTTAAGAAAACAAAACAACATGCAGTAATTCTAATAAATAAACCACGTAGCGCGGTGCCTCCACTGTGAGAATGCTACACTTACCTTTAAATGTCTGGCGCACTTTCACAGATTACCAAAAAAAATGTACTGTAATATAAATTTAATCGGAACAATGCTACATGCAGAGCTGTTATACCTATCCATACCTATAAGGGTGTAAGGGCTTAATTGTATATGACTATACCTGAATAACTGCCGTGCTCTTAATGTACCTAATGTGTGGGGGAAAATGAGCTGCCACTACACCCAGGATACATTTAAATAATTAATAAACAACTTATTAATAGTAAGAATTTGAGAAAAACAGCAATAGTAGTTACTTAAACCAAATAGTTAAACGGTCACAATAAGCAAACCAAACCCCAAAAGGTTTACAGTGTCTGGCTGCAGTATACACAGACATCACGCTCACGTTTAGCTTGTAGCTCAAGATGGTACTACTGTAAGTTTTAACACCGTATACACAGATAACAACCATACTGATCATACCACTGAAAAGATATAACACATGGATCAGTAGACCACCCCTCTAGCTTATGAAAGAATATTAAAGTAACAAAAGAAGAAAAATATAAAAAATGAAAGCAAGCGCTAGCTGTTGGGGCCCGTTGGTGCATTGAATAGCAAGTCTCTGAGCTGCAGGCAGAACAGCAACTGCTGCGATGCCCAAGTTGTCCAACTCACCGGTCAGAGCAGAAATGTGTGTGAGCATGTCAGTGTAGGTGTAAGTTCATCCTACTCAGGACCTCCAAGTTACCGTTAACCACGGCAGCCAGCAACGGTTTCTCTGGTGGGAGAACGAGACATGAGGAGACAACAGATACTACCCTCAGTCGTCTTCTCGCTGTAGCCGTTAGTCGTGGCAGCAGAGAATGGTTCAATGGTTCTCTGGTGGGCCCAGCAGCAGAGAAAAGGATGTGTCCATCTTTGTTTGTATGCCGCCAGATAGTTTGTTTATTTTATTTTTAGCAGCACTTGGATTTTGGGACAGACCACCCGTTGGGTAGCAACACCCAATCCAATCTCAATCCAGTCCGATCCTACCATGTGCACGTAGTGAATGTCACTGAGATGGAACAAACGGTATGTATGACTTTTTCCCTCTAGTATTGTGTCGTTCACGAATGAGTCGGTTCTTTTGAATGTGTCTTTGAAATGAACTAAGCGAACTGATTCTCCATGTCCAGCTCTTGTTCTTTCTTTTGGTCGTTGTTTACAAAAGTCAGAGCTGTCACTTAGCACTCTAGTTCAGTTCTAGTTCAGCCCACTACACTGAGATGTCAGAGACTCTTGGTATTCTGAAAGTAGATGGAAAAGTGAAAGAGACAAATCAATCAGGGGTTTGTTCTTGATTTGCAGGTCTCGTTCTTTTTCACTGTGTCATTCTTTGAGGCGTGTGCAGGACACGTCATTCGAATGAACGAACTGAACAAGATTTGTTTTGATAATCTGAATGACAAGAACTTGCTCCCGGTAAAGAATTATACCGCCCATCACTATTTCCCTCTGAATGTTCACTTGAATCTGTCCTTGATGAGGAGATAGAATGGCATAACAATACCATTGGTTAATAAAACGTTTAATTTAAATCTAAACACTTTAAACAAACAAATCTCATTGGTATATCCATTTTAAATGTACAAACTGTGACTATTAAAATACAAAGCATTCTGGAAAGTGTATTCCCAAATGAGGGGGGAAAAAAGCAATATACATACAATATATGGGAAACATGACGATAGTGCAACATTACTGCATGTACACCATAAGCCTATTTTACAGGCAATAATAATAATAATAATATTATTATTATTATTATTATTATTATTATTAATAATAATAATAATAATAATAATAGCTGAGGAAAAGTTAAACAGGCACCATTTCACACCCTGGTTCACTATGTAACTTCATGTAGGTGACAAATAAAAAAACACAGATCCTTGAAATCTAATGCAAATTATTTCAGCTTACATGGATTCTCAAACACATGAATTCCATATGCTTTTAGGGCTAATAAATCACGTGAATCAACCATACTGCCTATATGCACATGCATGCATGCAGCTATGGCAATCTGCAGTATCTGTGTGGCCCAGTGGCTCTTAAGGCTAAGATGAATAAAAGAAGCACCTGTCTTAGACGAGGGAGGGGGGTACTTCTCCTCCCGAATGAATCAATGAAAGCGAGTGCATTAGGGAAGAGTGTAATCATTCTCACATTGCACGCACAAGTGTTGCAAAGTGCCACATGCTCCGACAGGTGTTTGAATTATGTATACAGGTATGATTTGATGGGTGTAGGCACGAGAGTGTCCTTGATTGAAAATCCTCCATGTACTGTTGCACACTGCAGCATGTGTGTGTGTGTGTATGTATGTATGTTTGTGTGTGTGTGTGTCCCTTCTTTTCCTGTCTGTCTCTCTCGTTCTGTTCTTCGTCTCTCTCTGTCTCTCTCACACACACAAACACACACACACAAACACATACACACTCACACACACGCACGCACACACAAACACACACACACACACACACACACACACACACACACACACACACACACACACACACACACACACACACACACGCACACACACGCACACATACACAACAACAACAACTACCTCACTGCATACCAGCCCCCACCCACCCCAATCCAGCTCCCACAGCTGAGGTCAGAGCCCCGTGCTTGTTAATTGGTGCGGGGCCAGAGCGCTTGGGAAGAAAATGAGAAAATTACATGTTCCAGGAGAAATCAGCTGTGGTTCTTCAGAGCCTATTTGCAGAGACGCTACCGTGTACACAGGCAGCATTCTATTGTGCACCAGACGTCTGGATCTCTTCGTTTGCGTGCGTCTGTATGTACGTGTGCTTCTGTGTGTGTGTGTGTGTGTACGCTTATTTTGTCTTTCAGAAAAACCTGTTGCTTGGGACAGCATCATTTTACGGACACATTCAGCTAAGTTGTGTGTGTGTGTGCAGTGCAAGGCCCTGGGTTACTAACTAACTAGCTCTCTGCACAGGTAGACAAAACCAGCTGTGCCTTGCACATCTGCTCTGAGCTTTGCCGGAGTATTTCAAGCGTGTGGTTCAATGACTAACCCAGATATGTTAATTCAGTTAGTTGAACACCTTCTAAAAAAGGAGTCATCTGGCTCTAGCCTGGTAAACCAGCCCCTCGTACTTCATTTCATTTTGTACAGAGGGTCTGGCCTTGCTGCACTGAGAAATGATTTTTTCCTAGAGGTGTGGACTCTGCTGAAGTTTAAAACAAATGGCTCTGCCTTTACCAAGTCGCTAATGTCTGGTCGACAAGTATGCAATTAGCCTACCCACGCACTACAACCCAAATGTAGCACACAAAGCAACGTCATCGCTCACGAACACTCTCTCTGTTCGCTGATTGGCTCAGATTCACTTGGTCCGAATACGTGAATGTCAACGGCAGCAAGGCCAGACCCTCTGTACAAAATGAAAGAAGTACAAGAGGGCTGGTTTATCAGACTAATCTGCCTAATCTGGCTGATTTAGCTAAGGCGGTGCTAGAACTAAATGCTACAGCAAGAGTACTAAGAGCAGCGCTACTTACCAAATGCCCGATAAACGGCTGCGCTAGTGCGATGAATCGGAGCGTGTAATGCACCACTTGACGAAAATGCACGCCACAATGTTTATCCTATATGAAAGGAGGAAGCGTTAGCATGGACAAAACCAGGCAGCATGCATTAACGAGAAGCCACGTACCAGCACGCCGAGTACAAAATGAAAGAAGTACAAGAGGGCTGGTTTACCAGGCTAATCTGGCTCCATTTTCCTAGCAAAACAAAGTTACAGGGCTCTGCTTTTGGTCAGAGTTAATATGCTCCAACAAGTGACTAAATCTGCTTTCTGAAGCCCTAAAGGTCTTGAGGCCACAAAGAGATGCCCCTGCTGTTCCCTCTGATTTAGGGCAAGGGAGCTGTGAGATGCATGGAAAGCTAAGGCTAACTTTTAGCCCATACAACAAGTGTCAATAATATGTTTGTGGAGATTCTCATTCATCCAGATTATGTTATTTTTTGTTATCCTTATCTCTGTACTTTCCAACTGTGAAGCGACTTTGAGTGTCTACAAAAGGCACTACAGAAAAATACGATAGTATTATTATCAAGAACAATGGAAACAAAAATGCTCACAGATGTTGAGCTGTAGGCTTTTATAGGCTTGTGTTAGTGACAACCATCAAATAGAACATTATCTGTAGTTTCTATGACTACTTTTATGACGATGGCTTTTTAAATTACGTAAAGGATAATGTTCTGTGAGGCAGTCGTTGTCGTGGAATAAGCCCTGACAGAGTGATGCAGGGTCACTCTGAAGGGCCTTATAACACAAGAATGATCGCCTCGCTGAACATTATCCCGCTTATTATACAACTACTTACCAAAAAATGTTAATAGAGAGTTAGGAACTTCTAACAATGTCACATTTGAAATATTTTGTTGCTGCTTCATGGCCTCTGCTACTTTAAATAGTTCATTGAGGAAATAGAATGTGTAAGTGTTGCGTAGCAACGTGTCCAGCTGCTAAATAACTCATTGCAGCTTATTGTTGATATCCCGTTATGATAAGTGAAAGGACTACTTGCGGAGTAATATGAAAGAATCACAAAACCCGTTGCCGATTACAGCAGTCATTATACTTTTTCAGTGGTCATTATACAAAAATATTTGACCTCTGAACTTTGGAGTGGCTCACTCAAAGTCAATTGGATGTTCGTTGGCATTCTAAAGATCCATATAAAAACTTTATTTAACTAAGTTAGTTCCATTGAGACCAAAGGTTTCGGTCACATTACTAATATCTGTTTATAGTTTCTGGTGTTTGGTTTAGTCTTATTGTAAAATGAAACACAGGCACATCAAAGCAACACTTGAGAATGCAGAATGTTGAGTTGTTATGCACTCCGAGTATGACAAGGTATACACAATGTCTTTCAAGTTTTTTAAATATGCACAACAAGTTCTGTGACATCCTAGAAGGTGAAAATTGTATCTTTAACTTTTTGTCCAAAAGCACTTGTCACCTTGACAACAGCTTTTAGGATGATTCCACTGGGCCTGCACTGACAGGAGCCCTTATGGAGCTGGCTGGAGCAGGCCTGGTGACAGCCTTGGCTGGGCCCGGGACAAGCTGATCTGATGGGGCCCCCACATCCAGTTCTGGGCCCCCCCTTTCACATGGCCGGGGACAAGAGACCCGTTTGTACCCCACTATCAGCGGGCCCACCAACACTATTAATATTGAGGGGCGGGGGCAATATTATGTTATACCTATATTACAAATCATTAAGTCCAAAACGTTAAGTAGCCTCCTTTATTCATGTTCTCACTTGACATTCATCTGAAAGCAATGTATGCGTCATTATGCCGCAGCATCAGCTTCTCTGAAGCAACTCACAGAAAAGTCTCATGAAATGTACCATGTTAACCGAACCAAGCAGAATCTCACTGGACTCATTCGGTTTAAGGACACTTGCGTTCCTTTAGTGGCATGTGCGGCTGCTAATAGAAGCTGTGTTTCGCTCTGGGTCTGTGGGAATGCGTGCCTGAAGGGTTCCCCTGGGTGGCGTCAATGGGGAGGGTTACAGTAAGGGCAGCTTATTGGATGAGGAGGAGAGATGTCTGACAGGTCGCAACACTTTTTCCAATTCATGTCATTCGTTACATTTAATCGCCCTCCGCTATTCAGCCCCAACCCTCTCACCTCCACGCCCTTCAAAGCCCACCCTCCGCCGCCACCAGTATTGCACGTATGCATCGATACACCAGCGTTGCTAGGACAACAGCATGCAGGGATCAGAACAACAGATTGTCCTACTTATCTCAAGCTCTGCTGGGTATACTTCCCAATTTCATTCATCACTCATTATTCATTTCATTTCATTCATTGCATTCCACAGTTTTTGTAGAAGTATTTTATGGAAGGTGGAGAGTAATGAAGGTGAATCATTTATATATTTTTCTGTGCCTTAGTGCAAAGCGTTGTACACATTAAGGTACAGGTTGGATAAAAGGTTGAACAGTGAAATGTAGTCCCATACCCCTATTGTAGTCAAGAGAGTAGGCCGCTGCTGTGCTTGGAGTGAAAAAAGGAAACTTATCAGAACATCACACCAAAACAAATGTGTGCGCCCCTCTCCCTTTTCTCTCCTTTTGTGTGCCTGGCACACTGCTGAATTCTTAAGGCCAATGATTGACTGAGAAATGAAACAGTGCTCTCCTCCCCTCTCCACAAATAAACATCTATCTCGACAACAAAGTTACCAAACAGTAACCGTTCCTCCTTCTTCTTCCTTCTCTCTCTCTCTCTCTCTCTCACTCTCTCCCTTTCTCTCTCTCTCTCTCTCTTTAAGAGGCCTGCTAATCTTGAGTCAACATCATTAGATGTTTGCTCATATCGCCCGAGAAAGGGGGAGCATGGCTGGGAGTGCTTTGTGGTGCTATCAGTTGTTTAAAGAGTCGTACGCTCTGTGCCATAATGGCATCGACCTGGAATGCTCGGCCCCTTTGAGCCGCCACCCCACCACCACTCAGTCCACCGGCGCTGCTTTCAAGCTCGCCGTGTCAGTCAAAAGCCCATTGGCTCACGCTGGAGATCTTCAAGACCACGTTGACCAATGGTCTTCCAGTTCATCATGAAGCACTGACGAAATCAAAGCCAATGGTGTGACCCACGTTTGGCATATGTCATTAAAAAAGCGGTAGGTGTTGCTGTTGCTAGTTGATTTGTTTAGTGTACTCGTTTTTTTAACTGTTTATTATCACAAACAAAACACTTGTGAGTGTTAGATGTTTGAGGCGCTGTGCTGGGGCAATGGGGAGCAGGGCTAAGGTGGAGGCTTAAGTGTGCTTAGCGATGTTTGATCTGAGCTAACAAGGGGAAGCAGGGGCCATGCACTGAGCACACAAACGATCATGATTTACTCCCGTGGTAAGAGTAAGGTGCGCACACACTCACACACACACACACACCCATACACACACACACTCGCACACACACACACCCACACACGCACGCATGCACACACACACACTCACGCACTTGCACACACACCCAGACATGCATGCACGCACTCATGCACAAACACACGCACACATAAACACATACACCACAGTTGAACACATTACAAACACACTCTTACACACCCATTTACTGAACACAGACAAATCCACATACAGACACATATACAATTTATTTAGACACATACAAACCTGTTTTTTTGTAACTGTCTTATTCACATACCTTATTTTATACACACACACACTGACACACACATACACAAACTCTCTCTGTCACACACACACACACACACACACACAGGATGTCACCTTTGTCTCAGATGTGGCCTCCATTACCAAAGAATCAGGGAGAGAAATAGATCAGGCTGTCTATGTCTGTGCCTTAACAGAAAAAAAAAAGAAATTAATTGTGGCTTGAGTGAGGGAGAAGGCTGGTGGAGAGGGGGAAGGTTTGGGGGGAGGGGGAGGAGGTGCAGCAAGCACAGGAGAGCAGGCCTGATCATGCCCCCCCCCCCACTGTGGTGCTTAAATACAGTCTAATGGCCACTGATTAATTTTCCATTGCTCTCATCGGGGCAGTTAGAGAAATGTAATGACCTCTCTCTCTCTTTCTCTCTCTCTCTTTCACACACACACACGTGCACATGCTTTCAAGCTTTCTGTTTTCCATTTTTTTTCTTTCAATTTTTGATTATAAACGAAACCCGATTGTAAATGGCATAATGTTGGTTTGAGCGTCTTGATTGCCGTATTTCATTACAGAATGTCGGCGTGCACGTTATCCCCCCTTTTCCTCAACGCGTGCCCGACAAGGTGTGCCACTCAAGAACACAATGGCCACAGCCATCGCTTGCTAATCAAATACATTCTTTCGTCTTTTTCATAATTCCCCCATTCTCTAGCTTGTCCTTGCCTTTTGGGGGACTTTTTGGTTTCCGTATCAGGTGTGTGAAAAAGCAACAAGTGAAAATCAGAACCAATTATCATTTATTCAGCCGTCCAGGTAAGTCGGCCACCGGTTGAATGGGATGGCGCTTGTTTCTTTAGCGCTTTGTCTTCTGTCTGTTGTGACACCGGTGCCACACCAGACGTTCTGTTTTGCGCGCCGATGCTGCTGGCACAATTGACTCAGCCTTTAGCGTCAACAATACAGCATCAGTATGCCATAATGGCGACAATAGCATTGAGAGAGACGGGCGGCAGTGTTAGTTGGTATCGATCTGTGTGGTGATTACAGATGAGCGGTCTTTATTTTTCAGCGCCTCATTCTTGAGTCAAGTTGAGAGTTATTCTGGCTGTTTCCAAACTCTTCCTATCACTTGTATTTTCCTATTTGCGATTTACATTGGCTTTACTTTGTCCTGGTTCGCAAATGTAGAAAGTGAAAATGTGACCATTTTCTGAGAACATCTCTACTTGCACTAAAAGCAAGTGCCCAGTAGCCTAGATACACCGGTGCTTAGAGAGAAAGGACAGTTTCTTTCATTAGGCCAGACCAAGGGGAAAATAGGCAGCAGCAGGATGTAGAGAATGTTCAAGGAGGAGAGAGGGGAAGAAAGGGAATGGCTGTAAGGGGCAACGTGAAAGAAAATGAGGAAATCTTTTCAAGGGACCTTTTCCATTGTGGCTGAATGTATGGAATATGAAATGGTACACACAGAAGGTCGGAAGGTCAGATGCATGCCATATAAGAAAGACACAGACAGAGAGGGTGTGGCAGGGGCAGGCAGATAGATAAAGAGGGAGAGAGAGAGAGAGTGTATGTGTGGGTGTATGTGTATGAAAGAGACAGAGAGAGAGAGAGAGAGAGAGAGAGAGAGAGAGAGAGAGAGTGTATGTGTGGGTGTATGTGTATGAAAGAGACAGAGAGAGAGAGAGAGAGAGTGTGTATGTGTGGGTGTATGTGTATGAAAGAGACAGAGAGAGAGAGAGAGAGAGAGAGAGAGAGAGTGTATGTGTGGGTGTATGTGTATGAAAGAGAGAGAGAGAGAGAGAGAGAGAGAGTATGTTTGGGTGTATGTGTATGAAAGAGAGAGAGAGTGTGGGTGTGTGTATAAAAGAAAGAGAGAGAGAGAGAAAGAGCATAAATAATAAGATATGAATATTGCTGGTTTTATTCTTTACCCCCCCCCCGTGTTTCTTTCTCGTATTCCTGTAACGAGGAGGGGAAACCTAAACTACTTGAAGGAGCCCGAGGTTAGTGGTGAAGGGCTACAAGGAGAACGGTAAGACTTGTGAAGGGCGGTGCGCGGGCAGGCAGGCGGGCAGGCAGGTGACCCTAGAATGAGCGCCAAGAGTGTTAATGAGAGGAGGGTAATGAACGAGAGCCTTTGAGCTTGTGGTGGTGGTGGTGGTGTGTTTTTCTATTCTTTCATCTCGCCTTCCGCAAGGGCTCTTGCTCTTGACGAGCCACTGGAGGAGATTTAACTTGGCCCCCGTGGGCAAGGAGGCCCGGCGGTGCTGGAGAAGCTGAGTGCTGTGTGCAGAGAGCCTTGGGCAGAAGGAACCTCTGGTGGGGAGCAGCAGCAGGGTGTGGGGGTTGGTGGGGTGGGGGGGGATGGGGTGGAGTGGAAGAAGAGAGGAGTGGACATCTTAAGGAGGAGGACACCCAGCTCAAGATCACCGGGCCTCACACTTGTTCTACACCCCTCATGTCTCTTCACAGTGCTAGACTAGAGTCAAGCTCAACAGGGTCTTCTTTCTCTGCTGATTCTGCCAAGCCCGCTACCCCCACCTACACTTCCTCTTCTGTGTCTTTGGGAGAACCTGTGGTAGCAGGTCAGGGGCCGAAAAGTGGAAGAAGGAAGAAGGAGATCTCAAGAAGGAGGATGCTTAGCTCAAGATCACCCTGTTGCCCCTCATCTACACCTACTTCTCTGTATCTTTGGGAGAAACCCCTCCTGGAGAGCAGGTCATGGGGTGGAAGTAGAACGAGCGAATGAGTGGAGATCTCGAGTAAAGGAGGATACCTAACTCAAGATCACCCCACTCACTACCACCCCTACTCGCAACCCCATACTACATACTACAGACTTTCTCACTCTGGTGCCACTGGACTGCAAGAAATGTTGTCTTGTGTTTCTCGTTCCGGCGCCACTTTCCTCACCCCTGTTGCTCTCTGGGGACACTAGCAACTTGACAGCACCTAAAATGACTTTTTCGTTCCAGCGCCACTGGACTACAAGAGAGGTTTTCTTGAGTTTTTCCGTTCCTTCGTCCCTGGACTGCAAGAAATGTTGTCTTGTGTTTTTCTTGTCAAACTGTGAAGCACTTTGAGCTGCATCTTGTATGAATTGTGCTATACAAGTAAAGATTATTATTATTATTATTATTATTATTATTATTATTATTATTATTATCTACTTCTCCCCATGGTGTATCAGCGTCTCCATCCATTCATCTGTCCCTCCTCCCACACTTTTACTCTCTCTTTTACTCTCTTAACTAATCTCTCCTGCTGTTGATGGTCCCAGGTCAGCGTGTCAGAGTGTCAGATTGCATTATTATTACATTACACTTAGCTGGTGCTCGTCAGAGTGCCAGGTAAGGGGGACCATGTAGAGTAGAGTAGAGTAGAGTGACGTTATTGATCCCAAAGGAAAGGTGTCCAACAGCATAGACATAATACACATTGCAAAAACAGATCAAACATATTGCACACATCTGCATTCATACAACATTCACTGAACTGGGGAAAAAATATGATGGTAATGATCATAAGAAATCCACGAGGTAGAGAAGTGTCCTGATAAGGTGCCTTGCGATAATCCAAGCAGATAGATTACAGGGTTATCAGGGTAGTGCAGTATATTGTTGTCCATAGTAGTAGTATAGGAGTCAACACCTATGTGTGAGTGTGTGTGTAGTCTTAAGCACTCCAGTTCATTATGCTTAGCTCCTTCTGTGTGCTGTTATACAGCTGTATGGCCCTGGGGACAAAGGACCTCTGCAGCCTGTCTGTCCTGCAGGAGAGGGCCCAGAGTCTGTCGCTGATCAAACTCCTCTGATTGATGAAGATGGTGTGTAGGGGGTGGCGGTCATTGTCCAGTATAGAGCGCAGCCTGCTCAGGGTCCTCCTTTCAGCTACTGTAGTTAGCTCCATGCCCACCACCAACCCTGCTTTCCTCACCAGTCTGTCCAGATGTCCAATGTCTCTCTTCCTAGTGCTACCACCTCAGCATACCACAGCATAGAAGAGCACACTGGCCATAACAGACTGGCAGAACATCAGAAGGAGTCTGTTGGAGACAATAAAAGACAGACTCCTGAGGAAGTAGAGCCTGCTCTGCCATTTTCTGTAGAGTGCATCTGAAGGGGACAGGGGACAACGATAAGGAGTTGACCTACAGTCGGAGGGTTGCTGCTTCAAATCCAAGTCTCCTGCAGCTCGCCAGAAAATTCAATAAACATTGTGCCTGTCATTATGTTATGTGATGGACCCTTGATAGTATGTAGGACCCATGGAATCACCATAATTCCCCCTCTCTGTTCTAACTTAATTTAGGTGGGCATTAACTTTCTGTAACTGGCTACCTTTAAAGTAGATCTCAAAAAATTTAATCATTGTTCCATATCAATGTGCTGATGAATGGTAACCATAACAACTGTAGCAACCAAAGGACCAGTTAAATAGCTGTTTATTCCACTACCAGATGCAGTAGTTCATTCATAGTTTATCTTAAATGTGGAGGAAATTGTGGATTAAAATGTTTCCTATATACAAATGGGAGATCAGCAGAAAACACGTCCTTCGAGGTGACCAGTTTTGTGGAAGTAATGCTCTGCTTCGCGTCGGGGAGTTCCTTGCCTACACCTTGCCATTATTTCCATGGAACTGGTCAGCTTGGCAGCCGTTATGCCTTACTCAATGCACCTGTTCTGAGCACTATTAGGAGACAAACAAACAAGACTCCAGGTTTATACCCACCCTTGCAGCTGCTTGATGTTGGTGGCCCATTGTACAGCTTGGGCATGTCTGTGCACAGCACGCTGAGGTAGTTTGTTTTCTTGTTTTAGTTGTTATTGCACAGTGGCATATCAACTCATGATTAACACATTAACATCACACAACACTACATTTCCTCCTCCACCACCAACACCACCACCACCACCATCCTCCCGACCAAACCTACACTGTCAGACGTCGTGCATGGCAGACCCCCTCCGAGACGTATCCATAAACAGAGAGGACAGGGATACCGCAAGGTCCCTAATCACGGCAATCAGTGCTGTTTTCAAACGTGCCCAGCGCTCTATCAGTGCACCGAGGCTCATCTTTGTCTGTGGTTTAATTGCTTGTTTTTGCATTCTAATGCTGGGGGGTGGGGGTGGAGGAGGGTGTTTCTGGGGGCAGGGGGTGTAGGAGACTGTGATTGTGCCTTATCACCTATCACCGAAGATAAAGGACTAGCCAATTACTTTGTTTGGATGCTAATGATTGCGTTTCATTAGTGGTCGCTCTTAGCCTCCCCTTCACCCGGCAAATGGAATGAATATGCCATAATTTCAATTATTGGAATTATGAAAATTGCTCTTTAAAATAAATGGCACGGGGTATCATCATCAGTGCTACGCTGTGACATAATGTCATTTTAATTTCCATAATGGTTTTAATTGTCAGTGGTCCCATGGAGACTTAATCATTTAATTGTATTGTCTTTTTCCTTGCTTCCCTCTTCCTCCTCTGTCAATCCCCCTCTCTCACACTCACTCTCACCCACCTTACACACACACACACAGTCACACACACACTCACATACACTGGCGTGCACACACACACACACATGCACGCGCACGCATACACACACACACACACACACCTACACCATCACAGAACTGTGCATGAAATGAAATCGCAATCAGAATTAGTGAAGAAGCTGCCAAAGGCCAAAGACAGCAGCTGTTGAAGGTTTTGAAGTGGCAGTTTTTCCTTGTGATCGCTTTCTTCCCTTTCCATCAAGAGACTCGTGCAGAAAGACGAGGAAAAGACCGGACAAAGTTTCCCCTTAGAGTTTGCGGTGGAAGTGTGCATTAAAGCAAGACTAAGTCATTTTTTCAACCTTAAAATAATGTATCCAAAATCGTTTCAGTGGTTTATCAACTTGTAACAGGGTAAAAGGCACCTCTGAATTCGCTTTTCGGCCCTCCATGGGCTATAACCACACTAAGTTAGTTTGGAGGAGCAACCGTCTCTCTGTAGTTCTTTATAAGAAATAATTCCACTTCCAACCTGTAGGGCGACTGAAGACGAAAAATACTTAGCACTGTTTTAAGTTTTGTTTTGTTTAAAGGAGAGGGCTATCACAACCCATTGGGGGTGTTTCTTTTAGCCTGTGCTCCAAGGGCACATCCATGTATGCCTACATTCACTATAAGGCAGTGTTAACCTCCAGTGCCATTAGCTTTTTTTTTTAAATCATTAACCTGCGGCCAATTTAACCTTTCTTTGATGTGAAACCAGCAGAAGGAGAGCTGCTTTATAAAAACCAGCCAATGAAAGAGAGAGAGAAATAGGCAGAGAGAGAGAGAGAGGGATAGGAAGAAAGAGAGAAATAAAGAGAAAGAAAGAGAGACAGAGAGGGAGATAGTGAAGTGGTACGGAATAACTGCTTTGACGTGATCCTCTTCTCCCAAACAGATGAGGACCTTGAAGGGTGTGTGTGCAAGTGCACTGTAGAGGCCCCCTCCACTATGCAGCCTCAGTATGCAAAGGAGGCCGTAGAAGGCTGAAGCCTTAGAAGGCCATGACTGCAGCGAGGGGTATGAAGGCGAGTGGCTATGAAGACAAAAAAGCTTGCATTGTCTGGTGAGGGCGAAGGGGGCAAGGACCCCTGAGCGTCACATCTCAGGGAAAAAAAAAAAACCATAGGGAAGAACTATGGGGAGGAATTTCACACAGACACTTAATCCCAAGGATCTGGCTTTCACAAACATGCGTCTGGTGAACAAGACAGGGCAATATAGATGAGAAGAAAATGTCTTTTTTTGCCACAATAAACATCTGAAGGTTAGCTTTTTTTAGTCCTCGCTAGTAGAAAGCCGGGTGAAGTATTGAATGCAACGGTTCCTTGACATCTTTCTTTTGTGTGTATGTGTACATCCTTATGCAGGTGAATAAATAAAAAATGTAGACAACAAAAAAGTTAACACTTGTTAAAATGACATCAGTTATAACGTGAAAAAAGGGTATCTTCCTCATCTTAGGGTTTACTGATGTGGTTGTGTTTGGTAATGTTGTAATAAGATATGTTTTCTGTACAATTTAAAGTGTGTTTAAATGTGTTTCGTCATTAAGGTGAAAAGCAAAATGATGCGATGCAGGAGTAGTGTAAGGCTGTGCTACTTGCAGTAGAAATTACATTACATTACACTTACTGCAGCATACACTTTTATCCAAAGTTACTTTTATCCAAGCTGCTTACTGTAGCTTTGGACGCTTTTATCCAAAGCGACTTACAAAAGGAGGATACAGCAAGCTAAGGGAGCACAGAGTAAACAAAGGCATGGCAAACACCCCCCTCCCTCCCACGCACACACACACACACACACACAGATGCAGGAGGCACCGAGGTAGAGAGTTGCTTCACAAGACATGGCAGACCTCCGAATCTCTGTCTCCTCTCTCTCTGTCACTCTCTCTCTGTCTCTCTCTCATCCCCCCCCCCCCTTTGTCTCTTTCTCTACCTCTCTCTGTCTCTTTCATCTCCCCCTCTCTGTCTCTCCTTAGGAGAGAGGGGCGGTCAAGTGCACCCCTCAAAAAGCAGAACGAAGCCAGCAAATGGCGCCATTCATATGCACATATGCAGAACACCTTGTTAGGGCCACTGTTTCGGCAGAAAAAAACGCAGCCAAAAGAAAAAAAAATCGATGCAAGTCAACAACCGACAAAGGGCCATCTTGGAGAAGGACATTCATTGATAAAATGCAACTAATGGATTGTGAAATGAATAATGGTTGGTACCTTGTTCTTTTGTCTGTTGTTTGTTTTGTTTATTCTGTGTGGTCTATACAGAGGAATAACAATCAGACAGATAGAGCTCACTGCCACAAACCTTCAACCAGAAGCAGGCCTGTGCTGTCGCTGCACAGTAAGAGTGGGAAGTACAGTATAATGGCATTCCTGGCTGTGTTTTACCTGCACATATTCCACAGTAGAGCTTTAAAGAGTAGCATTTCTCGGTGCAGGAGCTGTCAAACTGTGTTCTGAACAGAGTGTGCTTCATTACGAGCGAGTGAGCGGGCGCTCCTCTCCTGAAGCTGTTAGCCATAACACAGTGCTGGAGTATAGCTACCTGAGGAGCAGGAGGCTGCAATCGCCCGTCTGCTAGGACCAGAGAGAGAGGGGAGAAAAAGACCGGAGCATCAAGACTGGGAGAAGACAAGAGAGAGAGAGAGAGAGAGAGAGAGAGAGAGAAAGAAAAGCAGAGAGAGGGAGAGAGAAGGAGAGAGAGAAAGAGAGAGAGAGAGAGATAGAAGGCTGAGCTTGTGGGAAATAGGGATACTTGTGAAACAAGTGTATGAAGGCTGTTTTGGGGTGTGCAGAGTGTGAAAGTGTGTGTGTATGTGTGTGTGTGTGTGTGTTTGGGGGGGGGGGGGTGGTGAATGAATCAGAGAGAATGGGAAAGAAATAAAGGCAGAGAGAATGAAAAGAGAGACAGAGTGAGACTTTACTGAACTTGTTCAAACAGTTCCTATGCAATTCTGCCATCTACTGGTCAAGTGTGAGAGAATAAGGGTACCTCCTCTAGACCTCGCAACACTTTTGCAGCGCCTGTACTCTTTAGACACTACAGGAAAAAAGGCCAAAAATCGGACAGATATCAAGGAGTGGTCAAGTTGACATCACCCCATGGCATCAACCATCCCCACCCAAGTTTCAGCCCTGGCTTAAGACTGGCTACTACTCACATCTCCCCTCTCATTCCCGCTTTTTAATATTAACCATTGTATTATGGTTAATATAATATAATAATAACCTACACTCATTTTTAAGGCACAAAACAACAGTGGACTCCTCCACAGAAACACAAGCAGAAAAACAGCAATGAAAAATAGCCCACACAGCTGCCTGCCCCTCCCCCAGTCCCTTGGTCAGCGAGGAGTGGGAAATACCTGAGGGTTTGTGGCCATTGTAGGGACATCTGAGGGGGACACTTGTGGAGCACTACACACACACACACACACACACACACACACACACACACACACACACATACAAGAACACACAAACACACACACACACACACACACACACACGTACACCCACACACACACACATACCCACAAATACACATGTACACACACACACACAAGAATACACATGTACACCCATGAATACACACACACACACACACACACACACACACACACACACACACAAGAACACACACACACACACACACATACCCACAAATACACATGTACACACACACACACACAAGAATACACATGTACACACATGAACACACACACACACACACACACACACACACACACACACACACACACACGAACACACACACACATGTACACCCACACACAGACATGCCCACAAATACACATGTACACATACACACACACACACGAACACACATGTACACCCACACACACACATACCCACAAATACACAAGTACACACACACACACAAACACACACACAAGAATACACACACACACATGTACACACACACACACACACACACACACACACACACACACACACACGTATGTATATACACACACACACACACACGTACACACACACACGTACTCACGAATACACATGTATACACACACACACACACACACACACACACACACACACACACACACACACTGGGGGTCAGCCAGGAGGAGCATCGGGGTCCCACATCAGAGGAGAGGCCAGCCAGCGATTCAATTGCCCAACAAATGGATTTGGTTAATAGAGTTGAGGCTCCTCTGATCCACACCGGGGCTCAGCTGGGGACTCGCTAATAAGAGAGGGGGACTACAGGGGGAGGGAGATGGAGGAGAGGGGGTGGAGGGAGAGAGATGAAGGGGGGGGTGGAGGGAGGGAGATGGAGGAGAGGGGGTGGAGGGAGGGAGATGGAGGGGGGTAGAGGGGGAAGTGGAGGAGGGGGATAGAGGGAGAGAACGGGAGGAGAGGAGGGATAGAGGGAAAGAGATGGAGGAGGGGGGATAGAGAGAAAAAAATAAAGGATGGGGAAGAGGGAGGGAGATGGAGTGAGGGAAGAGTGGGATAGAGGGATAGAGGTGGAGGAGGGGTAAAGGAAGAGAGGTGGATAGAGAGAAAGAGATGGAGGAGAGGGGGTTAGAGGGAGAGAGGTGTGGAAGAGAGGCATAGAGGGAGAGAGGTGGAGAAGAGGGGGATAGAGGGAGAGAGGTGGAGGAGGGGGGATAGATAGAGAGAGGGAGAGAGAGTGGGCAATAGAGGGAGAGAGATGGAGGAGAGGGGGATAGGGGGAGAGAGGTGGAGGAGAGGGGGATAGCTAGAGAGAGGGAGAGAGAGTGGGCAATAGAGAGAGAGAGATGGAGGAGAGGGGTTGGAAGAGTGACAGAAAATGAGAACAGGACAGAGAGAGAAGAGGAGGAGGGAGAAGAGGAAGAAATGGGGGTCTGGCGAGCGTCAGCATTGGCAGCTGTGCAGGATGGAAATGTGGCAATGGAGGGAAAGAGAGAGAGACATTGGGAGAGAGAGAGAGAGAGAGAGAGAGAGAGAGAGGGAGGGAGATGAAGAGAGAGACTGAGTGAGAAGGAGGGAGCAAGGAGGGAGAGACAGAGAGCAGATAAAAAAATGAAAAGGATAAAAATGTGTGTGTGGGGGGGGTTAGGGGATGGAGAGACAGACAGAGAGAGAAGGAGAGAGAGAGGGGGGGGGAGTGAAAGAGACAGAGAAAGAGAGGGAGAGCAACAGAGACAGAGAGAGAGGGGGGGAGAGAAAGAGTGAAAGAGTGATAGAGAGACAGAGAGAACAAGAGCGAGATAGAGCGGGAGATAAAGACAGAAAGAGAGGGAGAGAGAGAGAGAATGAGATAGGATGGATGCAGGTGAGAAGGTCACAAACTGTGTTGACAGGGTGCTGTGGCTAATGGGCGATCAGGGTTCAATGTGTGGCTCTTTGCCTCTGCTCTGGAATAGGGATAGAGGGCTTGTGTATGTGATGGGAATGAAAAGCAGTGTGTTTGTGTGTGTGTGTGTGTGTGTGTGTGTGTGTGTGTGTGTGGTTCTGATACATGAGATATGCGTATAGAGCATTATAAACAAACATTGTGCACGTTTTGTATATTAGTTCTTTGGCATTTCAATGTGAAAATTATTCCATTTTAGAGCCCACTACTTAATTTATGTATGATGTAAAAAAGAACATGAAGATTGTCGACCTTGCTGCCCTTGACATGAACAGGACAAATAGCCTAG
>CM050205.1:17732500-17760000 GCA_027475355.1 Coilia nasus
TGAAAGGGAGCTAAACACAAAACAAGAAATGTGCACATAGAGCGCCCCCTGCTGATGATGGAAGACAATACAAGACATTATTGCACCTTCTGCTTTAAAAAGCTTCCACACTTGCATGTTTGAAGCTTCTTCATTTCTACATCTTTCTAACAATCTAAACAGTTGACACCGACATCAACACAGTAATAGTACCGCAAAGAAAATAAAAACTGATGTAATGCATGTGCAGGCAGAACGATTTTAACTGGAAGAATATTAAATCAAACACATTCTTTCCAGTGCACAAGTAATCACAGTTTTGTTGCCAAGCAAGAATAAATATTTCTACAAATAAAACAATCGTCATGCATGGAGACACCAGGAAACACAAATCTTTGCTCAATTTTAATGACCACCTGTGATGTTAAGTGGTAGTTTTCTCCAGTGAACAGGGCACAAGTATTTCTCCAAAAACCTGCATACAAGTCTTGGCACATGAAAGATTCGACAGTGGAAGCCCTGAACCACAAGAAAGTGGGGACAGCAGTGGGAAGCTGGATGGAAGAGTGACAGTAAAGGTTGAAAAAAGAGAGAAACAGAGAGAGAGAGAGAGAGAAACAGAGAGAAACAGAGAGAGAAAGAGAGAAACAGACACAGAGAGAGAGAGAAACGGAGAGAGAGAGAAACAGAGAGAGAAAGAGAGAAACAGACAGAGAGAGAGAGAGAGAGGGAGAAAGAGAAACAGAGAAAGAGAGAAACAGACAGAGAGAGAAACAGACAGAGAAAGAGAGAAACAGAGAGAGAGAGAGAGAGAGAGAGAGAGAGAGAGAGAGAGAGAAACAGAGAGAGAGAGAGAGAGAGAGAAGGAAAACTGCAATTTCTTGTTGTCAGTCTGCAGTGAAAACTATATAGGTGTAAGACAATACAGAAGATTAAAATCATTCAATGGTCTTAGCACAATGAAGCTTGATGATAATGTCTTTTAGTCCATCACTCCTAAAGTATGTCATAGCAACAGCAGAGCAAATATGGTCCCCTGCTGTGTGCATCGTATCCCCACATGACCTAAACATGATCCAAACCTCACACACCTAAAAGTGTGGGTGGGTTCAGGAGATGCACTGATTAATTAATTTGCTATTATCTACTGAACCTCTAACAATAAATGCTGTCTGGCATATCTAAAGTTCTACATGTCTTTCTGTATTTAATTTTTCTTTTCTGTACCTTTAAACACTCCCCCCACACACACACACTCACACATACACACACACGCATGCTCACACATACACACACACACACACACTTTTTTCTCTCCCTCTGTCTTTTTCTTGCCGACACACAATTACAAGACCCGATACTACCATATAAATTTTATTTAAATTGTGACAATACATTACCATTAGAACATTTTCCATGATAAAAACTTTTTTAAAACTCTGAAAGCCCTTATTTTTTATTCCTATGAGCAACTTGAACATACATATTTATTCACATACCAAGCAAAACAAAACAATGCAAACACAATTCGTATCCAAAAAACAAGACTCATTTACAAAGAGGAGTGCTTAAACACTCAAGTCCTCGTGAGAGGGGAGAAGGATCCAATCCTTTGCATCTTCTGTGCAACAATCACACACACACACACACACACACACACACACACACACACACACACACACACACACACACACACACACACACACACACACACACACACACACACACACACCAATAAAACCTCTATGTTGATAACATTAATGATCCCTCTTATTTTTTTTTACATGAAATAAACATTTACAAAATAAAAATGTAGACTTAAACGAGATTACAAACCATCCTATGATTTAACACACATCATATTGTGCAGCATCAATACAACACACAAGACACAACTCTTCCATTTTCAAATACCAGTATGTTTACGTACAATTTAACCTCTAGCCCAGCTAGATGAGAATATCAACAAAAACAACAATTTAATATAATATAATAATAAAATAGGTTCATGTGAAAGCTATTTTCCTTTTCTCATTTTAAATGCATATGTATCAGGTTCACTAATTCTGCACAGTGGGTTAGTAATGAAGACCAAGCTCATAGGGAAACTGCTGCCTGCTGAAAAACTGGTCAAATACTGCCCTCTGGTGGTTCACTGAAATACTTTCACACACACACACCTCTGGAAGGCTCTCTCTAACTAGTGTGCCGATGCATCTCTATGAAGGTAGCCCTCAACCTTTTTTTTTGGGTCTGTGAACCACTTTTTGAGATACCACATTAGTCACGACCCCCACAACAAATAATCATCATGAATCATCAGGCCAATAATACCAGTCTTGAGACTTTAGACCAATAAAAAGGTCTTGTGACCTTTTTAAGAACATCCGGCTACCCAAATTTGGGTCGAGACCCGAAAGTTTCAGAAACACTGCAATTAAAGGCTGTCTCTTGTTCTCCAACTGTGGTGCCGCTGCAATTTTAAGATAATAACACATGATGACCAGAAACACTTGTCCTAAATGCAGCCACTGCTGTTAATTGCTCTGTGTATGGTCATGCACTGCGCCACAGACACATTTCTCTGACCACTTGCTGAGGCCGCAGAAGTCTAATGACTACAACCCACTTTTGGCTTTGACCATGGGGGCTTCACAGTGGTGGAAAAAATACAACAAGTAAACAGAGTCAAAACTAGTTTGAGGGTGTGTGTGTGTGTGTGCAGGGACAGCATGCTCAGAGTGCAAATGAAGTGTAAGGTTTAAAGCTGTGCATTGCATTGTTTAATGTGAGGTTCGGTTCTATTTTCTTTTTTTTATTTAAGTTATTTGCTTGTCCTGCCCTGAAGTGAACCCAGCCACAGACAAAGACTTGAAGCATGCTTGCCTGCTAGGTCACTCTCTGACCACTCCAGAAAGGCCTCTGTTGTGCGCACTTGAAGCAGGCGTGCCTGCTAGGTCACTCTCCGACCAGTCCAGAAAGGCCTCTGTTGTGCGCACACACCAGAAAGCTCCCAGATGTAGCACAGCACACACATGCAAGCAGAGAGACATATTTCGATAAATGCACTGCACAAAACAGACCCCTCTTTTTCAAGCACACAACACTGTTGGAGAGGACAGACTGCAGAGTGGTTCTCACTGTAAACCATCAATTGTAGCCCATGTGACCAGCCTCAAGTGAGCAGCCAATCAAAAAAACCCTCATGTGTCAGATATGTTTCAGTAATGACAGGAGGTCACTAAAACCTCCTACACTAACCTTGTCGATAGCCGTGTTTCAGTTGGTCCCCTCAGCCGTAGTGTCTTCATACAAACCTCATCAGGAGACTCTGTGAGTAAGTCATCAAACAAGCTACAGTAGTATCATGGCCCTCTAAGGAAACAAGTGACCGCCCCCATTCTGGTCTTTACACCACATAACCATCATCGGTAGAGCCCAGAGCATCCCAGTCGGCAGAACAAAGATGCAAACCAGCCAAAACCTAACCAAAAATCAGCACCTTCGAAAAAAAATGACATGCTCAATTACAGAAAACTACTTTCATTAATCACTTATTTACACTAACCCAAAGGTGACATTAGCAGTCGGGATCAAGACAGGCAGCCCCACACACACATGCAAAATAATTAGTGGAACCCACGGACAAACAAAGCGGAATAACAATCTAATTCAAAAGGGTCAGTTGCATAATTCTAGAAAAAAACATTACGGACGGCTGAAAAGCCTGGGAAACATTTCCCTTCCTGTGCAAGAAGAAGTTAAGGGCGCTGCATCAGTGCAAAGTACGGCACGGTCATGCCGAACTGTGGCGCTTTGATGTTGGTCTCGTAAAAAGGGCACACGGTTACGCATGATGGTCAGGCATAAGGGCACACTGTGTGTGTTAACGAGTGGAAATATACTGAGCTCTGTGTTTTTTTAACCTTGTTTTTAAGTAGAGCACACACACACAGTCACACAAATTCTCTCTCTCTCACACACGCGCGCACACACACACACACACACACGGTAAAGCATGTGTAGCAATAAACAAAGGCTGGCTTTCCCTGGAGGGAAGGTTCAGAGTAGGACACACTGGCCCTCTCCAGCTCTCCTCCAACTCCCTCTCTCTGTTCTATTCTTACACGCAGAGGAGGAGGGAGCAGCACAGATGACTCCGGGGTGGGTGGGTGGGCGGCCAGTGTGAGCCAGAGAGAGACCGTATACAAGAGCCTATGTGCTTCTGGACATACAGTATGCAAGACAGCAGCACACATTGCTGCCACTGCAACCTAGATGAAGTGCCCCAGCTCCCCACACAGGTGCGGAAGGGTGAGTAAGCCCGAAACGTGACGGTAAAGAAATAAAAAAAAATTGAGAGTAAAAACCTGGTGGAGTAGACTTTCTTTTGCACCTGTGTCAACCATTCTTTAGTCTCGCTCCCAGTTTAAACTCTGGATGTGCGTGCTTTAGCTGAACTCTCCCCAGCTCCACACACCACCACCACCCCTTAGCAAACGCACAGGATGGGGTAGTACTGTAAGCTAAATTGGCTAGTCCCTAAAGCCGTACCCAGGGTTTCCGATAAAAATCAGATTTTTCTGACTGACCGTTCTCATTGCACATTGCAAGTGATCACATCTGATCTTAGCGTCCCTATTGTGCAGTGCTCAG
The DNA here is from genome assembly GCA_027475355.1 of Coilia nasus. Taxonomy (NCBI): domain Eukaryota; kingdom Metazoa; phylum Chordata; class Actinopteri; order Clupeiformes; family Engraulidae; genus Coilia; species Coilia nasus. The sequence continues at coordinate 17,737,136 of CM050205.1, forward strand.
TTCCGATATAAATTACACACACCCTTTTCACACAAACAAGCCACCATGGACGACAGAGAACTGATTTTGGATATCTATTAAATTATTATTAGCGGCCACGGGGAAAATGTTTACAATTTGTGAGAAATCACCAGAAATGGAGGAGGTGGCAGTGTGCTTTCATTTTTACAGTGGTCACAACTGCAACGAGGCAGACTAGTATCAATCACTTCCGTCACTCAGAATTACGCTAACTGTTGGTCGCGGTGCAAATGACGAAACCGGCACGCTAAAATCTTTTTCAAGTGCTTAGACAGTTCAGATTCAGACAAATCCCATTGAAATCCCAACTGAAACCACCTCCGTATGTGGGTTGAATCAGATTTGGAAAAATCGCATTTCATGTGGTTTTCTGCTGTGTAGACCACTCGAAATTCAAGCTAGACACAATCTGGATATGCCAAAAATCAGATTTGGGCTGCCAGTCTGAACAAGGCCTAATTATACTGGGCGTGCCCTTTGGCTGTGTGGCATGCTGGAGAGTGTTTTGTCTGCCATGTTGAACCACAGAGGACTAAACATTTCATGCTGCTGAGATCTCACACTCATCTCCATGGAAAAGTGGGCTTTCTGGATCACACATCTCCAAGTAATAGGGCTGCACTATTTAAATGTTCCTTTGCACAACTCCATTCTGCATTGGACTAAAACTGCCTCCACTCACTCCACCATGACCACCAACACCACTACTACCAAAGTAATATGGGCCATTGACTACATTCTCGTGAATCTCGTCAGGCAAAAAGTTGCTGCCAGCTGTCTTTCTCTGTTGTCGAAGAGCATACAGCAGATTTTGAGATTCAGTTTTAGATTTTTGCTCTCTAGACAGGTCTTGTGATAGATTATGATGTGAAATTCAAGGGCATAGATTGCATTCTGCATAGAAGAAATCAACTTGTAACAAAAAATAGCCACAAAGGGCCACATAATTTCACTATGGCTGACATCAATAAAATATTAAAGTTCTAACAATGACATACTCGCACATGGTGTTTAAAACATTAATCGCACACTAAAATATATTTTCTTTCTTTTTTTTTTTTTTTGAAAAGTTGTAACTCACTGATTTAATTGACCAGGTAGTCTACATCATTAATATTATGGCACATATAGAGCACAATCTAAAACATTATTTAGAAAAAGAAACAAAAAACAAGATTTCACAAAACATCTTCTCCCATGACAAGCAGATATGCCAAGTATACTACATGTATAAGTTAACACAGTACTCATTATATAAAAACTCTTTCCATATACAAATCTTTTAATAAATACTCTGCTGTTTTGCTCTTTGTATACTCTTAGCTTGGCTAGTCAAGTAGCTAGCTCGCTGCTTCTACTCATTTCTCCTCCCCTTTGTCATCTCCAAACCAACATTTTTTTTCCTCCAATCAACTCAGCCTTGTGTGTATATGTATCAATACACTCTGTTCATGCACTCTGGCATTTGATTAGAATGACAGCGCTTTGATAACTGCCGCCCTGTACGTGCCAAGCCCGCTGGCGGTTCTTGAATGTACCACCGGGTGAAGACACGCACACACACATGAACGTAACCACGTAGCACAACACACACAGACGCATTTCCTGATAGGCCATGGTTGCAGTGGTCTGGCCTGGTATTATTAGCCGTACGTCCACTGCTGAGCTGAATGGTTGCTGTGGCAGTGTGCTGTTATGCTAGCCTACAAATCTACAGGTACCCTAGTGTTAGCAAATGAAATTTCGATGCTGGGTACAGTCTAGCAACGACCCACTGAAGCTCAATAGCTATTTTCCCAAATCTGGTCGGACCAATCACGTCAGTCCTTGTAAAGAGTCAGCGGGGAGGCTTCACAGGATGGCGACAGGGCTGCGACAGTGCAATCATGTACTGCCATGATAAACAAGTTTGCCAGTCTGATTGGTTATAGCGCTACCCTATTATGTGCAGAGGCAGTTTGACAACCGTTGATGTCACCCCTTGAACTGTGCCTGGCCTATCTATCATGGCCAGACCACACAATTTGATGTGGGTTGGCTTTTCAGGCTACTGTTATGCTGTATAACACCATATCAGCATGGACTTGTGGGCGGTGGTTACAGTACCTTGGTTTCCCACAGCTGTGCTATGCTGTGCTGTGCTAGGAACTAGAAAGTACCTTGGAAAGATCTCCACTGCTCGCAGGAAGTACTGGGACAGCTTACTCGTCCCTTGTGAGAACTAGCATAGATGCTCTGATTGTTCCACAGTCTTGATTGACAGTGTAGTGATTTGGAGCCGTCAAATGAACTTTACAGTCAGTGATTTGTCACCACTGTCTTCACTCAACCTGAGTGGCCGACAGCAAGATATGTTCTGCATGAGGTAACCAACTGGTGAACAAGCTACACTCCTCTGCCCGCCTATGCCAAGGTGAGCGGTGGGAGGCCCAGTGTGGCACCTGCGGACACGCTGCTCACAACCATTCAGCCCTGCCAGTGGAGCACAAGCCTATTGCTAAAGGTGAACGAAGCATGGGTGACTCCAGCTCCTGGCATGCATCTGACCTGTTGCGGTGTTTTGTTATTGTTTGTGTCGTTTTGTTTTGGTTTTGCATTCGTTTTTTTATGTTTTTGTTTTTTTGTCTTTTTTTTGCAGGGAGGTGTGTGCATGTTCATGCATGCTGGCTAACAGCGACGGAGCATGCAGTTGAGGTTTCTAGTAAAAGAAGGGAGGGGCCTGTGCCAGGACACGCCCCCTCTTCCTGTCTCAAGAGGAGGGGGGGAGGGGACCAAAATAGCCCTGCTGCTGTAGTTCACTGAACCCATGCTGGAAGACCTCAAAAGCTCAGAGAGGCGGAGAGAGTGGGCATGTCCCCAAGCCTTCCTCCTCTTCCTCCTCCTCCTCTTCCTCCTCCAGGGCCACCTCTGCTTCCCTCTCCGCCTTCACCTCCTCCCAGAGCGTGCTGGTGGAGGGCCGAGGCGTAGCCTCGCTGGGCCCGTCCCCGAGCGCCATGGCGGGGGAGTTCTTGTCCTGCGACTGGGAGGAGGAGGAGGAGGAGTGGGTGCTCTCGCTGGAGCTACTGCGCGTCTCGGTGCTGGTGCTGGTCTTCTTCATCTTCCGCCGCTTGGCCAGCGGGGCCTTGTCCACCGTCTGCAGCCGGAAGCCCTGCCGCTTCACCTTGTTGAAGGCCTGAGAGAAGCACAGCACAGCACAGCGTAGGTAATGATGTCACAATGCCTCCACATTCCAGATTCTAACATTTAAATAATGGCAGTTGGTCCAGCTGTCTCTGCAGGTGCCTGGAAACACATGCAACCTTGACTGCACTTAAGTATCCCAAATATGATTGAGATACTAGGTATCCTGGCTTTGCGTTTGTGCATGTAAACACCTTTTCCCAAATTTAGTATCCTGAATAAGCCCTTATCCCGGTTTCTGAGAAAAGGTGGAGTACTCCGAAAGATACCGGCATACTGTTGCATGTAAACACTTTATCCTGAATACTGAAGGTTCTGACATCGTTGTCTGCCCACACACACGCGTGACAGGCGGGAACGTGTTAGAACGTTGTTGTTGGTAACCATGTTAAACAAATGTAGAGAGAATGCTGTAATGGAACATTGTAACAAGAAATCAGGATACCAATGTTTTTCATGTAAACCGGGATATTAATAACCAGATTACTCTGTGTCATATAAACACCTTATCCCGAATTTAATTAAAACCGGGATAAGCCTTATATTCGGGATACTTAAGTGTATGTAAATGCAGTCATTGTAAGCAACGAGTCTAATTTTTTTTCTGAAAAGAATTTCTGATTTGCCTAATGGTTGTTTTTTTAACATCACAAGAGGTGGTCTGCACAGTTTTGCTCTCAAAACAATTTTTTTATCTAAAAAACAATGATCCCACTGGATCAATGATCCCATAGGATCTTCACCAGGCATTGAAATTGTACCTGTCCATCCACCATCAGGCATCAAAATTGCAGCTGTATATTTTTGAGAATTCTTTAGCTTATTTAGTTATTTTTAACAGCAACAACCACAACCGATGGCTGCAAGATCCTCCGTCCTTACGTTGAAGGTGGCTTTGACGCAGGTGTGCACGGAGGCGGTGGAAGAGCCCAGCACGTCGGGGGTCATGAGGGGGTTGGAGGAGAGCTGGCTGTCGTCCTGTAGCCAGGCGTTGTACCGCAGACCACACATCTTTATCCGCTTGTTTGGGTCTACTGTCAGAAGCTCTACAAACACACACGTGCACAGATTAAAAAACAAATTGAAGGTCCCTTTTTTTTTTGTCATTGTGATCACATGGCAGAGCACAGCGCACAGTGCACACAACGAAATTCACCTCTGCATGTAACCCATCACACACACGTAAGCAGGGGGCAGCCATGACATTGGCGCCCGGGGAGCAGTGCGTGGGGACGGTACCATGCTCAGGGTACCTCAGTGGCGCTACTGGCGACCCGGGATTCAAACCTGCGATTCTGCAGTCACAGGTTCGATAACTTAACCGCTAGGCCACCACTGCCTAAATTGTGTGAAGTGTGCACGCGTGTATGTGTGCGGGTGGGTGTGTTTGAGAAAGACATAGACAGACAGATGGGCATTTATTCAATGTACACTGTAAACGCTGCAGTATAATCCCCACATTATTTTAATTGTGTTTTACAGTTTTCCTGAAAAACCTGTGTCCGTGTGTGGCGACAGCAAAACAAAATGCTTCCACTTCAACTATTTATGCTTAATGATGCAGCAATAGCACTTTAATTCATCAGAAAAATGACAAAAGTGTCCTGCCTTGAGAGCTAGATGTTTTCCCAGCCAAAGTCTTACAATGTATGGAGCTCAGTCTGCCGTTAATGTTAGCTTTTTCCAGCTATGATACATTAGCAGCAGGTCATTGTCACGTTACAGCGTCTCTCTGACAGGTTCAGGTATTTGAACCGGAAGAAGCCGCACAAAAATGACGAAATGTTCACTAATAAAGGCACTGGCTGCAGCGAGTTTCTCTAGGCAGGTGCAAACGCTCTTTCGTCACAGGGAGCAAGTGAAAAAGGAGCTGGGGCAAAGACAGAAATGCTATATGGACAGCATGAGACGGGACCAACTATAGGAGCAATCTTTCTCTCCTTGTCTACACCGAAGCTGTTAAACTTACCTCATTATTGCGTTACGAACACTCAACCTCCTCATTTCAACTAGTTGACTCTCCTCCATAGAATCTCTTCCATGCAAGGGACGTGAATGAAAATAGAAATGGGGCGAGTGACAAAGGTTTTTCTAAAAATGTTGCGCAACACTGCTTCGCATCACGTTCAATTCGGACACTGCGATTGAAAATTAATTAATTGATTGAACCGATTTTTGTTGCTAACGCTCACTCGCACTACATACACAAAGGACACCGCGTCCATCTTTTGCTTTGAGAGCTATGTATGCGTTTTTCCCAGTCGGAGAGGCCCCTTACCTTGGATGAGGTCCTGGGCCTGCTGGGACACGCTCTTCCAGGCCTCCCCTTCAAAAGAGAAGTCGCCCTGCTTAATCTTCCTCATGATCTCCTCAGCGCTCGTGTGCGTCAGGCTCTTCCCCTGACACTGGAATGGCACTTGGCCTGACAGCATGGTGTACTAAAACACAGGGGGAGAGAGCGAGAGAAAGAAAGAAAGAAAGAAATAAAGAAAGAGCGAAAGAAAGAAAGAAAGAGCGAAAGAAATAAAGAAAGAGCGAAAGAAAGAGCAAGAGAAAGAAAGAAAGAAAGAGCGAAAGAAAGAAAGAGCGAAAGAAAGAGTGAAAGAAAGAAAGAAAGAGCGAAAGAAAGAAAGAGCAAAAGAGCAAAAGAAAGAAAGAGCGAAAGTAAGAAAAAAAGAAAGAAAGAAGTGAGTTTATTCAGATACAGTCAATACCACAGTGTCTAGAGAAAATTCCAAGGATAACAGGGTGGGTCAGGCTCACTCCTTAAATGTATTTTCAAAACAATTAGCAGTCAGATGAATCACACACACTGTATGTTCCAGCCTACACATGCAGCTGTCATGATCCATTACCTGTGTGATGAAAAAGCTGCACTCTCGACTGTAGTTTTTGTTTCTGTTTTAATGGATTAGCATGACATACACAGACGTTTCGGCCCAGAGAGCCTTCTTCAGCAGAAACGTCTGGCTATGTCATGCTAATCCATGTTGTGACGCAAGTTTGTTAAATACAAAAAGCCATGCCACAGTTGTGATTACCGGAGGAGTCTCCTTGCAACACACATTCACTTAGTAAAATATAGGTAAGTATGTGTGTTTGTATAGAATGTTTAACTCTTCTGTTTGGTAGTATGCTATGACTGAATGGGTTTTGAATAATTGTAGCCTATGACTAGCATAGCTGAGAACCTGTTATTCTCCCCGCTCCATCTTCTCCACCAAACTAGAACAGCCTGAAACAGGAGCACTAAAGCTTTTTTTTTCACTAAAACCAGCCCACAGGGCATTCATTAATACTAGAGACCACCGCAAATGAAAAAACAGTGCTATGAGACCTTTGAACAGTACTAGAGCTTTACCGTTTCTGAATCCATTTTGCCGATCTCCGAATCTGGCAGTAACGCTTCAGCTATTAGCTTAGCATAAATCATTGAACTGGATTAGACCAGTACCACGCTATTCATTAATTCAATAATATATGCCAGGTTTTCCACGACAAGTGCTTTGACTGCATAATTGGTTTTCATGAAAACTGACAAGTGTTTCTCAATGTTTCTTGTGCCTTTTTGCATATTTCCTTTACACTAAACTGTGGTCATTGGTTTCAGATAATGTGACTTCTGCCTTGAGCAGTCATTGCTCACAGTGGTCATGCTCCGTGAACACAGCATGTTTGTCAGCTCTGGCTTACTGTGCTGCGTTTGATGCACGAGACTGTCACCACTATTCGTATGGCAATTCCAAAGCCATCAATAAGAGCAGTCATTATTCACACAGGACATCTAACCTTCTGGCCCACTGGCAACCCTTTATTTCCCCCCCCCCCTTTTTTTAAATCACATCAACAAGTGTGTGTGTGTGTGTGTGTGTGTAAGTGAGATAGAGAGAGTGTGAGATAGAGACAGCAAGAGAGAGATAGCGAGAGAGAGAGCGAGACAGAGAGAGAGAGAGAGAATAGGTTAAGAGGTCTGTCCCAGGAGAAAAGTGCTCCAACTGCTGCCCCAGCAAACTGGTCAGACTGACAGTGGTCATGGCTTATCAAACAGGAACACGGTTCTCTCCCATCCCCCACATTCACTCTCTCTCCCTTACTACTCCTTCTTCATCACTCACTCTCCCATGATCCTGCTGTCTGGCTGTCTCTCATTTCCCACATATTCCTTTGAAAATATTTCCCTTGAGAGTTCTTCCTTACACACACACACACACACACACACACAGAAACAAAGTGTGAATTTGTGTGTGTGTGTGAGTGTGAATACTTGTGTGTGTGCGTGAGAGTCTATATGTGTTTGTGAGCTGTGGTCTGTGTGTGTGTGTGAGTGTGAATACTTGTGTGTGTGCGTGTGAGTCTATATGTGTTTGTGAGCTGTGGTCTGTGTGTGTGTGTGTGTGTGTGAGTGTGAATACTTGTGTGTGTGCGTGTGAGTCTATATGTGTTTGTGAGCTGTGGTCTGTGTGTGTGTGTGTGAATACTTCTGTGTGTGCGTGAGCTGTGGTCTCTGTGTGTGTGTGTGTGTGTGTGTGTGTGTGTGTGTGTGTGTGTGTGTGTGTGTGTGTGTGTGTGAGCTGTAGTGTCTCCAGGTCGGCCTGAGGGCAGGAGCGTGGCAGTGCTGGCCTGTGCTGCTGTGTGCTTGCGTGCGCTGATGTGATGCTCTCAGACAGACACGCCTGGAGCACGGGCACGAAAGAGGACGTAGCGGAGCATGCAAGATTAGTCAAGCAAATCACTCACACACACACACACACACACACTCCCACACTCCCACGGACAAACACACACCCACACACACACACACACACTCCCACAGACAAACACACACCCACACAAAAAAACAGACATACTCCTCCATACAATCATGCACACGAGAACATTCTTGCTTCATCGCTCTCTTGCTTTGTCTTCCCCCTTACTTCTTTCTCTCTCTCCCTGCTCTCTCCATCTCTCTCTCATCTCCATCTGTCTCTCCATCTCTCTCTGCCTCTCTCCCTCTCTCTCTCTCCCTGCTCTCTCCATCTCTGTCCATGTGGGGGGATGCTGCTGATAGCTTGAGTGTGGGGCCAGAGAGGCCACCACTGTCTACTTCCGGAGCTCTGGCACCACTGTGGTCCCGGATAGAGCGAATACTTCCCAGTGATGCCCAGTGATGCCTAATGCTGCCCAGTGATGCCAACATGCTGCAAGTAGTAAAGAGATTGTGAGACCTCTGCAGTGGGGATGCAGGGAGCCTGCAAGCCTTGTCTAACCTAGACTCTGCAGGGTTTGGATGTAACAAAATAGCACGCACACACACACACACACACACACACTGTCCCTGCGCTAAAGTAATACAAGAGCTTATCAGACACATACTGTATTTGTACGTTGTTCATCAAACATGGTGACCACAGGCAACCGAATGCAAATATTAACTCTTACTTTGGGGGGAAAGAAACATTTCTCTGCCTGCAAGCTAAATTGCTCATAACTTCAGAGGCAAGCATGAGTGGAAGCATCTGTTTTGTACAGGCGGCTATATTTAGATCCAAAGCTTTATTTCTCAGCTTTTCAATCCAGCCTGGATGAGCTGTCAAGCACAGACTCAAAGGCACATTAAAGACTGAACACTGAACACGACCGCCACCCCCTACACACCATCATCATCAATCAGAGGAGTTTGATCAGCGACAGACTCCGGTCCCTCTCCTGTAGGACAGACAGGCTGCGGAGGTCATTTGTCCCCAGGGCCATACAACTGTATAACAGCACACAGAGGGAACTGAACATCATGGACTGGAGTGCTTGAGCACACACACACACACACACACACACACACACACACACACACACACACACACACACACACACACACACACACACACACACACACACACACACACACACACGCACGCACGCACGCACGCACATGCTGTCCCTGGTGGTGACTGCTGTGCGGCTATGGACAGCGATATACTGCACTACCCTGATGGCTACTGCACTAAAGGACCCTTCTATAACTACTGCACTAAAGGACCCTTCTATAACACTGGACAATTTTACTGGGACACTGTAATCTATCTACCACAAAGCACCTCATCACGACACTTGTTTACCTCGTGGAATTCTTATCACTGGCAATTTTACTGGGACACTGTGATCTATCTTCCACAAAGCACCTTATCACGTCACTTGTTTACCTCGTGGAATTCTTATTACCTTACTTATTATCATTACAATGTTTTTCTTCCCTCAGTTCAGTGAATGTTGTATTATGCAGACGTGTGCAATAGGCTTGATCTGTTTTTTTTTGTTGTTTTTTTTGCAATGTGTATTATGTGTATGCTAATGTGTGCAATAGGCTTGATCTGTTTTTGGCAATGTGTATTATGTGTATGCTACTGGACACCTTAATTTCCCTCGGGATAAATAAAGTTACTCTACTCTACTCTACTCTACTGAATCCTAGCAGCATCATCTCTATCAGTGGATTTTTAACTAGAGGTCGCGAACCCTGCTGGAGTCGCCAAAAAGTTTTCTGCGGTTGCCAAATAATTTTTTGTGTCAGGCTAAACTGATAAAAAAATAAAATACATATAAAATTCAAATCTGCTGCTTTCGTATTCATAGGCGCTGTTAAGAGTGTTTCGCCTATAGTCAGGGCTACTGCTTCTCTGATAGAAACAATGGAACTTGCTGCTCCCACTACACAAACTGAACGTCTTCCCACTCTGTTAATCAAAGCAAAACTACATTACTAGCCAAAGTTCTTGTGCTATTAGCCAGCCTGGAAAATGGACAGGTCTAGCCTGCCCAATGCAATTACAACGGGTTTGGGGAAACGTGGGGTCGGTAGATCTCACCTGTTATTTTTATGTGGGGTTTAAGAACCACTGATGTATATGCTCTGAATCTTCAGTGGCCAAAACCTGCTTATACAGAGTAGGAATTTTTCACTCATGTGTGTGTCTTGGCTTCATGGTCTTGCGTTTCATAGTTTGCGCCCCCCTTGGTAATGCCATGGCAAACATCCGTGACAGTTACAGTTAAGTAAGTGAGCACCCTGAGCACACCAGACACCAGCACACGATAAGCTGATGCAGAGATTAAAGCACAGGCCGCTACACATGGCCATTTTTAATTGCTCATTTTCTGGAACATGTAATTCGTTAAATAAAGACATTTTAATCAAGAACTGCTTTGGTCAGTGGATGTTTTTTTTTTTTTACTCTATTCTGAGAGTCTCAAAATGCATACCTTGGACCAAAGAGCACCAGAATGGGATAAAACAATTGAAACGTTTTCAAACAGTTGAAAAAACTGAGAATTGAGTGCTCCACTGACTTTGAAACAATGCAATCCAGAGCTGGTTGACTGCCAGAGGAGGTAGTCTCACTATTTTTCTTAAGAACTTCACGTACATCAAAGAGATAAGTATTATGTGCTGGATGAGCAACAGTGTACCTGTGTGCCCCTCGCCCTTACAGACACTCCTACAGTACAGCGCTGCTTTCATCTGCTCGTACAGGAGCCCAGCCATGCCGATCAAACATTTAGAGCGGACGTTTAGAGGGATGGGGAGCAGCTCTGCACTCGTTTATAAGTCAGTGTTCAGCTGCTGTTTATCGTTTCCCTCCATCCTTTTCTTGTTTCCTTTCTCCTCCCTCGTTTTTTTCCACCCCACTTCCGTTCCTTTTTTTTTATTTTGCCGCACGTCCGGGGACTCATGTCATGGAACATGTCTTTGGCATTAAAATTGCATGAGGAGCAATTTAACTGGGGTGATAAGGGTGCAAGTCAACACGGCGCAGCTCAGGAAGGATTTATACCATTTTAGTAGAATTTTATTGTTTTTTTTTTATTTTATAAGTGTAAGAAACCACATGCTATTTTTAAGATAATAAATATCACCACCATTTGATGCCACAAGTTATCCACAAGTTGATTAACATCTAGGCTACAAGTCGTCTAGAAGGGCACAATTCAACATTCAATAGACACCAGATAACATTTAACAGAAGGCCAAACAAGCAAGTAACACTTCATCAAGACTGTGATCAACTGCTACTAAAGTTTAATGAGTTGTAACGTTACATAAAAAGCAACACCAAAGAAATGTTAAATTAACACTGCAATAACGGCAAAAGTCGCCAGCAGCCGTATTCAGCAGTAATGGCAGCCCCCAGACTTGTGTGAACCTCTGCTGAGCTGCTAACACACAGGCCAGGCAACAAGCAAAGAGGTCAGTAAACCACTTAAACAATTACTGTCTCGCTTATATCTCAAACCGGAAGGGAATTCCTGGTATATGGATTAGTAACAAGCCTGACTGAGTTAAGTAAGTGGTAGACCTAGGAGAAGAGCTACAGGCTTCACCCTCCGTTTTCAAAGACAAAGCTAGATAGCTCTTTTTGTTATTACAGACTTCAGTTGACAAAGCTCAGCTCGTAACTAATGTACGTTCCACAAAAGTCTGCTGTTTTTCACCAGCCATCCCTGTAAAGAGTTTTGCATTAGCATCAAACACATAGACACGTAGACATACAGACACAGACGCACGCATACATACACACACACACAACCACTAAATGACTCACCAGGATAACCCCTAGGCTCCAGAGGTCACAGGACTCGTCGTAGCCGTCGTAGGTGAGGATCTCGGGGGCAGCGTACTGCAGCGTGAAGCAGGGCGTCTTCAGCAGCTGGTTGTCCGGCGGCTTGAGCCGAGCGAAGCCAAAGTCAATCACCTTGATCTCTGAGTGCTCGCCGTCATCCGTAAACAGCAAGTTCTGCAAGAAGAAGCAGACTGGCTCACAATGAAGCAGGAGTCTCAACAAAAGCATATTAAAAACTGTATGAGAACCCTGTGCGAGCCATGTATGTGTGTTTGAGCAACTGGACCTACAGTGGTGAGGAAAATTATGTGAATCTTTTGTAATGTCACATTTGTTTTTATGAATTTGTCATAAAATGTGATCCTCTCATCCAAGTCACTAGTGAAGATGAACACAGTGTGGTAAAGCCAATACTGCAAAATAGACATTACATTTCATGTCTTTGTTGAAAACATACAGGAGACATCCAAAATGAATAGATTTAATCTAGTGGCATTGCAGTGCCAATACAAAAATTACATGTAGGCTACAGATTAGTTGGTTGGGAGGACAAGGATGAACAAATCGCTTGCAGATTTGCAGTCTGGGATAGTCATCTACTCCCAACAGCCTTGCAGAGAAGCAATTTCTTTAACTGCTATAATTGGATGTTCAGACTCATACCATCAAATATTCTCACCCATCAATCCTACAAACGTCAATACCCCATAAAAAGGCAGCAAGCAGGGGAGAGACGAAAGGTGAAACACAAGCAGCCGTTTACCATGTGCGACAACGGGCATCCATAAACACCGAGATACTGACAAACGCATCCTGCTCTGTGTGTCAGTCTCTCCTGTGTTTTTTATGCTTTTATATCTTTTATGCTTTTACACTTACTTTATCTTTTATGCCTTTATATATTGTCTTTTGCTTTTATTTTTGTGAAGCACATTGAATTGCCGTTGTGTATGAAATGCGCTATACAAATAAACTTTCCTTGCCTTGCCTCCCGATTAACAATTTGTGTGTATGAAAACGGCTTAAGCCTATCTGTGCGTGTGTGTACGTATGACGCGTGTGATACTGGAGTCTTGTAAACGAGAGGCTGCGCTGCCTATGGTTTAATATTTGAGCAGGCTGTGAATGCACGGAGCGCTCGGCGAGTGATGCCAAACTGAATTATTCATCACCTCAGCCCAGTTATCGACGGGAAGTAGCAGTCTGTCCCTTTCCCGATCACTAGGATCTCAGCTAGCCTACTGTACTGACAGTTAAATATTTAAAGAACTAACAAGAATACACTGTCTGCAGTTCCAGTTCCAGGAGAGGCATAATTAATCTCCATGACAGATGTCTCAGATTTACTGCATCGTTAGCTGGGACTACTCTGTAGCCTTCCTTTAATTTCTGTATTGGTATTGCAATGTTACTAGATGAAATCTATTCATAAAAATAGTACTAATTAAATGTAGCAGGCTGAAAATGTAGGCATGTTAAAAAAGACTGTGTGTGCGCAGATGTGTAGGATATCAGTGATGTAGGTGTGTATGTGTAGTGGTGTCTGATATGAGAGATACATGTGTGTGTGTGTGTGTGTGCAGATGTGTGGGATATCAGTAATGTGTGTGTGTGTGTGTGTGTGTGCAGATGTGTGGGATATCAGTAATGTGTGTGTGTAGTGATGTCTGATATGATTGGTGTGTGTGTGTGTGTGTAGTGATGTCTGATATGATTGGTGTGGGTGTGTTTGTGTGTGTGTGTAGTGATGTCTGATATGATTGGTGTGCGTGTGTGAGTGTGTGTGTGTGTGCAGATGTGTGGGATATCAGTACTGTGTGTGTGTGTGTAGTGATGTCTGATATGATTGGGGTGTGTGTGTGTGTGTGTGTGTGTGTGTGTGTGTGTGTGCGTGCGCGAAGATGTGTGGGATATCAGTCATACAAGTGTGTGTAGTGCTGTCTGATGTGTGTGTGTGTGTGTGTGTAGTGTCCCTACCTCAGGTTTGAGATCTCTGTGCACCACCCCTACGTCGTGCATGTGGCTGACGGCGGACACCAGGCGACTCACAGTGTGTGTGTGTGTGTGTGTGTGTGTCTGTGTGTGTGTGTGTGCGTAGTGTCCCTACCTCAGGTTTGAGATCTCTGTGCACCACCCCTACGTCGTGCATGTGGCTGACGGCGGACACCAGGCGTCTCATGATGCGGCTGGCCTCCGTCTCGCTGAAGTGCTGCTTCCGCCGGATACGCTCCAGCAGCTCCCCCCCACGCAGCAGCTCCAGCACCAGGTACGTGTGCAGCTGGACACATACACACACACACACACAAATACACGAGCACACACAAACACACACACACACACAAACACACACACACAAACACACAGACACACACACAAACACACACACACACAAGCGTACACAAACACACACACAAGCGTACACAAACACACACGCATGAGCACACACAAACACACGCACACACACACAAACACACACACTCACACACACACACAAGCACGTGCGCACACATATACATGCATGCACACAGACACACAGATACACACACACACACACAGACACACGCCCACACACACATACATGCACACACACACATACACACACACAGGAAGAACAAAAAAAAAACACACACACGATACCATCACTACATGTTGTTGTACCTGTATAACTATATCAATCCTCAACCTTTCTCTATCACACACTTACTCTCTCTCACACACACACACACACACACGCAGACAGACACACACACGCACACACATACAGCAGCAGTAGGCTTTGATCCAACATTATGGAAAAAAGCTAAAACGAGCATCCTGCCTCCATATGTTCACAACAGGCCATCAGAACCCAGCACTAATAATAGCCATGACATGACTACAGAAATGAAAAGACTAAAACTAACAAAAAACTAAGGCAACTGACAGATGAAACTCAGATAAGAGTCGTGAGTCTGGTCATTCTTGCCTTGTAGCTACAGTCTGTGCACCCCTGCAACTGCATTATATATACAAAGGAAGGTACAGTTGTGAAGCAAAAACTGTATTGAACGAAAATGAATGAAATCATTTTAGAAGTACAGTGGTCCCTCGCTATATCGCGGTTTACCTTTCGCGGCCTCGCTGTTTCGCGGATTTTTTTAGTGCATGCAATCTCCTGTACTGTACAGAATGCGCTCAGCTTGTAAAATTTACATAAATCTTCCACCGCTAGCTGTGTGACTCTGATGTGCTGTATGTTTGCAAGTGTGAACTTTGCCTGTGCATAAAAAGTGAAAAGTGCATAAGTGTAGTGAGGGATTTTACAGCCTTAAAACATCTATAATAATTGTAATAAATAAAGCTGACTACTTCGCGGATTTCGCCTATCGCGGGTTATTTTTAGAACGTAACTCCCGCGAATAACGAGTGACCACTGTACACCCCTACGTACACCCTCACCCGCACACACACCACACACACACCTGTATGCATGCATGTGTGCGTGCACACACGCTCTTGCTCTCTCTGTCTCTGTCTCTCTCTGTGTTTCTCTCTCTCTCTCTCATACTCACAGACACAGACACACACACACTGACACACACACACACACGCACCAAAGACGCCTTCCTCTTTTGGTTTAAAGGACCAGAACTGCTTTCCAAAACAGTCTTTTAACTTCCTTCCCCAGGTCTGATCACAGGCACAAGCCATGATCACAGGGACAACCCATGTCACTTACAAGGACAATTACCCGTGACATGCATACAGATAAATAAATAATGGAGAATCTGGGGCAGCACAAAAGCAGAAGGTTTGATCGCTCTGACTGCGCCCCAGATTGGTACACAAGTAAGACTGTGGGACTGTGTGTGTGTGTGTGTGTGTGTGTGTGTGTGTGTGTGTGTGTGTGTGTGCGCGCGCATGTATTTCTGTGTGTGTGTTAGGGATGCAATTTATCGATTAATTCATTAATCATTAGTTGACAGGCCTTGTCGATCGATTAACGATTGATAAGTGGCGATTTCTCTCTAAATTTTAGTGTTTTAATAGAGTCTATAATATAAGCATAAACATAAAACATAAAAATAGTTAAAATATTGAATTCAAAAAATGTTATATTCCTTAATGAATGATTTATTGTACCATTAGGAACACAGTGCAGACAAATGCATTTATGTTGTATAACAAAATACATTTTTTATAGAAATTACAGCTACTTTAACGTGAAACTAAATTGTGGACTGGCTCATTGTTGCATTTGAAATATTTATTTATTTGAAATATAAAAACACATCACATTCTAAATAGAGAGCTAAACAGAATACTATTTAGCTTTATACCACGGCTTCCTTCAATTCCACATTGTGAATCGTTTTTTAAAATGGTTATTAATTTTCTATATAGGCACACCTATGAAGTAGTCCCTGCTTTCCGACCATATCACGTTTGTGCGCCAAGTTCATGGTGAACTGTAAACAAACAGTAAAGATGTGACAGCTTTAGCAGATGGAAGAACACAGAGTTGCAATGTTACAGTATATGCTTCTGAGATCGTCTTTTAGTGTTGTCATGCTGCATTTGGACTCTCTAGGAACGTGTTTTTGCTAAGCAAGGCTTAACAGAACTTTGGAATAGCTAGCTTGACTACCAAAGGCATGGGACTAACGTCTGGGTCATGGTGCATATCTGGTCAGTAATGCCCTCTGCTCTCCTGTCATCACATGCTCGCCTTCCCAACAGTGCTGTGATTGTAGGTTGTTCTGATGCACTCGTTCCATGAAGCACAGCTGCATGCACGCTGTTGAGGTGGTAACTCAGTTGAACTGTTGTATTTAAATGTAGCACCACGCAGAGTACTTTGGCTTCTTTTCGTCTTGACCGCTTCATGTTTTTTGAGCTGGGTCTCTCGCGTAAGCATTTCTCATTGCGCTCGGCAGCGCCCTCTATTAGCGATACCGCTAGTGAAAAGGACAATTAACTGACAGTTAATTTAATTTATTCGACCAAATTCTTATTGACAATTAATCAATAATTGATTGTTTGCATCCCTAGTGTGTGTGTTCGTTTATGTATGTGTGTGTGTGTGTGTGTGTGTGTGTGTGTGTGTGTGTGTGCGTGTGCGTGCATGTTGTCACAAGAGCTTTGCATGGCTGCCCTACACTGCACTCCAGCGAAATTCACTGGAAGATTTAAAAAAAAAAAAAGAATAAAACTGTGGAGTTCTAATATCTACACCAGCAGAAACGTATGGGTCGGAAAAACACCTGCACCGCTCAGTCACTCCATTTGAAACGAGACTTTCAAATCTATCGGAGCATTAAAAGCAGGAGCCTCTCAGACAGATAGTAATGGGTGTCGAGGGTATGTCTTCCTCCCACTGATATAGCGTGGAGCATTAATAGAGACAACGCGAGCAAAAAAAGAATACCGTGAAGTAGAACACAATGGTTCTGATGAAGAGGAGTGTGGCGGCCCAACCTGGTCATGGTAGATTTCGTGCAGCTTGACTATGTTAGGATGGCCATCGCACAACTTCAGGGCTGCTATCTCCTTCTGCGTCTGAGCCTCCATTCTGCACAAACACAAACAAAAATGAACAATTTTTTTTGGTATCTTCATCTCCATAAAGATTTATGGTTATGTTTATGGTATTTGGTAGATGTTTTTTCCAAGGCGACATACAACAACTTAAAATAACATGATAAAACAAAAATAATTTGCTAACTTTTGAATTATAACAACATTTTAGGGAACAATGAAATTAAAAACCAAGTAAAAAATAAATAAAATATTACATATAAATGGTTCAGCCAGTGGAAATCTAGCCAAGTTTCTCAACACTTCACTGGTACTGGCAACATTGAACTTGTTAGTGCACCTGTGCAGAACTGGTCCTGCAAGCCTGACCTGTGCTCTGCGCTTCTTTGTCACTCAGAACTGGCTTTACCTCTTGCTAACGATCTTGACGGCGTAGGACTGCCGGGTGTTTTTGTGGGTGCACTGCCTACAGATGGAGAAGCTGCCCTCCCCCAGCACTGCTTCCTTCAGGTCCACCTCGTAGTTCAGGTAGAATGGAGAGTCCTGGCCAAAAAAAACCCAAAAAAAACAATGAAACCAGACAGTCACATCAGGGTCTACCACGTACAGACACACACTGTACATATGCAACATCTACTTTTAGAAGGAGAAACTGACAGTGAAAATGAGTTGTGTTTATTACCTCCGCCAGCAGAGGTTATGTAATCATCAGCGTTTGTTTGTTTGTTTGTTAGCAACATAACTCAAAACGTTGTGGATGGATTTTGATGAAAGTTTCAGGGTAGGTCAAAAATGGGCTAATTTAAAAGTGATTAGATTTTCATGGTGATCTGAGCTGTCCTGGTGGAGGTCTGTGCTCTCTGGGTGCTTTTTTAGTTGGTTAATGGCTTTAAGTGGCTATGACATTTATGACACCAGCATCTCTATATGGTTGGTACAGACAAACAAAAACAGGGTCTGGCACGTGCGGACACATAAGCCTGCAATATCTTTGTATGTATTTTGGGGAAAAAATATCGGAGAATCAAAAGACTCTTATAAATTAGTAATGAAAATCACTGAATGGCTTTAGGAGACTATAGGATCAGCTGGACATGAACTTGCGCTGAGTTGCATCTCCAGACATAGGGCCAGACACAATTAGACCGTCTCGAAGCCACCCACACATTCAGACACTTCCCCAGAGAGAGAGGAGTCAGACTGACAGAGCCACTAGCTCCCTCCCCCCCCGGCACTGCCGAGGGACAGACCTGCACTCTATAGCTGCACTGTCTGACAAAATATCTATGAAAATTCTCATTCATCCAGGTCATGGTATTCAAAGGAGTTAAGTTAGCCAAGTCACCTAGAAGCCTTTTGGATGAAAGGTGAAACGTCTTTAAGCTCTAAAAAGAAGTCCAGTTGCTTACAACGTAGCTGCTTTGATTATCTGACAAAAAGGCAGAGGACACAAGTTAAACAGGTTTTTGGCAAAGCATTATAGGAAAAGGCCCGCTGGCCCATAGGTCCCAAAGAAGCATGAACGGAATGCGTGAATGGGTGAAGGAGCACACAGACTAATAATGAAGCAACTGACAAAATGGATGGACATGTAAAGGCATGCATTTTGGACCACTGTTTGCAAGGAGGCATGGACACAGACAGACACACACAAAGCCAGTGGCTGATCGTTACCTAGGATAAAGCTGTAAACCAACTTATGAAAACAGAGAAATAGGTAGGTAGGTAGAGAGAGAGGAAGAGAGAGAAAGAGAGAGAGAGAGGGAGACAGAGAGAGGAAGAGAGAGAGAGAGAGAGAGGGAGAGAGAGAGGGAGACGGAGAAAGAGGGAGACAGAGAGAGAGAGAGAGAGACAGAGAGAGAATAATGTAAAAGAGTAGATGAAGGTGGAGATAAAGCCCATGACTCACCTTCATCATGAGAGACAGAGAAAGACGGAGACAGAGAGAGGGAGAGAGAGAGAGAGAGAGAGAGAGGGAGACGGAGAAAGAGGGAGACAGAGAGAGAGAGAGAGAGACAGAGAGAGAATAATGTAAAAGAGTAGATGAAGGTGGAGATAAAGCCCATGACTCACCTTCATCATGAGAGACAGAGAAAGACGGAGACAGAGAGAGGGAGAGAGAGAGAGAGAGAGAGAGAGGGAGACGGAGAAAGAGGGAGACAGAGAGAGAGAGAGAGAGACAGAGAGAGAATAATGTAAAAGAGTACATGAAGGTGGAGATAAAGCCCATGACTCACCTTCATCATGAGAGACAGAGAAAGACGGAGACAGAGAGGGAGAGAGAGAGAGAGAGAGAGAGAGAGAGAGGGAGACGGAGAAAGAGGGAGACAGAGAGAGAGAGAGAGAGAGAGAGAGACAGAGAGAGAATAATGTAAAAGAGTAGATGAAGGTGGAGATAAAGCCCATGACTCACCTTCATCATGAGAGACAGAGAAAGACGGAGACAGAGAGAGGGAGAGAGAGAGAGAGAGAGAGAGAGAGGGAGACGGAGAAAGAGGGAGACAGACAGAGAGAGAGAGAGAGACAGAGAGAGAATAATGTAAAAGAGTAGATGAAGGTGGAGATAAAGCCCATGACTCACCTTCATCATGGCGCTGCGTGCCACAGCAGCAGAGCCCGGCCTGTCGGCTCCTCCACACAGCTGGATGGGGTCATCCATCACCACGTTCCTCTTGAACAGGATAGAGGGGGCCATGAACGAGTAGCCCTGGCAACACACATGAAAAAACTCAGTCAATGACAATCGAAAACATGTGGGAATGGAACAATAAAATATTTCTATAATATTATAATATTGACCAATATCTCACATTAATAAGAAGTTATGCGAGTATCATTAATGCATCATTTCAGGTGGAAGAGCCACCATAGGTCTGCATCAAAATCACTGCTCCCTAGAGAAACTACTTCTCATTCTCAGCATTTCAGCTCTTCAGCCCACTGCCATCTACATCACTCGCTACAGTTACATGGACAGTTTTTTCCTGATCGGAATACATCCAATCTGATTGTCTCACCCGAATGTAGCATTGATATGATACATAATGAAAATTACACAATACCTTCGAATAGCCACTGTCGCACAGCGGTAGGTTACAGATGGAGATCTTATCAATAGTTGGTATATGTATGCTGACATGAGACCAAACACGTCACAGAATCCCACCAGAAACGTTTGCAATAAGTGTATATATGTCAGCTGTAAGACTACACTACCTCTACCAATCTGATTCAAATTTCAATTTCGATCAGATAATTTTATTTCGATCAAGGTGTTTATATGTGCATTTCTATTCTGACTGAGTAGTTATTTTGTTTGTCATCAGTCCATGTAAACCGATAAGAAACCATGTGAACATAGCTACCGTTACCATCTCTAGTACTAAAACGCTCCCATCCACGTCTCTGCAGAAGGATGAGGGAAAAATCATAGAAGGCTAAATTAAGGGTAGAGGATTGATGCCCACTGAGGCAGCTATGACTACTTTAGCTTTTAATGAGGCCGTCCTTTGAGGCTCTGTGTGTGTGTGTGTGTGTGTGTGTGTGTGTGTGTGTGTGGCTGAGTTATTGACCAGGCGGTTGGAGTGGCTGGGTGGCTGTGTGTGTGTGTTACATGGGTGTCTGGGCCCTCCAGTGACTCCAGGCTCCACTGCCTCCAGAGCCCTGCGGCTGTGTGTTGACAAACGGCCTGAGTTGTGGTGGGGACGCATCTGCCGTCTTCACACATTTGTGTCATCGCTGCCCTGCCCCACCCCCCCTCCCACCACCGCACTTCACCACGATGCCCCCCCCACACACACACCCACGCTTCCCCACGATGCCCCCCCCACAAACACACACACCCGCGCTTCCCCACGATCCCCTCCCCACACACACACACCCCCACGCTTCCCCACGATGCCCCCCCCCCCACACACTCACACCCGCGCTTCCCCACGATGCCCCCCCCACACACACACACACACGCGCTTCCCCACGATGCCCCCCACACACACACACCCCCGCGCTTCACCACTACAGCCTCCACTTTCATTTCCTTGCCGTGTCTCGCTCTCAGCCGCCATCTATTTTTGGCTACGGGGAGAGACTCTGGGGTGCTATTAATTCTCCCTCTCTCTCTCACACACACACACACACACACACACACACACACACAGGCACACAGCTGTGACTAACTACGGAGGAATGGAAAAGAAGACGGCTGGACGGAAGGATGCGGTATGAAAGCACTCTTAATTGCTGAGCTTTCGGCTGTGTGATTGCCGTGCTTCGCACAGATGACATCTTGCTCTCATAATGCGACTTCATTTTAGTTGGTATATGCGAAGCACACGAGAGAGGCGACACATTAGTTAAATATACGGAGGAGAAATGAGAGACGGGGTTTAACGACATAAACGCAGAGGCAATAATCACAGCCATCGCTTACATACACACACACACACACACACACACACACACACACACACACACACACAAACCTAGTCCTGGCAAATTAAAGGAGAAGTTAAGTCAGTAAGTAAATAAATAAATTGCGTGGAGCTAAAAATTCTCACATTAGACCTGTGGGTTTTTTTTTTTTTTTTGTTAAAAAAAAAAAAGAAATTCACAAAATGAGGACAAAAAGCCAGGAGGGGGAAAGATGAAGTTGGCAATCAGAGGTCTTCGCGACAGCGCATTTCCAGAGCAGACACGGCTACGCTAACCTCTCATTTTAAAAGGCGTGCATGCTTTAATGGAGGGGTGGGATGCAGGGGGGGGGGGGGGGGTGGAGGGGGCGCTGGGTGGATTATTGAGGAAAAGGCTGGGGAAGTGGTGGTGGTGGTGGGGGGGGTTATTGAGGAGGCGCCTGGGTGGCTGTGTGTGTGTGTGTGTGTGCTTGAGGGGGCGGTGCTGAGTTATTGAGGAGGTGGTTGGGGTGGCTGGGTGCGTGTGTGCGTGTGTGTTTGGGGGGGTGAGTTATTGAGAAGGCGGCTGGAGCACCCAGACGGTAATCAGGGGCCCGGTGGTCCATTCAGCCCCGCTGCTGCTGATGCTGCTGCCACTGCAGCCGGCCCAGACATCAGCTGGCTCAGGAGGAGTGGGGGCCACACTCCAGCAGCACTCGCAAAGACTCCTCCAAAACAAAACAAAACCCAACACAACCCTGATTCACCACTGATGCTCCGGTGCCACAGCAGCAGGCCAGGGGCTAGATGGATGGATGGATGGATGGATGGATGGAAAGTGTGACTAAAATTACATACTAACGCTAACGGTCCACGCCACACGTTTGATATGAAAGAAGGGGAGGAAGGAAAAAAAAAAAAAACCTTTCATTCCCTGCTCCTCTGCCACTGTGACTAGCCAGGAGCTGGATGTACAGATGGATAGAGAGATAGATGGAGAGATGGATGGAGGGATGACTGGATGGATGGCAAGCGTGGCTGTAATTACATGCTGAAGGGAACGGTCCACGCTGCTCGTTTGATATGAGAGGAGAGATTTCAAAAAGAAAAAAAGAACGAAAGCAAAACCTCGCCAGGCCTCGACTCCGGCTAGACAGGCGCCCAG
>CM050205.1:17765000-18035000 GCA_027475355.1 Coilia nasus
GTGTTAGGCAGGTGCACACAAAGTGTACACACAAAGGGGTACACACAATGTCAGGGATTTTGCATTATTGGATTATAGTCAAGTGTATGATCAACCAATTACACCAAATTGATTGTATATAGACTTTTGCACAGTACTGTATACATAGTTAGATTTTCTAATTCTCCTCTACACTATTAATTACCAAAGAGAATTAAAATGTAGACATAGACGGTTTAAAGCCATTATGCTTCTGATTATCATATTCAATTTCTCCACTTCTGCACAGTCTCCTGTTTGGGCAGTGCCCCCTAAAAAGCATATATCTGGTGAGATGAGTGAAAGTGAAGGCCCTTACCTTGTGCAGATGCTCTAGCGCCAGCACGATCTCTCCGCTGTACAGCGCCACCTCCTGCTCCTTAAAGTGGACCCTCTGCACCAGGTGTGTGAAGAGCTCTCCTCCGTTCACATAGTCTACACACAGCGCAACACACTTTGTCAACACACCCCCAGGAGTCTGTGCAAAGTCTGTCTGGGCGTCTGTCTGAAAGTCTAGGTGATTAAACGACCGTGAATAAAATTCAGGTCAATCACAATGATCAGCCTTGAGCATGTTTATAATCGATCACGTGGCAGATCGCCCAGCCCTACCGTCCAAACACACAGAGGTACAGATGCAATCATGCTGTATGTTCCAATTTAATAGGCTAGCACATGATCATTTTATGAACACTGTATTCTGCAACTGGTAATTTTGGCATTTTAATTTTAGCCTAATTTTCTGCTTGCTTACAGTACAATAGAATGCTTAAGGTGTGAATTCTGACAAATGCTTAAGATTCTTGCTGCTTACACAATGGTTGTCAATGTGCATTGGAACAACCTTTATTTCCCAAAAATCTTTGAACCTTAGTTTTCAAAAATGTGAAACTCAACAAGTAATCAGTGTTCATTGATGTGAAAAGTCATAGCAAATGAGGCTTTCAATGTAAAATACCAAAACTGCCATTTTATGATCAACTTTGTGCTTCTCCTTGGACCCAACAGCTAAACTAACAGCACTGTTTGTGCAATTTGCATTCAGCACACTCGAGATTTCAGCAGAAGAGGTCAGATGTGTCCTTATAAAATGGAGTTATTATGCAGGCTTGTCAAGATAAGCACACCGAGAGAAGAACAAAAACAGTCTTCCCCCCCAGTCTTCCTCTGGCAGGCTCGTGAGTGAAACCCACAATACCTCTAAGTGCTCAGACTGAGGCCCAACTCTTCATGTTCTAAACAGCAAAGGGCTCATTAATATTTATCAGCCGTTTTATACTTTTATTTTTTTTCCTGAATTCCTTACACTCAAAAAAGCCCTCGTAGGGGACAAGTGCTGAACATTAGTATTCGCTGTAAACACTACAATGTTTGTACCAGACAGCTGTTATCAGCTCATCTATACATGTTTTATATCTCTCCCCATCAGTTCTGATAAATAATAAATGAATAAGCTGTGTGTGTGTGTGTGTATGCGTGTCTGTGTCTCTGTATGTGTGTTTGTGTGTCTGCATGAATGTGTGTGCCCCTCTTTAGATATGGCAGAGCAATATGTGGTTCCCCTGATTAATTATAAAACCCAGCATCCAGAACAAAAGTTTCAAACATCTGTATAACCTTCAACTCGATATCCATCTAATATACTGAAAACACACACAGACTATCAGACAAGATGGACAAAAATGCACACCTGATACAGCTGAATATGCAAAAGTTTAAAATTCAAGTCTCTGATAATGATTAACGAATGGCGGATTAAACATCAACCCCCTTTTATTTACGTGAGGGCCATAAAGCGTTTAGCAGCCTCATTCATTTGGCAGAAGAAAGGCAGCTCTGAGGGGAGACTGAAGACAGGGAGAGAGGGAGAGGCAGATAGATAGACAGAGCAAACAGAGGAGAGGAGAGGAGAGGTGGGTGGAAAAAAAGAGAGAGAGTTTGTGTGTCTGTATTTATGTGCCAGAGTGTGCCAGTGTGTGTGTGCGTTTGAATGTGTGCCAGTGTGTGTGTGCAAGTGTGTGTACATCTATGTGTCTGTCAGTGTGCCAGTGTGCTTGTGTGTGTGTGTGTGTGTCTATGCAAGTGAACACCAGTAGGTGTGTGTGAGTCAAGGTGCACCAGTTCCCAGTATGAGGTCTACAAGAGCCGTGTTTCCATTAGGGGAGGTTCCGATGGTAATTCAAGGAGGCGCGTTTCCACTACAGTGAGTTCCGGGTAATTTTTCGGCCTTCTAACGGTTGGCGCGTGTCTCCACTATCGGGCAGTTCTGAAATGGGCGATCTCCCGGAACTTTTACAGGGACCAACGGAGTACCTAAAGGGTTCAGCTTGTAGCCTGTGGTAAACCCGATGCTGATAGGCTGTTGTTAAACACTACCAGCCATAGGTGATCTAAAAATCACTATGCCATACGAAAATATTTTCGTACAAAATTAATTTCTCACAACAGAGGTCATTACAAACACAGTTGCCCATGTAAATATATTTTCTCTAATACGCAAGGTGAGAGGACCACCCAAACAACAGTCCCTGAAATTTTCCCTCTCCCTGAATTACCATCGGAACCTCCCCTAATGGAAACACGGCTAGGGAGAGGGAAAATTTGTTGTTTGGGTGGTCCTCTCACCTCGCGTGTCTCCACTACAACAGAACGTTTTATCGGACCTCTAGTAAACAAAGGGAAACTTTGGTGTCTCAGAGCAGCGAACATGACTGACTGCAGGCTTGCATTCTATGTTGATTTATGGATTAAACCGGATAAGTTTGTGGTTAGTGTTCCTATTTATTGTGAGTTTCCAGTCCATTTATGTCTAATATGTTTCATAAGATTAGATGTTCTGAGTGACGTTAGGACAAGATTAGCAGGCTAAAGTTAGCCAAGTAAACATGTTTTAAGAAGGTAATTAATTGCCTGAGGAAATCGTTGTGCACCACATAGCAAGTAGTTAAATGCTTTATTGTGGAAACGGCCAAAACAAGCTCTCCTACAACTCTGAGTTTGATAGACTGTACGTTTTCCTCTAACAGGCATATGAAAATACTCCATAGGAAGCGTATTAGTCTGCTAGCATGCTAAATTAGTTTGCTAATCTAAAGATAATACGAGTAACCTCTAAGATTAGAGAAAATATAGTTACATGGGCAACTGTGTTTGTAATGACCTCTGTTGTGAGAAATTAATTTTGTACGAAAATATTTTCGTATGGCATAGTGATTTTTAGATCACCTATGGCTGGTAGTGTTTAACAACAGCCTATCAGCATCGAGTTTACCAAAGGCTACAAGCTGAACTTTTTCAGGGCCGAACGGAGTACCTAACCCCTTTAGGTACTCCGTTGGTCCCTGTAAAAGTTCCGGGAGATCGCCCATTTCGGAACTGCCCGATAGTGGAGACACGCGCCAACCGTTAGAAGGCCGAAAAATTACCCGGAACTCACTGTAGTGGAAACGTGCCTAAAGTGTAGTGCAATGTGTGTGTGTGTGTGTGTGTGTGTGTGCGCGCGTGTGCCTGTACCCAGTATGAGGTGCAGTTTGGTGTCGGTCTGGAAGGCGTAGTGTAGCGTGTGTGTGTGTGTGTGTGTGTGTGTGCGTGTGTGTGTGCCCGTACCCAGTATGAGGTGCAGTTTGGTGTCGGTCTGGAAGGCGTAGTGTAGCGTGACGAGGAAGGGTGACTGGCGAATGTGCTCCAGCACGTGGCGCTCGGTGCGCGTGTGCTCCGCCGTCTTGGCCTTCTGGATGATGGTGGCCTTCTTCAGGACCTTCATGGCGTACAGCTTCCCCGCGTCATGGCCGCTCACCTTCCTCACCAGGAACACCTTACCGTACGCTGCAGCAGGAGAGGACTACAGTTATGCTTGTTTTCTTAGCAAAACGCTAGTCTAGAAATCTAGATGTACCCTAGTGTTAGCAAATTTGAAATTTCTGTCCTGGGTACAGTCTAGCCACAACCCATTAAAGCTCTGTAGCTTTTCTCCCAAATCTGGATGGACCAATCACATAGGTCTATCCTTGTACAGGATGACTACAGGGATGCGGTAAACAAGTTTGATTGGTCGTAGTGCTATCCTATTGTGTGCAGAGGCTGTCTGAAATACAACCGTTGACCGCCCCTTGAATTGTGCCTGGCCTATCCATCATGGCCAGACCACACAATTTGATGTGGGGTGGCTTGTCAGGCAAAGTAAACACTTTAATTGAAAGCGACTTACAGTACAAGACACATTTGAAGATTGAGTGTACTACTAGCCAGGCTAGTACCTCCATATTGCCTTCACCCAGTATTGTATTTGAGTACAGTACTCATCAGGGAGCTCTACTGGGCTTAAGGTTTGCCTGACTACAATTTTAACAACCACTCCGTGAATCGTTTTTTTCATTACTTTTGCAGTGGTCTCTAGTATTAATGAATGCCCTGTGTGTCGGTTTTGGTGGATAAAATGCTTTAGAGCTCCTGTTACAGGCTGTTCTAGTTTGATGGAGGAGATGGAGCAGGGAAAATGACAGATCCTCAGCTATGCTAGTCATAGGCTACAATCCTTCAAACCCCATTCAGTCATAGCACACCAAATAGAAGATTTAAATGTTCTAAACAAACACACATACTTACCTATATTTAGCTAACTGAATGTGTGCTGCAACAAGACTACTCCGGTAATCATAACTGTGGCATGGTTTTTTCTAATTAACAAACTTATGTCACTTTTTAGTTTTAGATATTTGAATATTTGATTAAAAAAAACATTTTACAAGAAAGTCATATTTTAACATTTCACATTATATTCTATGCATCTGAACATTCTTCAATATTCCCTACACACCAGTGTGACAATATATACCCTTAAAGGATAAATCACTTCGCATAAATCACTGAATCGGATTAGACCAGTAGCATGCTGGTGTAATGAGCCTATTTTTTCAATGTTCCTTTAAATATTAATATATAAATCAGAAGTTACATTTGGAGGAGGTGGGTGTGAGAGAAGGTGAGTGGAGAAACGCTTGGGGGCCTTTCTAAAAAACCCCACAACCCCCCAGTTCTGAAACACAAGACAGAGTTGGACGTGGGAAGAACTATCCACATCTGAAGTGCTGCCCTCAGGCACTGGCAAGAAGAACGGATGCCTTTTGTTGGCCCAGTCCACATGCGCACACTGTCTCACACACCCAAACACACACACACACCCAAACACACACACACACACGCACACATACACATACACACACATGTGCACACACACAGCAAGTGAAAAGTTGAAGTGAAAAGAGTCGAAAAGTGAAAAAGTGAAAATGTTGTGGTCCACAGGCCTGAGCAGACCAATCAGCAAGGACAGGGAGAGAGGTGAGCAGAGTGCCCTGGGCTCACCTCTAACAGAGCAGAGCCAGCTTGTAGGCCAGAGCAGGGGAAGAGTAGCCTGGTAAGACCCGCCCCTCGTACTTTCATTTCGTGCAGAGGGTCTGGTCCGGACGCTCTTGGTGAGCATTTGGGGACTAGAAAATCAAACGCTCCAATCAGCGAACAGAGGGTGTGTTCGTTAGCTGTGACGTTGACCTTGTGTGCTACATTTGAATTGTAGTGCGTAGGTAGGCTAATTGCATACGTGACGACCAGGCGTTAGCGATTGGGTAAAGGCAGATGCACTTTTTTTAAACTTCAGCAGTCCACACCCCCAGCAAATCGTTTCTGACGGTCTCTGTTCCAGACCCTCTGCACGAAATGAAATGAAGTACAAGGGGCGGGTTTACCAGGCTAGGGGAAGAGCCCAGAGGAGACATGGCTGATCCAGTCTGGGCTGAGATAAGGGAGGGAGCTTCTCTTCCAGCTCCTACAGAGCGGCGTGCGGATTCTCTGACCTGTCTGTCTGACTGCCTGCCTGACTGTCTAACTGTCTTACCATCTGGCTGGCTGTCTGGCTCAGTAACAGACGGACTGTCAGTCTGTATTTTGGGCTGGCTGACTGTGTGGCTGACAGATTGTCTGACTGACAGACTGTCTGTCTGTCCGTCTGTCTGTCTGTCTGTCTGTCTGTGTGGCTGGCTGGCTTCCTGCCTGCCTCTCAGACCACACCCTGTCAATAACTACCTCTTCCTCTAGTCTACTCTGCTGCAGAAGAGGATAAGGCTGGGAGTGACAGGCACTTGGCAACTTCAGCAAACTGCTAGTGGGTACTTTTGCAACCCTGGTGGACATTGCCACAGAAGGTGTGTTGTCAGTGAGCCCTAGCAAACAAGGCCTTGTGGATATGACGCGAAAGAGAGTCTTTAGAAAAGAAATCTACAAAACACAGCACAGGGGTTAAAGACATTCATCGATTAGGCTATTTACTGAACAAGTTAGAGAAAGCCCAAACTGCACAGTGGGCCAAGTGCTTTACTATAAAATAATATGCAGCTATAACACATTAAAAAGTCTGCAAAAGCATCAAAAGGAGGAAACAGAAATACAGAGGCAATTGTTTGAGGAACTCAGTGGTATCGAAAATACTGAGAATTTATCAAGAAGTAAACAGCTGCTTCGTCCATGCTTTTGAATGACAAAAGATCAGAAATTCTTCCTACCACGTGAATAACGAAAAACAAATAACAAAAAAAAAAATGTGCAGACAGTCCAATTCACCGCGGATGTTCACTATCCATAGCAGCCAACAATAAAAGCCAAGCACACGTGTCAAAGGGGAGCTGCAGCATGTTTTTTATATGGGGGTCTATAGGGTTCCTATTATATTTCTCTAGTCCAGTCTTCAAGTGTGCCCCTCTGCTTTTCTTGGCCTTAGAGCAGGACCCTTCATTGTGAAGGTTATGGGCTCAAAGCCAGACACTGACACAAAGCCAGGGCGATATATCGATATTATCATAACAGGCACTGGTGTATCGATATTATCGTAATACCGATATATTTTTTAAGAAGAGATGTATTTGACACCATAAAAATCAGCCCCATTTGTCATTGTGATCACACGGCACATCACAGTACACAAAATTCACCTCTGCATTTAACAAATCACCCAGCTGTGCCCCTGCGTGTTGCTTTTTACTTTTTCATTTGCACAGCTCTTTTAGAGCAGTCTGAACATGAAACATTTTGCTCGTTCAGTTTTTGAAATATCGATATATATCGTATATCACCAATCAGCCAGGAAACATTGTGATATGAGTTTTGGTTCATAGCGCCCAGCCTGCTCCAGATTTCAATCGCTGGGCACAGCTGTCACTCACCTCCAGTGCCGAGGACCTTCAGAAGCTCGAAGTTCTCGATGCCGACTCTCTCCACATGGCCCGTGAGGTTGGCTGTGGGATGAGAGAGATTCAGAAAGACAGAGAGAGAAAGAGAGAGAGAGAGAGAGAGAGAGAAAATGAAGTAGGGTGTACAGACACAGCAATGTGAGATCCCCAATTTCAGTACAACTACTTCCTGTAATTGTATAGCAAATAATCCTAAATAGAGACATCCTGATGAGAAACTAGCCTACAGCACAAAGTTCACTTCACCCTGACAAAAACTGCAGCAATGGAACCTCTCCTGACCCGTCTCCAAGCCTTGTGTTTCCAGCCGAGAAGTCAGCATGGTGACTTTTGCGTGTCAACAGAATCTTGTTTTAACTCACACTGAGGCAACAACATTGTGAGAAGTTGAAAAAAAAAAAGATGTGTTTGCGGCAGCTCATTATGAGCACATCATGAATGATGCAACTAAGTGTACAACAGCTGCCCAGAGCAAAGAGGAACACCAAGCAGAAATGCTCCATTATCTCCAGATTTGCCCTTTATTTACTCTCCTCTCTTCCTTCAAGGCCATCGATATCATTACAAGTGTGTGCTTGAGAGGCGCACACACACACGTGCACACACACACACCACTATTCAAGCCTTCGTCTTCACTTGAGTGCCAATTAGCCATTTTGCTCTCACTGTTTAACACCTACGCCTGCACAATTAGTTTGAAGGCAAATTCCGAGTTGGTGGGGTTCATTAAAAGCTTGAAATGAATGATAAAGGAATAAAGGACTCCCATAGGCTGCTTTAATGCAATCTACCTTATTTGGGTTAATGTTCTTGCATGACTGCACGCACAGACGTCCTCTGTCATAAACATGCTGACAAAGTCAGTGAAAGAGTTTTGTCACTCGAGAGATTCTGACAAGATATCTGAACTGACTTCCTTTACCGCTGTCACAGTGTCCGAGACTATTCACACTGAGGAACATTTTTTTTGTTAGCCTTGCTGATAACAAGCTAAATGCATTTGTGCATGGGTGTTTGCATGTGTACGGGGGAAGAGTAATTATCAGAGAACAACAGATGCTTTGTCCAAAATAGACAGAATAGAACAGAAAGCCTTTATTGCCATTATACACAGTACAATGAGATGTAAAGCCTCACTTCAAGGAGCACACAGTGCAAAGTATAAAAGTATAAATAATGTACTAATAAAAATGACGTGGTATGCAGACAGACAGACAACAGAAAACACAGACTTCAGTTAAACTGGTGAGCAGCATACTGATTGGTAGAGGTAGAATCAGTACAAAAAGACCAAGGAGTCCGAGTGAGTCCAAGTGATGGTCAGCATACTGAGCTTCTTCCTAATGGCACAGACTGACTCTGAATCCAAAATGTTCAGTCATTCACTATTGTAGTGCACTCTGAAGGGAACAAAACAGTGGAACTCACACCCTATGCCGTGCATTACGTAGTAAACATTTCAGACACAGCATGAGATGCATAAAATGGGGCCACAAAAATCAAGTATGCAACACTTTCCCATGCACATAAAAGTCCTTCTGCTTCAAATCTGTATTGTCTGTGTATGTATGCAATTAATGCATAATAACATTTTTATATAGCTCGGCGCAATGAAAAATGAAGAGTGCAAGATCGTCCCATGGACAGAAAGTCCTTTAGCTGCATCTTATTGGCTCTGATAAGAATGTGTATATGAGCATGTGAGTAATTAGTGCATAATAAGGTTATTATGTAGCTTGACGAGCGTGCAGGAATCAGAAATAGCAGGCATGAGGAGTGCAAACACTGTCCATGAACACAAGGTCCTTCTGCAGCATCTTATTGTATTACCCTACATGTAGGCCCACCATTTATATATATGTGTGTGTGTGTGTGTGTGTGTGTATTACCTGTGTATATGTGCATTATCTGTGTATGTGCATTATCTGTGTGTATATGTAATTAATGCATAATAATGTAATTGTACAGCATGCCGCCACAGAAAAATGAAGAGTGCAACATCGTCCTATGCACACAAGGTCCTTCTGCAGCATCGTGTTGGCCCTGATGTGTATTATCAATGCATGTGTGTAGTTAATGCATATTAATGTTATGATATAGCTTGGCGAGTGTGCAGGAATCAGGAATAGCAGGCATGAGGAGTGCAAACACTGTCCATGAACACAAGGTCCTTCTGCAGCATCTTATTGTATTACCCTACATGTAGGCCCACCATTTATATATGTGTGTGTGTGTATGTATGTGTGTGTGTGTGTGTGTGTGTGTGTGTGTGTGTATTACCTGTGTATATGTGCATTACCTGTGTATGTGCATTATCTGTGTATGTGCATTATCTGTGTGTATATGTAATTAATGCATAATAATGTAATTGTGCAGCAGGCCGCCACAGAAAAATGAAGAGTAAAACATTGTCCTATGAACACAAGGTCCTTCTGCAGCATTTTATTGTATTACCCTACATGTAGGCCCATCATATGTGTGTTTGTGTGTGTGTGTGTGTGTGTGTGTGTGTGCATTACCTGTGTATGTGCATTATCTGTGTATATGTAATTAATGCATAATAATGTAATTGTACAGCATGCCGCCACAGAAAAATGAAGAGTGCAACATCGTCCTATGCACACAAGGTCCTTCTGCAGCATCGTGTTGGCCCTGATGTGTATTATCAATGTGTGTGTGTAGTTAATGCATATTAATGTTATGATATAGCTTGGAGAGTGTGCAGGAATGAGGAGTAGCAGGCTCGCATGCATGCAGCAGAGTGGGTGGTGGAGCGGACGGAGGCATGCATGCGAGCAAGCGTATCAGAGGGCCGCTTTGTTTTGCTGGGAAAATGTGTTCATGTGTGTGTGTGTGTGTGTGTGTGTGTGTGTGTGTATTCATCATGAGTGTCAGTTTGAGCATGTTTCCCCATGTGTCCTTGTCATACATGTGTCCTGTACATGTGTCAGTGAAGCGACTGAAGTGAACACACTCCGACTGCCAAACCTTCCAGAACAGCACGGACACAGAGACAGCCAGCGCTCGTCTGAACGTGCAGTTGTTGGTGACTGTGCAGAGAGAGGGCATAATCTCACGTGATCAGCCATCTCTCTCTCTCTCTCTCTGTCTTTCTCTCCTCTCTCTTTTTTCTGTTTTTCACTTACGCCCTCTCTTTCTCTCTCTCTTTCTGTGTGAGACCTTGTGTGTGTGAGGAAGAGAGAGACAGAGACTGTGTGTGTGTGTGTGTGTGTGTGTGTGTGTGTGTAAAATCTGATAGCAGAGAGAAAGGAAGCCACTCCTCTCATGTTTGGGCAATCGTATCCACATCTCTGCCTAATTTTGTCAAATCATCACCTCTCTAAACACACACATACATACACACACACAAAGTTTGCGGACAACAACAACAACGCGATGCACATTCATAGCCAGCCACACTCTCTGTGGGTACCTGCTGGGAGCGTGCGACTCTTAGAAAACTTTTGGCTCGTGTTGCACAACACCCCCTCGTCACCCACTCCGGGGCCCCGGTGGGAAATTAACGGTTTATTAATAGCCCAACGCTAGTGCTCGCAGCACAGGCCACTCAGCTACGCTCCCCTGCCGTGGGACAGCAGCTCCGCTTGGGCTAGACCTCACAGCAGGACTGACTGACTGACTGACTGACTGACGGCTGGTTCGAAGAGGACATATGGGTAATAATCTGGGCATCGCAGTACCATCTGCGTCTACTGGCACTGTGGCTGGCGGGAGCGTTGGGGGGTAGAACGGACTAGTGACAGGGCTAGTGGAATGCACGATATCATAGAGTTGGAGAGTGCTGCTTTGATTAAGCACATCTGGAGAGACCCAGAGAGACTGAGTCACGCAGTGCCTACCGCTCTCTCTCTCCCTCTCACTTTGTTTCATACACAGGAGACAAATTGGGTCATGTTCTGCCATTGTGATCTCACATCTTTACACAGAAAACTCCCACAGGAGCAAAACTGGAGAGGTGTGGGGTGGGTTCTCACACACACAAGGAAATAAAGATTAGGCAAAGTCTTTATAAACTGCCTTTTAGGAATTTTCACACAATGTGATACAGTCTCACCATGCCAATAACCATCTCAAGAAGGATATTTCAGCACTTCAAAGCAGTCATTACACCTCTATACTTCGTTAACATGTATTATTAACAAACTTTGTCGCTGAGGTCCACTTGATGGCTAAATATATAACTCAATTACAACAGTACTCTGTGGCAGCTAGAACCAATGTGGTTGATGATGAATGAATTGCACTAGTTCGGAGTTTATTTTATATTCTTGACATACAAGCTGGATTGTAGAAAGGCTGGAAATAGAACAGAGGGTGGGTGACTTTACGTAACATAAAGGCTTACTTACTTGAGTTCTGATAAAACAAAAGAAAAATCAGTAGTCATGAGCAGTATCTTGTAACACTCAGGTAAGATAACAGTGCTAAAGGCTGAGGGTCCAAAAAATGATACGAAGCATTTATTATGACAGTTTGCTTGACAGTGCTGTAGTACTGAGCTTTTCTTTTGAATAGCCTACTTGTGAAAGCCAACGCGTCGGCAGGGGTGTCTTCTTTCTGCCAAAAACCTCGGTGCATATTTGTATCCAATCCATCAATATTGTAACCTGATTTGCAACAGACCACTGTGAACTGGCAAAACTAATACTTGTTGGCAGTACACACCATCCACGCCTAGTTAGAAAACCGCTTCCTGCGGCAATTAACTCAATCCAGCAGTTGCAGATTTTCTATCTTGTTAAATTCCACTGCGTTTAGCACAATGTGAATTAAGCTAGGCAAGTTTTGAACTGTTAGCATAGCAACTTGGCTAGCACTGACATTACCTTAAGCTGTCAGATTAGACGAATCGAGTTCATCGTCTTTTACATGCCCAAATCTCATATAGTTTCCAGGACAAACACATTTGCTCATAATTACCCACTGTCTTCAGAGTTTAGAGTCCCACACTGTGCCTCTGCTGGACGTTGCACTCTCAAACGTGCCAAGGAGTTCACTATCAAATGCACTAGGCTTGTTAGCGCTGCTAATAGTCTCTTCCCCAAAGCCAATGCCTCTTACTCTCAGACCAAAATTAAACAGAAAAAGCATACGTCTACACGGTATTGCACTTACTATTTTTCAGCTCGTGTTTCACAGTAAACAGGTCACCTTCTTGAGATGATCCTTCCACCGAAGTAGACGGCATCTTAACGTTACTCGCAAGGCTTAGGGTATATGTTCCTCAGTTGGTTAATAAATTATAGACTGCACTGTGGACACACAGTGGATGACACCCTTGACTGTAACACCTACAATTAAAATAATAAAGGCCGAAAACGGCCAGATATCGTCCAAAACACTAGCATACTAAGGTAGAAACCTTGTCATTACTATCACTACATGAATTCCTTACAACCAAGCCCCCATTGAACGATTATTGGAGTTGCTAGGCGAATTCTTTCCAAATGGTTGGCTCACCGAACTGTCATTTACTTCACACTCCTCCTAAAATGTAGTGTCCTGTGTTACTTCTTCTTTCCCATTGGTGTAAAAAACTGAGGAGCGCCGTATATTCCCGCCTATTCGAAAACTGCAACCACGCCCACATTCTGTACTGCAGTTGAAGGCGAACTTAACAAGTAGAAAAAAAGCGATTCCAGGCTTATGCGCATACGACACCCCAATAAATGCTTTCTGAAGTAAACAAAAAACTATGTAAAATCTGTATTTTCATATGCGTAAAGGGGTGTTTCATTCGACAATGGGTTGCAAGCATTTGAGCTCTTTATAGATTAAATAACGATATCATCATTGCCCCCATATATGGTATTTTCCCTTAAAACTACAGTTATGACTTCTATTTCTCTACGCCATATATGCCTAATATTGCTGGATGCTGCATGGATGCCATGTCCTTACATTCTTTAGCAGTTTTAATCTCTATTTAAATATAATTTATTTCCACAAATGCTCACCTCCCACGGCGCTTGACCTGAAAGTTTTAGTCAGAGAACTTTCAAAAAGGTTCTGGTTTTAGTAACCTAACACAGGTGCATCATCAAACCTGAATGACCCTTTCAACTTCAACTTCCACTCGATTTCACATTGTACCAATAGATGGCAACAGTGCACAGGAAACGTCCAAATAAGGAAGTGGCCACTAATTAGGTTGCCAGATTGTTGTAACTACCGCATATTCCCCGTGTAACCTACAAATGCAAGCTAATTCGTTTAATAGGCGGGATTTAAAACAGTATTGCCCTTATAAACATATGCATAAGTATGGTCAAATATTAACGTTGGGCAGGCTATCATTATTAGAGAGATATATATTTGGTTGTACAATACGCCTGCTGGCGTTTCGGGCTTTTTTTTTTTACTAGATCTGGCCACCAGTTGTCTGTAGTGTCTCGGGGTGCAGTCTACTCACTTCCTAGTTAGCTAAGAAAGTTAACGTTAGCGTAAAGCAGTTTAGCTACGGCGTGTATAAACAGGCAACATAGACAACTTTAAGTACGTTTTTTTCTATCCATGCACGTTTATCAGTTCGCTTATTTGATGCGCAAGAAAGAGTATCCTCTCTGTGCTTCATTTCCAAAGTGTCAGTGTTCTAGGAGCTGCCGCAGCAAGTTCTTAGCTGGCAAGGTTGCTAACTAGCTAACTCGACAAACCGGTAAAAGATACAACTTTGTTCCCTAATTTAAGCTGTCTAAGTGACAAGGTTTTGTTAGTTTTCATTTACGCAGTAACTGAATAAAAGGAATGATTCGTTTCAACCTAGCAAAGTGACATGCGATGACTTGATACTGATAGCTAGCCACTTCCTGACGTACAGGCTAACATACACTAGCTGACTTTTGGAACTCAGATCCTCCGCCTAAGTGATTCATTGGTAAGTCAACTTGCCAGCTAGCGTTAGATTGCTTGTGTACGCTGGGTATATGTGAAGGAAACCTCTTTTGCAGTAAGAAATCATATTAAAGCAGTTCTCAAAAGGAATTTGGGCCACAGCCCAAGAATGTTAGTAATATACAACCTTACAATTTACATATTAGATGTGCGTGACCACTCACTAATAACCAACGCCAAGTTTTCAAAGAACCAAGCAGCTGACGTGTCAAGCTAGCTCCAGATGAAAATTATTAGCTTATACAATGACTGTGTATGGCCAAACACTATTCGCTTGGTTAAATGAATGTTTTCCATTTAAACCGACAGGGTATTGTTGTGTAAGATCTGCAAATGGCAAAAAAGACATACGATCTGCTGTTCAAGCTCCTCCTAATTGGGGACTCGGGGGTTGGGAAAACCTGTGTGCTGTTCCGTTTCTCCGACGACGCCTTCAACACCACCTTTATCTCCACAATAGGTAATATGTCAAGCAGTATCCGACCTGCCCTCGTTATAATGCATTATAATAGTTTAACTGATGGATCTAATTGGCCCGCTTTCCACTGTATTTTAGTCTAAACAAGACATGACTTGACTCCTCAAAATGCTATTGTTCTTCTCCAGGAATTGACTTTAAGATAAAAACGGTCGAACTGCAAGGGAAGAAGATCAAACTTCAGATATGGTAAGTGGTAAAGAAATGAGCTCCTATAGTAGCCAAGTTACAACATTACTAATTGTGTTAGGACTTGCAAGAGGCGTGGGCATGATCAGCATGTGAATCTCCCCATTTTTGTGTCAGTTTGATGATCTCCACCAAGTACGACTGAGTGTCTGAACTGTACGTTAATCTTGATTGCCGTTATTTACAGGGACACTGCAGGACAGGAGAGGTTTCACACAATCACAACATCCTACTACAGAGGAGCCATGGGGATTATGTTGGTATACGATATCACCAACAGCAAAAGCTTTGAGAACATCACCAAATGGTTGCGAAATATTGATGAGGTGAGTGCCTTACTGCTTTGTACTTCAAGTCGTATGCCTTATCAGTATGAACTAGTATGGTCCCAGTACACAGAGGATCCGCTAGTATCTCTTACATTTCCATGAATTGGACCATGTCATAATAATCACCTGTTGATCTAACAGCATGCCAGCGAGGAAGTGGAGAGGATGCTACTTGGGAACAAGTGTGACATGGATGAGAAACGCGTGGTGCCCACTGCAAGGGGAGAACAGGTAATGGCATAAACCCCCACAGGTGTCTCTGAGGCTGCAGGACACACGTTGCATTTGTCTGTGTTGGAACTCTTTGGTTATGATCAGGTTTTGAAACTTGTCGCAACTAATAGTTGTATTTTTACACATATCACCTGGTAACACAGTGCACTCTAGGCCATTCTTTTGAAGTGACAAAGTGACCTTGTAAAAGGTAACCTTGAATGGCTTCTGTTACTTTGCTGGCATAGTATTTAATGTATGTTTATGTAAATGGAATGGAAAGTCACAAAAACTAGAAGTACTTGCCAGAGTAACTGCTTTTTTCACGTGTCAAGATACCTCATTGTAATGTCAGCCATTTTTTCCCCACTGCCTCTGGTGCAAGGTGACATCAGCTCTTACTACAGTCCTTACAGAGAGTGAAAAATAAGTTTTTCGATTAATGAAAAATGTAATTGGCATAAACCTTGTAGCAGCAGGACATTACTGCTCCAGTGACAAGTCTGAACAGATTGGATGAACTGACCAGTGACGATGTGTTTCAATATCAGAGAGACTATACTTGTTTTGAACCATCCATTTGTGCCCCACAAAATGAGTTGTATGAACCCTAAATGTTAGCATCCAAGAACTGCTTTAAGATAGAAGGTTCAACGGTAAGGATGAAGGTAGTTATTAATTACAGTTAAGAACTGTGCAGAGGTCAATAACTTTTGTTCCCAAACCTTATTTATGTGCATATTGATATGCTGATTATTTTTTTATTAAGTCAGTAGGGCTTTAGATTATTCTTTGGAAGGACAGTGGATTGAGGGGTTGTTTAATGTTGAGGTTGCTTGGTGCAGGCTGAACACAGTTGTGCACCTCTTTAGGGATTTCTCGAAAGTGTTTCTTAAGATAATCCAGGAGTGTGTACCATCCCTCAGATCTATGTTATTGATTTCTTGAGGAGTGCATTCTTAAGCGATCCTTTCTTATATCCCCTCTCTTCAGATTGCTACTGAGCATGGAATCAGGTTCTTTGAGACGAGTGCAAAAGCCAACATTAACATCGAGAAGGCCTTCCTCACTCTGGCTGAGGACATCCTGAATAAGGTGCGTGGTGAAAATATTCCTCCTCTTCCTTCACAGCTCAACACTGTGGCATCACAACGAGGCAGGCATTATCATTGTGTGCATTACCACCTTTTAAAGTACGCGTTTGTCTTTGGCATTAAAATGGTCTTTGTGTGGATTTAGAAAGGCGTGAAAAAGATGAGTTGGGTGTTGGATATAATAAAGGTTATGTTTAGACAGTTATGTTGACGTTTGTATGGCTGGTTGTTTTTCTTTGAACCATGAGCTGAAGCACGTGAACAGGTGCACACCCACAGGTTTTATAGATGACATCATAAACTCGCTAAACTTGAAGCTGGGGTTACCATCAAGTGACTTTCACTGTTACAATGGCACTACAACAAACTGTTTTATGTTTTTGTTTTTTTGCTGTGTCTGCACAATGATTGAGAAAGTTCTACCTTAGTTACATACTGCAAAAGGGAAAACGTGTAAAGCAACCTAACACTGCTACCCCTCCCACAGACCCCTGGGAAAGAGCCGGCCGCAGACCCCATGGACATCAGCGGTGGGAACACAGGTGCAGGATGGAAGAACAAGTGCTGCTGATGACCTTTGACCTCTCAACTTTCACCCCCTCTTCTCTCCTACGTCTATGTCTTCCTATCACGTATCATAGTATTAAAAACACATTTTGCATATAGAGGCTATCAATTTACCCCCCTTAAATGACATCTCAGTGTTGACAAAGTAAGAATATCCTAAATAAGAAATATTATTTTAAATGTTTTTTTTTTTTCTTTTCCCAAGTCACATGGCCTTTATCTCCTTCATATGTGCTTGTTTTGTTTTTTGTTTTGTTTCTGGCAATTGTACAAATCCATCAACTGGTTCTTTGCTGGATGGCTTTGGGGAAAGGGGTGTTCACATAATCTGAGTCTGACCATCCTTTTGCCCCTCTCTGTATTAACAAATAACTGACCATGTAGGTGACGGCCCCTTGGAGCGATGGTACACCGCAGTGATTGCTCCCAGCGTGGCGTGTCTTTGCTACTCTCTAGTCTCTCACCGCTGTGCCTGACGCGCTACAGGCTCATGGGCACTGCATAATGACCGGAGTCACGGTTGGCCATGCAGTCGCTCGTAGCACACGTTGTGTTTCGCACACAGCTGCCTTCTGTACCCCTATTACTGCCCAGCTGCGGCGGAGCTGGAAACCCCACAGCAACAGGTGCCTGAGGGGGAAATAAAACGTGGGCCTGCATTCAGACTCCGCTGACAGTGTGGTTTTAGTGTGAGATTTGCGTCCAACCTCGGTGTGATTGCGAAAGAATCCTGGCTTGGCTTAGTGTGGTTTGATGTTCTCATGAGTCAGCTATACTGACTGGTCCTTCCCCATTCTGCATTTCTAGTGTCTGTGTGGCTGGGCGTTTTTTTTTTTTCTTTGTTCCTGTATGCTGTCGTTACAGGTTTTGCACGATTTTTTTTTTTTTTTTAGTGTGCAATCTAAAACTTAAGGGAATTCAGAATTGTATCATACCATCTTGTGTGTAGTGTCCTCGTCCTATAACAGGTGCACATA
Source organism: Coilia nasus (assembly GCA_027475355.1). Lineage (NCBI taxonomy): Eukaryota > Metazoa > Chordata > Actinopteri > Clupeiformes > Engraulidae > Coilia > Coilia nasus. The sequence continues at coordinate 17,783,016 of CM050205.1, forward strand.
CTGTTGACTATGCAAATTATCATGTCACCAACTGTTGTGTACTGACTGTATGGAGTTTTCGTTTATTCCTTTCTTTTCCAGTTTCATAGTGTTACTCGGAAGTGTTTGTTTTTTTGTCTTTTGGGTGTGAGTCTAGGGGAAACCTTTTTAAGCACTTTTCACTTCTTCATGTGGAAACACTCATTCACTGGAATGAAAATGGATGAAACCAGCCAAAAAGTTGCTTTCATTCATGAACTAACCTTTTTCACAACAAGTGCGATTTGCTATAACTGCTATAATCTCAGTCTGTCTGGTCTTGTTTACGACACCCGTGCACACTTTGTACCATACTTTTGAACTATGGGACCGATCCAGCAGTTTTTTGCCAGTCTCAAGTCTGAACAGGCTTTGTCTGCTTGCAGAGGAGGAGGACACTTCTGAAATTGAAATGCAATAAACGTGACGTGAATGTGTTTTAAAGTCACCAATGACTGTTCTAAAGTGTGCTTTGTCATTCAAGCCATCACACTCATGACACCTACAGGGCACAGGGCATAAAAAGCAAGAAATAATTCCATGCCTCAAATTATTAAAACTGTTTAAAAACATACTACTGTAGTTGCAAATGTTAAACGTAGCTGTCCCATGCCTGATTTTAGGCACCTTGCCTGAGATCTTTCAGCCCTGTTACTATGCATAACAATTTAATCACCACCACAGCTGTCTAGGGCTCAGTCACTTAGATTAAACAGATCCTACCCACCAGGGTAAGTTCCACATAACTGGATATTTAACGTGCACTGTTATCGATAGGTATTTTACAGTGACTCTTTACAAGATGGTAATCACATGAGTGATGTCGAGGACTAAAAGCATTAAAATGAATTAGATCTCAATGTGCAATGGGGCTCAATAAAAACGTAATAAAAAAGGTAGCCCTCATATTACATAAATATACCATAAAATAGAAGGCTACCATTTCAGCCTATGCACAGTGCAGCGCTGTAGTGAACGTTTAGTTTGTTAAGTTCTGCAGTGAATCCAATGTCCAGGTATTGGACTCTTCATAGTAGCCATCTTGGATTTTTGCGTGGCTAATGCACTTTTTTTTTTAAAGAGTGCATGAAAATTAAGTGAACTATTTAGGGGCATTTTTGCATCTATCTGCTGCACTAGCAGTGACAGGTGCGCATTCTGTGACAAAAGTGTTCAGGTCGCTTGGATTATTTCTATGGAACCTTGAATTTGGGTCTAGTGAACAGCCATTTTATTGCATGTCATTAATGCATGCATCTTCATTCCCCATGTCAGGGTGCAATGCAGTGTGTCTTGATTTTCTAGATCCAAGACTATCCCACTAAGCTCTTTCTTAACTGATCACGAAAAAAGACATTAACGTAACATGCCCATACAGCAAACTACAGCACTCTTGACAGCTATTCCATGTAGACTCACAGAAGTCCTTGTCCGCCCCGCTGATAGGGGGGGACAAACAGGTGTCTTGTCTTGGGCCCAGAGAAAGGGTGGATTTTTGAAATTCCAACATTTCTGTTTTACTTTATTTAGTGTGTCGTTGTTGTGTGAATGCCATGGTTATTTTTTTTTGCGTACAGCAACACTGATGCCATCACACAGGGCAGAAATGAATGTCTAAACTGACTTAGACAAACTAACTGAATGTCACTCATGGTAACTCGATGGCAGGACAGCAGAGATGTTCTTATTCAAACATTTGTCGCAAAACAGTTATATCTGTCATTCCCAGCAACTATATTCTTATGTTGATAGTCTTAACAGTTTGACTGTTCAACCTGTCACTGATTCACAGATGAAGCATCATTACTCTTCAAATGTCCTTGACAAAAATATTTGATTTCACTGACTTGTCCCATGGGTTAATTACCAATAATCCAACTGCATCAAAACAGGCCAAAGTCCCTGCTTAGACACTGAACAAGATGCAACACAGGTGCTGAATTCTTCCCCTTTCAAAAACATATTTTGTACCCAAGTATTCCATATATTATGGATATATTAGTCATATGTCACTTAGTCATCAGAGTGTATACTTCTGAAAAAACCTACCATCAGATCGAGGTGTTTTAATCCTATGCTGTCTACACAGATGTGGAATGGCCTGATAAGTCTGTGTCTCTGTAGTGTCTGTGAATTGCTGTTACAAAAAAAGTTAGGTAATTAGTACAAAACTCATTACAAAAATATAAATTAAAAAAAAAAAAAAAAAAAAGTTTGTTAAAAGGCCATTTCATCAGCCAAAGGCTACCTGAATACCTGTAGTGCTAAAGGCAATTGCGAAGTTGGAGAGACAGTCTCTTGATAATAAGAGACTCGTTCAGTCTTTCAGTAAGCCTGGGTCCCAAGGCAGACTTCCTCCTACATGACTGCCTCGTAAGAGAGAGACAGAGAGCAAGAGTGAGAGAGAGTGGTTGTCCTTGTATCAGCGGAGCCTGCAGGAGCTACATGTCAGGCAGCAGAAGGGGTGATGGCACACTGTGGTCCAGGTCACTTGTGAAACTTCTTGCTGGGGTCTTTGGCGTGGTCCAGCAGCAGCTGACAGGGGGTGAACTGGTTCCCGTAAACCTCCTCGAACCTCCTCATCTTGTCCACCAGAGCCCCAGCCCCAAAGCTGTCCACAAACCGGAAGGGCCCTGGAGAGAGAGGTGTGTTGAAGAGGCATTACAGGGGATGCTTTGGTCTCTTTTTCAGTCTGTAATGTAAAAGCTAGTGGAGTATGTTGTTCATTGTCTTTGATACATGCGGAAGTTTCCTTAACACAAAGGATGTTTTTTCCTATTTATATGCAAAAATCTTTACATTACATGAGCTCAACTCATACACGACATGTTGATAAAACTTTAACTGTGAGCTTAAAAAAATAATAGTCGTTTCCCTTTCCCTAAAATCAACTCTAAATCAATCTTTATTTCAGTTACTTCAGCCTTCAGTTACTATGCTCCCGAAATTCCTTATCAAACCTACTAAGGTCTGTCCCAATAGTAGCTTTTTTTTAAAAACATTTTTCATCACAAGTTAAATAAAACAGTGTTAGACATTTGGATTGTGTTATCCTACCTCCAAGGCAGGGTGGAAATCCAAGGCCGAACACGGCCCCGATGTCTCCCTCCACGGGGTTGGCCAGGATGCCCTCCTGCAGGCACAGCACGGCCTCGTTCACGAAGCGCGACACCAACCTGTACTGGACGTCAGAGTCTGAGGACCTGCAGAGAGAGAGAGAGAGAGAGAGAGACAGAGGATCAACATCAACATGTATCAGTTTGAACATCTATTCAAACACATTTGTTCACACTTTTACTTGGGTGCTTCCTATAACCACAATCTACAGATGCCAAGGTTATACATAAACTCTCTCTTCATACATGAGGTTAGAGTTCAGCTTGGTTAAGATGATGTTCACCGAAAAAACAGAGAGAATGAAGTTGAATTTCAGCCAACCATCTACATTCACATATCCATGTTATGTCAGAATGGTTGAAACCACTGACTACATTTATTTCCTTCACTGCATTGCATGCCTTATATCTCATGAGAAAGTAGATGAACAGCAGTAAAAAAAAAAAAGGCCTGGCCTCCTTGTCTTGAAAGGCTTGGACACTTACACTGCTGTGTGTGGCGTCATCTTAAATTTCTCCAAGATCTCCAGAGCTTCAGGGTTTACGTCTTTGGTCTTAATCCCTGGCTGGTAAACATAGCATCCCTTTCCAGACTTACGACCTGGGTACAAACCACAACAGTTTTTAGAACAATGTCAGAATGAATGCTTTTTTTTCTTTGATTTGCTCTTTTTCTTATATATGTCATCAATGTAACTGGCTGAGTAAACAGACAAGAAGAACACGTGGTTCTGAACTTATCTGGCTATAGTGCACAATAGCCAAGTGCAAAAAGCTTCTGCTGTTGTTGATGAGATACCATCTATGTACACTACGGAGCAAAGAACAGCTTTTCCTTACCCTTGAATCCTCTCTCCACCATGGTCTTCAGCACCTCCACGTTGCCACCACCGAACCTTGAGCCGAACGCTTTGCCCAGGTCCTCTGCCACATGGGCGGCTACATCGATGCCAACCTCGTCGGCCAGAGTGGCGGCACCCACGGGGAACCCAAAGCCTTTAGTCAGATCATCCAGCTTCTTGGGGTCCACTCCTTCCTGGGTAGACAGTACATTAGAAAAACACTTAAGCTCCATAACACATGAACACAGTTCTCTCTTTGGACATGACAAGACTAGCAATGCAAAGGCCACAAATGTAGCCATTGTTGGTGTGTGTTTCAAATACACATGGAGACAGTGGTAAGGACCTACTGATGAACTATAACTGCAGCTTTCTGAGCTCCCTACATAACTTTTGATCAGACGCTTGCTGCAAGCACACCTGCTCTGATGCCCAGTTCTACGCTTAAGGGCAAAAGTATTTCCAATTAACCTTCTGAGCAGGGAGAACAGTTTTTCCACTGTACAGTTCGACAGTAGAAACAGCCTCTTAATTCAGACACAACAAGCCCGGACAAACTATTCAAAAAGAATGCATACTTGCAATGCCCTCACTGCTTCTGCTAGCATGGGTGCCAAGCAGCGTGTTGTGTAGAAGCCTGGACCATCCTGCACAGAAAAAAAACACACAACACACGTGTTACAAAATAAAGCAAAACATCACTGGGGTCTCACGCATAATGGCTTATTGGTAAAGGACACCAAATGCATGACTGATAATGTGCATGTCCACACACAGGGGTACAGAGGAGAGCAAGCGAGTCTTTCTCACCCCAACGACGATAATGACTTTGCCCTGTTTGAGGCCCACAGCCACAGCGGAGGCGGTGGTGTCGTGCGAGGTCTTGTCCGTGGTGATAATCTCCAGCAGCTGCATCTTATCCACCGGGGAGAAGTAGTGCATGCCGATCACCTGAGAGACAGGACGCAGAATACACGCTCTCACATGGACTCATCCCAGTCAGGCCTTTATGTGGACGAGCTCTCTCACTCACACCTGTTACCGTCATATAGTGGGTGAGGCTCCGTCTGCCCGGAAACAACTCTGAGCATGTGGCGACAAAGTGAGGGAAATGCCATCGACCACGTTAACATACATCCCCAGTTCTCAGTTATGCATAACCGCTTATTTCATTTAAGAAATTACGTATGACAAAAAATCTATTGCAGCCTTGATGAAACAGGGCTGTTCATGTGAATAACTCGTAATCAGTAACCTTCGTAATATTTTGCCTTCAACTTCGCCAAAAGTGATGCATAGTAAGGCTGCTCGATTATGGAAAAAATCTGAATCACGATTATTCAAACAATTATTTTGTTTTCCTCAGTAACATGCTTCATTTATTGAAAATGTATTCAAAAACATTTCGAAAAAACATTCTTGTACCTTCGGATTTTCCCTAATACCTTTCTTCGTAGACATTAGTAAGTCTCCTTTGATTTCTAATGTACAAACAGTAGAAATGTCTAATGTATACATCTAATGTACAGTGCAAACAGTAGAAAATGATTAGGACAAAAACATTGTTGCCCTCGATTTTATTTGTTTTGAGATCATTTGGCCCTGAAATCGTTATCACGATTAGAATTCGATTAATTGAGCAGCCCTAATGCATAGTTCTTTATAGTGATGCATAGTTCTTTACCTTTTCAGGTCGCACGCTGGCAGCAGCAATGTCTTTGATGGGAAGGGCCGATGTGTTGGATGCAAATATACAGTGCGGGGGAATAACCTGAAAAGGTGGAAAAAACATCATGAGATCCCAATCTATCACAAATAAATAAAAACCTTTTTGAGACAGGTTGCTGGCCTCAAATCTGAAATGACCACAAATATCTCATACAACAATAAAAAATCCAGTTTCAATAACTGATATATTGTCCTTGGAGTATTGTCAAATAACGTATGTGATAAATGTATGATTTCAGAATTATAGCATTTATTTTTTATTTAAATTTAACACAACATCCCAACTCTTATAGAATTGGGGTTGTATCACAACACCCAATCTATCACTAATGTGACTTATCACGAATAAATTTGTGAAATATTTATTCCATGAGGTTGTTAGTACACAACAGTATACAGATTGTATAGTCACTGTCCAAAATGAATATCTGGATGAGTGCTGTGACTTCACTGACTTGATCATTCAGTGGTCTGTGACGTGCTAGCATGAACTTACAGCCTCCACCTCCCTCAGGACTTTGTGTTTAATGTTGATGTCCTCAAACACTGCCTCCACAACCATATCGGCCTTCTCAAAGCCAGCGTAGTCCAGCTGTCCTGACAGGTTACACAGGATGCTGTCCCTCTCAAAAGATGTGATGTTTCTCTTCTTGGTCTTGTCATTGAATCTGAGCAGGACAGGGTGGGGGAAATCAGTGTTTACTATTGAATTAAGTAAGTACGGGTGAAAACCAATACCATGTAGCCAAAAATTATTTGTACACTCTGACAATTTGCAAAATGTGGAGATAAAGTTTGTGTTCCTATAAATTGTGTAAAAGCCTGTCTTAAGAAGTAAGTAAAAGTGCTTGGGTGGCCTCCACCAGGTCCAGATCTCAATCCCATTAAGCACCTCTGAGACTATATGGAGAGGAAACGTCCCAGCAGACCCACCCAGTAAGAAACAGAACTTGGAAGACACATTCCAGGTTCCACATTCCTTGACTCAGCCATCTGCAACTACTCCCACCAAATATTCACACCCACCAAATACCACACCCACCAAATGTTCAACAGGACTTGAAAAAAAACTCCAACGGTCAGATGTACGCATTTTTTTGGTGGACGTAAATGACAGCTTTTGAACTTCTCACCTTAACATCCCCAATTTTACTTCACTTAAGACAATTTGTCATAGTGTATGTATACTTTTTAGCTACACTGTAGATCTGTAGATTAACAAAAGGATAAGTTTGGGGACATGTGCCTCCTACCCTTTGTAGACCTGCTGCTGTCCCCGGTTCAGGCCCTCTGATGTGGTGTCCTTCAGCACTGTGTGCATCCCCTTATCCACAGACACCTGGGCAATGCCTGCCCCCATCAGCCCAGCTCCCAGTATAGCCAGGGTTCTGTTATTACAGCACAGAGCATTTAACATGTGGTCATTTATATGATTCATTTACACACGTACACCTGTCCACACACATACAAAAGCGTGACTACTAGAGAATGTAATTCCAGGAAATTACTAGTGCATGAAAATGCAAACTTTTATTCTGAAACAGTTGTGGGCACATGAAGCAGCTGGTTGGAGACATGGGTGATGAACTGACAGTTAGAATGCCTGAACAGTTAACAGTTGAGTAGTTTTAGTAGTTAGTTTATTTAATAGTGAATAATAGTATTAAATGCACCATTTGTTGCAACTAAGTCATGTTCTGCTGCATGTATAACCCAATATGGTATTTTGCAATATTGCAGTGTTTTTCATCTGATGTGCCATCGTACTGATGACAACCTAGAAGAGGCTCTTGAGATGCCTTCTCAGTTTGACTTTGAAGAAAAATCCAAGTTACTTACTTCACATCTCTCTCAGGAGCTCCAAAGCGGTTCTTCTTGCATGCTACCTGCCCATGGTACAGACCAATGAGGGCGCTGGATTCTGGGGTCATTGCTAATTTGCCAAAATTCTTTGAAAAGAGACAAGCAAGATATTGCTAAACATCAACTAGGCCATTAAGATGTCCAAGAAATATTGTTAAGTGAAATCATTTCAAGTTAAACGCACCTGGGATTCTGCCAAATACCCAGCATCAGGACCCTGTTCAACTCCTGCTTTTACACACTACAGGAGAGAAAACAGGAAAACGTTCCATTCAAAAAACCTAGTAGGCTGCAGCAGCTGTTTCTGTAGGAACCCTTTCAAGATCATTTTCGGCAGACGACATATCTACCTGCTTTAGGACAGGTACTTCTGTGCACCTCTGAAATTGGGATTGGGCAGGATGCTCATTGCTTTTAAAAGCAACATAAACGTGGAGTTTGTCCACTGTGATAAAAGTGTCAGGCAACAACCACTGACATCACCTCTTTCCAGGGGAATCTTACCTCAATGATTTTCAGCGGTGCCGGATAAAGACCCTTGGTCTGTTTCATGACCTTGTTTTTGACCATGTTGTAGATCTGTGTTCGCACAATCTCATAGCTCATGAAGTAGTCCTGAATTTCTGAGAACAAAGAGGAAAAATGAAAAAATCAATGTGACCTAAATCTTGAAATGCCTCCAAGGTCCTACAAGGACACACAGAATGTGGGATGTGTGTTAATTCAGGACTCCTAATCTGTAGCACATGATCAGTTCAGTACTCACTCTGCATCAGGCTCTTGTCCTTTGTGAGGGGGACTTTCTTGCTGGCAATGCCTCTGGCAACATCAATGGCCACCTCCTCCAGGTAGTCAATGGTCCTCTCTTCTGGGCTCTTCAGTCCAGGTCCTGATAATCAGATAATCATTAAGAGAGTTAGATAAAGATTGTGTATGGAGTCAAAAGCAACATAACTTGAGGTTTTTAACACACTTACAAAATCACCCCTCAGTAGTGTAAGTATGTGCATTTTTTTTTTTTTTTGAAAGAACAACTGCCTTTTCAACCAGACAAAAAAGGAGAATTCAACAGCTAAAAGGTTACTGGTTCTAAACACACTCTGTGTAAGAAATTAAAAATATATATTTTTAAACAAGAGATCTTATATGATCGTGTGAAAAATATAACATGGAGTCTTAAAACTTGCCTAAGGTATCAACCAGGTGGTGCACAAGCCCCATCTTCTTTGCTTTATCTGCACGAATGTTTCGGCCCGTAAGCATCATGTCAAAGGCACTGGGCAGACCAACCTGTGAACGTAAATAGGGTGCCATGTACTCAAACCCATTACCTTGCCATTCACTCAGCTGTGTTACCATACATGAGGAGCCAACTACTTTTGATGAACCATTACGTCAGTAGGACAATACAACATCTTCACAATCTTGATATTTTTCCACAAACCAATCAAATCAACCAAACAACCAACGTATCTTCCTTCACAATGCAGGGTGAATCACTGCTTAACAGAAACAATGGATTTGTTTATTTTTTTTCGAAGTGGCTATTGGTACGGCAGCTTCCGTGCCCCTAGAACTGGTATTATTGCTATGGAATCTGCCATACCTCTTATTACAAAACTGTATGCGGGATTAGTTAGGGTAGAGGTTAGAAAAAATTCCAGACCAATATCCTTACATCTACTGGTACGGAACAAGTTTCCGGACCAGAATCAGGTTGTCCGGAATGCACCATCTGCCATGGTCCGGAAACTTGCCCCTGCCCCTAGTGTGTCGTGTAAATAGTGGCCAGCTGCATGTCTGGAATTCCGGACCCATATCCACTGCCTATTTCTTTACGTAGGATGTTGAAGGGATGTTAGGGCCACTCACCATTTTGGGGAGCCTCTGGGTCCCTCCTGCCCCAGGAAGGAGCCCCAGCATCACCTCTGGCGTGCCCAATACAGTCTTCTTGCTCTTGGTGGCAATCCTGTACTGGCAAGCGATGGCTAGCTACACAACACAAGCCAAGGAGATTAGAAGGTTGTGGCTTGGATTTTCAGTTTTATTTCAGCACTACTGTAGTAAACAACGTGAATGTATTATACATTTAGATATAAATCCGCATACACTGACAAAATGAATGTTAAAAAAAATACTGTTATTTGTTATGCGGAGATGCACATCTGTACCAAGCCTTGATGAAATGTCCTGTTATGACACATTCTTTGGAATGTGTATTAACTTAATCTATCCATAGGCTGTTTACCGTTATCCCTTACATTTCCACCAGAAGCTACAAACATTATTAACACAGTTAAAGTGGAGCTAAAGGCAACTGTTTAGATTGTTTAGATGCATGTCAAAAGGGCAAAGGTAAAGGTAGGCAAATAGCACACTCCACCTCAAGCCCTCCTCCCAAACAAGAGCCATTGATGGCAGCCACAATGGGGATGGGTGACTTCTCCACCCTCTCAAACATTTTCTGGCCCTCCTGAGAGAGGCCGGTGACCTCCTCTGCACTCCTGCAGGCCTGGATCATGCTGGAGCCAAGGCAAACACAAGAAGGTTACAGCAGGCCGCAGTAGCACAAGAGCGGAAGGATGACTACACTGATTCATAACGTAATGGGCAAGAGCGTAACGTTTACTGTCACCGTAATACAGTTTTGTGCAGGTCTTCATGTTACACTGTTGATTATTGAATTTGTACCACATTTACCCAAAACATGTTTAAATTTAAAATAAAAAAAAATTGCTGTATTTAATCACTCAAAACAGAGGTACAAGTTTGATGCACACAAAGTAGCCAGACACCAATCAAGCAAGGCTTAACAAATGTGAGCTTTCAGGCAAAATTTAGCCTAAAACAGATTAAAGGTCGATGAACACCCTAATGTATGTTTCAGTATTTCAGAGAATAGCCCCTAGAGTGAGCTACACTGACTTGATATCTGCTCCTGCGATGAAGCAGCCAGGCTTGGAGGAGATGAGCACTGCACTCTTCACCTCTGCATTCCCCCAGATCTCATTCATCACGGCTGTCATCTCTTCCTGCATCTTCTCCGAAAGGGTGTTCACCTGCAGGAGCACATCCATTAGCAATTCACTTCTTGTGAAACAACAAACCTGGTTAGGATAACTGACACATTGAGATGCCCTTTGCTGTGTTCACGTGCTGAACGGTTACACTAGCAACAGCTTTACAAGAAAAAAATGAGACACAGATAGCTTTGTAGCTTAAATATTTTGTGTTTCTTTAATATTACCTTTGAGTTTGGGTCATTGATTCGGACCACCGCAACATCCCCCTTGATCTCATAGTTGACATGTGTTCGAGCTAATTGAAAAAGAAGAAAGTAATCACATCTCAAAATGTATGGAATACTTTTACCACAACATACAAGGCCCACACATATGTAATAACGAATTCTGTAGTTTACCCATCCAAATGTTTGAGAGAGAATTAAAGGGAAATATTCCAGTGATCTTCAACAGTTTCACAGTACAAATCCAAGTAAAAGTGGGATGCGCAAGCAACCCAATCATGACTCACTAGTATTGGTTGAGTGCAAGTTTCATAAAATGTCCAGCAGTATTCTATTGCAGATATCAGACCATCACTCAATTAACCTACTCTTGGAGTAACCCCATCCGTTTAATCCCTTAGTAATAAACACCTGATACATGAGAGTATTTTAACAGAGGTTCATCTTCATATTTACCCATCAAAGAAGATGCCACGGTAAAGTTGCGAAGACAGCGACCTATGGAGAGACAGTGCCATCAAATTTCACATCAAACACAGAATTGTAACTATAATCAAGCCAATGTCACAATAAAAGATCTCAGTTCTCAGTCTCCAGAAAGCTGACCACTGGCAGTATACAGTCTACATGCCAACTGACAGACGACCTGCCAGTGACTGTCAGGCAAGAAAAGAAACATTCACACGTCAGTCTGCATGTAGCCCAACGGTCCTAAGGACCTTTCACCGAGATTCCCAACAGGTGCTATTATTTTACTCGTATGATATATAGGGCATACTGTTATAGGCAACAAAGGCCACCTGACTGAAAATGACAGCTAAAACAACAGCCTTAGCCGAGCTGCACTACATCTGTAATTAGCTCGCTTACACTTGCAGTAATTCAAATAGTTTTACAGTCACGAACAGTTTCCGACTCGTACCACAAGGTCAAGTTCATTTTTGAATAATTGTATCTATATATTTGCTGCGCCAAACTATTAACTGACGTTCAATTAGCAGTATCCCACCCACTAGTACCCATTTCATTCATTTTAGGCGCTGTGGCTTAACAGCAACCATTTTGATAGAGGTTAAACGGCGTAGCTAAAACATCTATGTTATGTGTTTTTCCCTTAATGATACAACTGACATAAAACAAAACCTGACATGCAAAGATATCTGTCACGCCCAGCTTGGAAATGTATCTTATTTAGCCATGTCTGTTAGCTTGCTAGCTAGCAATACCGACAATACGACCTTTTCATAACTTGCCTCGCTCATTTAGAACCTCATGAAATGTATGTGCATGGCTATTCCATATCAAACGTCCATAATTTACCAAGAAGGAACAATACCTGGGGGAAAGTTGTATCGACTTGTTATAAATCTGGACAATGCACCCAAAACTCGAACACCAGCCATCTTTGTAGGAAAGTGGCTCTGGTAGAGCGTAGTAGCAGCAAACCTCTATTCTGACAACCGGAAAAATACTACAGAGACTGGGAACACAGAGGGTGAAGGGTGCATGATCATAAGCTGAGGCTAATAAATGCTACACATGAAATCCTTTTATGATTTTCTTATTTAAACGATATACATTAATGGTCTTGTGAGCTGAATATTTTTATATGTGGAGGGTTAAATTAGTAAAGGACAGACTATAGGCTATATAACCTATATATTTAATGTTATTATTAAGCAAAATATTCAGGATCTCCCAGAGCAGAATAAAAAGTTTTACCAAACCGCAATAGAATCATGTAGCTGCTAGGGTTCTGCCTAATGCAGCAGAAGCACCTCCCGAGATCAGCAAGGTTTTTTTCTGTTAGAACGTGTCTAGCAAATTCTTGCAAATGGGAGAGGGTAATGTAGCAATTTCAAGACATAAAAACAGCCGTTTGGTCCACAAGTTTTCTGCTCTGCACATAATGTATTTGCATAGAGTCGCCGCAAGAGGGCAGCATCTCCGCACCTTGGACTCCTTGCCAACTGGATGTATATATGGATGTAGTACATGGTATGTAAAATGTTGCCTATGACCACAGAATGGTGTTGCCAACGTCTGCACAAAGAAAGTTTTAGAAGAAAAGCACAGGTTTTATGCCCTTCTGTCTCAGATATTTCTGTTTCTTTTACCGTTCTTTTACCTTTTTTACCTTTCTTTTTCTGCTTTAATTGCCTTCTTCATACGCATGTCTTTTTTTTGTAAGATATCTTGTGTCATGTCTCCCAATTTCCTTTCAGACCTTGCTTATAGAGACTTTTGTAGACATCTAGTATTTCATGTTGTATTCATGTTGTTGGATGGAAAATGTAAGTTGGGAATGGCTTTGATTTGTTTTATGGTTGAGCTCTCAAGGAATCTGTGAACACGGTTCTGCAGGGATCAGCCTAAAAGAAATTTCCTGAAATTACAGCGCCCCCCATGGACTAAATATATCCCAAAACTTTACATGCTTGCACAGGTTGTGTGATCTTACATAACAGTGTAACAGCCCTCTGCCTTCAACCTTTTAAGGGGCCAGGGTCCCATGTGGCCAAAAATTCACATCATTTAGTGTGTTTTCAAAACATGCTCTACACTGAGATTGTCATTACATTACATTTTGACAATTACAACTTTTCTGCCCAAAGTACTGACAGTCAAGAATTTAAATGTATGCATACGGTTCCAGTGGGTGATGCTGTACCTACAAATGACAATGTAGCCTACAACATGAACTGAGTTTATGCGGCTTCATGAGATCAGTGTCCAAAAACCTCAAATCTAGTTGATACATCTTCCCTTTCAGAAAAGAAGGTACAGAATTTTTGTTTTTTAGGGATACAAAACCTTGTCACACCAGCAGTACCCTCAAAGGCACATAACTGTACCTCTTAACTGCTGTTGTACAACACGTTTGTACCTTCTCCAAACCTGAATAGGTACACATCAGTACCTTAAGGTCCAAATATTACCCTTTGGGGGTGCATTAATACTTATTGTACCTTAAGATACAGATTTGTACCCCTACTGTCCTCTTATGTCTGAGAGTGTTCTTTGGGTGCAGTTGGTGTGTTATTTTGCAAAACAGACTGATTTCAGTGTTCCTGGCTTTCATGGAGTGCAGCTCAGAGAGGGGGTGTGGCCTCCGTGGGAACAAAACTTTCTGTTCCTTGCCAACGTGTCGGGGATAGAACCCATCACGTTTTATTTTCGGTGTCCTAGGAATGGCAGGGAAAAGACTGGTGGGGAAATGGGGGAAAGCGGTGTGTCACAGCATCACATCTGATATAATTTGTGTGTTGGAACATGTAATCGTTATTTAAAAAAAATATATTGCTTCAGGACATCACTGTGTGTTTCAAATTGTTCTTGTGACATTATGGTATTGAAAATATCATGACATGAATTAACTTTGCTGTGCACAGGTGACCCATTTAGTTTTGCTCTATATGTCACATACACCTTAAAGCTTTCTGATACTAATAAAACCACAAACACAAAAGAATTTTGGAGTGGCTGGCCCTTTAAGAGGGACTGTGCTTGGTGGCACCGGTGAAGATGAATTTACATATCTGCTTGGCGGGAGATCGCTGTGGCCACGCCTCTGCGCTGCAGACTGAAGCCGGGTAAAGAGCAGTTATTGTCAGTGTTATTGCAGCAGCCCAGTCTTGGCGCGGACACAGTGAAGACACACACACACATACACACTTCTGATGTCATACACATTTTCAGCCGCTAGGTACTCAAGGTAAATTCCTAAGCATGACTTGCGTAACTCTAAGTTGGTTTGTTGGTTGAGAAAATGAACACACACAGACACACACACACACACACACACACACACACACACACACACACACACACACACACAGCCTCACTGATAAACAGGCTGCGCAGAGGAAGCAGACTCTCAGACCTATACACGCACAAAAGTGCACATACACACATATACACGCACACTGTCTTATACGCAGCAAGCAGGAAATGACTGTTTTCTCTGTGAAGCTCTGAGCCACAGGGTGAACTGTTATATAACAGCCAGTAGTCAGCAGACAGCGTATCTGCTTGCCGCCCCCCCCCCCCCAAACACACAGACACACACACACACACATGCACACACACACACACTGATCCTACTAACCCACATGCACACACACACATACTGGAAGCATGAACAACATGCCTTTTCACATAAATTAAACACAAGGCAGCTCACTAAACAAAGCTACACCACACGTTTTAAAACATTCATTTTAATGTTAGAGGTATGATTTCTTATGTCAACTTTCATGCAAATTTCATGTGAGAGTAAAAACAGTTGTATAATATTGTGGTGTCGGTATATGTAAACTGACCCATATGTGCCAGCCCTGCCTTTGACACAGAATCGCTTATGTAACCCTGTTATTGTAGCTATATATAGGAGGCCACAACAATGTCCCAATATACTTACAGTGACCCAGAGCAAGCAGCTGGAGGCTTTAGACTTGTAATGAAGCGTGTTCTGTTGCTGCTTCTCACTCATACTACTACAAACACGCTGTACTACGCCAGAATATTTGTTTACAGACAAAATGTTGATGCTATGCAAAGTACAAAATCCCATCCAGTTAAATGACCATGTAAAAATGTGAAAATGAGTACATCACATCAGACACCTAACAAGTATAGGCATTGTAATTGTAGTTCTAACTGTAAAACAACTGCTCTCTGTCTCTCTCTGTCTCTCTCTCTCTCTATCTATCTATCTCCCTTCCTCCATCTATCTGTCATTCTCTCTCTCTCCCCTTCTGATGCATGGAGGTTAAGGTGCAGTGAGGGGGGTCAAGGGGTGAGGGGCTGTTAGGGGCTAGGTTTTCATTGATGCCTCTTCACAGACAAAGAGCAGTAAGGACAAAAGGATCTGTGAGAAAAGCCCCTGCGTCACACCCATTCTGTCTGGCCAGAGGGGCCGCTCAACCAATCAGGTGAGGCCAATTCAAATGATGCAGCCATCTCCTGGGCGACCACCAGCAGCATTAGCAGTGGGACAAGCTCGCACACAAAGCAACATCTGCTTGCCTGCAAGGAGAAAGGCACTCAAACAGAAACTCAATCTCAGTCCACATGCTCTATGGTCTGAGACAAGGGTAGACTCTGTAACAAGATCCACACAAACATTTTCTACTGAAATGTTTTAAGGAGGAAGTGTGCCTCAGTATGGGTTTCAGAGGCCATCAGCTGCTTTTATTTTTTCTCAATCACTGCTTAACAGTCAAAATGAACTCCCATCAATAGGCATGTCATCATTTTATTTCCAACACAGGTATATTTTTCTGGGTAACTACCCTTGATGTCATCTTCAAAATCGGTGTGATATTATATGGTAGTATGAAGAACACACATGATGATTGCACTACATAGATATCCAGGATACAAACTATACAGCATTCAAAGTTAGAACACCCCATGAAAATATGGGAAATGATGTTTACCACACAGCAATGCCAAACCTATTGTTAAAAGACACCTGTTAAAATGCTCTGTACATTTCATTGACGGCAACCTTGCTGTTGGTGGTATTTGTGAAATTTGTGAAGTATAGTGTGCTGTTTTAAAAACCTAAATATCAACCTTCCTAATGCTTTGTAGCTGAATAGCTTTGAACAGATGAAACCTGGCACAGTGTCTGCAGATCAGTGCTAAAGCATCAAATCTTTACTTTGTTTTACATAACCTCGCTCCATACTCAGACATACAGAATGTGTGTGTGTGTGTGTGTGTGTGTGTGTGTGTGTGTGTGTGTGTGTGTGTGTGTGTGTGTGTGTGTGTGTGTGTGTGTGTGTGTGTGTGTGTAAAGAGAGAGAGAAAGAGACAGAGAGAGAGAGTTAGTTCTTAATAAAAGACAGAGTTTGACAACAATTATACAGCAGTGAAATATAGTATCACAAACACTGCTTGTAGTCTTACTCTAAAAATCAATATTGTAACAAAATCTTTTGTTACCAATAACAAGTTGCTAAATAACACGGAGTTGTAAAACTTTAAGCTGTCAACCTTATGCCCTAAAAAGGCAAAAGGCAGTAACTATATTTTGTCAAAATAGATTTTAGACTGGATATTGACTTTATAACACCTTCTTTGTGTTGTGACTAAATCTCTTGTTTTCGTCGTATTAAGAAAGCACATAAAAGCATTACCACTATTATACCTGCAACATGTTTTACTGGGCAGTATGACAACTTAGAAGGCATTTCGTCTTCATGTAGGGCAGTTTTTGTGAACATGTCCTTTAACACACACACACACACACACACACACACACACACACACACACACACACACACACACACACTCAGAGAAAGAGAGAGAGAAAGAGAGAGAGAGAGAGAGAGCTGCAAGTCCTATCTGGGACTGGACTGCTGAGGCACACACTGCATCATCCATCACTCTTTGCCTCTCTCCTGCTGCAGTAGGGCTGGGCTGGCCAACGGTAAACTTGGCAGTGGACCTCTGGTGACTTCATGACAGCATAGGCCAGTCTGGGCAGGCCCAGATGGCCATGGCGTTTCAAGTAATGGGATTAGGATTATCTTCAGATTAGGCTGGCAATGCTGGCAGCCAATCCCATCCACCGCCACGCTGACTAGTCAGTGAGGCTGAGCGGCGTGTGAATATATGTCTTTGTATGTGTGTGACTGAATATGTGTGTTTGTGTATGTGTGTATGTGAGAGAGAGAGAGACAAAGAAAAAGAGAGGGAGGGAGAGAGAAAGAAGGAACTTCTATTCATCTACCATCCTCATTCCCTGTTCTAGTTTTCATGAAGCAGTTGATTCATCTTGGCGTGGTTTTCCTCTGTTCAGCAAAGTGGGGTATTTAAGCATTTTTCCTCTGCAATATCAGTAATTTAAATCTCCAAAAAGCCCTGCCTCCCCTTCACTCATCAAGAAACTGTCACAAACTCTCTCTCTCTATCTGGGTATATCTCTCTCCCTGTATTTTTCTCTTGCCGTGTCTGTCTCTGCATCTGTCTTTCTCTCTCACACACACACAGACACACACACCTATGTACACACATATGTACACACATTTCTGCACAGGCAGCCCTTCCTGAGTATGCATAGCTGCAGCTAGGTGGAGGGAACGCAGATTAACAGCGCACTGAACCCAGTGATCCCCCTTACATAACGGAGGCCCCGCGAAACAATGACCTACAGAGTGCAGAATGTGTTGACAGTGTGAATGTGTGTGCGTGTGTGTGTATTAGTGTGTATCAGTGTGTATGTATGTGTGTGAGTATGTATGTGTGTGTGTATACGTGTGTGTTTGTATGTTTATGTGTGTGTGCGTGTGTGTGTGTGTGTGTGTGTGTGTGTGTTTGTGTGTGTACGCATATGTGTGTGTGTTTGTGTGTGTACGCATGTGTGTACGTGTGTGTTTGTGCCCATGTGATTTTCTGATCCATGTTAAAGCCCTCCTCTGAAACAGACCGACAGGGACAGGCTTCTCCTCTTGTTTCTAACACAGCCAGAGTGGGAGAGACAGTTGAGTTGGAGAACAATAAAACAACCGTAAAAGAATAAAAGAATTAAACAGCAACGGAAACCAGATAAACCAAAGCACACCCCACTCCTGATAGCTAATTCCCTCCAACAGACTTCCGTATCTGAGCGAGCTGCGGGAGAACAACACAAAACCGGCGGTAAACATGGAAAGAGCGGGAGTGAGCGCGCTGGCTGCATGTGGAGAGGAAGGTGTGTGTTTGAGTGAGAGAGACAGAGAGAGAGAGTGAGAGAGAGAGGGAGAAAGAGAGAGGGAGAGCGCTGGCTGTATGCGGAGAGAAAGGTGTGTGTTGGAGTGAGAGAGAGAGGGAGAAAGAGAGAGGGTGAGCGCTGGCTGTATGTGGAGAGGAAGGTGTGTGTTTGAGTGAGTGAGAGAGTGAGAGAGAGAGAGAGAGGGAGAACGCTGGCTGTATGTGGAGAGGAAGGTGTGTGTTTGAGTGAGAGAGTGAGAGAGAGAGAGAGAGAGAGAGAGAGAGCGCGGGCAAGGGGGCGGGAGACGGAGAGATGGGGGGTGAGATTCCATTGGCCTTATTAGGATCACTGGACTGCCAGACTTCCTGTACGACAATGGAGATGGAATCTAGGTCAGTGGGCAGAAGTGGTGTTAAGAGGGGAGCACTGTGGGGTGGGAGAAAAAGAGAGGGGGGGGTGACAGAGAGAGACATTGAAGTATGTTTATTACACTATTCTCACATTACACCAAGGCCCCCTAGGAAACTTCAACGAAATTGCATAACTTTTAATATGTGTGTACACACACACTCTCCATGCCTCTCTGCTTCTCTCTCTCTCTGTCTCTCTCTCACACACAGGAACAGTAGGAGAAACCATTTAAAAGTGCAACTTCCCAGCACAACAATGACAGACTGTGAACAGGCTCAGGGATATTCTGCGCCCTCCCATCGATCATTCGCCCCCTCAGTTCCTCCTGTTCTGCTCTCACTTCCTTGTTCTCAAGCCTTCCTTCCTTACGCCTCTGTGTGCTCTACCACCTCACAGACTGTGGCAGTTATTGCTGGATAAAAAACCTCAGACCAACGGATAAACCGGTGGCCAAAGCTCATGTGTTTACTTCCGTGTGTGCCATAACAAAGGAAATCAGGGCCAACTGACAACTGGCAGAAAACTACCTGGGCATAGGTTAGGTGTCGTGTAAACATTCACAGTAGTAGAGCACAGGAACTGCTGTCAATCCCTCCCCCAACACACACACACTCAATACAAATTTTAAAATATATATATGATTAAAAGTGTAATACCATAAAATAGAAAGTTGCAACACTTCTGACAGTGGCACACACAAGGGTGCCAAAGAAGTTTCCTTGGATCAGGCAAAGTTTTAGTTGTGAAATCTTTTGAAAGGAGTTGGTTGATCAGAGAAGTTGCACAAGACACACGTGTAACCGGGGCTGACACGTGTGTTGCAATCACAACACCCGGAAGCGCCGAGAGGTAGAGAGAAAGAGAAAGAGACGCTTGTTTTTCCTCTCTCTTTTTTTTATTTAAAAAAAAAAACCCACTTCCAATTCCCAGCTCCACCAACCAACAGACAGGAATGCCGCAGCTATTCAATGCATGGCTGGCATTAGACGCTTTGTGTATAGGAGCTCAACAAGACAAGTGCAGAGAAAGCAGCGTGTTGGAATAGAAAGCTGAGCCGCAGCCCTGAATATGCATGTTCCCGTGATCAATGTTGGGAGTCTGGCAGGGGAAGCAGAAAAGCTGGTTAGTGAGGATAGGAGAGTTCAGCAACAACACAGCCTAAATGACTTCATGCTTTATTATGAATCGTGATGGCGGTCTTACTTGGAATTTATTAGGAGAGAAATTAGATGTCTAGCAACAAAGAAAAAAACTAAGAGTGCATATTTTTTGTGTGTGGTTCGTCAGATGTGACTCACTATAATAAACAGCCTTTGGTCACAAACTTGTCATGTCAGCCTGATAAGGAGGAGGCACAAATCAAAGTCTGTGTGGACGGAACTCAGGCAAAGGCATTCAGCACTTCCTGGTGTGAAAAGGGGGAAAGGTGTTAATAGGTAGCTATGCTGGGCCCCTTCTAGAACATTCTTAGTTTTGTAGTTAAGTTTCTGTCTCACTGTTCCCCTTTCACCACTCCAACAAGTCATGTTCACACAGATACTGAACACTGTCAAGTAAACATTTTTGGGAAATCTCTATTCAGCCTGCTGGACACCACCTTCATTTTTAGCCATCCTGTCTTTCAACTGGCAATACGTTGTTCATTTCAAAAAGAGGAAATGAACAACTTTGGTACTGTGCTTTAGAGCCATTTTGATATATCATGTAAGTGATATTTAGTCTGAAATCTAAATCCAAGTCCATCTTTATACCAGTGGGCAAGGACAACATTTATGTACCAATATTATAATCCTCAATTTAGTTATGTAAGTGCAAGGCAGTACAGCCATTAAAAATAGCCATCATCAAGCCAAAGTGGCAGCACATGAAAAGCTTCTTTATGAAACTAGAAACTTTTTTTCCTTTACATTTTCCAACACACATCAAAAGCATCCAAGCAATGCTGATTAAAGTTGAACACAAGATACACAAGACGTAAGCACTTTTTTTTCTTTTTCACAGAAACCACCCTCCTCTGAGCCTGACTGCACATCTAGGTGACAGTTGTGGGCTGAGCCAGTCTAGCAGGTCTCTCTCTCACACACACACAGAGACACACTCAGGATACGTTTTGTCAGTTACTGGCATCATCAGAAAGTTGCTGGAGTCACACCCCTTGTGAAGCACCGACTCTGCCTCAGCAGAACTTTTAGGCGTGTTTGAAATCGGCTAATGGCTGCCTGAAAGCAGTGCATTCTGGACTTGAAATGGTGACGTTTGTGGACAATCTCATCCGAACGTCAGCTTACCACATGGGTAGGTACGGTGACATTTGGTCCAAAAACATCACTATTTCAAGTCCAGAATGCATTGCTTTACAGCAGCCACTAGCCAGCCAGCCAATGTCAAACAAGCCCTTTCTTTCTCTACCTCTCTCTCTCCCCCTCTGTGACACACACCTGTGTTTGCATGAGTGAGCACAATGAGAACGGTTGGAGGGGCGTGTGGCCGTGGACAAAGGTGATAGTGAGAGCTCACCCTCATGTTTGCTTGATAACGCCATGCTGCTCCACTCCCCATATGCTGCAGCTGTAACTTAATGCTCCCAGACAGCACCCCTGTGCCAAGGGCTATAGCTTTCCCTTGCAGTATAATATGGAGCGGCTACTCTTGCGACCAGGTGGCCAGTTTCTCTCCCGACTTGTGTTCTTTATGGCTCTTGATTGCTGAGCAGCTGACGCGGGTGACGAAGTGGGGGCCCATCCCTTCAGCACAGACTGAACCTCAAAACAAAGGACAACACCAACTACTGTCTGCACTGTGTCTTCGAATCTCCCAGTCTTCATAGTAATAGAGATACTTTATCTCTCTACAAGGAAATTAGGGAACGCAGAAATGTAAACAGTAGGTATCTGAAGTTTCTGGTATGTTAACTACTGAAATCTTATCTTCTTAGAATCAGCAAAAATGTAATGGTCGCGTTTCCCTTGCCTTCTGTTACTTAGTCTCACTGTAACGCAAACAGCACACTGGAAAAAAAAAGAATACTTATAAATATATAGGATTCCACATATTAACAATCAGAGTGACGCAATGAATTACCAAAAAAGTACACAAATGTCATAGTAGTGGCTTTTATTTTAACACCCAACTGATTGGTGCCATTTTTTTTAGCAAAATATATTTTATCTTAAGTAGTCATGTAGTTCTATACAGTCAGGAGGTAGTCCTCAAATAGAATCTGTATTTACACTGGAATTTGTACAGATGAAATCCATAACAAAAAAATGTGCAAGTTTCAGAGTGATTTCTATACAAGTTTAGCTCTAAGCGCACACACACCCACATGAAAGTCCCACATGAAAATCCGACTTGTCAACTTGGGGGCAGGTAAAATCAACCCTATTGACAAGGCCTAAAGATATATGGTTCACAGCAAACAAAGTCATCCATCCGCCCTTAGGCAAACTACACCTCCCGCAACACACCACCAATCTCCCTTCCCAAACTCGGCACATGAGACCGAGTGAAGTCGCAACCCAGTCAAAGTGGGAGGTTGTTATAGGCATTTAGCAACGCCAACCAGTCAGCCAGGACAAGCGGCTAAGTGTTCGTGGTGGGCCTTCCCTTCTTCAGGCTGCCGAGGCGGCGTAGGAGCTGCTGTTGTCGGGCCCGCAGACGCCTCCTCTCCTGGGCCTGGGCGTGCTCCCGTGAGTGCAGCTGCAGCAGGTACTCCACGGCTCGCGTCAGGATCACCACCTTGGGCGTCTTGCTGGAGTCGGCCAGGCTGGGGATCTGGTCGCGGAGGGCCAGGAAGCGCGAGCGCAGGTCCTTGCGCCGCTTGCGCTCCATGAAGTTGTGGTTGCGCCGCCG
Organism: Coilia nasus; assembly: GCA_027475355.1. Classification (NCBI taxonomy): domain Eukaryota; kingdom Metazoa; phylum Chordata; class Actinopteri; order Clupeiformes; family Engraulidae; genus Coilia; species Coilia nasus. The sequence goes on from CM050205.1 coordinate 17,805,795, forward strand.
ATCGCCTACGGTCACCTCCTCCGAGTCGGAGCTGTGCGGGCTGCTGGGCGAGGAGGGGGAGGAGGACGAGGAGGAGGAAGAGGACATGTGCTCCTGCTCCAGGTGAGGCCGCTTCCTGGACGGCAGATCGAGATCGTCATCGTCATCATGGTCAAGGTCGTGGTCACCGTCAACTTGGTCAAGGTCATCGTGATCCGGGTCCTCGTGGTCGCTGTCCGGAGACGGGGCGGCGTAATTGTGCTGTTGCCGGTGCACGGACACGTGGAAACGTTTAGTGCCGGGTCCATGGGGGTCTCCGGTCACGGTGATGGTCACGGGCACAAGGGTTCTGTGGGGTCGGCTCTCTACAGTCACCACGTCAATCTCATCGTCGTCTTCGTCATCCTCATCATCCTCATCTAAAAACAAAAAAGGAGAGAGCACATGCATAAACACAGTGTACACCATTTTAATGGACAGTTAGGAATACTTCCCCTTTAACAACCGCTACAACTGAGAAAACTGCCCATTCACTGGGGCTTTATAGGCATCTTTTGTAAAGCATGTTTTTTGTATGTAGCTACCTTTTCAAGCCCTTCCATGACATCACTGGAGACCAACAGTATTTCAAAACACTAAAGCTAAACATTTAGTGGTGCACAACGCTGAGAAACAATAAAAAAGATTATCTATTAATGGCTGTTTCAAAATATGCAAATACTATTCAGAATTTCCAATTGTGCAAACCGACTCCAGTTACAAAAACGTAAAAGGTGCAAATGACTTCCAAATATCCTATGTAAAATCACAGAGGAGACTGTTGAAAGTGAATTTTGTTCAGTTGTAGGCCACAATGCCTTCGCCCTGTGAAAGGGTGTGTCTGAATGAGTCGAGGGACATGTTAGCAGGGTGTGAGTAGGCAAGTAGGCCAAGTCTCTAGCCAATCTGTCAATATCCGCAAATGAGCTGCGAGAAGGCATGGAGGCATGTGAGTGCACGAGGTCTGAAACTAGTGCAGTTATATTTAGGTGTGGGCTTTGACGTTTCTTGCAAGTGGAGATCAGCTACAGCTACGCCGCCTGTAGAGGCATTTTAAGATTTCCCCAAGTCGAGTAATCTAATTTACTGCATGGCCGATTTCTTACCAGACGAGTCAGCACGAGACTCTGACCCTGAGGAAGCCAGTCTCTTAAGGTTATTGCAGGGGATGTTGAGGACAGCAGTCGGGTTTACGCAGTCTCTCGCCGGTGCACAGATGACAGTTGTGTCAGCCACGGTGTTGGCAGTCTTTGCGGTGGTCGAATTGGTTTGCGTGGACAGCGGTTTGATCAGCGGACGCTCACCCACCACTTTCTCCAACCTATGACTGGCAGAAAATCCGCTCCACATGCAGTCCTGGATGATAATGGAACTAAGGTTCCCAAAAATGTCTTTCGAGTCGATTTTACAGCATTCCTCAAAGTCTTCATCTTGTGCCAAAAGCTTGGAAGCCCATCCCAGCTTGTCGGATGGTGGCAGCACGGCAGCGGCATCGATTGTCCGTGTGGGAGACATGGGCGGGGTGGGCAAGAGTTCGAATTTTTTCCATATATCCTCGCTCGGCGCCGTGGATTTAAAGAAATCCTCTTCCGTGTCAAGGCTGTCGTAAAAATAATGTTGATAACGATCACACTCCATTTCCCAATTCTCACGATAAGTGGCTATTGCGTTGGCTCCAGGCATCTCAGGAGTGGAAGAGCAACTCCAGTTCTTATCTGCAACTTCTCACCGTCTAAGGAAATAAAGGTCATATTTAGAGTTTATCGACACAACTATGCAGTTAGCTATTAAAATCATACTTCCCCGTGTAACAAGTCATGCGGGACCTTTTTAAGGGTATTGTATAAGTAGGCTACTTAACTATTGCGTCTTACAACGTGTTATGCAAACAAATCGGTTAAAATGCAATTGGTCGGCATCTTTGTTTTTGCATTGTGTGCTTTCAGTACAAATTAATCATTGGTGAGAGGCAAAGTCCAAAAATAATGCAGCTACTTGATTTGGTTTTGGCGCAACTTTGTAGGTTACACCGTGTCCTACTGACCGGCAAAAGTAGGCGTTGCGATTAGCCTACACAGACTGCGCAGTATCTACCGGTAGTGCGACACAAGGGCAGCACATTAAGTTACGGCCGCTCCCATACCCAACATACGCAGCAACGTAACCTAAACATTGTAGCCAGGAGATAACATTACGCGTCGCGAAACTGGTTCGAGACTTGTCTCGTGGTAATGTATGAGACTTTGTGAATTTGTAAACCACAATTGTAGGCTGACCTAGACAAACATTATATTGTTAAATTCATACAACAATAGAACACAATGGCCAACAACTTAATGTAACCTTTTGTAGGACTAAGATACATGTTGCGTCTCGCATTTTAAAGAGTAAAAAAACCTACCGGGTCATCTGGGCTACAATGCACCAAGACTGAACAGTAAGAAACGCACATCCGCAACAAAAGTCAGCTGTGTGTAACTGGCTGCAACGTATCCCGAGAAGTCGCCCTTTGTGATCCTCCAATGGTTGTATTCATAAAAGTCCTTGAATGGTGCAAAAGAAATCAATTGTCCAATGTCTCCAAATAAATTCCACCAAACGCTACGGATTTCCAGGAGCGTTGAGTAAATTTACAAATCCACCCCGGAATTTTCATAGCTCTGTCTCAACCCACACTCTGACTTTTACGCATGTCGCATGCTGCTTTTCCCGCCAGTGCGCCTTTGGCTTTGTGGAGAACAGCACAAGTTATTTGCATAAAGGGGGCGGGCAACAATCTCCAACCGCGCCTATGTTTTAAAGAACCAGTGCCAATGATTGAACAGCCGCAGTGAATATCCTCCTGACCGACGCCCAAAGACCGATACGTTCCCTTGTGGTCCCAAAGCATGTTTGGGAAATCTTCTAAGTTTAGCCAAAAGGATGAAAATCAGTGTAGGAAAATCATCCCTGACCTGTAAGGTCACAATATATGTGCCCAATATCAACTAAAACTACTCTCTGGTCCCTATGGTGAAGGCGAGGTTTATAAAACATCATAAAATCCTTCCAGTATGTGGAGGCTGCAAAATAGTTTGATTTGGAAGATGAACACAGGTGGGGGAGGGGATTCGTTTTCTTAAGTTATGGTTAGTTAGGGTAAGTTATGTATATGTATAACTTGGGGGAAGTTAATTCTTTTTTGATAAAGTTCTTTTTTACATTAGGCTTTGGGCCACTTAGTAATAACATTTAAAAAGTAAATATCACATAAACCAGTTTTCTCTTATAGTGTCCTGAAATCTGCAAAGAAGCAATGCACTCCTGTCTTTTTCATTCAAGATAATTTAAGTCAGTCTTTTATGGTCTTTTATGAATGTAAAACAGTTTTCTTTGAGAACTCGTAAAAATAAACTCCAGTCATGCTGCCAGTTGGCAATTAGGTGCTAATCATAGCCCTTTACATTTGTGAAGGGCCAGTGCCCTCTACCTCAGTGTGAAAGCTGTGGATGGAGGATGCTTGGGCTGGTTGCCCTGTTCACAGTGGGGTGAGAGAAGCAACAGCAGTTAGAATGTGTAGCTCACTAAACTTGAAAGAAACATGAGAAAAGTGCACTACATTTCTCAAATAACTGAGGGATGGTGAATGTGGTTGGTCTTTGGGTGTAGCGTAGTGTAGGTGTGTAAAGAGTTAAGGTCTGTTCATAGCTTATTTTCAAACTTTTTTTCTGCACATATGTATATATGGCATTGAAAGACCCATAGATTTTATTTCAATGAAAATAATAAAATGAAAAATATGACAGTATGAAGGCAAACCAGGCCAATGGAGTATTTAAGTTCTCAGGTTTTTCTTAAGAGTTTAGTTTGTTTGACAATTGAATAGAATACAATGTCTTCCCTAACCCCCACCATAATCGCTCAAACTGGTATGCACACACACACTCCACAAGCTAACGATTGATGACACACAGTTGTCCCGTGCAGACCTGAGGTCTGGCATGCCCCCTTGCACACTCCACTCCAAGCTGTTACCCCAAGCCACCGAAGCAAAGGTCAGACAGTAGACACAGGGGTCACCCAAACCTCAGCACTGACTAGGCCAACGGACCAGACACATGGTCAGACAGGTTATGCCTGAAAGTCATTCCCCAAATCCATTACTGGTCAATACAGACAAACAGTTGAGGACAAATTAGAATCAATCAACAGTTGAACACGACTTAAGCGTATCATCTTTCTTGGCAGCTAAGATTATGATAATTATTTAGATTTCAGTTAGATGTACTGGCCAAATAGCTGATACTCTTTGAAAAAATAGCATATGCATTTCTTTGATTATTTTAGCAAAGCACAACAAAGGTTAATGGAGGTGATTAAACTGTACAGTATCTTTTTACATATTAAAAGACCCACATAACAATGGCTCACCGAAAAGTAATCCCCTGAACCACATGGAGAAAGACCTTAGATGAGTATTTTTCCCTCCACTAGCTGTTCATATTTACCTAAATAATTCCACAGATTAAGAGTGGATATGGGGTCATGCTATTAAAGAAATGTTTGTGAAATGTGTTTCATATTAATTTTTTGCAGCGTGTTTTTTAGCTACCACTGAAAACTATTGTGCAACATACTAAAGTAATCCAGTGTGCTTCACATCTCCTAAATGTAGAAAATGAAACAGCTGCTACAAGCCCTGTTGTCTCTCCGTCTCTTTAAGTGGCTCCTTTTCTCTCTCTTCCCCTCTCTTCCTCTCCGATCCTCCACTCCTACCCTTCTGCAAGAAACAGAAACACGCATACTGAATTGTTCTTCTCCACAAAGCTTCAAATCAACAATGCCCTCAAAGGACTCATCCCTCAGACTTCCCATCCCCCTCCAAAACAGCTACCAGCTGATACTATATCCATCCCCCCCGCAGGCCCACCCCCACCCCCGCGCCCATCCACTTCCAGTCCGTCCTCCTCGTGTGAACAAAGGGAGGGGACGGGAGGAGTGATGAGCGTAGAATCAGCTGTTGAGGGGAGTCCAGTGAGGCCCCGTCACATGTTTTGTTTTGTTTTTTTCTTACTCATCTCCAACAGTTGTCTTAAGACAAGCTCCTCTCAAGAGAAAAATGATGTGATTAATGTTCACCGCAGTCACCTACCCAGTGAAATTAAACTCTACTGAGTAATAAACTCTTGCCTTGATAATGCAAAAAGTACCCGCACAACTGCTTTATCTCCAATACAGTTTTTATTGTGCAACTGTATGGGAGATAAAGCAGTGTGCGTTTTTTTTTTTTTTTTTTTTGTAGTTGTGTTCAACCCTTCTGCCCTGCACCTCACCAGTGGGAATGTGCACACCACTGCTACTATTTTTCTTGATAATGTGATAGTGATAATTTTCTTGATAATGTGTCTCCGTGTGTTGTGTTCAGGGAAAGACATCTCATGGAACACACAGCAACTGTGAGCAAATATTATCCCTTTGCACATGTTTTAGTTAACTAACTTAAGCATGCCCTTGCAAAAACAAAACAAAAAAAGAGCTTTTGAAGGAAAGATATGAGTAAAATGGTGGTATAACGTAACTAAACTAAACCTTAATTTCCTTCGAGGTTAATAAAGTAACTCTACTCTAAACCAAAGACCATAAAATTGAGCGCACTGCACAGATTGAGAAGCAGGGTGTGTGCTGGGTAATGGAGGCTCGTATGACTGTTTAAATATTTTATGACGAGGACAGAGCATGTATCTAATGAGGGGGAAAATCCTTTATGTGCCCATTCATTGCGTGTGTGCGAATCTGACTGAATTTTCTCCCATAACCTTCAACATGCTGACCTCTCACCCTTAACCTCTCACCTCTGTGACACTAGTGCCACCCACTCCAAATGTCATGTTAAAACAGACTAAAAAACACACGCACATCGAAAGGGGAGAGAGACGTGCGACGGAAAGACCGCTATCTCAGAAAAAAGGGAGACTCCCCCATTGTGAAGACAACTGATAGTTCCTAAGGGGCATTCCTCCACATGGTGATTGCCCATCTCAAACAGAAACAAAGACCAAATCATCATCCCCCATCCCCCATTTCCATAGAGATGCACTGGAGCTTCACAGTGTGAACCATTCAGTTCAAAAAACTCCTTTTCAGGCTGGCCGTTGACGTTTGCATTTATTCAAAGTACTTCTATGAGCGCAAACAATACGTGTATGTCGAGTCTTGCTTCAGGTTAGCCAAGTGAGCACTGACTGTAGTCACAAGTGCTACCATGTTGCCAGTGACTCATAAAACAAAGGATGTGGAAACACCCAAAGAGGAAATCTGTTACACAATGACTTTCTGACTAAACAAGACACCCAACTATTTATCTTTGCAACAGCTGATATAAAGTCAAGTTTGGTCTTGATCTTAGTCAAATATTATTTGAAGAAGGGGGGCATTTAACCTACTGAACCTTTGTTTGTTTGCTGCTTTGCATTGCTTTGTTCCTGTGTTGTGGAGGTGTCTCAACAAAACAGTTTTGTTCAGTCCTGTTCTCTTATGAAAATCTCCGATTTGCTGTAATAGAGTGTCTGTTGCATTTTGAAAGGTGACCACAAATGTTTGGTGTGTTAAGATGCATGTCTGTGGTTTTTGGAAGGAGGGCACCAAGGGTGCAGGCTATGATGTCTTGTGTAGTGCCTTTGTTGGCTCACAATCTACTGTTAAGCCCTCAGTGGAGCGCCTCAATGTGTCGTTCACACTCTTGCCAGGAGGGGGAGCCAGTTATGCAAATATTTCTTAAACAGTACACACTGAATCGAGTTATCATATACGGGTATTATTTTACAATGGTGGTACAGTAAGGTAATGTTTAATATCATGAATCGTTGTTTTTCACCATTAACTATTAATCAAGTTACTATAGCATTGAAGGATTGCATCACACTTACTTAACCATTAATTATAAGATATTAATTCACTGGTTCTTAATACATCACTTGATATTTTGAAAAAAGGATGGGTATGCTAGTTAATCATGGGGCTGGATCCATTCAAGCATTTATCAAGTATTGAATTTATACTTACACCAGGCTCTATACACACAGTATGCTGAATGAAACAAAGTGTTAATTTAGTGGTATTTAAAATGTATTAAGTACCAGTGGATTAACACTCTATAATTAATGGTTAAGTAAGTGTGATGTAATCCTACAAGGCTATAGTTACTTGATCTACTTGATCATTAGTTTTAGTGAGAACCATGAGTTCATGATAAATCTTCTATACCTTCACGAATCAAATCACAGTGAGTCACAAGCATTAGTGATAATATTTATTAAGTATTACCATTTTCTGATTGCTTACATCCATTTTCAAATTAATCAACATCCTTTTAAAAATGCTAAGAACACTTAAGAACATTTTACAAATCTGTAAATGCAGTTGACACTACACTTTATCACAAGTGCAAACACACAAAAATTGCCAAAACATTCACAGCAAGCGCTAAATCACACAAACTACAGTATATTAGTGAAGTATTTTTCCCGTAAAGAAAGCACATATGACAAAATTTGTAGGTAGCAACGCCCCACTCTCACCATATTGAACCATGTAACATAAATACAAATATGAAAGGAATAAACTGTAGATTAGTTTGACAAACCTTATTTTTCCATTTTTTATTTACGTAGAAGGAAAGATATGACAGTAAAACCCATACAAGATTCTAGTAGTTGTGAAATTTGTTAAAATTTATTAGATATCCCTTGCTAGTAAAATGTTGGACTGCCTTTTGCCTTCAGAACTTCATTAAGGTTTAACATATTTTGCATTCAGAGATCGTATTCTGCATTCCTTGGTTGTAAAGAGTGGTTATTTGAGTTACTGTTGCCTTTCTACCATTTTGAACCAGTCTGCCCATTCTCCTCTGATCTCATTTTTGTCCACACGACTGCTGCTCACTTGGATATTTTCTCTTCTTCAGACCATTCTATGTAAACCAAGTCTGAGATGGTTGTGCGTAAAAATACCAGTAGATGAGCAGTTTCTGAAATACTCAGACCAGCCTGTCTGGCACCAACAACCATACCACTTGACCACCTCTACATGCCTACATTGAATTGCAGCCATGTTATTGGCTGACTAGCTATTTGTGTTAGTGAGCAAATGAACAGATGTACCTAATAAACTGGCCGGTGAGTGTATATGCAGTCATCTGACAATTAGGCTACATGGTGTTATGCTTTTTTGTGTAAGTAATGTATACAAGTGACCATTATTTATAAATATATATTTTTGCATATACAGGTACATTAAAATATAAAATCTAAATTTTATCATGAAACAGTTTTTTCCTTCATGAGGAATTGGCAAAACATACAGTGACATCCTGTATTGTAAATAAAATGCACCTACACTCTCTGTAGGATGTATGTATATGTATGTAGCCTTGAAGGATAGCATCACACTTAATACAGCACTGGTACTAAATATAGACTAGGGGTTAGGGTGGGGTTCTTTTAATGCTTTCTAACTAACTGTTAGAGCAGCACTATGCAACTTTGTGTTCCATTGTGCTTTTTGTCAACGGAGCTCCCCCTAGTGTCTCCAAGTAAATGGACACTCTTGTAAAAATGGACTGTTTTCCCTTCCCCCTCACCCTGTGCATGTGTTTTCAACTCAACTGGTCAGAGTAACCGGCAAATACGAAAGTAGTCATGTCCCCCAAGATAGGTTAAGTCCGAATTTTTTCAGAATTCAACGTGATCCTGCTTCTTGCGATACTCAGGACTTTGTGAGACTGAGGATTAGGGTGCATCATTTGCCCAACTTTTTGAAAAATGTTGTAAAATCAATCTGTACCTAGTAAAAATGTTTTACACTTGCCAAAGTAAACTTCCATGAGAATTTTCATGAAATTCTATTGCTGTCTACTGGGGCCACCAAGCCTGTCAAGTTTAGTGCCTGTGGACAAATCAGTTTTTCAAATATTATTTGAAGAAGGGGGGCATTTAACCTACTGAACCTTTGTTTGTTTGCTGCTTTGCATTGCTTTGTTCCTGTGTTGTGGAGGTGTCTCAACAAAACAGTTTTGTTCAGTCCTGTTCTCTTATGAAAATCTCCGATTTGCTGTAATAGAGTGTCTGTTGCATTTTGAAAGTTGACCACAAATGTTTGGTGTGTTAAGATGCATGTCTGTGGTTTTTGGAAGGAGGGCACCAAGGGTGCAGGCTATGATGTCTTGTGTAGTGCCTTTGTTGGCTCTCACAATCTACTGTTAAGCCCTCAGTGGAGCGCCTCAATGTGTCGTTCACACTCTTGCCAGGAGGGGGAGCCAGTTATGCAAATATTTCTTAAACAGTACACACTGAATCGAGTTATCATATACGGGTATTATTTTACAATGGTGGTACAGTAAGGTAATGTTTAATATCATGAATCATTGTTTTTCACCATTAACTATTAATCAAGTTACTATAGCATTGAAGGATTGCATCACACTTACTTAACCATTAATTATAAGATATTAATTCACTGGTTCTTAATACATCATTTGATATTTTGAAAAAAGGATGGGTATGCTAGTTAATCATGGGGCTGGATCCATTCAAGCATTCATCAAGTATTGAATTTATACTTACACCAGGCTCTATACACACAGTATGCTGAATGAAACAAAGTGTTAATTTAGTGGTATTTAAAATGTATTAAGTACCAGTGGATTAACACTCTATAATTAATGGTTAAGTAAGTGTGATGTAATCCTACAAGGCTATAGTTACTTGATCTACTTGATCATTAGTTTTAGTGAGAACCATGAGTTCATGATAAATCTTCTATACCTTCACGAATCAAATCACAGTGAGTCACAAGCATTAGTGATAATATTTATTAAGTATTACCATTTTCTGATTGCTTACATCCATTTTCAAATTAATCAACATCCTTTTAAAAATGCTAAGAACACTTAAGAACATTTTACAAATCTGTAAATGCAGTTGACACTACACTTTATCACAAGTGCAAACACACAAAAATTGCCAAAACATTCACAGCAAGCGCTAAATCACACAAACTACAGTATATTAGTGAAGTATTTTTCCCATAAAGAAAGCACATATGACAAAATTTGTAGGTAGCAACGCCCCACTCTCACCATATTGAACCATGTAACATAAATACAAATATGAAAGGAATAAACTGTAGATTAGTTTGACAAACCTTATTTTTCCATTTTTTATTTACGTAGAAGGAAAGATATGACAGTAAAACCCATACAAGATTCTAGTAGTTGTGAAATTTGTTAAACTTTATTAGGTATCCATTGCTAGTAAAATGTTGGACTGCCTTTTGCCTTCAGAACTTCATTAAGGTTTAACATATTTTGCATTCAGAGATCGTATTCTGCATTCCTTGGTTGTAAAGAGTGGTTATTTGAGTTACTGTTGCCTTTCTACCATTTTGAACCAGTCTGCCCATTCTCCTCTGATCTCATTTTTGTCCACACGACTGCTGCTCACTTGGATATTTTCTCTTCTTCAGACCATTCTATGTAAACCAAGTCTGAGATGGTTGTGCGTAAAAATACCAGTAGATGAGCAGTTTCTGAAATACTCAGACCAGCCTGTCTGGCACCAACAACCATACCACTTGACCACCTCTACATGCCTACATTGAATTGCAGCCATGTGATTGGCTGACCAGCTATTTGTGTTAGTGAGCAAATGAACAGATGTACCTAATAAACTGGCCGGTGAGTGTATATGCAGTCATCTGACAATTAGGCTACATGGTGTTATGCTTTTTTGTGTAAGTAATGTATACAAGTGACCATTATTTATAATTATATATTTTTGCATATACAGGTACATTAAAATATAAAATATAAATTTTACCATGAAACAGTTTTTTCCTTCATGAGGAATTGGCAAAACATACAGTGACATCCTGTATTGTAAATAAAATGCACCTACACTCTCTGTAGGATGTATGTATATGTATGTAGCCTTGAAGGATAGCATCACACTTAATACAGCACTGGTACTAAATATAGACTAGGGGTTAGGGTGGGGTTCTTTTAATGCTTTCTAACTAACTGTTAAAGCAGCACTATGCAACTTTGTGTTCCATTGTGCTTTTTGTCAACGGAGCTCCCCCTAGTGTCTCCAAGTAAATGGACACTCTTGTAAAAATGGACTGTTTTCCCTTCCCCCTCACCCTGTGCATGTGTTTTCAACTCAACTGGTCAGAGTAACCGGCAAATACGAAAGTAGTCATGTCCCCCAAGATAGGTTAAGTCAGAATTTTTTCAGAATTCAACGTGATCCTGCTTCTTGCGATACTCAAGACTTTGTGAGACTGAGGATTAGGGTGCATCATTTGCCCAACTTTTTGAAAAATGTTGTAAAATCAATCTGTACCTAGTAAAAATGTTTTACACTTGCCAAAGTAAACTTCCATGAGAATTTTCATGAAATTCTATTGCTGTCTACTGGGGCCACCAAGCCTGTCAAGTTTAGTGCCTGTGGACAAATCAGTTTTTCAAATATTATTTGAAGAAGGGGGGCAGTTAACCTACTGAACCTTTGTTTGTTTGCTGCTTTGCATTGCTTTGTTCCTGTGTTGTGGAGGTGTCTCAACAAAACAGTTTTGTTCAGTCCTGTTCTCTTATGAAAATCTCCGATTTGCTGTAATAGAGTGTCTGTTGCATTTTGAAAGGTGACCACAAATGTTTGGTGTGTTAAGATGCATGTCTGTGGTTTTTGGAAGGAGGGCACCAAGGGTGCAGGCTATGATGTCTTGTGTAGTGCCTTTGTTGGCTCTCACAATCTACTGTTAAGCCCTCAGTGGAGCGCCTCAATGTGTCGTTCACACTCTTGCCAGGAGGGGGAGCCAGTTATGCAAATATTTCTTAAACAGTACACACTGAATCGAGTTATCATATACGGGTATTATTTTACAATGGTGGTACAGTAAGGTAATGTTTAATATCATGAATCGTTGTTTTTCACCATTAACTATTAATCAAGTTACTATAGCATTGAAGGATTGCATCACACTTACTTAACCATTAATTATAAGATATTAATTCACTGGTTCTTAATACATCACTTGATATTTTGAAAAAAGGATGGGTATGCTAGTTAATCATGGGGCTGGATCCATTCAAGCATTCATCAAGTATTGAATTTATACTTACACCAGGCTCTATACACACAGTATGCTGAATGAAACAAAGTGTTAATTTAGTGGTATTTAAAATGTATTAAGTACCAGTGGATTAACACTCTATAATTAATGGTTAAGTAAGTGTGATGTAATCCTACAAGGCTATAGTTACTTGATCTACTTGATCATTAGTTTTAGTGAGAACCATGAGTTCATGATAAATCTTCTATACCTTCACGAATCAAATCACAGTGAGTCACAAGCATTAGTGATAATATTTATTAAGTATTACCATTTTCTGATTGCTTACATCCATTTTCAAATTAATCAACATCCTTTTAAAAATGCTAAGAACACTTAAGAACATTTTACAAATCTGTAAATGCAGTTGACACTACACTTTATCACAAGTGCAAACACACAAAAATTGCCAAAACATTCACAGCAAGCGCTAAATCACACAAACTACAGTATATTAGTGAAGTATTTTTCCCATAAAGAAAGCACATATGACAAAATTTGTAGGTAGCAACGCCCCACTCTCACCATATTGAACCATGTAACATAAATACAAATATGAAAGGAATAAACTGTAGATTAGTTTGACAAACCTTATTTTTCCATTTTTTATTTACGTAGAAGGAAAGATATGACAGTAAAACCCATACAAGATTCTAGTAGTTGTGAAATTTGTTAAACTTTATTAGGTATCCCTTGCTAGTAAAATGTTGGACTGCCTTTTGCCTTCAGAACTTCATTAAGGTTTAACATATTTTGCATTCAGAGATCGTATTCTGCATTCCTTGGTTGTAAAGAGTGGTTATTTGAGTTACTGTTGCCTTTCTACCATTTTGAACCAGTCTGCCCATTCTCCTCTGATCTCATTTTTGTCCACACGACTGCTGCTCACTTGGATATTTTCTCTTCTTCAGACCATTCTATGTAAACCAAGTCTGAGATGGTTGTGCGTAAAAATACCAGTAGATGAGCAGTTTCTGAAATACTCAGACCAGCCTGTCTGGCACCAACAACCATACCACTTGACCACCTCTACATGCCTACATTGAATTGCAGCCATGTGATTGGCTGACTAGCTATTTGTGTTAGTGAGCAAATGAACAGATAAAATAAAATAATAATAATACATTTTATTTGTTACACGGCGCCTTTCAAAGCACTCAAGGTCACCTTAAGAAAAAATAAAATAAAAAAACAAATACATAAAGGAATCAACATAAAAAAAAAACAATATCAGGAGCATAAAAACAGCTCCTATGGCTTAGAGCTCATATGCTAATTTAAAAAGGTGCGTTTTCAGTGCACTTTTAAATTGTGATACAGAGTCCTGTGTGCGGATGAATGAGGGGAGTGAGTTCCATAATTTCGGAGCAGCATAAGAGAAGGCCCTTGCACCCATTGTGTTGAGTAGGATGTCTGGTTGGACCAGTAATCCTGCATTAGATGACCGCAGTGAACGTGAGGGTGAATAGATCTGCAACAGGTCCTTAATATATGATGGGGCAAGATTATGGATGGCTTTAAATGTAATTAATAGGATTTTAAAGGTAATCCGCTGGGGTATCGGAAGCCAATGTAGCTGGAGCAGCAGGGGTGTAACATGGTCAGATGACTTTGAGCAGGTTATAATGCGTGCCGCGGAGTTCTGGACAAGTTGAAGACGGTGAGAAAGTTTCTTGGGGATGCCTGACAGAATTGCATTGCAGTAGTCAATCCGAGATGTTACCAAGCTGTTGACAAGCACTTCAGCAGAGTGCTGGGTAAGTGCAGGGCGCAGTCTAGAGATGTTCCTTAGATGGAAAAATGCAGTTCGACAGACATTACTGATGTGATTTGAGAAGGAGAGGGTGCTGTCCAAGATAACTCCAAGGCTCTTTACATGTTTGGAGACTGGTATGACGTCATCACCTACAGACACTGAAGCAATGTCATTTTTTTGCTGAGTTGTTGTGGTCCCAATAAGGAGAACTTCTGTTTTATTGCTGTTCAATTTGAGATAGTTTTGTGTCATCCATGCCTGTATATCATGGAGACAGGCAGTAAGACCATTTGGTGGGAGACTGGCAGTGGGACTAGTGGATACATAAAGCTGGGTGTCATCAGCATATGAGTGAAACTGGATTCCATAGTGCCTGAAGATGTTACCAAGAGGAAGAAGGTAGACAATAAACAGAAGTGGCCCCAGTACTGATCCCTGTGGAACACCGCGATGGAGGGTAGAGTTTTCAGATCGCTGGTCCTGGATCTGAACAAAGTAGGTTCGTTCCGATAGGTAGCTCTCAAACCACTTATAGGCAGTGCCACAGACTCCTATGCTCATTAGCCGCTCTAACAAAAGTTGATGGGATATTGTGTCAAAAGCAGCACTAAGGTCCAAAAGGATGAGGATGGACAGTAGACCAGTAGATAGTAGATCAGATGTACCTAATAAACTGGCCGGTGAGTGTATATGCAGTCATCTGACAATTAGGCTACATGGTGTTATGCTTTTTTGTGTAAGTAATGTATACAAGTGACCATTATTTATAAATATATATTTTTGCATATACAGGTACATTAAAATATAAAATCTAAATTTTATCATGAAACAGTTTTTTCCTTCATGAGGAATTGGCAAAACATACAGTGACATCCTGTATTGTAAATAAAATGCACCTACACTCTCTGTAGGATGTATGTATATGTATGTAGCCTTGAAGGATAGCATCACACTTAATACAGCACTGGTACTAAATATAGACTAGGGGTTAGGGTGGGGTTCTTTTAATGCTTTCTAACTAACTGTTAAAGCAGCACTATGCAACTTTGTGTTCCATTGTGCTTTTTGTCAACGGAGCTCCCCCTAGTGTCTCCAAGTAAATGGACACTCGTAAAAATGGACTGTTTTCCCTTCCCCCTCACCCTGTGCATCTGTTTTCAACTCAACTGGTCAGAGTAACCGGCAAATACGAAAGTAGTCATGTCCCCCAAGATAGGTTAAGTCAGAATTTTTTCAGAATTCAACGTGATCCTGCTTCTTGCGATACTCGAGACTTTGTGAGACTGAGGATTAGGGTGCATCATTTGCCCAACTTTTTGAAAAATGTTGTAAAATCAATCTGTACCTAGTAAAAATGTTTTACACTTGCCAAAGTAAACTTCCATGAGAATTTTCATGAAATTCTATTGCTGTCTACTGGGGCCACCAAGCCTGTCAAGTTTAGTGCCTGTGGACAAATCAGTTTTTCTATAAAAACATAAAAAATAATGAATTTAGCCCTATAGTAGCAATGAAAGTTGAATATAAATATGGACATTGCACATCTTTTGGTACAAGTTTTATGTCTCTATCATCATTAGTTTCCAAGATATAGCAAACGTTTCATTACTTTGGGACTTCAAGGACCTTAATAAGCAGTAAGCATCTTCTTCTCTCTCAGGTTTGGTGTTTCCTTTCTGTCTGCTTCAACCACCTGCAGAACATTCTGATAATGTTCTTCTCCTCTTGCAGAGCTGATGTAGTCTGTGCTTAGCTTGGCATTGTCATTTGTAACATTCAGGCATTCTAATGTGATCAGGGCTTCCTGGTAGGCTTGGTGAGCAGGCCAGGTTGAAACATCAGTGGTGAGGAAAGTAGGGTCCAGCTGCAGAAGATGAAAGACTTACCATGAATCAAGCCCCACCAGGTCTGTCAGTGTTGTTTCCAGGGTTATCCATTCTGGAAACTTGGGTTTACCAAACTCCGAGCCATACCTGTCATTAGGATGTGTCAAGGGCAGCCGTGGCCTAGTGGTTAGGGATCAGCAATCAGAAGGTTCCCGGTTCGAATCCCGCCATACCCTTGAGATACCCTTGAGCATCTAACCCCACACTACTCCAGGGGCTGTAACTGAAACCCTGTAAAATATCTGTAAGTCACTCTGGATAAGAGTGTCAGCTAAGTGTAATGTAATGCAGGAGCCAGCTGGCTTTACAGCCAGCGAACTAGAGTCGTGGGGCAGTCGTGGGCTAGCGGCTAAAGAGTTGGACTTGTGGCCACAGGCCATTCTGATAGGTGGATGGGGGATTGAATGACCATCCATGGCACACATGTGGAGTTACTGTGGAGCAGTACATGTGGGCAGCTGGTGTAGGGGTTAGGGAGTTGGTCTTGGGATCAGAGAGTTGCAGGTTTGTATCCCAGGTCTCAAATGATCTTGATTGCAGGCAGGTTCAAATGCTGGGGTCACTGAGGTATCACCCGTTGTCATGGCTGCCCCCTGCTCATGCGTGTGATGGGTTAAATTGTGATGGGTTAAATGAGATGCAGAGGTGAATTTCGTTGTGTGCACTGTGTGCTGTGCATGTCATCACAATGACAAAAATGGGATGTCTTGTGCTCTTGTGGTACCTTACTGCTGACACATTCACAACTGTTACATATCACTTCTGACAAACATGAATACTGAAGTAAATTCATGGTGCATCAACTGCCACTGATCATTCATCCACCAAGCTGAGTAGAGGAGTGCCACAAATGTGACAAAGTTTTCTAGTACACATTCTATGTCTCTCATCTCATCCTTGGCCTTTGTGGATATCACTCCAGCCAGCCAGCTTAGGTTGACCTGGTGGTGGCTATTGGATAATTAAATAATTAAATTAAATAATAATAATTAAAAAATACTACAAATCTTGACAAAATTGTCATATCTTGGAAAGTTATAAAGATACAGATATAAGACTGGTACCAAAAGATGTGCAATAGTGACATTTATATTCAACTTTCATTGACAGCATAGCTCTAAATGCATTATTTTTAAAGTTATTTGAGAAAAACTAATTTTTCCTGACAGAGCCAGGGACCTAACTTAAGAGGCTTGGTGGACCCAGTAGATATTATTCAATAGAGCTAATATTCCTCAGATTTTCTTTTAATTGGTATTGTCACATTTTTAAATTAGGTACAAGTTGAATTTCTGTCATTGGGGCAAATGATGCACCCTACCGAGGATGCTGGGAGGCAAGTGTGGCATTCTGTCCACAGACAGCGGGGGTGGCCGAGAACGTCTTCATTGGCCTGGTAATGACAATGATAAAGCATATACTGACCTGTGAAAATGATTAATTAGTTTGAAAAAATAGCATATTGTTGCTTTAAAGCGCAACTCCTCTAAATGCAGGAGTGCTGAGAGCACACAGTATTTTATACAATGATGCCTTGTGGCCGATATAAATAAGATCTGTGTGTTCCTAAGTGTGTAGTATCTCCCAAAAGTTCACCTTTCACATTTCAGCAAAAATACATTAGATATTTTCAAGTAACTATACTATTGAAATTATATTTATGATGTGTTTTAGAGTACAATTGTCAGTGTTCAGCCTGCAGTATAGGTGTACTGTCCTCTGAAAATAATTCTATACAAGGACATTTTTTGTTAGAAATATCAGGCAACAAAAGTGAGTGCACCCCAGGTGGTAACTGTACACATCATTCAACCATGCAAAGCCTGAGACGCTTGTCCATTTCATCATGTAAGTGTTTTGGTTTGCTTGACTAGACCTGGCATACTCCTCAGGGCAAAGAATTGTCTGAGGGTTTTGAGAAATGGAATTGTTGCTCCCCACAATGATGGACTATGCTATAAAAGATCAGTAATTCCCTGAAACTCAGGTACAGAATGGTTCCATTGGAGCAGGCCTGCAGGGTCAATCAAAGAAGCTGCGTCCGAGACAACGACAGAGAAATGTTTAGATTGATCATAATTGTGTCTTGGGGAGCTGCAGGTCACTGATGGAATTGTGGATTCCAACAAGCAATGTGACATTCTAAAGCAGAACATGATGTCCTCCCTTCCAAAACTGAGCCACATGACAGCTTTCCGACATGATAACAACCCCTAACGCACCTCCAAGATGACCACTGCCTTCCTGAAGAAGTTGAAAGTGAAGATAATAGACTGACCAAGTATGTCTGCAGACCTGAGCCCTATTAAGCACCTGTGGGACATCCTCAAGCAAATGGTGGAGGTACAGCAGGTGTCTAACATCTGGCAGGTCTGTGATATCAGGAAGAATGCAAGCTTTGGTGAATTCCATGCCCTGGATCATTAAAGCAGTGCTAGATAACAACGGTGCTCACACAAAATATTGACGCTTTTGACACAATTTGGAAATGTGTATTATGGTGTGCTCTCACTTTTGTTGCCTGTTATTTAGACAATAATGCCTGTGTGCGGAGTTATTTTCTGAGGATGGTGCTACCTCAGCTATACACTGACTATTCTAAAACATATCCATGTTTCATTTCTATAGTAATGTCCCTTGAAGAAAGATTTAATAAACTTTTTTTGCTGAAATATGAAGGGTGTACTCACATTTGTGAGATGGGAATTTGTTCTGATCAGCTTTTCAGAGTCAGTTGAGAATTATATCTATGCAGTGATGCACGGAGGCAAGGACGTAAGATTGATCTCAATCTGGACACAACAATTTGTCAGAATCTCAAACTTGGAAATATGAAAGCTGTCTTTGTGATGTGTGGGAAAAAATAGAAGGGCTGACTGAGCCCATTCAAAAATGGTATAGACATGTCCCTAACCATCCGTACCATAAATTTCACCCATACGTGAACGTGTCCCAACAAAACATTTCCACTCTGTCTTACTCTCTTTTGTGAGACCTCAGATTACAATGCTTGTTGCATTTTGAGAAGTGAAATGTTTGGTGTGTTAAGATGCATGTCTGTGGTTTTTGGAAGACGGGCATTAAGGGTGCAAGTTGTGGTGTCTTGTGTAGTGCCTTTGTTGGCTCTCCCCGTCTACCATTGTGCCCTCAGTGGAGCGCCTCAATGTGTGGTACAAACTATTGCCAGCAGGTGGCGCCAGTTACACAAATATTTTTCAACTTAGAATACCATGATTTGATACTAAATGGTGTAGGGCTCTCTGTCATTCTGTTATTATAATGTTCATTATCATTCAATTGATAATACAATCTTTGATAGTAGTTCAAATTTACAGTAATCAAAAATTACAACTAATCTTTAGCACCCCTCTCCTCATCTTTGCCCCCTTCCCATTCCTTCTGGCACCCCATGTCACATACGCTTGTCCTCTGCCTCTCTGACACAGCTTCTGTCCATTATTGACATCATCATGTAATTGTCAACAACCTGTGTACCCTCTGAACTGAACTGGCTTTGGTGGTGTCACATCATTTGAAGCCAGAGTTATCGATTTTGACTGCTTGTGTTTAGATAACTCATGACATCTGTGCTCAATTTGTGTTTACCTCTTGTGTTTACCTTGTGCCTACAATTGTACAGCACAAGGGCATTGCAATGCGAAATGTGTTGCATTGTATGAGAATGTTTAGATTTTGCAAAGAGTGTCGACCAAATCTGCAAAGAGTGTTTTACTGAAAATGGTTTTTGGTATAGTCAAAAGACTATTAATTTCAAAGAATGAGTTTAGTCAGTTCAGACAATGAGTCGTAGTGTTTTAATGAATCAGAAAAAGCCTAACATTGAAAAGATTATACAAATTGTACAAAGCATTTATTTTTTATGTTTTAGAAACTTTTAACAACAGGAAAAATATGCAGAAACATACAGTAATGCCCTGTAAACCATTACAGCATTGATACGTGTAGACTGATGGTTGTGGCGGGCTGCTCATTGTATGTCTGTAACATTCAGTGATTTATATAATGAAAGTCCCATTGTTGTCATTGTGATCACATGGCACAGCACACAGTGCAATTCACCTCTGCATTTAACCCATCACACGCACGTGAGCAGGGGGCAGCCATGACAACGGCCCTCAGGGAGCAGTGTGTGGGGACGGTACCATGCTCAGTGTACCTCAGTGGCGCTACTGGTGACCCGGGATTCAAACCTGCAATCCTGCGGTCACAGGTCCGATACCTTAACTGCTATGCCACCACTGCCCTGTATAATGTTAAACAAGCAGAAATGCATAACAAACACGACACACAAACACAGTAGCTGAGATACAAGACAAGGCGTACGAACATTAACTTTTGAGTAGAGTGTCTCATTCATAGGGGTTGAGAAAGCTATGTCAATTTGTTCTTAATTAATAACTGTACTATTGTAGAGTTGTTATGCACAATTCATTTTTCTTCCTCTTGTATTTTGATTAGTCTTTTTTCTTGGCTACAGAAACTACAGTGAGTTAGAAAGTAGGATGCATTTCACATTTCAACACCCCTGTTACCCAGAAGATGGCAGTAGAGAGCTAAAGACACGTGCCACAGTGGATCCCAGCCACTGTACATGACAGTGACATGCCTCTTTCATAACAAGCATGCAGTCTCCATATAGCATTGGGTGATCTGGCTGCATGCCAGACGGCACCGACACAAGTTGCTCTTTCATAACCCACAGGACTGGATAGTGGCCCTGCAGTGAGATCTCAATGCAGCCCTGTTTCTGAGGGACCTTCGGGACACACTGTGCACACACACAGATGTCTGAATGTGGCAACCTGTTAACGGTGGGGGCCAAAATGAGAGGCAAGATGTCCTTCAATATAGAAGGTATAATAATATATCATATTATATTTGTTATATAATATATAACAATATATGTTATAATATATAATATTTCTTCATGTAACTTAAAAGATATACTGTACATGTGGCAAAATTTTGACAACAAAAGTTGACAACAAACACATCAACAAAGAAACTTTACCCCCCCAAAAACACACACACAGACACACACACACAGACACACACACACACACACACACACACACACATGCATCTCTCTACCTTTCTATCTGTCTTTCTCATCTCATATACACACACCCCACATACACACGCAGAAACACACATATACACGCAAGTACAAACACACACACACCCCACATACACACACACTCACACACACACATACACTCACAAGTATACACACACACACCCCACATACATACGCACACACACACACACACACACAGACACACACACTCACTCACACACACACACACACACACACTCACACACACTGACACACAGACACACACACACACACACAAGCATACACACAAACTAACAGTTTGCGAAATTGTAAACATTAACACGTGTACATCCTGGAAGATTACAGTAAGTGTTATGCCGAGCTTCCTCTCCATAGGTCACCTTGTGTTTCAGCTTCAGTGCACAGTGCCAAAGTATAGGTAGACCAGCCAATAGAGTCTGAGCACGACCTTACACCTCTTAAACTCACATGTGGCAGACACGCCTGGAGGCCTCAACCCATCATGCGACCACAAAAGCCACTAGCTAACATCAGGTGAGAACTCACCAAACTGGCCAAACACTGACAACTTTCAGTTGAAATTGAGCCGCACTGTAAAAGGTTCTGTTTAGAATGAACTTAAAAACCCTCAAAAATGCGAAACAAAAAAACAAACTTAAAAGTATTCAGACCATGCTCTGAGTTGATATTACAGTATAAGAATCCATGCAACATGTTGCAGTAAGAGTTTTAATTTGGTCAAGCAGCTCTTTT
The DNA here is from genome assembly GCA_027475355.1 of Coilia nasus. Lineage (NCBI taxonomy): Eukaryota > Metazoa > Chordata > Actinopteri > Clupeiformes > Engraulidae > Coilia > Coilia nasus. The sequence continues at coordinate 17,827,453 of CM050205.1, forward strand.
TACAGCATGGGGGCAAGAACACTGTAGTCACTGAGGCAAAAAAAAAAATGCTATTGTGAAAATATGTGCATGACCTCTTCTTTTGTACTCTGAATCAAAGAGGCCACCTACACCATTTATGAAAATAATAATGCTAATAAAGACAGTAGCCATAGCAAAGGTTAGGCTACTGCAGGCTCCGGCATGCTCCACATGTTTTCCAGTGGAGACAGCTATGTGTGATATGACCATCAAAGAAATCACATGGCAGAGCATACCAGTACAATATGATTTCTAAACTTATATGGTGTTTGATGTCTTGGTGGTGATGGTGTGTGTGTGTGTGTGTGTGTGTGTGTGTGTGTGTGTGTGTGTGTGTGTGTGTGTGTGTGTGTGTACTAGGAATAAAGAGGTAGGGGTGGAAGGTGGTGTGTATCTGATTTCAGGACCTTCTGTCCCCCACTGTGTCTTATTCTTGAAGGACGCCGCTAAGTGAATGTTTGACTCTTTTTCATTGTTTCTTTGTTTTTGGATAGGCTACATGAATTACTGAAATATGTTAGGAAAGGTTACAAAGTACTAAATCATATCTTTTCTAGGTAGTGTTCTCAAAAAAGAGAAACAGAACATGACTTGAGATGTAGATTCTGAACATGGTGTGCCATCTCTATTCATTTCTGTAGATTATGAAAACAAATAATCTGACAAGTTAGAGACATGGCATGCAATATCTAAAAGAATTTAAATTGTGCCTCTGCAATAACATAAATTGTATGAACTCTGTGTATGACTCATGATCTACAGTGAACCCACCCTCACCCCCATATATTATGAATATGCTATAGTATCAACATAATATAATATAATATATGTATAATTATATGTTTTATATTTATTATATAATGCATAATAGTATATCATATTATATTTATTATATAATATATAACAATATATGTTATAATATATCATATTTCTTCATGTAACTTAAAAGATATACTGTACATGTGGCAAAATTTAAAAGTTGACAACAAACACATCAACAAAGAAACTTTACCCCCCCAAAAACACACACACAGACACACACACACACACAGACACACACACACACACACACATGCATCTCTCTACCTTTCTATCTGTCTTTCTCATCTCATATACACACACCCCACATACACACGCAGAAACACACATATACACGCAAGTACAAACACACACACACCCCACATACACACACACATACACTCACAAGTATACACACACACACCCCACATACATACGCACACACACACACACACACACACAGACACACTCACTCACACACACACACACACACACACACACAGACACACAGACAGACACACACACACACACACACACACACACACACAAGCATACACACAAACTAACAGTTTGCGAAATTGTAAACATTAACACGTGTACATCCTGGAAGATTACAGTAAGTGTTATGCCGAGCTTCCTCTCCATAGGTCACCTTGTGTTTCAGCTTCAGTGCACAGTGCCAAAGTATAGGTAGACCAGCCAATAGAGTCTGAGCACGACCTTACACCTCTTAAACTCACATGTGGCAGACACGCCTGGAGGCCTCAACCCATCATGCGACCACAAAAGCCACTAGCTAACATCAGGTGAGAACTCACCAAACTGGCCAAACACTGACAACTTTCAGTTGAAATTGAGCCGCACTGTAAAAGGTTCTGTTTAGAATGAACTTAAAAACCCTCAAAAATGCGAAACAAAAAAACAAACTTAAAAGTATTCAGACCATGCTCTGAGTTGATATTATAAGAATCCATGCAACATGTTGCAGTAAGAGTTTTAATTTGGTCAAGCAGCTCTTTTTACAGCATGGGGGCAAGAACACTGTAGTCACTGAGGCAAAAAAAATGCTATTGTGAAAATATGTGCATGACCTCTTCTTTTGTTCTCTGAATCAAAGAGGCCACCTACACCATTTATGAAAATAATAATGCTAATAAAGACAGTAGCCATAGCAAAGGTTAGGCTACTGCAGGCTCCGGCATGCTCCACATGTTTTCCAGTGGAGACAGCTATGTGTGATATGACCATCAAAGAAATCACATGGCAGAGCATACCAGTACAATATGATTTCTAAACTTATATGGTGTTTGATGTCTTGGTGGTGATGGTGTGTGTGTGTGTGTGTGTGTGTGTGTGTGTGTGTGTGTGTGTGTGTGTGTGTGTGTGTGTGTGTGTGTGTACTAGGAATAAAGAGGTAGGGGTGGAAGGTGGTGTGTATCTGATTTCAGGACCTTCTGTCCCCCACTGTGTCTTATTCTTGAAGGACGCCGCTAAGTGAATGTTTGACTCTTTTTCATTGTTTCTTTGTTTTTGGATAGCCTACATGAATTACTGAAATATGTTAGGAAAGGTTACAAAGTACTAAATCATATCTTTTCTAGGTAGTGTTCTCAAAAAAGAGAAACAGAACATGGTGTGCCATCTCTATTCATTTCTGTAGATTATGAAAACAAATAATCTGACAAGTTAGAGACATGGCATGCCATATCTAAAAGAATTTAAATTGTGCCTCTGCAATAACATAAATTGTATGAATTCGCCTCTAAATTGGCGAGCAGACGCGTCTGGCGAAGGGAAAACAAATGTTACATGGTATTATTTGGACCTAAAATGAATAGATAAATAAATAGATGAATTAAAAGGACGATTTAACACGACTTGGCTTAGCTGGGGGTGTGGAGTTGCATCAGCTGTAACATACAAGGGTGGGTAAGTGGGTGTCTGTGTGCGTGAGTGTTCGCGCGTGCGCGCGTGTGGCCGCTCGCCTGCTCATGTTTGACTGATGGTTGGTCCGTGAATGGCCTGAGAATGGGGCGGAGTCTTGGAGACTAGTAAGCGTCATGACAGCGGAGAGCCACGTTTGAATGACTATCAGTGAAGTGTAGACGAAGCAACATTGCGTTTAGGCTGTCGGTCTTAATTCATAGCAGAAGCTAGTAGATATTTTAACGAATTGATAAGTAAACCAGTTACACTAACAAAGTTTGGATATGGCTAGAGGTGAGGGTGCTGAACAGTATTCAGCCACAAGTTTATTACCACCGAAACCAGGACAAGATGAACTTAAAATCGTAAAGGTAAGATGATGATTTGCAAAGTATTTTTTAGAATGTATAAAAAGAAGCGAGACGTACTGAAATGGTCTGTTGCAATAATGCCTGTCTCGGGTAGTGTTTGGTCTGGGTTTTATAAAGCTGAACGCTTTCCTGAGATTAGATGTTGTATAGGCTATTTCACTGGTAAATGCGCTCATCGAAGGCTACGTTGCAGAGTTCCTGCTGTGAATTAGGCAACATTCCTGTTTCAATTAAATATATCTGATTGACGTATGGTTTGGTGCTGCAATTCGAGATAAACGAAGCAACATCGTCTTAAAAGATTACAATGGCGGTAAAAATGTAAATTTCTCATCAGAACAGACTGAGACTCATTCAGCAGGTTCGTCAGCGCGTCAGCTACACACTGCCGGTTTTAAAGCGACAGGATTTAATTTACTAAATTTCTTTGTTAGGATATAAATGGTGTATAAACGCAGACTTGTGTTTCCCCTGACATATGCGGACCACAATTTACAATGGATAGCAGAACAATGTCTATTCGGTAGGAGCTTATGAGAATAATGGGTGTGGGGAGGAAGGCAGCCTAGACATGCACGTGTGTAGCCGAATCACCTCCCCCCTGAAAGACTCAAAATTCAAATATTCCCTCTTTTCTTTAATGCACAGAGCACATTAGGTTATGCGGATCAAGAAAAGCGCGTTTTTCAGTTTGGAAAAATGTACAATGATAAGTACTGTGAATTTGTGTCCTGGGTGTGGCAGACGTATGGCGGCATCTTCTTGGTGTGTATAATTATTTCTGTACAGCACTAACCAACGGCCGTATCTAAACGAACCCTAAACCCTGTCATTTAGGAACCTCAAAATGACAGCCAAAAATATACTAGTGACCACAGGAATCACGCTAGCCATAAGTAAAACGTCATGTCATGAAGCACAAGGTAGCATCGTTATGTTAATTGACCCCTTTGCAATTTAAGGGGCTCCTTTAAATGTAACTGCAAGTAGACGTAGGATACATTCAAGTAAATCTTCACATTTGGCAATGGCAATGGCCTGTATCTTGCATCCCCCCCTTTAGAAAGTGGCTCTTAAATCAATATTTTTTTAGATAAGAGTTTTGTCGAGAATGTGTGTCTGAGGAAGTGATCTGCAAGTCGGTCATGTGCTGCTGTTATATGACAGATCAAAGTCAGATAAGCAGAGCATATCTGGTGCATCTGACCTGTGCAAATACTTTAGGACTGCCTAGTTGGCAGTGTAGTCAAGGTTCTCCTGCTACGTTGGCAGTTGGCTCACATGTCTTATGAGAGGTGTAATGTCAACATCAGCTTGTTATCAATCCGATCAATCAGAGCTCCATGTCTATTTGCTATGTACATACAGGGGCGAATGTGCATCAGTCAGCAATAAAGAAAGGCTTCCCGCATGGTGGACTACACAGTAAGCCCCTATGGTCCGCCTCAGAATACCCACATGGTGGACTATACAGTAAGCCCCTATGGTCCGCTTCAGAATAAGAGGCTTGCAGCATAGTAGGTTCACACTCTCACTTCAAGACTGATCGGCTTGGCTGCCAGACCATCGGCATATCTTACTCTTGGATTAAGATTAGCCAGCCTTTTTTTAATTGGTTAAGAGCAGAGTACTTTCTTGCGCCCATTGGCTAACGCAAGAAGGAGTGCACCCACCTGACCCTGGGCTGACCCAGTCTTGCCACTTGGCTCACGGGTGGAATTTCAGGCTGACCCAACATCTTATGCTGTGGGCCAATGGGATGGGGAGCCCTTGTAGCGGACCCTGCTGTGTATGACTCATGATCTACAGTGAACCCACCCTCACCCCCACCCTCCATTGTACTCACACCACTGTGTGACATCAGAGATATGCGGATCGCACCACCAAAGGGGCGTCTTCAGGACATGCATTGTAGGTGCACCACGCATAGGCGCCTTGGCTGTGTTTGACTTTCTCACAGTAATCACCACTGTTGCTGTGGTCCCCTCGATTGTTACATTGTCTACCTCCTTTGGAATGATGGTGGGAGAGGAACATCTGGAGGGTGTCCAACCATCCCAGCTGTGCAATGAGGAATCCTGTGAGGCTAGAGTTTCAGTCCGTCAATCTGGCCGTTTGCACTGCCATTGCAGACCAGTTTTATCATTTCCTCAAGGCTGAACCATCATTCCCAAAAAGCTATATCATAACTGTAGCAGAAAGCAGTATTGATGCATAAGAAATAATACCATGCTTTGACATGTTGAAGGAGAAAAGAGTAAATGTGTGCACATCCCCCCACAATAAGGCCAGATGCAGGATAACAAAATGCAATAAAGGACAGAGAAAAGTGTCTGCACATCAGTATACCTCCCCCCCATCTTGTAGTTTAATAGAAAGGTTGTAGTTTTATAAATGTTTTGGGAACTATACAACTGTGTAGACAATCTCTTTTCTTTCATTGTATTTTAAAGGAACCAGTTTTTACCAAATGACAAGCGTTTCATCATGCATTAGCCTGAATTTGTCGAAAAGCAGAAGATGAGATCTGTACACCACCTAGTCTTCCACCACATCAAAGAAACTTCAATAACATCGAAGTTACAGGAGCAATTACGTCAATGTGTAGAATATCATTTGTCTCTCAGATTCAGGGACCAGTCTGAAATGTTTTTGGGGGTGCTCATAGGCTGATAATCCCCTCCTAAATAGCTTCCCCGTGATGTACTTCAGAGCCTGGTGGTCTCTATGCCGTGTGAAAGCTCAGTAATCTGGATATCTGACTCCGCTGTCCCCATTTTCAAGTTCGCTCTCTCCCACTCCCCTGTGGGTAGTCTGAATATTGGGAAGGGTGTAATCCTTTTGGCTCTTTGTTCTGTGTGTGTGTGTGTGTGTGTGTCTGTGTCTGTGTCTGTGTGTGTGTATGTGTTCTGCAGAGGGAAAGGAGAAGGGACCATTTGTCGTTCTGGAGCAAGATCTGCTTTGCCATCGGGGGCGCCCCTTACCAGATCACGGGCAGTGCCCTCGGCTTCTTCCTGCAGATCTACCTGCTGGACGTGGCACAGGTGAGTTTCCTACCACCAGGTAGTCGTGAGTGAGTGAGTGAGTAAGTGAGGGTGAGAGAGGGAGTGAGAGACAGTGACAGTGAGATAATCCTCTCTACCAGACCCTATGTGGAACATGTGAGGCCCTCATTTCAATGTTATCTCCCATTATTATTGTAATGTGGTCCCTCTCAGGTACTGAGTCTTGAGACAGCGGTCATTGTTCATGGTGCAGTATGCCGCTACAAGGCTGAATGTGTGAGGTTGAAGGACATGTCTTGACAGCGCCCCAAATGAGTCTGATATGAGTCTGAAATTAAGTAACACTGTCTAGAATTTGGATGGTGCAAAGTTCTCTGGAGCTAAGGTCATGACGGACAAAGTTACCAAGTGTCATGTCAAAATGAACACTGTAGCAACATGACGTGACGTGACTCACCACCACGTCCTTCACTGGCTAGGTTGGTACATCGACCCCTGCCTCGTGGACCCAAACAGATGCACAGTACACTTAGTGTAACTGGTGATGTCTGGCCATGTCAGAGGCCTGTTATCAGACACCTACTGTGCAACATTGTTAGTCTATTAGACTGCACCACAGGGTCCACCACGTCAGCAGGGTTATGTTTGTGTGTGTGATAGAGAGAAAAAGAGAGAGAGAGAAAAAAGAGGTGAGAGTTAGGAGCAGGGGGGTTGGCCTTAGTATGTCATGTTCTAATTGAATTAACTTGAGAGGGATGTTGAGGAAAGAGGCTTAAGGGGCCTAGTGTACTTTTAATATTGCCTTCTTGTCTGTTCCTAGAAGCACCTTGCACAAAACTACAAAACTAAATGTGAAAATAATTCCACATTAAATATCAGCTCTTTTAACTCTCTCTGATTCTCATCTCATTCTCTCTCTCTTTCTCTGATTTTTATTCACTCTCTTCCTCTCTCTCTCTCTCTCTCTCTCTCTCTCTCTCTCTCTCTCTCTCTCTCTCTCTCTCTCTCTCTCTCTCTCCCTGTCTCTGAAGTTGGACCCATTTTATGCCTCCATCATCCTGTTTGTGGGTCGGGCATGGGACGGTGTAACGGATCCGGTCGTCGGTTTCCTGGTGAGCCGGAGCCAATGGACCCGGATTGGACGCATGATGCCCTGGTACGTGTCACTTTTGTCACTTAATGTAAAACCTGCAAAAATGCAGAAGCTTAAAAGACATTAACTGTCCACTGTGTTTAGTTCAGGGTAAAACAAAAATAAGAGGCATACAGAGTCGGAGGTCTTTTGTCACAGGTGATGGTATAACATGCAATGACACTTTAAAACCTACCATTGTGTATCCTCCTTTACATTTCTACATTTGAAAAGCTGTGAGTTTTGCTTCCCGTCAACATCAAAAGTGATTTAAATAACCTCACCAGACTAACCCTTGTTTTGGTACATTCCTAGTAAGGGTGGAAGCTGTGGTGGAATGAGGCTGTACGTAGTTTCCATTGTAGAGCAGCATATTTTGTTGAGGCGATGCAGTACATTATGTCAAAGCATGATAGTGATGTGAGTCATGATGAAAGACCTGATTCACAGACCTGATGATGGTGGGGAAATGACAACACATCCTGCTGTAACAGGATGACAGCAACCGGAAAAATGGGACAATCCTCCCAGCCTGAATTTCCTTCACAACAAAATGTGTGCAGTGACGTGGACAATGTCAGATACATCCGGCATTTACTGGTTAAGTTGTGGGCCAGGTCCGGCGCAACTTTTGTTTCATCATAGTTCATAGCGCTGCAATTTATTTGCAAGCTTTACAAATTGTTTTCACTGGATTCTTATGCCTTAACAATGGACGCTGAATTTTAATTTAAAGTTTAAACATCAATTTTAGCTATGTGAGAAAAATGGTCTCACCCTCAGCCAAATTCTCCTTGTGTAAGAATTGATGACAGCCAGACACAGGGCAAGAGAACAGATCATGTAGGCTACTAAAAACTTTACACATGAACAGGGAGCTAAAATCAGGCAGCTCCTCAATTGATGCGCTGCAGTCACGTCACTATTTTGAGTCTCTCAGCTGCTGGACATGTTGGAGTTGGTCCGGCACTATACGAGAACACGATGAGCTTTACAGTAGCCAAGCCTTCACAGGTTGTGAAACTGCTGAAGCACATTCACACTTGCACCCTTCTCATTCCCCCTTCTGTCACCTTAAACACACTCATCTTCAACACTCACCGTATTAAGCCTTTATCAACTCACTGCTTAGACCCACAGAGACATCATTTTTTTTAAATTAGTGGCTTTAACAGGGCTTACAGGAAGGCTTACATGTGAGTAGCCTTTATAAGAGTGTACAAGAAGAAGCAGCCAGATCTGTTTGACCTTGCATACAGGAAGACCAAAAGAGTGGTGTGTGAATATGTATTAGAGTTATTTAAATCATGTAGCGTAGAGGAAGGAAATTTGTTTTGAAACCACTATCTGTAGTCACATTTCCATGTAAGGCAAACAGTCACAAGGACCCTCCCGTGTGATTCTCGACAGAAGCATTCCCTGTAAAGAGCGCGTAGACAGCGCAGAGGAAAGTGAAGCGGGGGAGGGGTGTCAGACTCGGATGCCTCTCTGATTCGCCAAACCTGCAACACACCACCAAAAGCAGCCAATCAGGTCTATGAGAGTCATCAGTAGTTTTAAAGAATGACGGTTGGAATGGGGGCCTGGCGGATATGGCTGGGAGGTTACTATCGGTTAAGGAAAGGGCATATTCTTGGCTGTGTCAGTGAGTTCATTGTTGTCACTGCCATCATCATTATTATTATTATTTTTTTCAGTTTGGGTGTTAATGCATCATTATTAAAGGCTTAATATACATACTATACTTACTATATATTTGATATCTTTACGATGTAGAGCTTTTGATAATGCATATAATTATGATAAATATGTAAATTGTTGGATTACACTGACATATCCCCTGATATACATAATTCATGCAAACAGTGGTGAAAATTTTCAGTTAAAAATATATATTTTTTCATACCTGCCTCACAATATAGCATACTGCAATACAACAATCAGAGGACTATAATGTTTATTTACTTTTTACATGACATACACCAATCAGATTAGCATTGAGATCTCTGACTCATAAAGGTGGTTTCCATATCATCTTTTTCAGTCCATCTCCCCCCACCCCATGACCCCACCCCCGCCCGACCCTGTGAAATTCCACCTCATGGGTAGCAGCTGACTGCTTCCAAAATAAATATAAGAGCCTAGTTGGGAATGTGTCAACGCTGTGCCTATGTGTGTGTGTGTGTGTGTGTGTGTGCCCCTGTGCCTGCATTTGCAGGTGGAGGTCAGAGTTGTATAGGTTGAAATGTGCGTCTTTACTTGGCGATTGGCACCATTCTTCTGTTGTGTACACATGTACTGTTCCATTGCACAGAAGGGCTGTAGCCTACTTTCATATCTCACCAGATGGGCGTGTGTGTGTGTGTGTGTGTGTGTGGAGGTTGATTTGCACTTGACGTTGCATTTACACCCTCAGCTAGCGTACGGCATCAAATACACATGCAAAAATTGATACATGACAACCAAGCAGAAACATTCTCGCCTCATGCTGCCACAATACTTGAATTTGAGCCACACTTTCCACTGGTCACACCACATCCGTTCATAAACTTCACTGTAACTTTCAGGATGTCCATACAGAACATTCAGGTTCCTCCAGGTCTGTGAATCACAATGCTGTTCTTATGCCATCACTATTCTGGCTCAAGCTAAGACTGCTCTGGCCAATATTTACAAAGACTAAGATGGGCATTTACAGAGGGCAAGTGAAAGTCATCTGTGTGTGTGCCAAAATATTCTCCACCTGACCCCTCGTGCTTTTACAGTAAGAGGGACTGACCTGAAAGCCAGGTCTGACAGAGGTTAGCAACATAAGAACATGCACGGAAGTCACGCAATGCGTAGAGAGGCTTTTCAAGTTGCGTAACACACCTGTGACTGGCGTGTACGGTCTGAACCCCGCGAGGCACTCCTCGTCCACACCCAGCACCTCAACCTTTTCGCCCTTAAGTGTTCAGCATTTTTTTGTTTTTGTTTTTTTTGTTTGTTTTTTCTCCACATATACTCCCCACAGACTTTTTATTCTCCCAAAACAAGCAAAGACTCAGGAGGAGGCAATGCGGACGCCCTCCTGGGTCTGAGAGAGTGCAGAGGACAGGGAAAGCGATGCTCGTGTGAACGCAGATCTGTTTGCTCAGGTTTCAGTATCCAGCTTTGAGAGAGGGAGAACTATTGTCTAGTTGTGGATGAACTTGGTGCTGCTTGTCCTGGGTATTTTTCTTCATGGTGTTGTGGCAGGACTAATGGGTTTTCACTGCATCAGTTCATTGGGTACAGAAAGCATTAATATAAATCTCTTCCATCAGGGTGTAATGTAAAGTGATAGGGTGCTGTCTGGGTATAGCATTTTTCATTTATGATGTCAGTGCATGCAGACATCACTCAAAGTAATGCTTGAACAGGTTTGCTCGGTTTGTCTTTGATGACTCTCGCACCCCACCCAAATAACCAGAGATTCACTTTAGATTTCCCCGGGGGTTGATCAGTACTTGTGCCTTCACATTTCACACGTCCTGTAATTCTAGATTAACTCTATTTTTGCGTCTATATTGGGGCGTCCCTTGCACATTGGGCCACGATCCCTGACCGACCCCTCCAAACGATATCTGACCTCAGATCAGCTCAGTGACCATTGTGGCATAGTGTCAAGAAAGAACTAGGACACACATATACAAACACACACATACATACACATAAACATATATACACACACACTATGTCTCTGTCCCTTTCTGTACACATATACAAATACAAACACACACATATACACACACACACACACACACACATACACATATACACACACAAACAGTCTCTGTCCCTTTCTGTCGGTCTTATTCTCTCTCTCTCTCTCTGTATAGTGGCCTTCTGTTACTGAGCAATTGCTCTTATTGGTACTTGTCAACCTTCCACTGCAGCTGTGATCTAACAAGCATGCATGCAGCTGAAACCAAGGCGCTGTGTCATGGTGGTAGAATGAAAAGACAATCAGACTTATTATGATGGTGGTATTTGAAGCAGTTGTCCGCCAGTGTGGATGTCTGTCTGACCTCAGTGCCCTGCAGAGAGATAACGAACCTGCCCCTGGGACTAATTGTAGCATTGTGTCGTGACCACACACGATCACACACATCTTTTATGCCTAAAATGTCATTATTAACATGCCTGTGTAGGTTCTCAGGTATCCATGAGTCATGGCAGTTGTAGGTGTTAAGTCATAGGCAACTACTAAGAACTGAGGCCATTTTGAGGTAAAAAGTCTTAAAGAGGAAAAGAATTCAGAAGTCTAGATACCAGTGACCACCCATGACTGCCTACTGAGAGGTTAAAGCAAGGTGCCGAGTGATTGGTGTTTCACGTCACACTTTTTCTGCGCAGTGTTAGGCCCAATTCACACCAACTTGGATGTGTACAGCACGTTACCGCGCACAATATGTTTGTATAGTGACCGAATACACTCAGATCACGCGTGCGGTGTAAATAGTCTAATTTGCTAACATGCATTCTAAACGAATTTGAGTGTTTGGTGTGAATCAGCCCTTACAGGGTAAAGTAGCTACCGAGGAGTCTCCATCTGTTGTAAAGAGTGTTGTGCTGGTTAAATCACACTAGTCCTCATTGAGGTTCTTCATGTGTGTGATTCAGGATCCTGATCTCGACTCCGTTCGCTGTGATGAGCTACTTCATGATCTGGTTTGTCCCTCCGGTGGAGCAGGGAAAGGTGGTCTGGTACCTGGTCTTTTACTGCATCTTCCAGTCCCTTCAGACGGTAGGTCACATCTTTTTCCATTTTCACCATCATGCACACACACACACACACACACACACACACACACACAAACACACACACACACACACACACTTACGCACACATTCACACACATACACACACACACACACGGACACACATTTCCATACACACACATATACACACTTTTAACAGATGCACACTGCAAGTTGCATATGTATTGTTTTTAAATGATATCCATTAATGTTTCTTTTTTCAGTGTTTCCATGTGCCCTACTCTGCCCTCACAATGTTCATCAGCTCAGAACAGAAGGAGCGCGACTCTGCCACAGCATACAGTAAGTCACGTCAACAAGGTTATTAGAGGGGGACAAGTTTCAACTTGAGTCTGACCCAGCCATTTCAAAAGCCCACAGCATTGCTTCCATTTTTTAGAGGTGCAGTTCCTGATGATATCACAAAATATTGCACATATGCTCGCCTACACTTCTTCGAGTCTTAGCTAAACATTTACATTGCATTCCAGTTATCAAGTGCTGTTATCCAAAGCAACTTACAATGGAGGAAAACAATCACTACGTGCACATGGAAGGATCAGATTGATTGGGATTGGATTGGGTGTTGCTACTCAACGGGTGGTCTGTCCCAAAATCCAAGTGCACATGGAGTTCATGTAATCAGATAATGGTCAGAGATCTGGCCGTTTCTGCTACGCTAGGTGGCGATGTATTCCTTTCAACAAGTGGTGTTAGAACTACTTCTGGGGTGCGTTTCCCAAACAACAACGGAGGTTAGCATTAAACCACCGTTGTACAACGTAGGTTCAAACTACTCAGCACCCCACAACCGACTGTTTCCCGAAAATCTCCAACCACCAAAGTACGATGGAAGTCTGAACTGTTGTTAGTTTGGACTTAGGTGGCAAAGTACCCAGATGTTTCGGAAGTGCTCGGAGAGTATTCGGGTGCATTCGTTGCGGATAACGTCAGAAATGATTGATCTAGGCTACATAAGGACATAAACGTAGTCTCATTTCATTTAAGTCGGTATGACAGCTGTAGAAACTCTGGGATATCTCCGTAAACACAACTATGTGCCCTACTCATTAAAAGTAACAACTGACTGTCAGTTTGTATCATATGTCTGTGTATTTATTTATATTTATGTAGGTAAGTGGTGAGGTGGATGAGTGGTTAGCTCGTCGGTCTGTCAAAGGAAGTGTTGTCTTTTTCGGTGAGATATGGGTTTGAATCCTGTCGAAGAGTAATCAATTTGTAACAGGTGAAAATGATCTCATGGGCAATGGAATAACCGTGCTTGTGGGTCAGTAATCAGTGCACATACATCACAATATTACAAAAGTGCTCATTAACATCACTGACGTACATTAACTTTTATCCAACCACATTTTGCAACAGCTTTTTGTGTGTTATCGGGTGTGTTTTCTACATTCTTCTTACATGATCTGGCAATGCAATACCGAAAATAAAGTGAATTGGGAGTAACATCATTTATGCAGATGGTGGCAGTAACGCACAGACAGCCGCCTAATTCGCCACAAAAAGGCCAAAGGTGACGAGCAAGACCTCACGTGAACAAACACGACGGTCTCACGACAGGTCCATGCTAATCGTTCCAACTGCACAGCTTCACGATGGAACTTCCGATGGTTCGTCCAGACTTTGTTGTTGGGAAACACTTGCATCGTTGAACGATCCATCGGACTACTGTAGTTGTAAACATCGTTGGTTGCTAAGTCTGGACGATGGTGTTGGGAAACAGCAGTGTGGTAAGACCATCGTTCAAACCTACGAAGTTGCTAAGGAAGTTAGCAACGACGCTTTTGGGAAACGCACCCCTGGTTGACACCTGCTAAAAAGAAAATAAACAAACTATCTGGCGGCATACAAACAAAGATGGCGTTCAAGGAGGTTGACAGAGCAGCATTTGCATACATGCTGTGCATTCTCCTTTGTGTGGAAGCCCGTATGAACGAACAAACAGCGATTTTGGTTTCCTTGACATGACACGAACTGTGGCGTTGGCGTTTGATATTACAAGCAGTGCATTCCAGTGCATGCACAGTATGCGAATCTGATATGATCCCGTGCACAAGGTGGCACCAAGCGGATTAACATCGGCTTAAGGCAGGGGTTTCAATCGGATTCGCGAAACCAATCCCTGTACGATCTCTAGCCTGTGCACATGAATTCGATACGATCCCAATCCCTTTCCAATCGTATTCAACTCGTCCATGTGCACGCAGTGAATCAGATTACAGCAGACATAGGAGAGCAAGAGATGCAAGCCAAAGGGGTACAAACGTGCAGGTGTAGGATAGAAGGTTGGTGAGTTAGACTTGTCAGGAGATGCTATCGGAAGGGAAGGGTCTTTTAGAATTACTAGAACTGGATCCTATAACATTAAGACAGCTGAAGCTGAGAAAGAAGAACCATTAGTATAAGAAATTTCTTTATTTAGTTGCGTGTGACTTCCCCATCAGAGTCTGATCTGATGCATTGAGTGCCTACACGATGACTTCTAAGACCAAAATAAGAGGTTATATTTAGCCTCTGCTTTAGTGCCACCTTTGAAATGTTGTCCCTTTACACTTGCCATAAAACAACTTTGATAGTGTTACGTGTCCTGCCAAGGGGCAAACTTGCTGAATACGTTTTTGTAACATGGAGTCATAGAGATTGTGTGGTTCTTCTCGGTCCTTGACTAAATCAAAGAAAAGTGGGTTTGCACACTTAAAATTCTGTTTTAATTTTGTGTGTGGCACAGAATGACATTTCCAGAATTGTCATTCTGTGCCACACACAAAAAATAAAAGACTTTTATAAAAGATGTTTAAAATAGAATTTCAAGTGTGCAGACAAATCTTGAATATATTTTCTTATCTTATTTCTTGCCAAACTGTTGAAGCAGTTTGAGCGGCATATTGTATGAATTGTGCTATACAAGTAGAGATTATTATTATTATTATTATTATTATTATTATTATTATTATTATTATTATTATTATTATTATTATTATTATTATTATTATTGTTGTTGTTGTTATTAACTTTGGCACTTTTTGACACCTGTAATGTGCCTGTAAAGATTTCACGGGCGACTATATATCTTCATGTCTTTCTCTCCTTCACCCCCCTTGTCTGTGTTGCGTTACAGGGATGACTGTTGAGGTGTTGGGTACACTGCTTGGCACCGCCATCCAGGGCCAAATTGTGGGCGGTGCCATCGCCCCCTGCGTCAAACACAGCCTGGGGTCCCTGGCGGACCTCAACTCCACTCAGCTGGGGTCGGAGGTCAACGTGTCTGGCATCTCTCTGAACGACACGGTAAGCAAGAAGAGGAGGAGGAGGAGTAGTTGGTCCTCACTCACCTAATTCATCTTCATCAGATGTCTATTCTCCCCCTGCCTTTATTCATTCCTGTGCTTTCCCCTGTCACCCCCCGCCCCCATCTCTTCTGCAGAAACATGCCTACATGATCGCGTCGGGAGCCATCTGTATCATCTATGTGATTTGTGCCTTCGTGCTGTTTATGGGCGTAAAGGAACAGGATGGTGAGTGACATGGTCATGTACTTCGCCCATGCGCAGGCTAACCCACTGATTGCGTGCTCTTTACTGGAATTGTATGTGCACATTAGACTTCTGGAAGTGAAAAGTAAACACACTCCTATTGATGTGCTCAGCGACTATAAGACCTTAACACAAGAGTCCCGGCACATACAGAACTTTTGCTTGTTTTTTTTTCCCCGGTATTTGACCAATGTTTAGGCCGCAGCCTTTATCAGGGTCATTCACGATTTCATGCACGATTGAATTAAACATTCATGCATGTCCTGATTGAATTAAAAAAAGAAAAAAGTTCTAAGGTTCCAATGTGCCACGGCTCACGTGACATGTTTCTCTCAACATTGGATTTCTGTTCATATTGTTTTTCTAGTTTTGCTTCATTGGTATTTTTTCTTTAATCTATTTTATTTTCTCTTGTATTTTATCTTTTCACCTTTTAGCTATTTTATTTATGATACAGTGTCTGTGCAACTACGGTTCTTTTTTTACACATAGACATTACGATTAGCCATGAACATTCCCTCAATCATGTAATAACTTTCTACCTGTTTCTCCTCCCTTTTCCAGACCGTGGACAGCTGAAATCAGACCGCCGCATGTCCTTCTGGGAAGGCCTGCGTCTGGTGATTGGTTTTGGCCCCTATCTCAAGCTGGTCATGGGCTTCTTGTTCACCTCACTGGCTTTCATGGTGAGAGGCACGCAGCTGTATCATCAGAAATTACATTCTGCTGTTTGTTCACAAGAATAAGTTGGTTTAGTGACATTGTAAATGCGCTGTAGTGGACCTGTGTTTTGGTTGTTTTTTGTGTTTTGGATATCTGAAAAAATTGTGTTTGTTCATTTGTGTTTGTTTGTGTTATCTTGTGTAGCTTTTGGAAGGAAACATCGCTCTCTTCTGCACCTACGCTCTTGGACTGCGGGCAGACTTCCAGAACGTTCTGCTGGCCATCATGGTACGAGACCCAAACACTTGTGATTCGGGGGGGTGGGAGGCTGTCCTCTACTCCCCACAGCCACTTGGTATTCAAGCTGTGCACAGCAGTAGGAAGTTAAAAGTTAGTATTGTTTAAAGATCTGTGTACTCATGTAGGCAGGGATTGGACACATTGGAGGAGGATCCCTCCCCTACGGTCTCTGGATCAGTTTCCCTTTGTGCCAGAAATGAAGAATGACACAAAAGGAAGCACGTAAAACTGATTCTGGATAGCAGCACTCCAGAGAGAGGAGAGAGGAGCTCTGTGCCATTCTGCGTGCCCAGGGACAGTCAAAGGCCACTGGTAGCACTCTGGGGTGCTGGTCCCAGACAAGGTGGCTCATCACCATGGAGATGAAACGGGACATTTTAGGATTAAGGGGACACATTCTGGTGGCAATGTGGGAAATGGGTCTCCCCCACACACCCACCCAAACATGGGCACTCTCTCAAATAAGCAGGCAATGGCGCGAGAGAGGGAGAAACACAAGGAGCCTTTGTGTGCCTACAACCACTTATTAGCTCCATTTTTAAAAGAACTATTTCCTCAATGACTGCCTCTCTATCCGTCTCCAACCTTTGCCTTTCTCACCCGGTCGTGTCGATGTTTGGATTACTGTCCCCAGTGTGTGATTGGCCATTTTTTTTAAATGCGTGTCTGGCTTGTGTTAGCTTAGGCAGCACAGCTCTGTTCACCTATATACTGAACTGAATGTGAACAGGTGACCCTGTTATTACATAAGCCTGTCATCGCGCCATTATTTGTTTCCCGTCCTTCTCGTAATATTTATGGCCCAGCAAGTTGGGTAGGACAGGTGATCAATGCTTTAGAGTTCACAACGTACGTCAGGAGAACACAAAGTTTCCGAGTACCCAGTGTCCTTGTTGCGGTGTGAGAACAAAGGTGGCCTGCAGCACCAAACACGTGGTGATGGTGGTGGGGGGTCACCACCCCCCTCACCACACACATCAGCTGATGGACCCCCAAATGGGGGACTGACCCCTTTAGTTGTTTGTAGCAGCATGCTCCAGGGATGTTTTGAGGACACACTCAGAACACGTGTTTGTGTGTGTGTGTGTTTCTGTGTGTGTGTGTTTATGTTTGGGGAAGGAAGGGGGTGTGTTTGGATGGGAGGGGTTTAATTGAGTTGATTGGAGATTCACATGGCTCACGTTGCCTTGTTTTGTTCTTGCTCTTGTGTAGCTCGCTGGCACCATTGCCATCCCCTTCTGGCAGTGGTTCCTCTCACGCTTTGGAAAGAAGACTGCCGTCTACTTTGGCATCTCGGTAGCTACATGTTAAATCACTCAATTACTGATTGTGGTGTGTGTGTAAAATGGAAAATGCATATTTGTATTAGTTATGCTTTATTGTTTTTAATACTTTACATGTAGTTTATGAAATAAGGTTTAAAAAAAATGTCTGTGGTTCCGATTCCTACACACATAGGTTTAGCAGATAGTGAGTGTATGTGTATATGTGTGTGTGTATATGTGTATATGTGTGTGTGTATATGTGTGTCATACACCTGCATGTGAGGTAACGTGTCTTCTTCTCTGACAGTGGGTGGTGCCCTTCATGATAATGGTCATCTGCATCGAGCCCAACATCATCATGACCTACGTGGTGGCGGTGGCATCGGGCATCAGCGTGGCTGCAGCCTTCCTCCTCCCATGGTGAGACAACTGACTGCTCTCACGGCTCTCTCCCACTTTATCATTTGTTTTATTTAGTCAGCCCCTCCAGTCATGTTATGGTTCATCGTTAGGCATCATTATCTATCATTATCCTGTGAACTGCCCGTTTGATTCCCACTGATCCGCCCTCACTGTACGTATCTACTGAGTGCAGACAGAGTTCATCACAAACCCGATTAGGCCAATTAAGTCTGCAGTGACAGCCCCAATTTGATGTATCGGGTGAACGGATGCGTTCCGTTTTTTTCTGTCAATGTAGGTCAATGCTGCCAGATGTTGTGGACGACTTCAAGGTGCAGAATCCCGACACTCAAGGCCATGAAGCCATCTTCTACTCGTTCTACGTTTTCTTCACCAAGTTTGCCTCGGGCATATCTCTAGGCATCTCCACCCTAAGCTTACAGTAAGCTCTCTTTGTTTCCTTTGTGCACTTTGTAATAATAAATAAATAATACATTTTATTTATAATGCCCACTTCACATCACAAGATCTCAAAGCCCTACAGGTAAAAAGATAAACAAAAAAAAAAGGGAAAATGGGGAATAAAGAAAAAAAACAAGACAAGCTTTTTTTACCTAAGAGGGGGAATCAAGTTTTGTTAAAAATGTTTTTTAAAACAGTCAGTGGATTGTGGTGGTAATTTGGACCACCGGGCTGGTCAGTAATGAAACGTCCCGCCGCCATACTGTGCTTACTGCCCTACTTGTTAAAGCTTAAGCTTGGCCAGACGCATAAAAACAAAGACCAAATCCTTACTCATTTGACCCAAAAGCTCTTTGCGGCCCCTTTTCTGCTTTTTTTTTTTTTTCATCTGCCACTAATTCTCCACTTTTCCCCCACTCACTCGCTTCTTTTGTTGTCTTCGCAGCTTCGCCGGGTATGTGAACAACGGCTGCACCCAGCCAGAGTCGGTGATTTTGACCCTGAAGATGCTGGTGGCTCCTGCCCCCATAGTCCTCATCGCTTTGGGCCTTGTCATATTTAAATTGTACCCCATCGACGAGAAGAGGAGGCAGGAAAACCGCAAAGCGTTACAGGAGCTAAGGTCAGATTTCCACAGATGAGATAGTCAAACAGTGGCTCTCTCTCACATGCACACACACACAGACAGACACACATACACGCACACGGGTAATACAGGTAAACAAAAACAGTCTGGTTTAAGGGGTCACAGGGTGTGTTTAGATAAGCGCTGTCTATATTTCCTGCCTTTTTACAACACTTGAGAATTAGGCTATCTTAT
Source organism: Coilia nasus (assembly GCA_027475355.1). Classification (NCBI taxonomy): domain Eukaryota; kingdom Metazoa; phylum Chordata; class Actinopteri; order Clupeiformes; family Engraulidae; genus Coilia; species Coilia nasus. The sequence goes on from CM050205.1 coordinate 17,846,957, forward strand.
CTTTTAGTCTCCAGACCCTGTGTAAAATGATCACATAAAAATAAATGATTTATTTTAATGACTCCACGCTTCTGTTTGTAAACCATTTAATTACGCCTGCCCTAACCAAGCGGAGGGCTGACAAAGCTGAAAAGGAGCATTAAATCACTCGGACAACTTGATAAGCATAGATATTACTGTGCGATCCCCTCTCCTGACTGCCTTCAAGAGGGGTATTCAGGACTCTGAATTAATGCTGTGTTACTTCTTTGAAATGGTGGGAGCCAGGCTGCATTGGAATGTTGACATTAGGAATTGAGCGCAGAGTCTTTGTGGGTGTTGCTGAGTTCGTCTTTCTCTTCACACTGTTTCTCTCCTTCTGTCGTTTCTGACAACAGGGACTTGGACGAGGACTCACAGACAGACTCCACAGAACTGGGCAACATGGTGTAGGGGAACAAATGGAATACATTACACACTGTTTCTCACAAACGTACATGGTCACATGTCTGGATACATGTGTGTATACACACACACACACACACACACACACACACACACACACACACACACACACACCTCAAAGGTCACCACTCGAAAGTGACTGTGACCATTTATCTCGGTTGACAGAGTGTAAGGTCACCTTTGTTGGCTGCCATGGCTGGCTGTTGAACTATTCGGGGGGGGGAGCTATTTAAAAAATAAAATCCTGTGAACAATGTTTTGGAAAGTCTGAGCACCCCCCTGTGGTCAACAAAGAAACTGCTCTACTCATGCGCAAGACAGCGAGGCAAGGTGTGTGACACTGATGCCTGGTTGCATGTTTACAAATCTTGTGTCATTACCAAATCATCCTGACATCACAAGCACCTGTATTTATTTGAAAGCACAACTGCGATAGCATCCACAAATTTGTGCCTGTTCCTTTAGAAGTAGCTTTGTTTGCAAAACTACTAGAATATACAAACAAAGTCTTTTGGAGGGATATTTGCGTGATTGTACTTTTTACAACAGTGTTCACCATAGCAGTGTATTTTCCATACAGATGGGGCTTTATGGATTTTGGTACACTGTATCTTGAACTCTGTATACCAAGATTACAATCTACTTTCCATAAGTAGGCACTAAAGCAACATTAGTTATGATGTGGATGTAGCAGGGACAAAAAAAATATTTTCTCTACTGTTTTTCTGTATTAACTGGTAAGGGGAGATGAAAAGTCTAGTACTTTTCTGATGCGGATTTATTGATTTATTCAAAATCAATTTAAATTAAAATGGCTCTGAGCAGTTACATGTAAAATACTATTTATACTGCATAGAATCGTACTGTATCAATCATCATCATCAGTAAGACTTTTCCATTATTTAACATTTTTGACTAACACAGCCAGAGAAATCTGCTTTGGCCGATATCTGTGTATAACTGTCATGGTTGGCATTTCACAGGTGCTATTGTGCTTTCAAACATTTTGATAAAGAAGTCTGTGAATTTGTTTGTAAATTTCTTTATGGACCTACTGTCTGTTTGTTAAAGCTGGACATGTGCAGGTACCTGTGATTTGTGTAATACAATGTTTGTTTTATGGTCCTGTAAATGTTTTGAGAAAATAAGTTAATTGCCAGAGATTTTTTCTTTGTAAATTTAAGGTAAAGTCATGGCCAAAACATGTTCCTAATGCCTGCTGCCTCTGGCAGCATTTGTGAACTTTTAGAAAATGTGCATGTTCTTGGAAGAGTGTGTTTTAAACACTGCAGTTTTGTGTAAGTAACTTGTTAGTTGTGTTGGTTTACTTCAGCAGGAACTAGACCATAGTGTTAAACTGGGTTAGGCCTAAAGCTGTCAAACGCAGCCGTCGACTGCACAACTACAATAAGTGGCCTAATTTCTGTAAAATGTATATGTGTAAATACTGTAAGTTGTAAATACATTCAGTGTTATGTAGAGTACACTGGCTGCAAAACGCGCTGCTAAGTCCAGTTTACCAGCCGGTCTATTTTGGGATTTGTTGGTATTAACTTATGATGAAATGAAAATCATCTTGATTTTAATGTTAAAATTAAAAGAAATACTAATATTAAAAATTTTAATGTCTTTCTTTCTGTTTTGCAAGAGTCCTTATTGTTGGTTGAAAGGATAATTTTAGTTTTCTGAATTGTTACAACACTAAAACACATTGTCTCAACAAGCCACTGTATAGTCATTGGTCTGAACCAAGTTCTGAGTTACCTGAACCCATCTATTGAAATGGTTCCCCCTTTTCACAAGACCAGAAACCATTTTCACCTTGTGAAACACAATTTGTAGAAATTGTAGATATCTTTGCAAAACTCTAAACACATTTTCAATACTAGAAAAGCACTCAGAGAGTGCGGACCTTTGCCAGGGCAGCTCAGTACCCCCATGCTGTTATCTACACCTAAAATTAATACATTGACTTTGTATGCAAAAATGTTCAAATTGGCCCTATCTCACAATGAAGAATCCTATAAAAAAATCCTGGATCCAGATGGTGAACCGGATCTCCACCAAAATCTAATCACTTTTAAATTAGCCCATTTTTATCTACCCTGAAAATGTAATCAAAACCCCTAACATTTGGAGTTATTTTGCTAACTAACAAACAAACAAAAACAAACAAATGCTGATGATTACATAACCTCCACTGACAGAGGTAATAAAAAAAATGTTGATTTTCAATGCCCATGTGCTGCATTATATTAGGCACATGTAGACAAAAGGCAAACACAAAGCACAGATGCCATGAGTTGAACACAACCACTCAAAATGGATAACGCCTGTTTCAAAGTATGTAACCCAACCATTATAAGCCAATTCAGAGCGCTCAAAGGTGGTTGATTTATATCAACCATAGACAAACCCTGTCGTGTCAGAGAGGCCGAGGACATGTATAAATGTACGCAAGAGATGGGGTGAGATGAGAAATGGGAAGAGCAAGACAAGAAGCATGAAGTATGATAATGTTGGATAAAGTTTGACATGGAATGACAATGAGGGAATGACAGGCAACCCTATTCCCACAAGGGGTGAAGATCCTGCTGCTCATGGAATTGGCCACTGCTGACGCAGGTACAGAGAGTTGTGCCAAGGCTAGCTTACGGCACACAAGAAGGTTCTTTACCCCATGGCCTGCTGATAGAATAGAATATGTACATATATAAAGAATATATAAATGAAATATACAAATCACCTGTTTACAGCCCTTTATATGTACAGTCTACTGTAGACTGTAATGTGCTTCTTACTATACTAAGCTGATATTGACATCCTTTTCAATACAGTTGCTGTGGTCATGCCAAATGCATTCACTATATTGTACATGCACATGTCCTGAATAGTGTTTACAGTTTTTTCACTTTTTAAGCAGTGTCTTATGACTTCTGTAGTGTTGGTACTTAAGTAATGCCAAGTACATTTTGAAGGTTATGAAGGCTTTTGTGAACATCTCTGCAGTTTCATGTTGCCTTCATATTGTTGGATGGAAAATGTAGTATAGGAATGGCCCAGATGATTTGATCAGAATCTGAATACTTTATTGGGAATTGAGAATGTTCAATTCACTCTTAAGAACTCCCTAAAAATATGAACAATACCTACAAAACAGCAAATCAGAATCAGAATGACGAATTTTATTGATCAAGTATATTTACATACACAAGCAATGTGACTCCACTAGACGTTAGGTCTCTATACATTCTATATAAAGACATGTAGTAGTATAATAGACAAATAGAAATATATAGACACATACTGTACAATCAAGACAACAATACACACCTAGGCACCTATGTACATAATATACAAATTAGACATAATATGGAAGACAAGTACACATGTAAAGTGCAATGTAGTGTGCAAGATGCATTTGGAATGATAAAGAATGTAATGCGTAAAAATAATGTGCAAGATATGGAATAATAAGTATGCGTGTTTGAGAAGTAGGTGAATGGCCAGAGTAGGGATGACCCAATGCATCAGCTGTACAAATGAAATACAGTAAAGAAAGCTAAATATCATGAATAAAAGCAAATTCAGCTATTATGTGTGCAGTTTCCATATCTACAGCAGGTGTGTTCTAGCCTGGGTGTGCCCATACTGCCTGTGACGCTGCATTTGACAAGTCGCGATAGTCAAGGTTAGGTGTGTTCCAGTATGGCCATAAGAGTATATATGACTATAAGAGACAGGTGTCACTGGTGTCCTGGCCCTCTTCATATCCTCCACCAGCTCCTGGCTCTGTGTCACACTGAGCTGCAGGTGCTTCAGGTAACAAAGTTGTCACAATGGCTCTGGACTCCACTTCCTCACCCTTGCTGATGCATCCCACTGTCCTGCTGATGGAGGAGGTCTAACAGAATAAAAAAAGGAAAAAGGGGTTTTGTCTTCATAAAATTGTTCTGCAAATATTAGCCAATGTGTAGGTTTGTGCCCCCTAAGGACCACATTTCATAAAACCTGTACAGAATGTCCAATGGACAAAATGGCACAGAACCACTTTGTGTGAATTGATGCTGGTTTGAAGGCACCTGCCTAAAACTTTTGCACAGTACTGTATCTTTTTAGCCATCCACATATTTAATGTTAAAACACCCATGAGGCTGAAAGAACTTAATGGGCATAAGTTTGACAAAAGCTTTAGGCAGGTGCCTTCAAACCAGCATAAATTCACCCAAAGGGGTACACACGAAGTCAGAGATTTTGCAGGATTATAGTCAGGTGTATGATCAACCAATTACATTAGATTGGTTGTGTCAGGAAGCCTACATCCACAGAAGATCTGTGGTTAGTTCTTCAAGATGTTTGGAGCAAGCTACCAACCGAGTTCCTTCAAAAACTGTGTGCAAGTATACCTAGAAGGATTGATGCTCTAGAAGGCAAAGGGTGGTCACACCAAATATTGATTTGATTTAGATTTTTCTTTTGTTTATTCACTGCATTTTGTTTATTGATGAACATACATGATTAACACTTCCATTTGAACGCATTCCTAGTTGACAGCATTTTTTTCACACCTGCCTAAAACTGTTGCACCGTACTGTGTGTGTGTGTCTGTGTGTGTGTGTACGCACATGTTGTCCTGAAAACAATAGATAAATGGATAACAATAGATAAAAGAAAAGTATATATTTATTATTATGGCAACAACAACCTATGGTTCATTTCCATTATCTATACTTATTTCTTAACATTTGGTCATTGGCCTCTAGTCTAATTATCGTCCACAGTATTGAGTAGAGTATTTAGGTGTGAGCAATATGCTCCCCAATAATTACTGCAATTTACCTCAACCTCTTACCTTGACAGCTGATTCCACACTGTCTTCGTTAAAGTCTGGTGGCAAATGCTGCATGCTATTACTTCTTTTCATGTAGCCCATCTCCTGAATTAGCTTCCAACCAATTACCTTTGAAACAACATCAGAAAAGCATTGCATTTCTTTATGTACACTAACTCAGAACAGACATATTAAAGACCATGCAACACACCCACACACACACGATAAAAATCCCTGTGGACAAAATCCATAAAGTCCTGTAAAACTTGGCAGGTATGTATAAGATTCTTTTATTCTTCTTTATTTTATGATTTTTGTCATTGTTTTGTTATTGTGCCGTCCAATTCCCAAGCTGAATGTGGAGAGCTACATTACTGCTCCGTCCAATCCTCACCTCTGTAAACATAAAAACAGAAACAAAAATGAAACCATAGGGTGAAATAAGGTAAGATGGGACATCAGCTAAAATGGGACAAATAAGCTTTTAAACCTTTATCTCTTTAAATATCAGCAAGAAATGAAAGTGCTGGTTATTATATTGTTACTGCATTTGTCATTTACAACATATATCATTTTGATTTTGATTATGTCTGTAATATTGGGCTTTAGGTATTTATTTTTGGAGAGGTGAGAGTGAGTATGGATAAAGATGTCAACGAGAAGTTTGGTGATGACTGGTCGTTGTTTCAGACATTAAGCTATGTTAAGACATTTCCTATAGCCAGGGCTGGATTAACCATTAGGGCAACTGTGCACTTGCCCAGGGCCTAAAACATCTCAGGGGCCCAGGACACCATCAACTAAAATGTTAAAATATAGCGTTACGAACGCAATTCTTATTTTCCTTCAGGTGTTTGTATAATCGCTTCCCAGCGCTACTCTGACGCAGCGAGAAAGGACGCGAGTCACGTGACTCGTTCTGTCAGGACAGGCGCGAGCCCGATGGGTAAAAGTAAAATTAAAGTGTATTTCCCCCTCTAGTAAACCAAGACGAAAAGTTACGAAAGTCGCCAAATTTGTCGCTAGTCGCTAAATACAACTTTTTGGATGGCCGGAAGTCGCTAAATCTTCTTCTTCTTCTTCTTTTGTGTTTTACGGCAGCTTGCATCCAGGATGTTGCATTGCTGCCATCTACAGGATTACAGCTTTACACGTCAGGTCTATATCCTATTGTACAAGCCAGTGTCCAACAGAAACTTAAGCAAATACGGTTTCCCTTTAGCACTCATTCCAACATTCATCACGATTTTCAGGGATACTTCTGTCATACCACAACGCTTCAGGTTCCTAATCAATATTTGTCTATGGGAGTCATACTGTCTACAGGATAGTAAAACATGATGCACTGTCTCCACCTGCTGGCAAGAACACAATCCATCCTGATGTTTCCCCATGATAAACAGTGTGCCATTAAGACAGGTATGCCCAATTTGCAGTCTAGTAAAGATAACACACTCCTTACGTTTTCCACTTAGACAAACATTACCCGAGTCAGTGACCTAAATAGAGAACAAATGCCTGCCCTTTGAATCTTGCTCCCAAAGCTGCTGCCATTTTGAAAAAAACACCTCTGCCAAACAATACTCTTACCCTCTGATTTTGACAAACTTAAGTCAACATCAACGGATTCCCTCTCAGTTGCTTTCTTGGCCAACTTGTCCACCCTCTCATTCATCCTGATGCCCACATGAGCAGGTAACCATAAAAATCAAAAAGACACTTGAACACCCCGTCTTTCCACATCTTTAAGCGCTAGCAGGATTTCATACACCAGATCTTGACGGGCCCTGGATATTCCCTTTCCAAGACTCTTAAGAGCAGACACAGAGTCACTACATATTAATACCTTCTGACCTTGCAGTTGTCCAGTCCATTGCACAGCCATCAAGATGGCATACAACTCTACTGTAAAAACACTCAACTGATCATAAGTTCTCTTCGAATCTTGCACATTCATACCCTGAACCAAAAATGCTGCCCCAGTGACCCCTGTATCCTGGTCCTTTGATCCATCCGTAAAAATCAGGATACAGTCTCCATATCTATCTTCAACATGACAATAGAAGCTATAAACCAGATCTACTTCAGGATCTTTCTCCTTAAGTTGGAGCAACAGAAGGTCAATGTCTGGGACATCCAGCTGCCATACAGGGATAACTGGCCACAGAGCTCCAGGGCAAAAGTGCAGATGGAAAATGTCTAAGTCACGTGCCACAGACTCTCCAGTCCACCCAAAACTCGCTGTATTTGCCACCTCCCTCTCCCAACTAGGCCCAATTACTTCCCTCACAGGATGATCAGGCCTTTGCCCCATCAGGTTAACCCAATAATTAGCCTGCAGTTGTTTTCTCCTCAACCCCAGGGGCATCTCTCCTGTCACAACTTGCAGTGAGCAAACTGGAGACGTTCGTACAGCTCCTGCACACAGCCTTAAAGCAGCCGCTTGCACAACATCCAGCTGAGCTAGCACAGATGCCGCCGCAGATGTATAGACCAGGCACCCATAATCTATCCTAGCTCTGATCAAAGAGACATAAATCATCTTTAAAGATGTCAGATCTGCTCCCCAGTCCTTCCCAGCAAGACACCTCATCAAGTTCAGGACATTTTTGCACTTGCCCACCACTCTCGATACATGTACTCTCCATGTAAGTCTGCTGTCAAAAGAGACACCCAGGAATTTAAAACACGAGACTCTTTCCACAGGGCGTTTGTACATGTATAACTGGAGACTATCACAAACCTTCCCTCTGGTAAAAAACACTGTTTTTGTTTTCTCAACTGAGAATCTAAAACCCCATTCCTTGCCCCAGCCCTCCACTCTGTCCAGAGCTTCCTGCATCCTCCTTACAGTATGCTTCACATTCTTCCCCCTTTTTCCACAGACCACCATCATCTGCAAACAGAGACTGCCCAATATCAGGTCTAAGATTAAAAAAAATATCATTAATCATGATGTTAAACAACAGAGGGCTGATTACACTCCCTTGTGGAGTTCCATTCTCCACTACATAACATCCTGAAAAGACCTTTCCAATCCTGACCTGAATACTCCTATTACTCAAAAAGTCCAGCACCCAGTTAAAGATATTCCCCCCAATGCCTAAGAGATGCATCTTGATCAAAAGCCCCTCCACCCAAAGCATATCATACGCCTTTTCCACATCTAAAAACACTGCCACAAGAGTTTCTTTATGTATCTGAGCTTTCCTGATTTCATGCTCAAGACAAACAACAGAGTCAATTGTATTCCGACCCTTCCTAAAACCACTCTGACATCTTGCTAACAACCCCTTTTCCTCAACAAAGTACATTAGCCTCCCATTGACAAACCTCTCCATCAGTTTACCTAGTTGTGAAGTCAAGGCTATTGGTCGGTAATTAGCTGGGTTACTAACATCCTGATGGGCACAATAACAGCCTCTTTCCACCCTGCAGGAACCCGACCCTCCTCCCACACCCTATTGAACAGATTTAAAACAGTCAGCAGACCATTGTCACTCAGATGAGACAGCATACTATAGCAGATTTCATCCTTACCAGGAGCAGAGTTTCTACAACTCTCCAGGGCATTTCTAAGCTCTAACATTGTGAAAGGGACATTATACTTATCCACCTGCTTTTCTTTCTTTTGAATAATATTACCAAATCGTCTCATTGTCTCCTCTGTAGACCTCCTCTCCTCTTGCCTGCCTTTTCTTTGTCAGACACAGCCAGTAGACCCCCACTTGAAAGAATCGGGTAGTCCCACCCCCTCCTGTTACCCTCCATTTTCTTAATCATACCCCATACCTCATTTATATCCAAGCTACTTCCTATAGAGCTACAGTATTCCCTCCAATAGGTCCTTTTCCTCTGTCTGATCACTCTCCTAACTACTGCTTGTGCTTGCTTATACTCAATAAAATGTTGAAAATTATGTGTTCGTCTCAACTTTCTAAACTCCCTGTTCCTGGCTTTCACAACAGCTTCACACTCCTCATTCCACCAAGGGACTGCCTTTCTCTTTAACTTCCCTAAGCTCTTCGAGATTGATTCCACTGCAGCCATAAAAATCCTCTGACGCACCTCCCTCTCATGCTCCTCAACATTATCTGTATTCGGCACAGACCTAAGAAACAAGTCACTATACTCTCTAAACTTCTCCCAGTCTGCCTTTTCAAAGACCCACCTCCCTGCCCTCCCTCCTTGACTAACACTGATATCAATATCCACAGTACAAATAACAGGAAAGTGATCACTCCCTACACTGTCTTCATGTACATCCCACTCACACCTAGGGGCCAACCCATTTGATGAAAGAGTCAGATCTAACGCCGACTCACGCCCCGTCCTAACATCAAGCCTAGTGCCCCTACCATCATTCAGACAGACTAAGTTTCTCTCACTCAGCAAATTCTCAATTATCCGACCATTATTATCAGTACTCTTACCCCCCCCACAATGTACTGTGAGCATTAAAATCTCCAGCCCAGACTACATTTCCTCCATCCTGACCTTCAACCTTCTCTAGGTCAGCCATCCCCAACCGTTTACCAGGGTAATAATAGTTTATCACAACTATCCTTCTTGAACCCACTCACATTTCCACCACCACATTCCTGTTCTTGCCCTATCCCCAATATCCTATATGGCAACCCCTGCTTGATGAAAGTAGCACATCCCTCTCCCTGTCCCCCCACTCTGTCCCTCCTAACTACAACATAATTAAACAAAACAAAATCAAATCTGGGCTGAACCCAGGTTTCTTGAATACAGATCACATCTGGCTTCACAATCATGTCATCCACAAACTTCTTAAACTCCTGTCCATTTGACAACAAACTTCTCGCATTTCATTGTAGGATGATCATAGAAAATGATCAACCCACGGTCTCCTGGCTTGGTATCGGCCCAAAGAGGCCATCCCTCACCTCCTCCCATGTGAGTCCCACCACACCCAGATGCTGAATTGCCACTTTCGTAATAATACGAATTTTGTCCGTGGTCGACTTCACGTCCGCAGTGGCACTAAGGACCCCGGTAATAAATATAACCAGATCCAATTTCTCCCTCCACCCAAACACCTCCACTTTCCCAGGCGCATGCCCCACCTCCCTGTCCTCCACTGCCACTGTCCTCCCACTAGGTTTATGCTGATCCACCCGCTTAACAGCCTCCGCATAAGATACTTTCTGTTTAAGCTTCAGATTATGGATTTCACTCTCCCTTCTCATAACTTCGCATCCCCAGTACGCCGCACTATGCGCTCCCCCACAGTTACAACACTTGGGCGTCACACCCTCCTCACACTCTCCGTACTCATGGGCTCCCCCACATCTAGCACAGGTCTGAACCCCATTACATACTCTGGCTGCATGACTGAACTTTTGGCACTTAAAACATCTGAGAGGCTTGTGTACAAACTCCCTCACTCTATATCTCATGTATCCCAAAAACACCTCAGTGGGTACCTCCCTGGTAGGCTACTGAAGTGAATCAGAATAGACTCTGTATCTGTTTTCTCAACTCCCTTGGTCAACCGCGTCACACTCTGAACAGCTTCACATTTCTCCTTGAGATTTTTAACCAACTCACCCATCTGCACCGACAGAGGAATTCCACTTCCACTTTTACTCCCTTCATTCCCAACTCTCACCACTTTAACCACTTTCGCCTTCCCAACATCTTGCAATTTTAAAGCCTTTACCACCTGTTCCTCAGACGCACATCCAATCAATAAATTACCATCATCCAAAACCCTGGCATTGTTTATCACCCCAACCTGATTCTTGAGAATCTTCGTTAGTTTTAAAGGGTCCAGATTCTTAATGCCACCCCCTTCAAACCTCACAACCACAAAAAGGCACTTCTCCCATTCACTTCCCTTACAACCCGCAGGTTTAAACCTCTTCCTCAATTGCCAGCTATTGTCATTATCTTCAATGCCCTCCATGCTGAACTCCTCACTCTCTCCCTTCCTCACCGCCATGGCAAAAACTCAGTCAGATACCGTATACCGGACCTACAGAGGCCGTCGGCCGGTATCTCACAAAATTATTTGCGCACAGCCTATCCCTGCTCTAAAACAAACAACACAAAACGTAGCAGGAATGAATGAGAACTTTCAAAACCACTGGATTCTTTAATTTCCTTCACCCCGAGTTGCCTACCCGCGGACTTCGGTCAACATCCTCCTGAGCACTCCCTCCGTCGCTAAATCTAGATGGCCGGAACTCGCTAAATTGGCAACACTGCGCCAATACTTTCCAAACCATCATCGTACCTTTACGATTTTAAGTTCATCTTGTCCTGGTTTCGGTGGTAATAAACTTGTGGCTGAATACTGTTCAGCACCCTCACCTCTAGCCATATCCAAACTTTGATTAGTGTAACTGGTTTACTTATCAATTCGTTAAAATATCTACTAGCTTCTGCTATGAATTAAGACCGACAGCCTAAACGCAATGTTGCTTCGTCTACACTTCACTGATAGTCATTCAAACGTGGCTCTCCGCTGTCATGACCATAGACATACTATACATAGACAGAGCATTGGTTGCTGGGACACGAGAAATACGGCCGCCATCTTGGAGCGGGGATCAGACTGTCTAAGCAATACAGCGAAGCCTATTTGTGATCATGAATAAGTCATTCAAGTAACAATATTCAAATATTAATGTTGTTGGGTAAGATAGAATTTGTTTTTACTCTATGCATTGAAAGATATTGGTGGTTTCAGCTGATATAAAAGCGCTGAGGTGTTTATATAGATATCTAATATGCCCAATTGGCTCAGAGCGGAGACCACACCGAATGTAATGTTAACAATGAACATTTATTAAAACAAGTTTCAAACGAGAACTAGGATGACATGCTACATACTGAACAACAGCACAGTAGCAGTTTTGCTTGTTGTGCTAACTTCAATATGAAGCTATAATTATAGCAGGTGGAATCCAGAAAGACAACACGAACGACGTCAAACGTTTGAACAAGGACTATTGCAACAATATCTACAAAACACTTCCGCCAGTGTTAGTTAGCAAACTAAAACGCAACGTAAAGTAGTTTAGCAACTCAATTGTAACCTTATGGAAAAGCAACGTTAGTCATTCAACGTTAGTCATTCAACTAACAATATTCAAATATTAATGTTGTTGGGTAAGATAGAATTTGTCTTTACTCTCTATGCATTGAAAGAGATTGGTGGTTTCAGCTGATATAAAAGCGCTCAGGTGTTTATATATAGATAGGCTATCTAATGTATTGTTATGCCCAATTGGCTCGAGCGGAGATAACGTAAGGGAGACCACACCGAATGTAATGTTAACAATGACCATTTATTAAAACAAATTTCAAACGAGAACTAGGATGACATGATGCTACATACTGAACAACAGCACAATAGCAGTTTTGCTTGTTGTGCTAACTTCAATATGAAGCTATAATTATAGCAGGTGGATGGAATGCAGAAAGACAACACGAACGACGTCAAACGAACAAGGACTATTGCAACAATATCTACAAAACACTTCAGCCAGTGTTAGTTAGCAAACTAAAACGCAACGTAAAGTAGTTTAGCAACTCAATTGTAACCTTATGGAAAAGCAACGTTAGTCAACCAGCGCTGCCCTCAAACTGTCAGAGAAGTTATGCATCCTATACCTGCGCAGTGTTTCCAAGCGCACATGACTTCTTCCTTATTCTATCTGCCACTTTCTCTTTCCCTCTTGTCTTTTTTTAATACCATGAATGTGGCCCAGAACATTTTTTTTAATGATTTTTTTCCCCATTATGACTATGCGAGAGTGGAGAGCAGACTGTACATAAAACGAGTCGTTGGCAGCCAGCGCGCCCAAGCCCACCGTCTCAACTTTTCGAAACAGAAAGTTGAACCGCTAACCAAAACTGTAGCCTACAAGAAGCCGTGAATCGCTGTCTAAATTCATTTTAATACACACAGACTAATGGCATAGCCATGTTTAACCAATAAATACAAAGGTAATATAAACAAACATGCATTTATCTGTCAGTCCCTCTATGCGCCGTAAGTTGCCCTTCTTTTGCACCACGGCCCTCTCTATAAGCTGAACACTAACAGCGCCTATGAATACAAAAAAAAACAGATTTGAATTGTATTTTGTTCTTAGTTTCACCTGGCGAAATAACATGCTAAAAATAATTTGGCGACCAGAATCACTGATTCAGGCTACATTAAACAGGTGTAATGTTGATTTTAGCAATAGGCTGTGTTGTCGTTTAGGTGGGTCGGATGCAGTGACAGATTTATTTAATAAGCATGACGAAAAGTCTTGGGCTGAACTAGCGATATATACAAAAAACAGCCTGTAGTTCAATGTCAGAAGGTAGAAACAGTTGCACCAAGCCTACACTGCAGGCGATTTATCCCACAACAACCTGATTGTAAAAGTTTGACGCTGTTGTGAGTGATGTCTTTAAATTAACCCACCAAGCTATAGCCTATACGGAGCAGAAAATGAAAAAAATAGAAGGGGCTGCAAATAAACTTGAGACAACTGCTTAATTATTCGCAGTTGTCACATGTCATATGTTTTTATCAATGTGTGTTGTTACTGAGGGGATTTGGAAGCAGCGACAGTTGCTCTTTAATTAATTAAGAATAATGAAAGCCTTCAAGAAGCCTTTGTTATAGCCTACTATAACCTACTAGCGATACAGCCAGTTTAAAAATAGTGGTGTTTAGCGAGGTACTGTTAATAAAATGCGCTAACAGTTCATTTGTCCTGTCAAACGGATTAAGCTGAATGGAGCGTATCCCCGCTCCAAGATGGCGGCTCCGCGTCTCGTCAGCGCCTATTGGCAGTAACGCCCCATGCTCTGTCTATGTATAGTATGTCTATGGTCATGACGCTTAGCCTACTAGTCTCCAAGACTCCGCCCCATTCTCAGGCCATTCACGGACCAACCATCAGTCATGAGCAGGAGAGCGGCCACACGCGCGCACACTCACGCACACAGACACCCACTTACCCTTGTATGTTACAGCTGATGCAACCAAAGTTGTATTCAAGAAAAGGATTGGGAAAGGTGTACCCATACCCATGTATTCATCTGCTCCGGCATGAATTGTGCTACACAAGTAAAGATTATTATTATTATTATTATTATTATTATTATTATTATTATTATTATTATTATTATTATTATTGTTATTATTATTATTATTATTATTATTATTATTATTATTATTATTATTATTATTATTATTATTATTTATTATTATTTTTTATGAACATTCAAGAGTTGAGATGTTTATTATATTATATTATATTATATTATATTATATTATATTATATTATATTATATTATATTATATTATATTATATTATATTATTAAAAAGGGATTATATTGAGTGGTCTTCCTCTTATATCTAGCACTTTTTAAAATTAAAAGTAAAAAACTAATGGCAAAATCTTTTCCCCACATTCTGTTAGACCTCCCCCATCAGCAGGGCAGTGGGATGCATCAGCAAGGGTAAGGATGTGGAGTCCAGAGCCGTGGTGGACATCTCTGTCACACTGTGTGGCCTGAAGCACCTGCAGCTCAGTGTGACAGAGCCAGGAGCTGGTGGGAGATATGAAGAGGCCCAGGACACCAGTGACACCTGTCTCTTATACTCTTATATACTCTTATGGCCATACTGGAACACACCTGCTGTAAATATTAAAATTACACACATGTCTTTATTCACAACATAATCTTGACTGTATTTATTTCATTTGCTGTTTTGTATGCATTGTTTCTATTTCAACATTCTTTATTCCCAATAAAGTCTTCTGTTTCTGATCAAATCCTTTGGGCCATTCCTACACCATATTTACCACCCAACGACATGAACACGAAATGAAACTTTAGAGATGTTTACAATAGCCTTCATAACCAAAATGGACTTGGCAAACATGATATGACATGAAACCCTAGATACATGAAGTACATTATGAGAACATTTGGAAAACACAACTTGACTTGAAGAAGTAAGGTGTGTACTGTATGCACACACACCACTAGGTGGCACTGTGCAGCCACATCTGGAGTGACTATCTATGTACACACACCAAAAAAGTAGGTCCTTGGGTGAACAGTGTAGCTCCTACAGTGACATTGTGTCTGTGTGTGTACATAATTTGGTTATCTAAAGTAACCCACAACATAACCCACATTTTGCATGCTGGTACATAAATAGGAATAGTATGTAGAAAAATCATCACATTTGGTCAGGATGATCATAGCAGTTTTTCAAAGTTGATCAAAATTTTATTGAGTTTTTGGATGGGCTCTGTTTAGCCCTTCAGAAGACATATTTCTAATAATAATAATCTGCATTTCTATAGCACATTTCATAAAAAGGATGTAGCCCAATGTTCTTCACAGTTTAACAAAGGAACACACAGAGATACACATGGCAAGGGGAGGGGGAGTCCCTCTGTCTGTGTTGGTAGGGGGACCTAGGCTCAACACAATTGATTTATTTTCCTTATTGAGATAGGTAAAACACTCACAAAAAGCAATGAACAGAAAAGAAATCAATCAGGGACTGAACAGCAGGCCTTACAAGTCTGGAAAATCATTTTGGATCTCATTTTCAGAGCATTCCAACACCTTGTGGGAATGTATGAAGATTAAAAAAAATGTTTTCATTATGCTCCGTGATGTCTTATTTTTAAAACATCAATTTGACTTTCTTATGTGAATATTCTTTTTTTCACACTAAACATGGACAAAATGCACCATTGAGATCAATATGTTTTGTATAACACTGATGACAGAGTAGATAACTAAAGGCAAATATTTCTCTGACGTGATCACCTGAGAGTACCTGAGCAGGGGTTGGGATATCCTTTTCAATTTCAGTGATTCAGTGTTTTCAGTGGCACCTGTGGTTACTCTAAAGTGTTGGTGCTGGGAAACCTGTTATTCTAACATGGCCTGATGAAGCTAACATGATCACCTGAGGGTACTTCTCTCAACACTCTCTGCCTGGTCACGTTTGCTCCAGTAGTAACGTCTCTGCTGTAAAATCTTTGGTATTATGATGCTCTATCTTCGTAGAATCTAAGATCTTTGCATATATGGTACTGAAATAATCCACATAATGACTCAAACCTGATCATAGCAACACATGTTACTGTATGATTACCACCATGCCCAGGGTCTAATAGATGTCACTCACTGCTGCTTTTCTTTTTTCTTTATGGAATTCTATTTGCTGACCACACAGGGGCAGCAGTTATCAAGTAACGCCTGTGGGGAGTCATGCCCTACACAGCCCATATATTATCAAAAATAAAACACTTCTTTAAGTGTCTGGGATGTTTGTTTCAATTATTGGCATCTTAATGAAATGCCACTAGAGCTAAAGAAATAATGTAAAATTGCAATACTGATTTGAAAATTCAGTTTATGTTTTGATTTTGTGGTTTGCATTTTGTTTCTAGAGGTAGGACAACGCTTTAAAATAGTTACATTTAATTGCAGTACCAGTTTCTGCCACGATCCTACATAAAGCAAAGATGGCTCACACTCACTGCTGCTCCTCCAGCTATGGAAAGTTGTGCTTCCTGACCACACGGGGGCAGCAGTTGTTCACTAATGTCCACTATGCCTGTGAGAGTGTGAGGGTGTCCTGATCATATATATATATATATATATATATATATATATGTATAGGACGTCTATGGTCCTCTTGGCTCACGACTACAGCTCCCATCTGTGTCAATCCACATCTACCCTACCCACTGCTGGAGCACCTGGTGACACTGAGCCAGCCTGCCTCAGTCATGTACAGCATAGGGGCCACACAAGACACTAACATGGAGGAGTTAGAGGGCATGTTTCTACCAGAGGGGGCTCCACAGTCATTGCCAGATAAAGCAGTTTAGATTCAGAGGACTGGCAGTAGTGTCTCATGAATCATATATCAGAAGTGCAATCACAACACCATCAGAAAAACAAATTTGTAAAAAAATTGTACAATACACAACAGTTCTCCTCTATGGTCATTCTGCTCATAGTGATTTACACTATGTAAATTTAGTCAAGTGTACATTTTATGGATTGTCAGTAAATGCCTACAAGTAAATATTTTGTAATCTGATGCTCAAATAGGCTTTTCTTTAGCAGACTGTGTTCGAAGGGTGAGAGGTAATCTTAAGGGTTAGGCCTTTACATTCTCTCTTTGCAATCTTTCAGCTACTCAAGTCTACTTACTGTAAGATGGTGTTTCTTAATTATTTTCTGTAACAACCTGCCATGTAAACACACATATGGAATAAAATACAGTTATATCTACTGTAATACGCTCTTTCCTGGTACATGAAAATCACATTGTAACTGCTGTTAGCTGTCACTGTCTGTCCCGGTCCCATTTACAAATCCTGTTGATACAGGGCAGAGTACAACAGGTAGGTGCCATTTTTTAATCAGGGACAGGCTGAGTTGATCATGATACAGTGCCATTTACTGTGATGGAAAGACAGGGGCGCAGTCAGAATTTTTAGAATACCATTTTTGGCCCAGTTATTAATTAATAATATTATATATAATAATAATAATAACTATGTCCTCAAAGCACCACCTGCCAGTGCTGAACCCTTAGAATCATCCTTACTTCACACAATCAACACCAGCTACACCCGTGTGAAAAGGGCATAGAAAAATTAGTCCTAACTGACATGGATGTAGTCGTGTTAGATTTGACTTCAGCCATAAGCTGGTGACCCTCTGTATATAGGTGGGCTGTTCTGCCTGAGGAACATTTGACTTGCAACTGCTGTACGGCCCTATTCTGTTCCATCAAAGGCAAAGAGAGCTGTGTATGGTGGTGAATGTGACTTCCTTTCTCCTTCTCAAATCCAATTAATGGTTCATGAACTTTTTGAATGCTTCTTGAATGCTTCGTCCCTTAGCACACCCTGGGATGACATTTGGTTTGAGATGAATCAGATGGAAAAGTCATGTCATGATGACATTACATCCCCTGATTGCTTGCCTAACTAGAATGGTTACGCTGACGTTCCAGAAGCAGAGATAAAAGGGGTCTTCAGCTCAGGGGATGGAGCTCTGGAGACTAGCAGATCATAAGCTGCCCTGGCCAAACATGGACACTGGGCAGGGGAAGGACTGAGAGAGAGGCAAGGGTCAGTCATAGTTTGTTACTCCAGGAAGGCTTACCTGTACTGAACAACTGCAGGCAGACTCAGAGCACATTGCACCAGCAGTGAAGAAGACCCTAAGCTTCCCACTGACCAAAACATGAGGTTAGATAAGGACTCACACAGATGCTAAGTTAAAAGCAGAGGATGGGACAGGCTAAGGGTGTGACTCATTTAAGTGTCACCAGACAGTCTAGCTGACCATATAAATTCTATAGATTTAGATAAAATAGTCAGTCAAAATTTGTTGGGTGACTAACCTCAGGAATGTTAATCACATCCTCATAACCACATGGAAGAGCACTTGTAGCCTAACCATTCTCAGTTTCATGATCACTTGAATGTGGAAGTGAGAAAGAGGTGACTGAGCTGTGAAAACCAGCTGATAGATAACCCTGTAGATTAATTTGTCACACAAGCCATGTCATTGTGACGTCTCATCTGTGGTGACTAATCTGGCCTTGATAGACATCAGCAAATGAGTGAAACATTGTCAGAACCTCAATGAAGCATTTCAATGTCATGATAACTTACATGTGTGTCAACATACACTTTGTTCTTAATGACACCAGACACACTTGGTATTTCAATTGAAATGGTTAGTGTTTCAACAGGAAACATAGAACCATTCCTCAACTCGACCAATATTTCACTAAAAAAATCTCACTGCACTAATGTTGTTATATGTAATGAAATCGATCAAATTGGTCCTTTTTACATTACCCTGTGTGACCTCATATATTGTAGGCTACCTATGGGTTGTTATGATAACTGATAACTGTCTAATAACTGTCAACTGGTTGTAGTGGAAGAAGCCAAGGGTAATTGGGAAGATAAGAAATAGGGCAAGGCCAGAGCCGTCTTAAAGTAGTCCAGGTAGACCGAACAAATTCAAATAGCCATTTACATAGAATAAGTCTTAAACAATAATTTTAATGGCAAATAAATGACAGTAGCTTCACCATCCATAAGTGTTCAGGAATGTTCTAGAATTATCGACATGAATAACATGCTCCTCTTTTTCGGTGAATGACTGCATTATTCTGCTGTTGTATTGAACAGTTTGCAAAAAAGGATGGTTGCGGTCTTGGATTTCCTTATTGTTTTTTTTGTCTGTTTTCTATTCTACTGCAAATACTAGTTCTTTACTGTAGCGACAACGGCGGTAGTCCTGAAAAATGTCTTTGGCCTTTATCCTACCCACCTTCTGATTTTAGATTTACATTTTAGATAGCTATGTCATACACAATCCCTTTAATTTTCCAGTGTTCCTGATCCTGTGTTTTATTCTAAACTGCATGTTTTACTATATTTGAATGAGTACAAAGAAGACAACTGCACAACAATCTAGTAACAATATTGTTATTAATTGTGGAAAAACAGAATGAATTTGTGGCAGACTAGTGCTGTTGAATGAACAGTTTTTTTTTATTACAGCATGGTTTCGGCCTTCTCATAATGAAGGGAGTAAAAGGCACTGTTGCACAACCGATACCTATATCCTTATCAGAGATGCATCAAATTGCCCATATAAAGTGCACAGCAGTACACTCACATCCAGTCACATCAAGGCAACTAGAAGGTTCTGTTGGCAGCATATGAAATACAGCCAGCCTTTTACATATTAATTAAGACAAAGTAAGATGCACTCCAGTACAATAGGAGTTTTCAGCTAATTGTGCCCTACGCAGCACCATTCTGATTTACAGAGCAACCAGAAGACCATTTTGTTGAAATAAACAAGCTAGTTTTGATCTCCACTTCGAAGCTCCATTACTGGCCTGAGTCCGGAGAAGCTGCCTAGACTGCAGAAGACACTCTGTCTCGTTGCAGTGCTGAAGACGTCACACGGCCTGAAAGCCAGACACCACTTTAGAGGGTGGGGTTGAGAATGCTGTTAAGACAACCACACCCTTGCCTGAACAAAGCAGGCAGAACTGACAGGACCATGTTCTTTGATTTCTCCTCACTATGGAAGGAGTTTCATGCCCTCAAAATGAAGGTGCCCGGCGGTGATAAGGGGGCTCGTGGTTGTGGAAATGCATACATTGTATGTTCCAGATTTGGTACTTGGCAAGTGGTAAATTAAATTAACAGAAAATAGTTAACTGTCACTTATTTTACTGAAGGTTGCTGCCTTGAGAACACATATGCTCAGAAACATTTAGGACTTTGTAAAAGTGCCAACAAATACATTAGTTTGTATCATATGAAAATATATATTTACTGACAGTTTGAAATATGTCATCTTTCAGTACTTTTCAGTAAAACAAATAATCATTTTCAGTGCATACATTCATAAAAGCACAAAACAGAAACATTTTATAAAATTAAGAAAAAATAAACATTAAAAAATAAAAATATTGACAAATACAAAATCCTAATTGTAGTCACAATACTTTTGTTTGCAGTGCCTGCTGCATAGTGAAAACATTCTTTATAAAATACATTCTCAATAATGACATCAACTGATGGCAAGTGAGCAATTCACTTTCCTTTCAGTCTTGACTACTTCTGGTCTGTCTACACCTTTGGGTCCATTTTGTAGGTCCAAGCTAAAGTGCTTCTTCCTTGGTTTTCTGTTCACACTATAGTTGAATATATATTATCATTATAGTTTGTGAACAATGGTCCATTCATGCCATCAACAAATGCACTGTTTTCTATCATCTTGTCCTTATGTTGGTGTATGTTTTCATGTTCTGTCATCATGACAGGTACATTTCGACATCTTCTGTCTATTCAAGAGTAGGCCAATAATAATTAGCAATAGTAGGCCTATAGGCAAGAGAAGGACAACTTTCTCCCGGTGAGAGAAACTTCCATTCCTGGCACTGGCAATGTCTTCATGTTCTGTTAAAAAGACAACAAAAATGTGTTTAACAAATGACATTTGAACAATGTACACTGTAACTGACACATCACAACAAACAGTTGTTAAAAATGTGTTTCTTAATGTCCAAATCATTTTTATTCATTTTATTACATTCCATCACCCTAAGGCTCAGTAATCAATACACTCCAAATAATTTGAACATTGACGTTAAACGCTATTGGAAGTATAATGACAGGAATTTAATTCCACTATCAGTGTTTCCTACAGGGGAATTGTTAGTTAAGGAGCTCCAAAATTATTGATATTAATACTTTGCATTGTGCTTGTTTTAAGCTTTCCAGCTGCTATAACCTAAAGGCAACTAAATTAAGTGTCTACTGTCATACATTGTCATACAATTTCATCACGGAATGATAAGCAGCTGGGCAGCTGTGATCTAGTGGTTAGGGAGTTGGTTTTGGGATCAGAGAATCGCAGGTTCGGATCGTGCCCTACCCATGGCTGAAATGCCCTTGAGCAAGGCATCTAACCCCACACTGCTCCAGGGAATGTAACTGAAACCCTGTAAAAAACTGTAAGTCGCTCTGGATAAGAGCGTCAGCCAAGTGTAATGTAATAAGCACAAGTCTAATTTTAGTGTTATTTTGGCACAACTTAGTTAAGGTGGGATGTGTAATTAAGGTGCTCACCTTAACTGTAAAACACTTTGGGAAACTCTGCTGCTATCCCACTTGTGTTTACACTGGCTTTATATCGGAGGATCTACTGTACCTACCAAACACTAAACTGATGTTCCGCTTAATCTCCTGCATCAACTCCTTGTTCCACAGTATGAAGTTGAGGGTGGCATTGGAGTTCCCTGGGACACTCAAAACGCTAGACACAGCATAAAGTCCCGAGTCTGTGTTCTGCGTAAGATTGGTCTGGGTGCTGTTCGTGAGGTCCTCGTGACCTTGAAGCCAGTGCAAGGTCGGGGCTGGGAATCCACCTCCAGATGTCAGGACAAGCTCCACTCTTCTGGCCCGAACTGAGAACTGCAGCACTGGCTCTGAATACAGGGCTGAAACAGAGATAAGCAAAACTGAGGCTTGCGCTACATTACAATGCAGCAATCACAGTTATCACCTTTAGCGGTTTCAGCAGTCACAGTTATCACACCTTTACACCCACATAGTGTAATTAAACAGCATAATTATTGGGCTACTGGTCAGCTTGAAAGCATCCCAACTGTATTCACATCCCCATCCAAGTCATCGAGTAATACAGGGACAGTATTGCACAAAGGAAGAACACAGACCTCCTATAGACCTCATATTGCCTTTGAATCTACACTGATAAAAATCCTGCATAAAAACAGGTGTTGCAAGGATCTTTTATGTTGGTTTAACTTGCATTATTTTTCTCACACTATTTTCACAGTATCATACACACATGTAATAATAAATATATAAATAACAATTCAAGTTAAACCCACATAAGAAGATCCAAGCAGCATCATGCCTTAATATTTCTACATTGGTGCACAGATTTTTTGGTAGACTATTTTTAAGTTGGTTCTAAGCAGCACTTTTTTAGTATACTCATGTGTTCATGCGTGGCCTGAACAGAGGGTGTGCATGTTGTCCTTACCTGCCACTTTTACAGGGAAGCTCTTCCTCTCACTGCCGAGGTGCGAGCTTACTGAGCAGATGTACTCCCCCATGTCCTTCACCGTGACATTGTCCAGTCTGAGAGAAGCGTTGCCGTTCTGCATCTCTGAATGGTACAGGCGGGTCCGACCCACATACTGTCGGCTCTGGAGCTTCAACTGGTCCTGGTTGTAATAGAAGCTGTGGACGACCTCAAGACCTCGTTGCCAGGTGATCACAATGCTCTCCGGCTGCCACACACTTCCCAGAGAGAAACTGCAGGGCAAGACCGCAGGCTCCCCCAGGGGCATCACCAGAGAACTTGGGACTGTGACTTTGAACTCTGTTGAGAAAAAGACTTACTTGAGTAATTTCATCTCACATTGTATGTCTCCACAAATGAAAGCTATTATCCATATGTACCAACATATTATACATTACATTACTAGATTATTGCTTAAATGAGCAGTACATTACATTACACTTTTATCCAAAACAACTTACAATGGAGGACACAACTCAAGATACAAGGAGAAAGGAACACAGTCAACAAAGGACATTACAGACAGGGAGATTAAAGAAATTTGTTTGTAGATGGAGGTTAAGAAAGTTGTGATGGGAGGTGGGAGGTGCTCTCCGAAAAGATGGGTCTTCAAGATACTCTTGAAGGTAAGGAGGGATGACCCTGCTCTTGTAGCAACTGGTAGTTTGTTCAGCCAAACGTACAATTACTGGTGTTGATCAACAAAATTCACTTTTATGTAGTTCAAAGGCATTTTGTGCCATTTTAGAGCTTGAAAGTCACTTTCTGTGCCCTCTATACTGCCATACAACGCCAAAAGGCAACTGCACATTTTGTCAAACCAGTTTACACTGTAAATAGACGTTATAACATGTAAATTATACATGTTACTTTATTGCCCATGTTAGACTAGGCAGTATGACAACTTTGAAGGCATTTTCTCAGTTTCAATGTTTGCGTAGTTACTGCACTTTGCCTTTGTAGTGCGGCATAGGTCAGTGCATCTTTTGTGACTTCTGGTGACTGTGACTGAGTCATCTTTACACATCTGTAATGCAGTAGTGTATCCTGTGCGTGACTTCTGTTACCATTTAAGCGAAGAACAAGGAAAGAAAGTAAAAGGGCAGAATAGCATCAAGTACACGAAAAATTATTAAAATTCACGATGACACTGTGTACCAAGACACAGGTATGTTATAGAGGATATACCCAAATAAAAACCAATGCGTTTGTATCTTCCCACCTATTGTAATGCTCTGTATGTCTGTGTTTGTCAGTCCACTCTACCTTGCCTTCAATTGGTGAAAAATGCACACGCACAGCATCAAAAGTCACATTGTATTAGCCTACAATAACTAGTTTGTGGGTCGGTGTTTCAGCGAAAGTTACGTTGATAAGAAGTGTCATTCTTTAGTAACTCTTTGCTGTCAGCGTTCAACGCACCTGATGACCCACGGCACAATTTCCTCTGTTCATTGTTCTTTAGTTTCAGTTCTGCACTATGTAGACTAGACCTACTAGTATCAAAGATTTTGACTCAGCAGATTAATACATTTGTAGCCTAAATTATAGTCTACTTCAAAGAAACATATTTTGTTTATCAGAACCACGATCAAACAGAATCTATTAGACTTACCGTAAGAATAGGCTTTCCAGACACGCAGACAAAGGAAAACAACTTGAATATTCCAAAGTTTGAAGAAGACCATTTCCTACTTCAGGCTCTTTGACTTAAAATGACACTGCCCTGATCAACTGTCAAACAGAAACTGTCAAAGCTGTACAAAAATGCCGCAGTCTAGTGAGTCTAGGTTGTCTCTCGAACTTCAGCACCAGCTTCTGCGTCTGCCTAAATAGCCTTGGTGACGTTAGGTAATGGAAAAAGCTAGAGTAGAGATCAATGGGCACGCCCACTAGCCTGAGGTCAAAATGCAAGAAAACCCAGTTTGGAAAACATAATAAAATGTGACTTTAAATAAGCAAGTGATATAAAAAAAACTCCTGTTTCATCTACCTTGATAATCATACACTCTCAGAAATATGGGGACAGTAGGGGTACAAATCTGTATCTTAAGGTACAATACGTATTAATGTACCAAGAAAGGCTAATATTTGGACCTTAAGGTACTGATGTGTACCTATTCAGCTCTGGAGAAGGTACAAACTAGTTGAAAAACAGTGGTTAAAAGGTACAATTATGTGCCTTTGAGGGTACTGCCGGTGTGACAAGCTTTATACCCCTAAAAGTACAATTCTGTACCTTCTTTTCTGAGAGTGTATGTAGCTGGGACACTTTAACTAAAAGCAGTTTGTCCAAACTCTGAATTTTATTTTACCACGAAATAAATAAATAAATAAATAAATAAATAAATAAATAAATAAAAAATATAAATATATATAGTTATATATATAAGCTAAATATATAAAGTTATATAAAGTATATATAAAGTATATATATATAGGCTACTGACGCTGGATGTCATCATCATCACAGGAGTAGTATTTTGCTTGTCCTGAAAATCATAACAACATTCTTTTTTGAATTACTGCATCCCATAATCTGAACAGGCTCTCAGCAGTTGCTGAAGACCAGCACTATATGGCGACAGAAACTGTTAGATCATCAGCATACAACAGATGATTAACAAGCCTGTCCCCCACCATACATCCAGTCTTACACTCTTGTAGTTTCCTAGACAACTCATCCATATACAAGTTAAAAAGAACAGGAGACAGTATTCCACCTTGCCTGACACCATTGGTAGCCAGGAAAGAGCTAGAAGATGCATTGCTCCATCTAATATGCCTAATCGATCGAGTATCTGTACTACTGTGTTTTAGTAGAGTGTATAGGTATAAAGGAAACTGACAAATGATTTCTTTATACAGAAAAAGTTTCTGTTGTGTTGTATAAAGTGAAGGCCAACCAACCAATTTGTTTAGTGCCCAGCGATGGGTAGGCTAATAGCTTGCTTGTGTGATAAATCTTAGCGTGGAGTGACGGACTGCAGCAGTATCTTTTTGTAAGCAGGATTTTTGTAATATCACCATAATCTGACAAGGTAAGAATGTATTTTCCACCAGTTTATTTCTTGCTGTCTGTGTGAAACATTAAATATTTCTAAAATAAAAACCCAACTTAATTTACTGAGTAAGTTCTCAATATGTAATTTAAAAGATATTGTAATACGATATCTAGAATTCTACATTTCAACTAAATTAGTTTAGAAATAAATCTAAATTAACTTTTAAGTAAATCTACTAATATTCCCAAAAAAGGTGAGATTATCTGTTACTGTATCTGTTAGTTTTTTAGTTTAGCATGCCTACAATAGTATCCAGAGAACTTACCAATGAATAAAGAATGTTTATCCAGGTTTGTAGACAATGATGATTTAAAAAAAATCTGTTACCACTGCTTGCAGACTTCAATGAGAATGGTGTACTGCAGCTCACTTCCAACGAGTGAAAAAGAGGTCATAACCATAGCAAAAGGGTAGGCTATGTTGTTATTACAAACATATTCTCCCTTCCTAGTTTTTACATTCCACTGTTGTAATGCAACTAAATAAAGGCTAGTCTGACGACATCACGATATTTTTCATGTTGCCATGGTGAGGTTGTTTCAAGAGGTTCAACAGGATTCTTTCTGGGTCTGATAAGCCACACCTACATGGCTTATGTAACACATTACAATGACTCTCATTGAGATTAGCTTTCCGCTCCCTCAAAAGAGAACAATTATGCAGTTTCTGTTAAACTACCAACACAAGACCAATAAAAATACTTTTTAATCACATTCTCATTGTTATTGAACCAGGAGTGAGATTTAAACATCTGATAAGGCAATCTGAGACTGACCCCTCTAGTCAAAAGGAACTTTCATTAGTGCCTTATTCACTTTGTTGGACTCTCTCATTGTTCCTGCATCAGATTTCAATTAGGTGATGGGCCACACAATTGCTGAATGAGGAAGAGTCCTGCTGTGCCATAACTGTATAAATAATAGAGAATAAATAATTAAAATATTTTACATAATTAAATGTTTCTTTCGTCTTGCATACAGTAAAGGCCAACCAACCAATCTATACAGTGCACAGTGATGAATAATACATTTCTTTCTAGGTTGCAAGAGTCCTGCTCTGTCATAACTGTAGTGGGGCCATTTCTTTTCTCTTAAACTCCAGTGAATTTCAGCATGGAGAACCTTGCCTTTCCCATTCAATTTCCTGTTGTCTCGTGAGGGGAGCTGCAAACTTTTTTTTTTATTTCAATGATGATTTTTGCTCTAACCTCCTCAACATTGTTTTTCCCACTGCCTGGAGATAAAGGAGTCTGATACAATGGTGCAGATACAATGATGTTAAATGCAACTTCACATGATTTTCATCACGATTTTCTCACATGATTTACCCTGAATGCAGGGTAAGACCAGCACTGTCAAGCTCATGCTAGAAATCCTTCACCTCCATTGTTATGACATATCAGATGAGTCACTTCCACGTGTGAGAGTTTTTGTTTGCATACTTCCTTAGTGACTAGGCTGTCACGTGCACATGCTCCTTGAACTATTGACTATATATAGGACAGTCTCTGGTTTGAACTGAATGAATGACATAGCAGGCAGCGATTAGGAATTAAGTGTGTTCAGTTTAATAGGTCTTGTATTAACTTCAAATCCAGAAAAGCTTAGCTTCACAGTTGTTAATGATTGTTTAAGCGCAGTTTTGTGTTTTGTATGTCACAGTCCAACACATCTGACTCTGAAAATGGTGCCAAATTCTGACATGAAAAACAATATTTTCCAGGATCAATTACAAAACTTAAAGGCTGACTAAGAGACAGTTAGTATGATCACAAATATGTTGTCAAAGCATTAGGCAGGTGAACAGAATGTTTGGTAAAAAATACAGCATAAGACCATCGTAAATTGTAATAATAACCCCCAGAGTATGGTCTGGTCTAGATCTCTGGCAGAGGTCTGCACTCGTTGAGTGCTTTTCTTGTTAAAGAAGTGCAATCAGAGATGGCAACCTGGTCCCCCATGTGGACTGACAAGGTCACACACACACACACACACGGACAGGATCAATGCAATACCTGGTCAGTCCCTTTCGGGGTAAAAATGGACTCCTCAAAATAAAGGGAACTTCATTAGTAGGTCTTTGAAAGCTTGTGGCCAATGTTTCTACCCCCTACTTACTTCTTCTCACTGACCCCAGTGGTGGTATGTGGGGCACCCTGGATGGGAGAAGTGTGGTGGGAGATGTGTGAGGGACACCTGAGAGTGTATGAAGTGCATGGGTGCGCCTCCCGAAGGGGAAGGCAGTGTGATGGAATGACTATCACTAGGTGGTTTATGAGTGTGCTCTGGCTGCCATGCCAACAAGCCTGGCTCTTTGGCGTTGCGGTGAAAGTGGGTGACTTCTCCTCCCCTTCGCTACACCCTCCTTTAAGACATCTGCGTCTCTGATCTGTAAACCTGGCCCTAACAAAGTTCGATATGAAGCCGAATATAACCAGGGTGGATTTTTTTTTACTGCTTTGGCAGCCAACCTGTAGCCTAGGTCTACCTGTTAGGAATGTGCCTTGCGGCAGTTTCGATATCTGTTGTAGGCCTACTCCTGGTATCACTATACGCCCCATGGAGAAGAACAAATACAATATCAAAACAAAAACAAAAAGTGACTGTATGGAAAAAATAAAAAAGGTCCTCTAGTTATATTCTCCTAGCAAATGTACAGGCTGTACAGCTCTTGTACAAGAGAATTTACACCTGATTGTGAGAAAGCTTACCCAGAGTTGTCAGTAAAGCATGCAGGCCTACAAAACAGGACCCGAAGTGTAAATATTAAACTTATGAGATGACAATGAACATTTTAAACCTTAACCTCTTTCTCTGCATACTCTGTAAGTGTTCCTTAGAACCAACTTACAAAAAAGTGACCTTTTCATGTTGGTTTAACTTGCATTGTTTTTTCAAGTAAACAGATGTTAGGAACTAGTGCAAGAAAATCTATGCAGTGTGTTGCCTTAATAGTTTTAAGTATTTTGTGAGTATTTTTGATGGTTTGAAGCAGCACCAATTACAGATAGTTTTACTTGTTTAAGATAGCTCCCATATGTTGGTATAGGTTTTATCATATTCTTCACACAGCATAATCACTTAACCTGTTTGTACATCCACATCTACATTTGGCTTTCTTCATCCATTAAAGTGAAGACTAAAATGAGTGCCTCTCCACAGCTTGGGGTGTGCTGATATGAGATTAGTTACAGCTGTCAGGTGTTGAACCACAGCAGAAATGTTATGCATGAAAGCCTATGTCTTGTATGTGTTAGACAAAGCTCTTTTAATCTATGAATTAGTATGATGAAAAAAAGCAACAAACGTGAGCAATAATGGTAAAAAATATATAGTGATCTAACTGTAATGGGAACATGCAATACCTGTCTTGTTGTCTAAGACAGGAATCTCTGCTGATACAGACTTGTCTAAACTTGTTGGTGGCTTTTGGAAGTGATTCTGAGAAATGATGGTAGAAGGACTAGCGTAGGGATATGCTGTAAATTACATAACAGATACTATATGCAAATATGATATTTGAGGTGAGTCATAAAATCACTAAATCAACTTGTAACAAAATGCACTATTCAACAAACTAAATTGTAAAACAAAACAAAAAAACTCATTAAAGACACAGGTTTTTTCGACAGGTATGAGACGCTTTTCAACCTAAATATATGATAAAACACTAGGAGACAGAGACGCAGTGTAATGTAAAGACGAGTAGATTTTCTCAGAATACAGTTGAATTGGTTATGATCATATAATACCTTTATGACACCACTGCATCACAAGAAAGTATTTAATCTCGTAAAAAATTAATACCAACATCATAGTAAATAGTTCTTCTATATCTTACAAGTTATTATAGGTAATCATAAGTAATTATAAGTTACATCATACATACTATCGCCATCCATTGGATCCAGTGACGTCCATCCATTGGATCCAGTGATCCAACATCCTTTATCCTTTAGTGGCGTTGTTCATGGGATATCAACCCAAACCTCCGACATCAGATGTGTGGACAGTTAATGTAACCTGTCCAGTGTTGTATAGTAACGAAGTAATAATACTTCACTACTGTACTTAAGTACATTTTGGAAGACTTTGTACTTTACTTGAGTTTTAAAAAAATTGATAACTTTTACTTTTACTTCACTATAGTTCGGAACCTAATTGCATACTTTTACTCCGATACATTTTAAATGTGCCGTTTAGTTACTCGTTACCAAAAAAAAACAAAAAAAAACTGACTGCCATACATACATACATACATACATACATACATACATACATACATACATGAAGTCAGGCTGGCTTGTTCGCAATTGCCGCTTGCGCATGACAACCAATAAGCTACACCTGTTGGCTTCACGCAGTAAGCTAGCTCCACCTGATGGAAGAGGAGACGGAGACAGCAGTGTTTTATGTTTTTTTTTCTTAATGGTGTGATGTACGCCTCATTTTCAGCACTGACTTAATCTTATTTTAAAAAACAAAGGTTTATGAAAAAAAAGTTTCAAACTGTGGTCTCCATCTTCAGATGCCACATAACATTCAGTTTTCTATCCACTTTTATTTATAATGACAGCAATTGGTCATGTGTGCATTTTCAGCAGTGTAATTGCTTGTTATTTAGGATTAACCATAGGTGCCAAATGACCTTCACAGTTCACCAAAATATTACAAATTCAGACTGCCTTTGCCTGTTATTAACTTTTACTTGTACTTTTAATTACATTACTTGAGTACATTTATTTTTACATTACTTGTTATACTTAAGTACAAGAAATTTCTGATACTTTAAGACTTTAACTCAAGTAACATTTCAGTCAGTGACTTCGACTTTTACCAAAGTAATTTTTTGAAGAGGTACCTATACTTTTACTTGAGTGTGATTTTCCAGTACTTTATACAACACTGAACCTGTCAGTATACTGCAGTGAAAATTATTTGGTGGATGTTATTACAGAACCTTTCCCAAGCATTGTGAAAATATCCTTTTAAAATGATGTCAAAATGAAATGCATAGTATAACATGCTGGGGTCTCACCCCTTCAGTTCTCTGACTGTGTATCTTGGCCAGTTTGCACCTCAGCAATAACAACGTTGTTAGCTTTGGAAACGTATATCTGTGTTATGGTGGGTGTGTGGCTAGATCACAATAGTTTCTATAGCAGCACTCCATCTAAGACCATCTAAGACTGCAGAATCTAATAGGGTTACCAACTTTCACAGTTGCCTCATTTCTAACCTTGTCTGTTGGGTTTACTTCTCATTTTCATGTTGAACAAGTTTAATTTGATGTCCCTTGAATAAGATTGTTTGGCGTCTGTCTGATTTGGACTTCCTGTGCCTGCGAGGCAAAGTCTACGACGGTTTAGAAATTGAAAAAAAAAAAAGAAAGACCAAAGACTATGACTTTCCCTCTAAATTCCAAGGTAACAACGTCACATGTTTATTAGACAACAGGAAATGGTAATGATTGCTGAGTTCCGAGAACATCACTATTAGAAGTGCACTTAACTCTCAGGGCCCAATGTCAGAAATTTTCATACACCATTTTAATTTCCAGAAAGAATGATAATATTTCACCAATTGCTAAAAAACTGCAAATAATTCTGAATCGGATTGATGTTGTGTAACGAAATACTCTTTTTACCAAAGATGAAATAAGTTACCATACTCATTATGACATAAGTTATTGTTTACAAGAATTAGAAACATTTCTGCAGCTGAATTGTGTACATGAGTATTAAATAAAGTCATAACAGTCCATTAGGAGGTTTTATGTGTAACTAAGCGATTGTAAACAGTATTAAAACTTTTGCAAACTGTCTGCTTGTGTAAAGGCTCTGGTAGTCTGCTGACATCTAGTGGTACATCGTAAATGTGTTCTAAGGCTGCCAGGACTCCAGTTCTGCCGTTATCTTTCACAATTATAAAATGCAATCTTATTTCAGTGATGTCTAAAGACCTAGAATTATTTCTAAGAATCTGCTTGTTCTGTAAACGGGAATAAAAAATCTTTGTTAAATGAATGTAATTACTTCGGCATGCCCTGGATAGTCTATCAAAAGCACACACATACAAAGAGAGAATGTCCGGCACAGGTTTAAAGAAAGTGGATAAGAAAAAAGAAAAAAAAAAAGATAAATGTGTGTAGTGTGGACAGACTTTAACTATAATGACACACTGCACCTTTAACTTCCATCAGATGGAAAAGAACTTGTAACCAACGATTCTAGAGTGCTCCACCCTAGAATCTTTGGTTGTAACCATAACACACGAAAATGCCACTGTTGCCATGACACTCTCATATATACCTTTGTTTCGTTATATGTGTGTTATGCAAGTGAGTGATATGAGGGAAAAGAAGTGAAAGAGAAAAGGGGGAAAAGAGAGGAAAGGAGAAAGACACATCATCTTACACTAGTTATTAAGGACCTATGCTATCTCACCTCATGGGATTTTCGACATTGATCACATGAAACAGTAGCTTGGTAAACCAGCCCCTCGTACTTCATTTCATTTTGTACAGAGGGTCTGGAACAGACACCATCAGAAATGATTTGTTGGAGGTGTGGACTCTGCTGAAGTTTTAAAAAAAAAGGGCCTCTGCCTTTACCCAATCGCTAACGCCTGGTCGTCACGTATGCAATTAGCCTACACACTACAATTCAAATGTAGCACACAAGGTCAACGTCATGGCTAACGAACACACCCTCTGTTTACTGATTGGATCGGTCTTGCTGGGGCTGACTAGATGACCCTCGAGATTCCGGTCCAGACCCTCTGTAGAAAATGAAATGAAGTACGAGGGGCAGGTTTACCAGGCTAATGAAACAGATCACATAAAACAGTTGTCATGGCAAAACAGGTTTTAGGTTGCCAGGGAGACAAAACCAGATTCTTTTCATATCTAAGACAAGACAGCCCACATATTATGACAGACACAGTGTAAAAACAGCTAAGACTCTCCCTCTCGTAAGGAAGCAACTCTGAACAGTGCATCTTTTTGTGCCATATTAAAACATGGCAAGGAGCACTTGTGGTCTAGAGGTTAGCGAGTTGGTCTTGGGATTGGAGAGTCACAGGTTCAAATCCTGCACTACCCATGACTCAAATGCCCTTGAGCAAGGCATCTAACCCCACACTGCTCCAGGGACTGTAACTGAAACCCTGCAAATAATTGTAAGTTGCTCTGGATAAGAGCGTCAGCTAAGTGTAATAAAACAATTTATTTTTCTGGTGTCATGACCAGAAGTCCGAGTGGCCGCACATGTACTGTATGCTTCTTCACCCATTTAAGTTTCCAGCCTTGTACTATGTGGCTTAGTTGTGAAATTAACAATCCTGCAGACATCATCTGCTTAAGGGTGAGGACCGTTTGGATAAATAAAGAACAAACCAGTTGAAAGAAAAGAAACAGATGATCTTCACAGCACCCCCATCTGACTGCATGCGTCTACTACAATATTAATAAAGACATGGTGAGATTTGGTGTGTGCTAGTAGCAATACTGGGTGATTGCTCCTACTTGCAATCAGAAACTCTTCATACCTCTACCACAATTTACCTACCCAAGAGTCAGAAATCTGCACTGGGGACAGAAGAGGCTGAACTGACAGCAGATGTCTGTCTAAATGAGGATGCATGGACCATCAAGAACTAGCAACTAAATGACTCTGCAAACTTGACATGTATGCAATTTATTGTGACGAGCAATAATCATCAAACAGTTGAAAGATGAAACACTCATATAACAGGTTTGACAGTAGAAAGTGACATAATTTTGAAAACAGCTTAAGACAGTGACAATTTTCAAAAGCAGCTTGACCTTTAATATCAAATGAAGTACAAAACAACTGCAGATAAAGCAGCCTACCCTCTTTAACAGCTGGCTTTTAAAATGAACTAGCCAATGAACTACTAAAACACTAATATGGAAAAACAAATAAATGCAACAGAAAAGTTCTTTTCATATAGGGCCATTCCCTGACAAAGAAAACAACTTAGGGTAGGTTGCAATCATTTTACTCTTTTTGTCCACATTGCATCTTTAGCAAAAATATTTAATTGGGTGTAAAATTAAAGTAGCGAGTAGTGCATGTTCAAAAAAGTGACTTTATATATTAAAGAAACATTTGAATTTAACATTTAGATAATACATTTATATTGTAATAAGAGAACAAAGTATTTCCAACTTGGTTGCACTTCTCATAGTTATTGACATGCAACGCCATTCTCTCATGTGCTGGTAATAGTCCAGGTTTCTGGGCCAAACAATGAATAGAAGAGTTAAACGTATATAAATCATCATCAAAGCATATTGGAAACATCCTGTGCCCAAATATTTAAATGATATGCATAGCATAAAAAAACGATGCCTGACTTTCATTGGTTGATTGTTGCCGGGTCAGATAGCAGGGGTGGGTCTCTAATAAGTCCTCATGCAGTATCTAGAGGTAAGAAAGAAGTTATTGCAGGTAAGACACTTGTAATATCATCAGCTGAGCAAACATTAGATGTGGGAAAAGCACTGTAAAGGTTTTTATGTGTGCCAAATACACAGACGAATGCAATCCATATAATTAACATCAACACGTTTAAGTAATGAATCAGCCAAAATAATTGTATGTTTGTCTCTTACTTCTCGTGTCCTCTGAAGGTGCACTCTGGCCAGCAGTTTGCACCTCTGCAGCAATGGTTTCTTCAGTGGACGGATTGTGCAGTCCATTTCTCTGACTCTGCATCTTTGCTCTAGGCTTGCTTGCAACGGGTGGGGGGACCTTTGAGTTTTTTAGCCCATCACCCTGCTTGGACTGACTGGACGCAGCTGCCGACTCTGTTTGTGGAGTCTTTATGAGCCCAGGCTGGACCTGTGGGGCTGTAGACGATTCACTGACGAGTTTTTTGTTGCTCTTGGAGAAAATAAAACTGGCTGTGCTGGTGGGAGACTTGAGAGCACTGCCCCCTGCTGTGGCTGGAGGGGAATGCAAGCTGAGGCGCTTTGCAGGGCCATCAGTTGCAGACCTGGCTGCCGCCCTCTGGCGAATGGCCTCCTGCAGCCTCATGGAGGACGAGTTTGCCGACACTGGAGGAGACTTCAAGGTAGGGGATGTTGGTGAAACAGGCTTGTTTGTTTGAGTATTTGGTGCAGTGCTGTTTGCAAGAGATGCTGACACTTTAATTGTTGGTTGAGAGGCTGGTTTAGAGGCTACTGTTGTTGTTGTTGTTATTGGAGTTGGTGTTGTGGTCATTGATGGTGATGCTTCAGCAGCAGCTATGGATTCAGATTTTGACACAGCTGGTTCAGGTTTAGAATTCGATTCTATCGTTGTTGGTAATACTTGTGACACAACAGATTCTGGTTCGGACTTTGAAACTGCTGATACTGGTTCTAATTGAGAAGACACTGAAGGTACTTCTGGTTTTGATTCTGCTGCATTCAATTCAGCTGCATCAGTTGAGACAGGGGGTTCAGTGTCAGATATTGATACAACTGCTTGATCCTTTGCCTGATTGACTGACAAATCTTCTGACGATTCTTGATCAGATTTGGAAGTCAAAGGTTCCGATGCAGCAGGTGCTACACTTGCCTCTGACAGAGATGTTTGTTCTGACATTTGCTCTAGTTCTGATTTTAAAGCAAGAGGCTCTGTTTCAGGTATTGTTTTAGCCACTGAAATGTCTGCATCTGGTTTACACTCTGATTCAGCTTCTTGCGCTTTAGAATTTTGAGCCACTTGTTCTGGGGCCCCTTCTGAAGTGTCACATTCTGTTTTCTGAGTTGGTAAAGTGGCAGAATCTATTTGGTAGTCTACTATAGGCGGTTCTGGTGGAGATGTTTCATTAGTTTTTTCTGGTTCAGAGATTACAGGTACTGAAACCTGTTCTGGCTTTGGTTCAGCTTGCTCTGGTTCCGGTTTTGAAACCATAGGTTTCGGTTCACACCTAACAGAAGCTTGGGAATCAGGCACAGGTGAAGATCGTTCTAATTCAATAGTTGACTGCTCCATTTTAGAGTCTGCAATTATTGCTTCTGGTTGTGATTCCAGTTTTCTTGGTTCCAATTTTAGAACGAAAGCAGAAGGTTCAGGCAGAGGTTTTGAATCTGCAACTTCCGATTGTGAACCTGAAATTGTTGAATCAAGTTGAGATGTTACAGCAGGTTGTTCTGGTTGAGAATTCACAACTGGTGTGTCTGACTGAGAATTCTTGATTGTAGCTTTAGCTTCAGACACTTGTTCAGTCGCATCTGGTGAGGATTTTGCTTCTGCAATGACAGCAGCAACATCAGGTGGTGGTTCTGCCAAAAGCAGTGATCTCCTTATTGGTTTTGGTGGTGGAACTTGAGTTACTACAGGTTTTTGGTCTGTTTGTTCAGCAGCTTTTACCTCAGTGACATTGGACTCTGGTTTGGGGTTGGATTTTATAGACCTAAGTCTGACCTTTTGTAAGATTGACTGTGTAACTACAAGAGAAGACGAATCATCATTAGTTGTGGGGGGTTGCTTTTTCTGTGGAGGCTGAACTTTTCTCAAGCTTTTCAAAGTCACTGGTGAAGGTTGCGTCTTGACATCTACTGGCAGTGGAGGAGGCTTGGGGATATCAGGAGGGGCATGAGCCTGAGGGGCAGGAGACGCGTCTTTCTTGGGTGGAAGTACTGCCACTGGTGGAGGAGGTGGGGGATGTTGAGGTGGAGGTGGAGGAGGCTGTTCAGGAGGAGGCGGAATCCCTGGTGGTATACCCTGGTACGTTTTTGCATTGGGCGACGTAGGTGAGAAGGGAGGTGGCGGAGGTGGTAGGTTGGCCTCGCCCAGCGTTGTCAAAGAGCAGTCCAGGACCATCTCCATGGGAGGGGGAGGAGGAGGGAGTGGGGGAGAAAGGGGTGGACCTGTTAGAACACCAGCAGTTTGTTTCTCCCTGGAGACCATTTGAGATTGATCCCTCTTGTCCAGACTTTGCTGGGCTTTCAGTAGCTCCTGCATTAGATTTAGGTTATGTGGTGCTGAACCAGACATTTTGCTGACTGAGGAAGAGTCCTGCTCTGTCACAACTGTAGTAGCATGTTGTCGGTCACCTGCTGATAAAATCAAGGGAATCTCAGCAGAGGAAGTCTCACCTTTCACCTGCGGTGCCTGTGGTCGTTTGGGGGGAGTTGCAAACTTGATGTTTGCTGGACCAGGGCCACACAGAAGGACAAATGTGCGTTGATTGTGAGCCCAAGTTTCTGGAGGGGGAGGTGGGGGTGCTGTTACTTTTGGTGGTTGTGGAATTTCAAACAGAGCTTTTAAGGCCAGGATGGCAGGTTTGGTGTGGTTGGAGGATACACCCTTCAGCTCACTCTTAGCATGCTTTTGGTCTCCAGCAGAGTGAAGATGGAGCTCTTTGGTCTTTGGAGTTCCGTTATGGCTAGAATAGCCACTGGAGGGAGACAAATTTCTCTTGAGTCCTTTCTCAATGGTAAGCAGATTCAGAGGCGGGTAGTGAACAGAATTTGCACCCTCTATGCCTGTCTGCTGTTGAATATTGGGTGGGCTTGGTGCCCCGGAGCTGAATGACTCTTCCACTGCAGACTCATCGGCTGAGTATCCCGGGCTTTCCACATGAGCCCTCTCCCTCACACTTTTAGGCGTCACTCCAGAAAAATCTATCTTCGCCTCAGCCAAGTCCCTCGATCGACGCTTCAGCTTGTCTTTGTGCAGAGAATACGATCGGCTAGGGGGCGGAGGTTTCTTGGTCCTTTTCATCACAGACAAGCTCCGAGTGAACTGACCAGTTGGCTGGTCCCTCTCCATCATTTTCACCTGCCCATTGGGCCTGGTGTCCCCCTTCACTGGCCTGACCTCCAACACGCTCTCCCTGCCGCTGCTGGGAGCCTGTGCGGTGCTGCTGCTGGAGATGGTGGAGGAGTCGGACACCAGCGTCTCCGAGGAGTCGGAGTGGCTCCAGCCGGAGCTCTCAGAGGGGCGAGCGAAGCGTCGGGAGGAGGCGCGAGAGGAGGTGCGGGACGGAGCGGGGCTGGCGGACGCCAGGCTGCACTTGCTGACGGTTCGCACGCTGTTGCGGCTTCGGTTGCGGTTGATCTCCACCACGTCCACAGAGGGAGGCAGTACTGCGTTTGGAATGAGCTTGGACAGGTACATGCCTTGGGGGGAGATGTACATTACCGGGCTGGATGGGGGCTTAAGAGAGCTTCCTGCCTCTGCTGTAGTTGCCCATGGCACAGCCAGTG
The DNA here is from genome assembly GCA_027475355.1 of Coilia nasus. Taxonomy (NCBI): domain Eukaryota; kingdom Metazoa; phylum Chordata; class Actinopteri; order Clupeiformes; family Engraulidae; genus Coilia; species Coilia nasus. The sequence goes on from CM050205.1 coordinate 17,885,205, forward strand.
ACATGGGTCTCTGGGATGAGGTGCCCTGGGGTAGCACGCTCTGGATGAGTGCCAGGTCATCTTTAGGCCTCAGCTCTGGGTGGCCTGGGGCCTTCTGCAACTTTGAGCCTGTCGGCACTGGCCCGTCAACAGCTGGTGCTGTACTCAGCACAATGCCAGGCATGTCTGTGAAGTCCTCACTCGGTACTGGTTCCTGTGATCTCTGGTACGCTGTCCATAATGCTCGGTCCAGCCCTTCATGGACAAAGAAAAATATACAGACCACTAAGTAAGTCATTCATTCCTTTTAGTGGAACTGTTCACATTCTTCAGAAGTTTAATGGTCAAAAGATCTAAAAATTGTAGCACCACCAAAAGTATTACAGGAAAACTTTGACGGAGAGATTATCACAGGTTATGGCTGATATTACTTCATCACTTGTGTATGATTAATTGTATGCTGTACCCAGTTCTTTCTGAACGTGCCGGGGTATTCCCATAACTGTGGACCTTCTGTGTCTCCTCCTGCCCCTTGGCCTCTCCTTTTTCCCCAGGTTAAGGGGTGTGAATGTGGAACCTTGGAAGAACATTGAAATACGGAACCTCATTTAATATACGGAAATCAGTTGGTGAAACTGTTATATACTTAACTTAATTTCTCCACATATCATTGTTAGTATTTGTATTTATTATTATTGTTATTATTATCATTTTTATTATTATTGTTATTATTATTGTTATTATTATTATTATTATTATTATTATTATTATTATTATTATTATTATTATTAGCCAGCAGCGGTAGTACTACAGTAGCAGTAGTAGCATTATATGTTGTTGTAATGTTACCTTGACGAGAGAGTGCTGAGTGTGTGGACCTTGAGGAGATGATGGACTGCGTAGAAACTGTGGACATGGCGTCGGTTGCCGTGCTTTCGGATCCAAACGATTTTCTTCTCTCGCTGCAGCTACCCCCTTCATTCTGAGAGGTTACACCACTCTGCACATGGCAAAAAAAATAATCCCACCAAATAAAAGGGACATGTTGAGTTCACAGTCATACAGCAGTGTATTTTAGGATATTAAGTAGGGTGGATTTCACTTTTCACAGTTGCTATACTCACAATTACGCTCTGGGAATCAGGATAGTCAGTGTCCATATTGTTTTCTATAACCAGAAAAAAACAGAATAAGTCAAACATTTTTTAATCTTTAAATAACTATGAGGGCATCCAGTGGTCAGTCTGTTAAAAAAACCTTACTGAAATGATGAGCTCTTTCAATTATCCAAATTATTGAATTATTGTCCTAGTTCTGCAACAGCAGTTCCCAGTAACATACTTGTTTTGGCAATGTCTCCTTGTGTTAGGTCATGTTCATTCACGTGTGTTACTGCTGCTCCCACACCTTCTTAAACATCAAAACCAAAGTCTTTTCAGGAGCGGTAATGGGCCAATTCTCTGAGATTGAAAGGCCCAACAAGGTGTAGTTTGGGACATGGATCAAAATTAATTTCTGAACATTTTTATAATGAGAACTAGTGGGCTTTGCAGAACTTCTCTCACAACTAATTAAAAAGAAAGAGGCTGAAATGTGTGGGCACTTATAAGTCATGCTGTGTTACAGTAATGGCAGACTATGTGGTTTCCAACTAATGTCTACTGTGACTATCATCAATGCCTCTTTTTTAATTTTCAAACTTTTAAAGATTTCCAGGCATCCATGGCAACACTGTATTACAGACATACTTGAGGGGATTACGGCAAACGCTACACATCTTTCTTTTTAATTAGATAATCCCACTGAGATAGAACCTCATTATTTTTAAGAGAAATCTGAGTATGCTATTAAAATATTACAGAGCAGTAAATCACAGAGGCTGTTTGAGCTGTTAGAAACTAACATACTAATCTAAGAACAGATTAAGGTGCTCCTTAGAGATCAAGGCTATTAACACTAAAGGCACCATTTTCTTCTGTTTTCTTGTTGAACTTAAAACAAGATGTTTTACTTTCCTTCCTTCTTCTTTGCATAAATGGCAACAAAAGTCATACACAGGATGCACTACTGCATGACAGATGTGTAAAGATGACTCAGCCACAGTTGCCAGAAGTCACAAAAGATGCTCTAACCTACTGTATGCCGCACTACAACGGCAAAGTGCTTTAACTATACGAACATTAAAACTGATAAAAATGCCTTTAGAGCTGTCATACTGCCCAGTCCAACATGTTGTAGGTATAACAGTGGTGACGCTTTTACAAACTTTCTTAATATGAAGAAGGAAGATATTTAGTCACAAGACAAAAGAGGTGTTATAAAGTGAATTTCCAGTCTAAACTCAGTTTTGACAGTTTTGTAGTTAGTGCCTTTTGGGTCTGTAGGGCAATCTGAAATAATAGTAAACAAGTGAAATCAAGGATGGCAAACTGGTCCCCCATGTGGCTAGACAGGGTCATTGCGGGCAGACAGACAGGCAGACAGGCAGACAGACAGACAGACAGGCAGGCAGGCAGACAGGCAGACAGACACGGACAGGGTCATTGCAATACTTGGTCAATCCCCTCCGGCAGACCAGGTTATAACTTTAAGACTTTTACTGTCACTGAACAGTTGCCTGTACAATGACATTAAGCAACATAAGCAACGGTTACCTTCTAGCTGCTTCAGCTTAAGCCCCTGTAGCGCCTCAGAGTGGAGGTCTTCCACATACTTGTGACGGCTGCCCTCCACAAACACATTGTCTTGGAAGATCTGGGGAACCAGCACACTGGCATTCTCTTCTTTTGAAGCTGTGTGGGGTACAAAAGGGGAGGCAAAGTGGAGAATGATACTGTTGGTCTTTGATTTTGTGTGTGCACACAGTTAACAAATGGGATGTTATCATTGAAATAGCTATGCTGAAAATAAATGTTTAAATATTCAAGTATTTGCAGACCTTTACTGTGATACACGTGTACCTGTCAAAATGGGTAACTGCTGGGAAAAAAGGCTAACCAGCCATTTGTTAAAATTAAAAAAATTACAAGACTGTAGTGACCACTGCATGAAAGACAGATCAGTTTATCCTGCTGGGGCCATGCACCACAACTCTTATGTAATGCACTCATCTAGTCTAAGTTTAGTAAGTTAGGTTTAATAAAGTCACCTCCCTGTGTCTGGTTGATGCTAAATACACATTACAATGTGCTAAATCTGGTTTAGCAGATACCATCACTGGTAAGAAAGCATTAACCTACAAACAGCTAACAGGTAGGGATATGAGAGAACAAAGTTTAACATCATGCTAAATATTTGACATAAAATTAAACCAGAAATAGACCTATTTAGTACTTTTAAGAAACCACCAAGATCAATCCTGGCTTCCTGACCAAAATGATAAGTGTGTCAATTAGCATTTAAGACATCACACTCAATTTACCTAAACAATTCTACGTTAACATGAATGAATGTTCAAAGGTAAGAATGTAGTAATTGAGCATGGAATACTGTCAATCAATCAATCAATCAAACAAACAATGAATCAAGCAATCAACCAATTAATCAAGCCTGTTCATAAAATTAGAATCTTATCTTCATCACCTCCTACTTCTGACCTGCCCTTGTCAGCAACGGGTATCTGTGTGAACTTACATCTTCTTGAAGCAGGAGACAGGGTGGCGGCTTTGTTCCTCGCACTTTTCTTCCCAAAGAGTGATCGCAAACACAACAAATCGTTACGCAGAACAACAACCATGTTTTCAATACAAAACTCTCTCAGTCCAAAGAACAAAATGGAGTTTTAAAAAAATAACACCTCTTGAGCTAAAAGAAAACGGAAAAATATGTTCACAAACTCCAATCTGTCCAAAAGCACTTTCACAAAGCTCCTTCACTAATGAAAGTGACTACAAATCTGCCCACAAACCACGAAAAACTGAACAGCACATCTTGAGGATGACGTCTACTGGTGCAGATGTTTCTGTTTTTTGTTGTTGACATTGCTGTATCCATGCAGACAGGACAAACCAACCAACTAGCCGTCACACCATGCGGTTTCAGACACTAATCTACTCCAGCCTGATTCTTCTCATCTCTCCCTCCCTCACACACCCACAGAGCGGTTTAAACCTTACTACCATAATCCAAACGTGATTAGCCCCCCCCCCCCCCCCCCCCCCCCCCCCCCGCTTTCCCCCTGCGGCATGATGCCCCTTCCTCTTTCATACCCCTCCACCCACCCCTGTTTAATAAACAAGGACCATCCTATGAAACACCCAACCACACTTCCCAGCACCCCCTCTTGTCATCCTAACACCCCCCCCCCCCATCCTTTTGGCTTTAATCCAGCAATGGCCTACAACCACACACAAACAGATACAAATGCACACGGTCTTGTTTTAATTTCTGTTTTACCCTTGTCTTTCTCCCCTCATGTACTTAAAGATGACCTCTGACTTGTAAATCACCCTCGGCTTAGTCCCCCGCTGGAATGCTGGTAAGATTAGACCTGCGGGGAGGAAGGCTATTCAATTGTAGAGGTTGTAAAAGGGCTTTGCTAACAGTATGTTGTCCGCTTACAGACTGTGGGCTAAATTGTTGGGAACACCACAAAAACATAGCTGGAGTAGCTGACAAAGTGGTCCCTTTTAACCATTTCAAAAACAGCACTGATACAATTAGCCATAGCCTTCCTTGCCACTAGGGGGCATATAGGAGCTGATCAGACACATCAGTCACACTGTCAGGTGTGTTGTGTTGCTCAATCACATTGCCCAACCACATTGTTGTGAACAATCCTACATTGTGCTACACAACGTGGGAAAGTAAATCATGAGCATTGGTATGTTTAGCAAAACATTTCTGCCATCAACCTACAGTTGTGTGTCATCTTATAATCTAGAGACTATCTTCCTGGGCCAGTGTCCTGTATGTTTATTAAGCATCGATGAAGTGTCCTCAATTGTCTTGTCATTTAGCGTTTGTCCTCTGTGGACTTTAAACTGAAGTTGAGTTGTTTGAGTCTAAGACAAGACATAATGCTGAAACTGGCCCTCTCCATTTGTGATTTATACCTTAACCTATACCTGAACAATTCCCCTTTCCATTTTGACAATTATATACATGGCACCCAAGCTACTTCCAGTATGACACCACATTTCCTGGGGAATCTGACAGTTAGAATCCCAGAGGAAATCTGACAAGGGCAAAAAAATAGTGGCAAGCAGCCATCTGAAACAACAAAAGAGCCCCACGACAACAACAGCAATCATCACCAGGTGTAATAAAACTAATTGGTCTTGGTGAGGACTGATTTCAATTAGCAGAGCCAAAAACAATTACAAACCAAAACCCAAAAATGTTACAATGTAAAGTTTATGAACTACCCAATGGTAAAAAGGCTTGACACAGGAACAATGCTCACTCAAACGTTGGCGTGTGATTTCCCCCAGTGGTTTTCAGTTAATGCGGCTACCCTACGTGGGATCCCTACCCCCTTAACTAAAACGTCCCTATAAAACGCTGAAATTAGACTTAAAATTAAGCAATGCAATTACAAAAATATGTATTGGTATAGACACTTCAGCCACCTTCCATTCACTCCAGCTGAAAAGCTTTAAACAAATTCAATATAAAGGACTAATATGTAATATAAAATTCTGGAGTGATATTTTTTTCAACAGTAACCTTAACAATTCCCTAGTGGGAAACACCACACTTCGATTGTTAGGCATTTACAACACTGACTCCACACCAACGCTAACATCCTCAGTTCAAATTCATTGTGTGAATGCTGGCCCTCATGTTGTGTACTTGTTTGTATGATCCACATTAATGGATTAGTGATTTTTGCATAGGACGTTTGCATAATTGGCCACACCATGGCTTTGAGTAGTTACATAACACCACCACCCCCCTCCCCCACCCCCCAGACATGACTTAGGTGGGGTGAACTTTTGGTGGGATCATCAAACATTAGTGACGCTGATCATGGAACACACGCCCTTCAAAAAGGCAAACAAAAGTAAAACCAAACCATTTTAAAGTTGTCAGTGAGTCTTTAGAAGTAGCACGGTTCAGTGGTCTGCAAACCTTTTCTGTCATTCTGCAATTTAAACGGTGGGAAATGTAAGCCTCCAAACACCTTACCAAAAAAATAATAATATTACAACATTATTTCTGTGCAGTGAATCCACATTACATTTCCCTCTTATTTATCTGATCTAATGGGATACATTTTTATGCAAGCCAATAAATGACTTCACTGATGTATAGCTGTTTTGTTTTGTAGTGTAGCGTCTGAATTGTCAAGGCGGTCATTACTGTTTTAGGGTATAAAAAGACAAGTTTCCTCTGTTTGTTGCAGGCCAGCTGTCATATCTCGCTTCTCCACTAGTAGGGCCCACCCCACACTTTGAGAACCAAGGCTATAGTCCATTACGAAATTTAAGAAAAGACGTCCATCATATAGCCTCCTTTGCCCCAAAACTCACAACTCCAGTCTCCAACTGCACAACTCACTTAGACCCTCTCCTAACCTTTCATCTTGTCTCTAAATTACTCACAGTTCTGTCTTCCCCACTCACCAGTGACACACAGACAGATCTTTGTAAAAGCACAGAGGGCATTGCTCCATCTTATAAGTCACCCATCAGCTGAGCTATTTGCACAGCACTACCAGGTGACCATGTCTCACACTTCAAACATTTGCTTTAAAGAGGCGTGACACTTTAATTCCATGCAATCATGCAACTCAGTGTTTGATAATGGATCCCTTCTAGGAACACTAAGAGAGCACAGACATAAAACGTTTTCTCACAGTTTTCTCACATTTTCAGCTCAGTAAAATCAATCCCAATGAGCCAACCACAGTGATGGAACACAGAAAAATAAGACCTCAAATAAAACGTATTGAACAGTTTACCTTAATGTGAATGAAGTGGTTACTCTAACTTTGCCTGCTTTTTGTTTGTTCATTTATAATCTACATATGTGTCACTCATAGTTCACTGATAAGGCTTGAACTGTATGCACGCTGGACTATTCAAGCCATGGGACATTTGTCTTATTCAAGGGAAAGTACAGGAGCATACACGCTGGCATAAACAGAAGCTAAAGAAAGAGTTAACCAGTTAATCTAAACCAACATTTGCAGCAATTAATTTTCATAATTGTGGTCATCAGTTAATCAATCGTTGCAGTTTTTTTTTTTTTTTTTCAAATTTGATTATTTTTTCGATTAATTGCCCAGCCCTACAGTAGTATACATTGTACAGACTGATCTAAAACAATGTGATAAATGTATACCATATGGCTATATCAGCCGTGAACCAGAGGGTGGCACAGTAAGCACATCCGGTAGGCAATTTTATTGCAACACTATTAGATCATCAGGCTAGCACTGTTTATATTAATGAACTAAAGAGGACATACATATACAACAGAACTAGCTTGTTGGGGGGGCTACCTTTCATTTGTGTGATCTACAGACCTATCCGACCAATGCAATTTAGCAGGGCTTCTAGTTATGTTTTTTTCTGTGTGAATATTAGATAAAATGGAAAGATGATAACAGCACTGACTCATGGAAAAGGAGATGACGTTGGTGGCAGAGTACGGTATGTACTGCTAAACTGACACAAATTTTCATCTAAGGTGATTCAAGACTCAGATACCTGATGAAGAAAGCAGACACAGGCATCAGGACGTTTTTGTCCTGACTTGCCCTGGTTTCTCTTTGTTGGGTATGATGGAGACACAACAAAAGCTGCACTGCGCCAACACACACACACACACACACACACACACACACACACACACACACACACACACACACAGCCATGTACACACACACAAACATATACACACAAATGCACATCCCCATGTGTGAGCACACCTACACACACATACACACACACACACACATACGGGCACACACACAGACACTCACAAACACATGCACACACACATACATACAGACCATCAGATGTTGTTGATGCTATACAGAGGATTTAAGGGCACTGCTGAAAATAGGCCAGCCAATCAGATTAAACAGGAAGGTCGCTTGTAAGAATCCAAAACAGGCGGGTTCTTCTCTGGTGATCCCCAGTAGAATGACAATGCTAACAGCAATCCTCACAACTGTGTCAATTTGACCCCACAAGACTCCATCTAAACACATTTACACAACAACCCGTTTTTGTTGCGGTGTACACAACCCAACATCACAGACTGCAAAGTTACAGCTTCTGCGTGTGGGAAAACAGAAGCCTCTAATTTTCACCCCATGATTTCACGTTAGGCCTGACAGTGAAAACAAGGAGTGCAAGTCATTCACAGTGGTTAAAAACACACACGATGACAGGCTTTTGCTCGAAGTAAAGCAGTCCCTGGTAAACTGGTAAAAGTCATTTTCAGGGAAAGAGGCATGTAAACTCATCTTGCTCACTGGTGTGTTGGGTTTTTTGTTATAATAATTCTTTTTTAAGTGGTGTTAAAAAGGGTGATGTCAGTCAGAGGTCGGAAAGTAGCTCAAAGCCCTGTAACATTTCTGTCAGTCTGTTAAGGCAGTGAGGAGGAGAATGTGAAATATTCTGACTTGCTTGAACACGCTGGGCAGGAATACTAACCTGCAAGGTCTGATGCGACATGCTCATACACGCACACACACACACACACACACACACACACACACACACACACACTATGAGCACAACACAAACAGAGCACAATGAGAAGGCTACATGTCACATGTAACATTTAAGGATCGCTGTTCGTCATAACTGAGTAGCCATATTGAACAGTGAGGAAATGCAGTTCTCAGTTTACAGATGGATGACGTGTAACCATAGCACAGACTTCTGCTTGAAGCTTTGAGATTTGAGCTTTTTGATTGATCATTTAAATTCAGCACGCTTCTCATGTTGTTTAGCGACTATTAAATTAATAAACAAACACAGGACCAACCAACAGCTGATTTACAATAACAGACCAACAGCAGTACCAATGGCATGTAAGCTTTCAGTTTTCCTTCTAACTTTCACTTTAACATATGCGCAGCCTACCCACAGTGAAAGTCTAGTGACCAAACGCCACACTGGGATTAGTAAACCAAACTATATGTCCAGTGTGCGACCTCCAAAACATCAAAGGCTGTCTCTGCTTGAACAATCCCTCCTACCTACCCCTCACACACACACACACACACACACACACACACACACACACACACACACACACACACGCTAGCCATTAGGTCATCCACCTTTGACCAACAAAGCTGACCTCTGAAAGGACCCTGCCATGTCCACTCTGTTTGCTCGCCAGCCCTTCAGACCTTGAAGCTTGTGACTGCAGGGGACAGTGCTGGTGTTGGTGGAGGGGGGGGGGGGCTGGAGCTCGGGAGGGAGGCCCATGGGTTGTCAGGGTCAGTCAGTTGTTCAGCAAGGAGAGATTAGAGAGGAGGCCGACTGGCTGGTCGGTGTGAATCAGCAGACCGGACTGCCAGCTCAGCGGAAGCAGAAAGCGCGGCGGTTCAGCATGCTCCTGTGTAAACTTCTGGGGGAGAAGTGAACAGGGCGATGCCTCGACGGTGACTCACTTAGCTACCAAGCTGAATGAACTGAACATTCAGGGAGACTAAAAAAAACAAATGCAGAGACAAAGACAGCCATGTGGGGGCGCTGCTCTTTGTGGTTTATCTCAGCATCTTTTTGTCTTTCCTGCGTTGCTTTCTTTTTCATTGTGGTCACTGGTTGCATTTATTGGAAATGACAAGGTGAAGACAGGGGTTGCTATGACGCAGTTGGCCAAGGCTCCCATACCATAATCCAAGGGGGAACAAGAGGTTCAAGTCTGGCTCCAGGTCATTTCCTGCACCTTCTCCATCTCTTTCTCCCATCTCTGTCCTTCTTCACTATCTAATTGGACTGAAGGGTTAAAATCCTTAAAATAACTTTTAAAAGACATCTAAAGGGAGTTAATTTAAAGAGAGTGAGTCAGTGTGATGCCACGATGAACTCCACAAACGCATCAAAAGGTACACTAACAACAGAGGTATATTCTAGCGAAGATGTGAGCTGATATGCCTACCAGCACTGTGTTCTGGCAATAGAGCCAGTAGTCACGACAGAACGATTGATTCTAAGCATGCGTGATGTGCTTTTGTGCCATTCATATTATTTTTCAGTAAAAGAATCTGCCATTTTTTGCCACACAATTATCACTATAAAAGGTATAAACGACCGCTGGGAGTATCACCTCAATGTTTCCATGACTGACTAAACAGTGAATTGGACGTAACTCAATATGGACTATAGTGACTCAACCATCATCTCATGGATAGCTGGCTGGTGCACATCTGGTAGGATGGCAGTGGCTTCAGGATTTAGACTTAATTTATAGTGAGATGTGCAACATGGAACAAAACACACTTAGAGTCATTAAAATACTAAACCCTTCCAAACAGCAGTTAAAATTATTTTGCAACAACTTACTCAAATTTTGAGTATGCAAGTGCCGAAACTACTACAATGAACGGAAAAGAATGATTCCTTTTTGAACAGTACTTGAATTTCCTACTAGCCCCATATCCTTTTGTTCTGAACAACAGCCAGCTAGTTCTGACAGCCAGCTAGTAGGGTGGGTGTTGCTTAGTGGTAATAATAATAATAATAATAATAATAATAATAATAATAATAATACGATAATCATGATGAAGTGGATGAAGTCAAAACCATTTTGAAGTCCCCAGACACAACCTCACTAGTTGTTTTCCCATCGCTGGCAAAACGTGATAGACTTCATAAAATTCAACACCAGTATTAGATGAAATTGTTAAGATGAGTATTGTGATGAACTATAGATCTGTTCCAAGTTATACTCACAGTTCCTCCTAACACACGAGGGCTCTCGTGCATCTAAATTTCACCCTGTTAATGTTGTGAGTTTATTATGTGTACATGTTGAAGAAATTAATTACAACATAGATAAATTGATGACCAGTTGCAGACTGGATTTACTTTTTGCAATTAGCTGAATATGAGTGGCATTTTGCTTCCATATGAACTTTTGGTACATGTCATTTTCTTGTAACTTTGAATCAAACACATTTTCACAAAGTAGTCTAAACTGCTACTTAAAAATAGATTTAGGAATGCAAACAAGGCTTGTCCCGATAATATCTTTGCTTTTGGTATAACTTCCTCCAGTGTAATATGGTTGTTAGCTTGCGAGGCTGTGCTTCTAAAATAGTTTTCCCAACAGTCTAAACCTATACATACATTTCCATCCTCTTATCACACTGTGGTAGAAAGGAATGGGTCAGTATGAAGAAAACTAAAACTAGCACCATGTACATACTAAGGTTTTGTACTACACACATATTATCTGGTTCATCTTTTATTCATTGTTCCTGGAGAATAAGAAATTCTGAGGTTGCCATCACAGTCTGCTACATCACAGACTACTGACTAGGGTTTCATGCTGATACGATCATAAAAATCCTTTTTTGGACATAAAAACTCTGTCAAAGGTAGTTTGCAGTTCAAGGAAATGACTTGACAGTAGGCGAAATCTTTCCTAAGAATCTCCATGATCTGTCAATGAAAGGGTGTAGTTTTCCATGATGGTGGTAATGATTGCCAAGGACACAGTGTCACAAGAAAATGTAGACCCTTAGAAACAGGAATTTCCTTTTGAGGGAAAAAGCATGTCATGAAAGCATCCCTGTTTTAGCTTGCACAAAAATAACCACAACACACAACTTCTATTGCAGTGAAAGCAAGCTAGGAACCTTAGGTCAATGCAGAACCTTTTTCAGACAAGATTTCACACCATTACAAGACATTCCACAAGCCCAATGCACTCAAACACACACATGCACACAGTCTAACACACACACGCACACCAGCACACTCCGCAGACATCCAGGGAAGTTGAAGTCCTGACACAAGGATGCAAGGATACAAGGAGTTTTATTTGTCACATGCATAGACATACTGGGTAGGAGGACATGCAGTGAAACTGTTGATTGTGAGTCTAGACTGTGCATGAGGAGTGGGGAGTAAAGTGCGTAGAATGCATTTGGGGGGGGATGACTACCATAAGAAGGGCAGAGGTAGAAAAAAGGTGAAGGGGGGTGGGATAAAGTGCATAAAGTGCAGTTATGGTTGGGAGGAAGGACTGGCTGTGGTGGCAGATGACGGGCTGTGGGTTGGGGGTTGCACTGCGTGTGCAGCTGACAGCGCTGGGGTGGGGTTGGACAAACGTGTGTGGAGAGGGCTGGGGAGCAAAGATATGTGCTGTGTGCGTGTGGGAGGGGGGCTTGAGCTGTGAGGGCTGTGTGTGAGGGAGGCGACGTAGGACCGTGTCTTACATGCTACTTGCATGCTACTTGTGTATGTGTGTTAGGTGGGGGTAGGGGGCTGTGTCGTGTGTGTGTTGGAGGGGGGGGGGTGTTGTGTGTAGGTTCAGGGCCTGCTTCAAGTGTTTGTGTCACACTCCTGACAACGTGCTGAAGGTTGCTACTGTTTGCTGGTCTACAAGTAGAGGTGGCTAAACACACAGTAATGCTGTTTACGGACATTTTAAAAGTCAGCAGTTGCTCACCTTTTTGTGATCGCCAATCTTAAGGATATATATAGTTTGACCACCAGTTTTACAACTTTGGATATAGTTTATTGTCCTTTCTTTTTACCCGTATACTACTAACTAGAATAAAAATATACCCAGTTCAATGTCAGTGCACAATTTCACAGAGATGCTGCTATTGTTGGTTTGCAAAACCTTCGGTGCTTGAACATGCCAGATGCCCTCAGGGTGGTCTTAGAATGATTTGAATTCATCATCAAAGTCTCTCAAAAATGACAGGGATTTAGCATGTTTAAATTTCCTTTGATTTCAATATGAACAAATTCAGTTTTAACAGGTAAAAATACAAATAGCTGGAAAATATGCACAGTTGAGAAATACCCCTTCCTTAATTACTACTTGGAATAACAGAAGAGCTGTACATAGACAGATAAATTATAACGTGCAACTAAACTCATTTCTGTACACCCGCTCCAGAGGCCTGGCTTGTAAGTGTGTGTGTGTGTGTGTGTGTGTGTGTGTGTGTGTGTGTGTGTGTATGTGTGTTTTGCAGCCCTCACCCTCAAAAACTCCCGTCAACACCTACTGGTTTATTCACTACACTTTCTCACACTTCAAATCACTAGCATGGACCATTAGGTGATGCCTAAAGATATTACACATGACCAGCAGAGCGCACCGCCATTTCCCCACTTTGACAAATGGGGTTCTGACAGCAAACTGCCACAGTGTCATAGAGGCAGAGCTGTGGAAATGGTTACCTAACTTCCAGCCCTCCAAAGTGTCAACTTCCATTTCTGCAGCGAGTGCTTTCTGGCAAAACAAAATGAAGGGGAAAAAAATGAAAAGAGAGGACCTTGTTCTCTGTGTACACACGACCACAGGTTATTTGAACTCTGTCTTTCTTTTTTTTGTCTGCCTCTACCTCTATTTTTCTCTCTTTCTCTCTCCTTTTTTCTCTCTTTCTCTCTCTCTCTCCTTTTTTTCTCTCTCTCTCTCTCTCCTTTTTTCTCTCTCTCTCTCTCGGAAGACCTTGGCACAGCTGCTTTGGTATGTGAGGAATCTGAAAGGGGCAGAGCAGGGAGGAGAAAGGGAATGCGGGTGACCTCACACAGGTGCCATGTTGACCCTACGTTTCTCTCGCTTGCCTTCCTTACCATCTCATTCTTCCTGTCATTTTTCACCCTCCTTTCTTTTCATTAGCTTTGTATTTCACATCTAGCCACACCGCTCCTTTTTCTTCACCATGCACCTGCTGTTATCTTTCCTGCTTTTCTTTCATCAGTTCAGCCCTATGACAGCTACCCAGCTCAGTTGTGTCCTTCAAGACACCATATTAATCCAAGAACCCAACTGCACCATGATCCGCATAAGCACACAGGAGTCATTTTTAAAAAGATAGTTCTTTATAAAAGACTGTGCTTGATTGATTCTTAATACGATTAATGGTGTTAGATCCCACATAGGAAGGGTTGGTGGCATTTGTGATACGTTATATTGGCTTCTACGTACATTGTGTTTACATTTGAGTAATATAATAAAAAAATATAAAAAGTCAGTTCTTCTCAGAAAAGTAATACTTAGAGACATCATCAGCCGGTTACTGTCTAATCTATTAAGCCGGGAGTCCACCACACACTGCTCGAGGGACCCTTTTGGAAAACACACCTAATCACATAGGTCAGCTTTCACTAAACCCACAAGACTGTTGTGTCAGTAAAATGGAGACAAACACAGCATTACGCAAGATCAGTTTCATGACAACACAACAGATCAATTTGAATGACATCAGCTTTGACACTAGAGATCCATATCTCCAATGCCCCTGAGGCAAAGTTACTAGCAAAGCAAAACAATATTTTCCCACCCACAATTTATATTGTTATGGTAAGCAGTCAAGTCATCCAACATATCATCACGCAGTCTTAAAGTGGTTATTATGATGTGTATCAACAACCAAGCAATAAACCCCAGCACTAGTAACTTTGCATGAAGCCAGTGCTGGGTAACCCAGCTTCTGAAGTTACAATCCTACACCATGTGTTCCAGCCACACACTTAATCAACTAACTGAAACTGAAATTACCTGGTTTCAGAGGTGGTAATGCATGGCAGGAGTTTTACTTTCTCAACCTCTGGAACATTACTAGCCTGGTAAACCCGCCCCTCGTACTTCATTTGAAATGGCGGGTTTACCAGGCTAGTAATGTTCCAGAGGTTGAGAAAGTAAAACTCCTGCCATGCATTCCTTCTGCCTGTCTGCCTGCCAATGCAGGTGACCTCACTAACTAGCTCATCTACCTGGCTGAAGAGTTGTGCCAATTAGGATCAGATAGTGTAGTGAATTGGTTGGAACAAATATGTGGCAGGACCTTTACTTTCTGAACACGGGATGTCCACCTCTGCCTGGTTATACTTGTGCTACCCGTGCACAGAAAACAGGTGATTTCACTAATTAATTCATTAACTTAACGACTGGAACACTTAGTATAGGGTTGTGACTTCTGAAGACAGGTATGGGGTTGTCACTTCTATTACAGGGTGGGCCACAAGTAGTGTTGCCTCCTGTCCCGGTTTTACCTGATTGTCCCGGTTTTTAATGGTCTGTCCCGGGTAAAAAACATTCTCCAGGGACACTGACACCCGCGTCGCTGCTTATAAGCAAAAAGGTTGATTGGGTTGCCGAAATGTCCCGTTTTTTTTGTCAGACTTAGTTGGCAACCCAATGCTGGATAACCTGGCTTCAGAAGTGGCATTAAGGCTATACGAACAAGGGCCGCGAGGGCACAACACGGTGACACTGCCAATGTGCTCCTACTACTTACACAGCTCTAAATAATATTTAGCCTAGCTAGTGTTGCCACCTGTCCCGATTTTACCTGATTGTCACGTTTTTGTGAATCAAACGTGTGTAGTGAATGAGCCAGGGGCAATAGGTTTTTTTATGGAGACATATGCGATTGAATCGCTGAAGGGAGGGAATTCCAGGAGCCAACACACAAGCACATACAGGACGTCTCTCTGCCAGCGTGCTAGCTAGCGAACCTTACTTTACAGGTTTCCTGTTGCACCGACCTGAGTGACTGATTTCTGTGTTAGCATAAGGTGGGTTGTGGAATTCCCTCATTTAACAATAGCAAGTTATAGCACGAGCAGAATTCACTCCAGCTGGGTGTTGTCTTACCAAGTCTGATCTATTCCTTGGTCAAATTGACACGGCAACATGATCTATATGCTCTTAGGTAAGTCATGTACACCAGGTTGAAACTCAATAGTGTATGGAAACCCGACAGTAGACTTTGGGTGTGGTCCTCTGTGGGACTCTGATCGAGAAGGCTAATGCTAACCTGAGCAACATGCTAAAGGGGCCACTCTTTGCAAGGCTGCTATTGATTTTAGGTGAAGAACGCAGTGATTGTAGAATATCTTGGAACTCAGTGGTACAACAAATCTGTTGACTTAGCTTCCAGTTTATCAGCATTACACAAAAAAGAACCCCGTCAACACCGTGGTTACAACAAGGAATGGTAAACATACTTTGGGATGGCTTTTGCCAACTTGTGAAAAAGAAGAACGCTGTTCCTGGAATGTTCCTGGACGTTTTTGGGTTAAATTCTGGAAACTAGATTGTAAACACACCATCATCTTCAAGTATACAGACATAAACGACACTGCATGACATATACATGCTCATCATAGCATTTACAAGCAAAGAACGGCCTCAGAGCAACACTATGCTCAGTGTAATACAACGATAGAGCTACCATCACCAGAACTTTTGAAGCATAAGGGAATCCATTTGTATGTCAGAATGTGCGATAAGCAAACGCCCAGCCTACCGAGAGCAATATTAAAAACATTTCCATTTCCAAGTGCAAAAATAACTTTGGGAGGGAATATGCTCATAGAGCTACGTCATCTGTTTCTTCCTGGTTCACAGGAACTTGGCTGACTCCCCCCTACATAAACCACCACTAATATGACCTTGGTACAAAGACATTCTTTATCAGCTTCTCAACTTTATCCTGTCTTTACTGAGAGAGTGAAAAGAGGGACGGGGGTACAGAAAAAGAGTGAGAGAGAGTGAGAGAGAGTGTGAGAGAGAGAGAGAGAGAGAGAGAGAGAGAGAGAGAGAGAGAGAGAGAGAGAGAGAGAGAGAGAGAGAGAGAGAGAGAGAGAGAGAGAGAGAGAGAATGTTTTACAAACATATACACTATAATCTAGGGTTTGTGTGCAAGAACTGGAGTGAGTTACCACACTATATTCCTAACACTCATCCACGATTCCAATAATACAAAATTCGCAGAATTCCCCCACACACCGACATGGTAGCACATGCTATGGGTGTGTACAGCACGGTACTTAGAACAATTAGTTCCTGTGTAGACTAGACCAGCAACCAGCCTAGGCTGACAAACAGTCCGAAAACACCACAGCCTTTACACGGCCAAGAGAAAAGAATTTGGGTGTGGGTGTGTGTGCATGTATGTATGCATGCACTCCACTACAGGGGAAAACATATCATCTGCTCAACATGTAGCCCTATCTCTCTTACGGTGACTTGGGAATGTTGTAGCCAAGCCTGAGGTTAACCCTACGGCTGCAAAGTCTTCATAGCTGGTAAGGTTTCTTTCAGTCACTCCAAGGGAAGAGATCTTTCATTCCTTTTAGGTTTCTTAGGTTATTAAATAGAGGCAGCGTGTGCTGTTGGTCATAGCACTCCATGCCGGAAGTAAAGTGATGCAAGCAACTACAGTAAGGCAGGATGACCGCCTACATACAAGCATGTGAAGACAGCCTCATACTCAGGCAGCCATGTGAAGAAGCAGCCACATACTTAGGCAGCTTAATGGTTCAGGACAGACACTGTGGAATGCTATTGTAATGTTTAATGTTGAATGTGGAATGGTATTGTAATGAAAATAGCAGTCTACTGACAGACTGCCTCTACTAGTATAGAAAATGACAGTGTTTACCATACGCATTCTACTCCAGCTTCAGTAAGCAATTCACAGCTTTGCAGTTTTATAACAACGGCATGACTTATTACATGACAACAAATCCCAGAAATCACATCAACATGTGTGAAAGTATACTCTACAGCCTGTTGAGCACTGGAGTATTATATATTGAGGTTGACTGTGCTCTTTCCTCACCGTTACATGTAATAAAAACTTGCACAGAGTTGCACGTTAAAAGGTTTATTCAACTGTCTAAACTAACACACTCCCACGGATGTACGTCATCCACCGACCTGAAATGCGGCCGTCGTAAACGCTGTCGTGAAGACATGACACTCACCTGCTTTGGGGTTGGGCCGGGGCAGAGGCACCAGTGTCTCGGGGCTCAGCAGGTCCTGGCCGTGGCGACTGGCGTAGGCGCTCTTGCCCCTCTTGCCCCTCCGCAGCCAGCTGAAGGCCCTGCGGAGGGAGCCGCCGCGCTTCTTGCGGCGCTTGCCCTTGCCGCCGTGCCGATCCATCGCCAACACCTCCACCACGTCGGGCGGCACCAGGTTGCCCACCTGGTCCCTCTCGTGCTCCCGACCCGACATCTATCTGGCCTCTCGCAGATGGAGCGACCTAGAGGGAGAAACACGCAGCACACATACGGCAAAAAGCTTCGGTCACTGTGACTGTTGCAAAACCCAGCTTGGACATTTTGTACAGGCAAAGAGCATACATTACAATCAGTATTTGCACTGATAGGGGAACTGAATCCAGGCCCAGGCTCAGGCCTAGCCACCAACCCCCCCAACCCCCCCTAAACCCCCCTGGGGCCGCTTGCTGTAGACAGCGAACTGCTGCAGTAGTGCGGGCAACGGGAGCATGAAGTAATGTAAACACGTAACTCTGGTCTCACACTCACGGCCTCACTTTAAATCACATTCCATGACACTTTTCATCACAGTCAAAAGAAAAAGAAACAGAAAAAAAAGACCTCCTCCGCCTGAAGTTGTCTCTTTTTCAGCCGTCCCGAGATCTCTGACACCCCACGGTAGATCTATTCCCTTGATCTTGCATATGCTCATCATCATCCTCCCTGTTTATAACACCGCCCTCGTGTACTCCTCCAGCTCTCCATTCCGTCGGTACGGAGAGAGAGAGAGAGAGAGAGAGAGAGAGAGAGAGAGAGAGAGAGAGAGAGAGAGAGAGAGAGAGAGAGAGAGAGGAGGGGAGACACAACGGACTGGAAAAGATTAGAGGCAGCAGACCAAGGCTGACAGAGGGATTCCCGTCCACAGCTACAGCCTCCCCCTCCCCCTTTACCTCATAGTTTAAACCAGCCAAGCCAATCAGCCAGCCTATAGGTGGGCAAAAGTGGGCAATTTCCTACAAAAGGCATAATTATGTTGCCGTTTTTGTTTTCACAATAAACAGAAAGTGCGCAGATTTTCGGTCGTCAGACCATTAATCAGTGTGGGAGCGTCTATTACCCAACAATGCATCCTGCTATTTGGTTAATCACAGTTTTTGAGCGGCCACCGACGACACGAGTGACAGGGCAGCCGACCAATAACATAACTTGGTGGTTTCCACATGAAGGCCCGGCCCCTATTGTGTGTTAGCACCATGTAAGCGAGTGTGCGTGAGTCTGAAGAGCATATCAGAGCCTGATCTTGCCTCTCAACCCAACTCTTCCTTGTCTAGTTCTGGCTCCACACCTTCATTCCTGAGCCTGTAGTCATACAGCTGAGGGCCTCACCCACCACCATACACCAGCAGACATAACACATTACACGACGCCGACGCACATAAAAACTCCCACCACACTAGCTCCTACCGACATGTACTGTATGAATGTATGAACTCTTCTTCTTCTTTTAAGTACTCTGGTTACACCAAAGGAGGACACCAGAGACGTCATGCAAAAACCACAGCCCCACTCGCTGCACTTCGGCGTGACACATGACAACAAACATGCATGGCACTGGAAGAGAGACAGATCAACTAACATGTGGAGGGATGTCAACTGACAAACATGTGCTCACACACACAAACACACAAATTCTGACTGATGCTGAAAGGTGCCACTGTCCTACCACCTCATTCACTCACAGTCACTCTCTCTCTGTCTCTCTCTATCTCAGTGGGTGGTGGAGGGTGGAGACAGGCGGAGCAATAGCTGTAGCCCTCTGCACAGGCCTTTAAGGTGTGTGAAAAAGGTTTGTTTGGAAAGAGGGTGGAATAATCAGCAAACAAAAAGTAATGGTGCTCCACAATGAATGTATGAATCCATGCACTCACACAGAGACACACACACACACACTTGCTCACACATAGATGCTTTCACACACACATAGATGCTTTCACACACACATTCACACACACACTTGTGCACCGCAAAACCTATGCAACTATCACTTGTCTACATAAAGCAAACACCACCAATTCCAGTAGCTTAAAACTTCGTATGACTCAACACAAGGTGTTTAGTTAACCTGCAGAAAACCTTGGCTGAGGCTTCTCAGCTGAACTGTTACAAACACAACCTCAGTATTCAAGGCCATCAAAGTGTAGCACATTACAGCACAATACAGTTTAGCAATATTCAGCATAGATTTATGCAGTGAGAACTTACATGACATCGACTATCAAAATATTAGGTCAAGGCTGATAGTAATGGTGACTAGCTCTCTCTCTCTCTGTCCCCAAACAATAAAGTGATAAACACCACAAGCATGACAGATGATATATAGAAAGCAATAAATTAGAAACATATACACATTTTTTTGTTTTTAGCCAAGTACTGAAAAAAGTGTCTGCCAAGAACAACACACACAAAAAACATCCTTCTAAAAATCCTAGTAGATCCTGCTGCACTTACAATGCTTAATGTGGACTTTGGTCATACATGCTCCCCGTACCATAGTGATTAATCTCAACTAATTAAACAAGATGACTGGTTTAAGAGAGTGATTAGTTTAGGCTATTGATTGGATGTGAGGATCTACAGCCTTGCAATTCTTCCAACCCATGCTGATTAAATCTTTTATTATAACAGAGGTTTAAAGTGAAGCTTTAAAAGGCCTCAGAATCACACTTTAACATACTCAGCAACAAGTTATCACCTTCTACTGGAAGCTGATAAGTAGAAGTTATCTTCTCGTAGAAGGTCTCTCTGCAAACTCAAGAAACAAACTGAGATGGAGAGACTTAGTGAGAGGAAGAAAAACTGGCAACTTTACTGGAACAGACACAGAAATAACTTGAGCTGTGCTGTCTATTCATAACAGACTGGGCTGGGAGGAAGACAGGGTTTTCAGGTCAGTACAGGCACGGAATCACACACACCTGTCAGTTTCGCCACACACTCGAGTCATCACCATTCGGCCAACACACACACACACACACACACATTTAGGAGATGAGCACATAGTCTGAGTGTGCTGTCGTTCCTATGCACCTATATGGACCTTAAGGGCGCATGACTCTACCCTGTACCCTAAAAGATCACTACATCTGTGTCAGCAGCAGCAGCCTGTTGTGTGGGAATATGTTTCTTCCCTTATGTGGAAATGTTGAGAGACATGTCCCGACTTTGTCGCAGGGGTCAAGGAAACACAAGTCTCCACTGTGTTTGCCTCTGCCGCCTAACGCCTAACAGAGAAACTAAATATTTCACACACCTAGGCTCATGCACAATGTGCAAGCGTAAACACTTGCGCGCGCACACACACACACATTCATACAAAACCTTATTCAATAGCTTCGTCAGGAGGAAGAGGCACTGTGTGTGTGTGTGTGTGTGTGTGTGTGTGTGTGTGTGTCTACCCTTAGGGAGAAATCACATACACTGTGAGAGGGGTGCGGCACAGGAACACTGGCCTTTGTTTGAAGAGTGTATGAGAGGATTTATCCATAACATTCACCTTCCTCTCTGCACAATCACACACACACACACACACACACACACACACACACACCCATATACGCACACACACACCCACATCCTTCCATCCTTAACTTTGCTGAGATTTTAAAGTCGCAGTGTACACACACATTTCACCACAATGATCCAAGCTGGCAAAACTTTGCCTTTGGAAAACCCGATGGCTCCCAGACCTTCTGTCCTCGCTGTCTAAGTGGAGCGGAGGCAAGTCTCAGCATGAACGCCCAAATGCTCCCCGGGCCCCTTTTGAACTGATCTGAGATTTGCAGAGGATGTGGGATGGACTGAAGCAAAGCATGTGTTCACTGTTAAAGGGGTGACAATGTGTGCGTGTGGGCTTGTGTGCGCATGTGTGTGTGTGTGTGTGTTTAGGCTTTAATGACCATCGCTCAGCTTTGTGTGTATTGTGGTGAGTCTCAAGTCTCAATTATATATGGGGCAAAGCCATGTTTGTTAACAGCTAAATGACTGTGTGTGTGTGTGTGTGTGTGTGTGTGTGTACATGTCTAGGACTTTGGAAAGGGGAAAAAATTCTGATTTCCTCCCTCAGCTCCCTGTGGCCTCAGCTGGTACAATGAATGCTGCTGCACTGTGCATGTAATCCTCAAGCACAGCTCTTGAGTGTATGTCCATTGTTCAGTGTTGCCTCATCTGAACAAGTGTCATCATGACACAGAACACCTTGTTTCTCACAACCCTTGGGAAAAACAAATAATTGCCCCTTTGCCAGAATAAAAAAAAAACAAAAAAACAAAAACGAGACAGCAGTGCAGCAAACACTTTATTGTGAGTCTGCACAACAGGGTGATGTTAAAGCAGGGAGAAATCACTGTGTTCGCACCTGCCATTGGTGTTGGCTGTGTGTGTGTTTGTGTGTGTGTGTGTGTGTGTGTTTGTGGATAGGCGGGCATGTTGTAGCCATACTAATTAAAATCCAGGTGCACTGATCCTTCTGCCCCTTGTCTTCAGTTTGATGGTACAGCAACACATCAAAAGAAAATGCAAAGCTGCCACTTATATCCAAATTTAGTCCAAGTCGGTTCCTGTTTCATTGTTTGGCTGAACTCTGACCATTTCAGATAAGATTCATTCACCCTGTAACCAGTTGTGGTACACAACCGAAAATATTACATTTTACTCAATAATCTTGCTGTAAGGTTGTAACTGTTAAAATGTCCACAATGGCTCATCCATGCATCGCATACAGGGTAATACATCATATAGCTCTGCCTACAGTCGCTGTATCTTTTAGTTATGAAAGTTAAAAATGAATTGAAGTTATAGCAATACTAAGAAGTTTTCATCTTTGGATGCCCTACAGGTTGGAAGTGGAATTGTCCCTCAGGGAACTACAGAGAGACGGTGCACTCCTCCAAACTCACTTGGTGTGGTTTTCGCCCATGGAGGCCGGCAAAGCAAATTCAGAGGAGCCTTTCACCCTGTTTCAAGTTGAAGAACCACTGAAACAATTTTGGAAACATTATTTTAAGGTTGAAAAAAAAAACTACTTAGTGTTGCTTTAAGTTATTGTAGACATGAAGTAGCACTCTGAGCCTACCCTGAGCGTCATGACACCAAATACGACTTGTAACGACATACAGTATTTAAATGCAGTAACACTCGCCCAGAGGTGGACATTCCAGGTTCAGAAAGTAAAAGTCCTGCCACATATTTGTTCCAGCCAATTCACTCATCCACCTGATCGTAGGTAGATGAGATAATTAGTGAAATCACCTGTGTTGAGAGCACAGCTAGAAGGAATACAATACAGGACTTTTACTTTCTACTTTTACTTTGTCCGCCTGTGCACTCGCCTCAATGCCATTGTATTTGGTGACATGGTGGCACGGTCCTGGCAGGTTCATTAGCGGGCAAACATGTAGCATTGTAGCAGGACAGCTCCCTGTGACCTGAGAGGAGTGGAAGGCGGTGGAAGAATGGATGTGTGAGCCTGGCCTTACCAGGGCGTGTCCAACACTCCGGGCACAGTCAAACAAAAGACAGGGTGAAAAAAGTAAACATTCCCACATATCCTTACCTGAGAACGGACTTTCACATGTGTGTAAATATGGACAGGCACAGGCACAAAGACACACAAATGTAACATGCACAAACGCAGCTACAAAAACCTACTGAAGTACAAAAAAAGCATACTACAAGGTTGGTTTTGGTTATGTATAATAACTTTGGGAGCAGGTGTCTCCGTGCATAAAATATCTTAGAGATCTTATTGCTACACATAGAATACTAAGGCCCCCCCCTCCCCCCATTCCCACCACACACATTACTGCAACAGTGCCTAATGTCATCAACAAAACATTATTGTTTACTATTAAAAGTTTCTACAGTTCAGCAATTACTTACTTACTATGGGGAAGTTATCAAGCTGTTTGTGTTCGCTCCAAAAGCATTCGCCATATTTCTGCTGTCTTCAGCATGCTTAGCAGTCACAATGGGAATTAGTGGAGTGGAAGGTGAATGTCCTGTAGCAGCCACAGACACATCACCACCACCCACAATGTGATCCTGCCACTGGCTCTGGCTGACTAACCGGGTTTCCATCCAACTTGTTAATGCAAACTTAAGCAATTCGAATAAAAATCAAGTCACTTAAAATGTACATTCATTCTTAACAGTCTACAAACAGGCACTGATGGGCATCTAAATAAACTGAATCAGTATGACTCTGCAGAAGTGATGCAAATAAGTTGAATGAAAACCCGAGTGTTCACGGAGGCCATGTTGTTGTCCTGTGGCCTGCTCTGTTTGTCTGCTGATTTAGTTGGAGGGGCACTAGTAGAGTACATATTGGCAGTGTGTGATGTGGGCTGTGGGCTGTGTGTGTGTGTGTGTGTGTGTGTGTGTGTGTGTGTGTGTGTGTGTGTGTGTGTGTGTGTGTGCAGATTCAGATTGTCCATGAACAAGTGCATGTGAGTTAGACCAGATGTGTGCATGCAAGAGTGTGAATGTAAGCAGGTGTGTGTGTGTGTGTGTGTCTGCACTAGTGATGCACCCCCCCCCCCCCCCCCCCCCCCCCCAAAGATCTGCCAAGCACCTGAAGTTATATAAGTCACAAGGAATCTCCACGGAAACAAGCCCTTGCATGGCAGAATGATTGGTAAAGTCAGACACACCCTTCATAAACAGTGCTCAGGCATATGCAGAGCTTCAAACAGAAGCCTTGTTCCAAAAGATTGCCCTCCTGTTATCTACATTTAGGTACATGCTTCCACAAAAGAACTTGTAACTCAAAGTTTTATTATGTCGGAAGTCAAACGTATTGCCTTATCTTTTCCATCTTCTTGTCTGTGTTGGAGTTTTGTGGTGTTATTACGAAAAAAACGAAGACAATGTTTTCACTTAATTTCTGAGAGATATGAAGGCAACTGTAGTACTTTGCCACAGTCACCCGGCTCACACTGTCCATCATGGTCCAGTGACTAAGCAGACTCCTTAAGCCTGTTCCTATCTTTCTGGTATGACCAGTATGTTAGGTTAAAGTGGGTACATCTATAACTCAATGACACGGATTAGATCACATCAATCAAATAGCCTACTAGGAAAACGACAATGGTATGTTGTCCTGACCATCGGCGGGTATCCTGACATCGAAAAAACCCGAGATCAAAGTCCAACAAAGGAAGCAGAGAGATGTTTGAGTAGCTGGATGCGCATTGCGCACTCAAAAGGGAATGGAGACATCACGTTGGTTAATGTGCAATCCGAGCCCGAGTTGGATAAATAATCTCAGCGCTCAACTCACAATATGCCAGGTAATTGGGATGTGTGTCCTTTGTCTCTCACACAATATTTTCCCTAAAAAAATAGCCTACGTCTGGATGTCTTGATAGGTAGTCTACCAAAGCCTTCAGGCTAAATTCACAGGAAACGCCACAGTATGGAAACTTTCTGGCTTGTCTTGCAGAACCCTCACAGTCCAGTCCAGCTATCACCAAAGTTGTTCCTGATCCTGCCCACATTTAAGTAAAACGTTTCTTTTGTAGCTCAAACAATTAACAATGCCCATTAGCGAGAAGACGATTGTTATCAATAAACTTTTACTTTTTATTTCACGGGAAAGTGTGTGTGGCGAATACTGGAGTTGTATCTCAACATAACACGTTGCGAAAGAACATCTTAAAAAGCATCACGTCAAACAACGTTTCTAAGTTTTTTAGATTGACATTTTTGTCATTATTCAAGCCTTAAAAACAGACTCTTCACATACCTCAGAAGTTAGTTTCCTTCCTCCTTGTGTCTCGGAGAAGTTGTTTGCATTCTAATCTAATTATATTCCATTTGAATTATCTTCAACTGTTTTTCTAGTCCTCTTAACATTCCGCGATATTCCTCAGGTAAACAATTCCGTCAGACGGTCCATTTAGACGTTAAAATGAGAGGCGTGCTTCTTTTAAAGTTTGTTGAACTGAAAGACGTTTCCGAACACCACAGCGTGCGCTCGATTTAATTCACATCCTGATATTCGGAGGCTTCCTACTGAGTGAGGCAATGCTAAACTATTTACCTGGAGCTATATGGGCACAGGTGAGGGAGGTGTTTCCTTCCCTATGGTTTTGTGATGTAGCCTACTTTTGTATATCAGCGCCGCCCAGAGGAAATATCTAAAAAAGCAACTGAGGAAACTGTATTGTCCTACTGATAAATATGGTTTTAATGACCACTAAGTATCACGTTTTACCAATGGTGCCCAAGTGCTCAAATGGTTTTTAGTCATACATTAAAGTATTGCGTGCGTGTGTCTGGTGTTTAAGCTTCTTGACATGATACAATGTTTATGAATTGTAATGACGCTCTCCCTGTCTCTGTCTCTCTCTCTCTCTGGATTGTCTTGTGCCCATGATGTTGCTAGCCTGCTATCCCTTTCATTCAACAAGCAAGGAAGCTGTGTGTTGTCATCTTTGGCTTTGAGATATTCTTGTGAGAGTGAATCAGTCAGTGAGACATAAACGGGTGTCTAGGGACCAGACTCTCACCCACAAGACTATAAATAAGTCCAAAAATACCATGGCACTGGGACAGCACTCCTCGTCTGCCCCTTCTCACACTCAGAATGACCTCCCTGGGAGTCAGTGACTAAGAGCACAGGGCAGGATAAGGTGTACACAAAATAAAAAGTGAAAGTCTAAATGGAAATACAAGCTACATAATAAACTAGAAAGAGCACTGTAAGTGGGTACAGGAAAGACATGCTGAGACAAGGAAAAGAGAGGGAGCCATACAAAATGTAGACACAGAGGCAATCCAAGAGCCCTCCCCAGTGGCGGAGGATAGAATTTCCACCCCTCCCTCCGTATGTATTTATACACACAAACAGGTCTTCTGTTTTCCTAGAGACAAACGGAGGGGTGAGATAACTATCTCTGTGTTTTCAAAGACTCTTCGTTAAGATTATTCGGACATAGCAACTGAAACGTACTCCAGCTCTTCATAAAACCGAGGCCAGTTCTACATGTCAGAAGAACAGAGGTGCAAAGGGTGAGTGTGTGTGTGGGTGTGTGTCTGCTTAATCCATAGTGTGCTAGGTTTTTTAATGTCATTGGTGTGCCATTGCCTGTGGGTAAAAAAAAAAGTTTAATGGAAAATATTCTCCACAATTTATATTACTGTAGTGCTTTCATCTTGTTCTGGGATGGCATGAAGCAAAACGTTGCTACAGTTAGCTAGCAAACAGATACATATTTAAATGCGGATTAGTATGACAGGTGTCTATTTTCCTCAGAAACAGAATAAAGTGCATGGGGATCTATAGGGTGAGAGGTTGAACAACTGGGCATGTCATGATCCTGAACGAAGAACTGTGTATAGCTGTAACTCATTCAGTTCAATTTCCTTTACTCATGTCGAAGGCTGTTATTAGATGGAGCCAGTGGAGACAGCTATGACCCAGGGTGTGTGCCAGGACCAGGGGCCAGGAGAGCAGATGTCTTCTGTGGGTAATGAGCACGAAGAAGACGTTCTTGAAGAAGGCATTCTTGAAGGACATGTTCTTGAAGAAGACATTCATGAAGAAGAGGCTGTTGAAGGAGACGCCCTTCATCTGGGGGAGGCATCAGACTCGGGGGATCTAGTGGACAGCATAGTGAGCAACCGGGTGCATGTCCACATCATAGACTCCATGCGTCCTCAGTTTGTGGAGATGTGGGATCCCTTTACTGTACAAATGACAACTCAGGTCACATCAGCATCACCCACCGCACAGGCTTCCATTCCATCCATTCCAGAGCCCTCTGATCTAGAGCCGGCACAAACCTCTGCCTGTGTCCCTATGCAAACCTCAGTTTTACCCAGTGAGCCAATCACTCCTCAGCTCCCTTTGCAGAGCCCTCCTCCCTCATCTCCTGTCCAGTCGGCATCAACGTTCACTCTCATCCAGGCACAGACCTGTGTGCCGGTGTCTAAACACAACTGTGGGCAGATGTGTGCTCCCCCCCCTCCGCCTGCCCCTATAGAGTCTGTGCCTCCTCCTGCCCACGCAACCCCAGAGCAGATGCGTTGCCCCGCCTCATGTCCTCCTATGCCCTACGCACAGTCCCATGCCTCTCTGGCCAGCAGCATATCCGTGCTTTGCTTCGCTCCTCTGCCGGCACAGACCTCCCCACCGCTCCAGTGGGAGGTGGAGAAGGAGGTGTCAGCCCACTTTGACGGGTGCCTGGAGGAAGTGAGCGCCCTGGAGCGCAGGCGGGACACGCTGGTGCAGGAGCTGCTGGAGCTGGAGCGCCCCATGGTGCAGGCCGTGCAGGCCCTCCAGGCCGACCTGGGCCAGGCGTGTGGCCACCTGACGCGATCGCAGCTGCAGCTGCTCAGGCTGCAGGAGGAAGTCAGGCAGGTGAAGAGGAAGCTGTTGAGTGCCACCCGACACTGCATCCAGAGCCAGGTGGACCTGTCTGCGCTCCAGTATGAGGTGGCCCAGTCTGTCATCGCGCAGGTACATTAGGGCAGTGCTGGGATACAGAGTGATTAAAAAAAAGTGCATGCCAGGTATACAACAGCAGATTCATTACCCCCACAAACCCACCAAAAGTTCTCCTCATAGACCTAAGTTGACTTGGTAAGGCAACATTTACCTTCTCCTTATACATGTAATTTCAATCTTCTATATAAGCTTCAATATGGCACGTTAGTGTGTTTTATTGTGTAGGACTTTTATTCTTTTTTTAACCAAGCTTATTTATTTTTAAGAAAAGATTCAGTGCTGTGGACAGACAACAACTAAAGATTTTTTCCCAAATTTATCACTAGGAGGAGCTCCAATCAGAGATCCTGGATCGATTACAGGAAATAACTCAGCTTCGGGAAGAGCACCGAAAGCAGATGGATAGTCTGCGTGTGAAGAAACGCCACCGCCCTCGCACCACAAGTGATCTCTCTCACTGTCGGCGCTTTTCTGATGACCTCAGTCGCTACACATGTGGCAACATGAAGCTGCTGGAGGACTGGTATTTGACATTTTTAATAAGCTAAAACATAGACTTAACCTATCCTATCACTGAAAGATAGATCTACAAAGAAAGAGTTATTAGGAATTTAAAATGTATGTAACATAGGCTTATGTTTATACATTACAATTACCTGTAACTCTTTTTAAAAGTATGGCAGCAGCCTTACTACATCACAGCCACAAGATTTGGCAGTGGCACAGACTTTGTGTTTTAGGAACTGTGCTACTTTAGTTTTAGTTGAGGCAACCAGTATTGGCCGGGTTTCCCAAATGCAGTTAAGAAGGTCTACTCCTTCCACTCAAGATATTGCTTGTACAGGCAAACCTATGCACTATATATTAAGATATACTATATGCAAAGATATACAGTACAGGCCGTAACTTTGGACACACCTTCTCATTCAATGCGTTTTCTTTATTTTCATGACTAGAATATAGGACATGTTTTAAGTTATTTCACACTTTTTTGTTAAGTACATATTTACCTCCAAGGAGGTTATGTTTTTGCCGCTGTTGGTTTGTTTGTTTTGTCTGTCCGTTAGTTTATTTGTTTCTTTCTTTTTTGTTTGTTAATAGCGTAACTCAGACAGTTCTGGACTGATGTCAACGAAATTTTCATGATAGATCAGATGGCTAACTTACAACTGATTAGTTTTTGGTGGTGATCCGGATCACCATCTGGATCCAGGATTTTTTTTTAAAGGATTCTTCACCATTGCGAGATAGAGCCAATTTGGACATTTTTGCTCATAACTCTACAAATAATGCTCAGAATGCTCATTTACCCATCAAACCTGTGTTCATTCACAGTTTTGATGCTTTCAGTGAGAATCTACAATGTAAATATTCATGAACATAAAGAAAACGCATTGAATGAGAAGGTGTGTCCAAACTTTTGGCCTGTACTGTATTTGTATCATTTATGCTTGCATATGTTGTTCTTGGCGTTTGATTTTGTAAAGCACATTGAACTGCCTCTTTGTATGAAATGAGCTATACAAATAATGTTGCCTTGCTTTGCCTATAAGGCGGTAGTGTAATGACCTCATCAGTCACCGTGTGTGTGTGTGTGTGTGTGTGTGCGTGTGTGCGTGTGTGTGCGTGTGTGTGGGCGCGGGCGCGGGTGCGCCTGTGTATGTGTGTGTGTGACAGGTATGAGCCCCGTGTGCTGGCCCTGCTGCGGCACAGACAGAGCACAGACGAGGCACTGAGGATGAGCAGAGGGCTGACGGAGGAGCTGAGGACGCGCCTCACACCCCTACAGGAGGAGGTGCAGAGGCTCGCACTGCAGAGGGACTGCCTGGAGCACAGGATCTCCCTGATGGAACAGGAGAGGGAGGAGAGTACCACAAAGTACAAGGTATGAGGACAGAAAAAAAGTCACAAGTTACGAGAACAGAGAGAGAAAGTCACAAGGTACGAGCACAGAGACAGAGTCACAAGGTACCGGGTACGCGAAGAGAAGAGAGGGAGACAGGGTATGCGGAGGGGTGAGGTTAGCTTCATAAAGTATAAGGAGGGGAGCGAGAGAGTCACAAAGTGCAAGGTAGAAGGAGGGAGAGAGAATGTCACAAGGTACAAGAACAAGAGAAAGTCACAAAGAACCAGGTGTGAGAAGAGAAGAGATGGTCACAGGGTACAAGGAGGGGTGGGGTTAGCTTCACAAAGTATGAGGATGGAAGAAAGAGAGCCACAAAGGATAAGGAGGGAGAGAGGGGTCATAGTTATGTGTAGAGATAAAAGGATGAGATGAGACTTGTATTTTCATGTATCGTGTTCGTATGGATATTAGTACTGCAAAATCATACACAGTTGGTTCATGTACATATTTTTTTTAAATAAAAAGACTGAATGAATTAATGGATGGATGGATAGATGGATGGATGGATGGATGGATGGATGGATGGATGAGGCTACAAATAGTCTTAATCTAGAAATTCCTTTTCAGGAGAGCATCTTGTGTCTGGAGGAGAGTATGAGAGAGCTCAGGACGGAAGTCAAGATTCAGAGGATGGCCAATGCAGAGCTTAAGCAGCTCAAAAACAGCCTGATACTGGAGCTTCGGTCCTATGGGTATCCGCTTTGATTTCAACACACCTAACATTATACAAAGAAAAGAGCAATCTTACTTTTTTAGTTGTATTTTTCAAGAGTGGGAGTAATAAGACAAAATGTATTTAGTTTTCTTTCCCAGTGTTATTTGATTTAGCTGTAGATGCAAGTGGGCATTATGAGAGTTTAATAAATATAATCTTTTGGTCACCAGCTTCATTGAAAATTGTAGACATTCAAGTTCAAGTTTGTTGTTACATCTCAAATTATATTTTTATATAATATTGAAAGAGCAAAAATGTTAGGTCCTTACCATTCAGAGTCCATCCTGACATCTTTGCATTTCACTGTATTTACCAGGGCATGCATTTCCTCCACAGATGCAGCATAAGTATTGATGAGTACACAGACAAGGCCTCTGGTGATGCAGCAGACTTATGACCGATTCTACAGGAAGATTGACTTACCCAGGGGCAGAGGCGTACAAATCGGCTTGAGAAAGTTAAAGTCCTGCCATATATTCCTTCTGGCTGTTCTCCTAACATAGGTGATTTCACTAATTAGCCCATCTACAGTGTGCTCCTAACAAAAGCGGTTTCACTAATTAGCTCACCTACCTGGCTAAAGACTAGTGCTAATAAGGATCAGTTGGTTTGAGTGAATTGGCTGGAACAAATATGTGGCAGGATGTGACATGAGAAAAATACCACAATGCCTAATCTGCTGTATAATTACTGGGAATGGTTAAACATTAATACAGAATACATGGTAAACATTATTGTTAATTGTGATTTTAAAAATTGTTGAGCACCTTCCCAAAAACATTGTAATCTTAAGCAAATTATACATGCTTAAATATGCCCCAATAAAGGTTAATGTATGTTTACATTAAATAAACATTGATTTTAGACATGCAGGTTAGGATATACCACAGGATATCTCCAGCCTGAAAAATAAAGTGATTTGTGTTGTCAGAAAATGAAAATGTGTCAGTAGCCACAATAATTGTATATGTAAAGACATGATTCAAAATATTATTACAGTATATTGTGTAACTAATTGTATCACTGGTCATTTTCTTTTGGGTCTTTTTCTATCTATCTATCTATCTATCTATCTATCTATCTATCTATCTATCTATCTATCTATCTATCTATCTATCTATCTATCTATCTATCTATCTATCTATCTATCTATCTATCTATCTATCTATCTCATTTAATTCCATTTCACATGTATGACAGTGAACATTCATTTATTCATGTGTCCTGTGCGGGCACATGCTCAAAACACATGGTTTTGGGCATGTGCAAGGTTCCCTGCTAGGCATTGCTAAACTGGAAAACATTACCAATTACCAATCAGTATTTTGCTAAGATACACGCTGGCACCAGGCTAAAATGTTCCTGCTTGTACATACCTGTGATAGTCAAACCAGCAAGTAAACCTATCTGATCTGAATTTAGGCCTACAGCACAATTGTTACCTTACTACATCTTTTATCCCCAACTATTGCCCTGCTTTACTGTTTACCGACAGGATTTACATAGCCAACGTTATGCCCAAAGTGATCACATTAAAATTGGTATTAATTTAAGACTGTTCTACTGTAACTTGGTCATTCCTCAAGCAGCTATTTTATATAAAGTGTGACCTTTACACACCATAGTTATTTTTCCATCTTAGGAAAACATCAGAATCAATGGACTGTTGGAATGCCAAGAGCTGGCTAGAGTATGACTATCTTGTTTCTTGTAAAAATAGAAAGAGAGGAACAGTTCTCAGAACTAAGACAAATAGGTCTGGATTTAAATTTAATGAGTGGTATTTTTTAAGTGAGAGGAAGAAGTGTTGGCTTTTTACAGTTTTTCTCAGTCGCTTTGGTGCTTTTTTCAGATCAGAATGAAAATTCTCATAACTATTAGTTCAACCTCCACAACATTTAGTCATTTGTGCACATCATAGTAGCAATTTCTCCTTCCTCTGAACAAATTGCAAATGCTTTTGGACATGTATCAGTTGCTTTCATACAATACAATGTTGTTTTATAATATTATAATTTGCTTATGTCATGTCAGTTAAAATTAACTATACTTATGGATGTTGAATAGTCGTTCCCATTAAAACTAATAGTCTTCATTTCATTGCTTAAGTCATTACATACAAAATTGTTGAACTAGTTATCTTTCAACCAAATGTTATACCTTTCTTTATCATTGTTTGCTGAAAATGTCTTCTATATTGAACAATTGCTCTCAGGTGAACTTCAGCTGTCTTGGTCATCAGATGGTCACACAACATCTGCTGACTTTTTTAGAAACTCTTTACAGGGATATAGTCCCTGAGAATGAAAGCGGTGGGGGCCAACTCAACAAGTATGTTGTTGTGTGGGATAATGTGTGTTTTTACCACTCACATCTGGTCAGACAGTGGTTTGCAGCACATGGCAGGATGCTGGTTAAATATCTATACCTACTCCCCATTCCTTAATCCGATAGAGGAGATTTTCTCTGCCTGGAGGTGAAAGGTTTATGACCGGCATCCACATGCGCAAATGGCTTTGCTAGCAGCCATGGATGCAGCATGTGATGACATCACAGCAGAGTCATGCAGAGGGTGGATTCGCCACTCCAGGAGATATTTTTTTCGCTGCATTGCAAGGGATGATATCCATTGTGATCAAAATATGTGGCCAGACAGACAGGAACGTCTGGATGTGCCACAATGATTTACCTATGTTCAGTTACAATATGTACTGTTGTATTGTTACCTGGTACCCCAGAGGGGACTGACCAGATATTGCAATGATGTGTGTGTCTGTGTGTCTGTATGTCTGTCCGCATGCAATGACCCTGAGGAGGATGGGGGACCAGGTTGCCATCTCTGATTGCGCTTGTTCACATTTGTGCACAGCTCTACCAAAAGGGTGTTACTTATGTTTGTTCTAAATAAGTGACTGTAGTTTATTGCTGTAGAATTGCAAATAGCATATACAGTAAAAATGTGAAACATATATATTCAGTGTCTTGTCCCTTACCTACTCCCCTAACTACAGCAATGTGTAACTTTACTGTAGTTTTCAAATGGCTGTATAAGTAGTGTGTAGTGCTGTCTTGAGCATTTTCAGGTCGTGCCACAGAGTTCTTACCTTTTTTTGCTTTGTAAAACACTGAGAGAATGAACTGTCATAATGAAAACATGACAAAGCCATTTGACTATCTTGTTCATAAACCATGGTGTCAAGACTTCTCATTTTGGTGACACTGGCAGTTTCAATGACATGAATACTTGCTTTTGAGGAATGGACTACCCATTTTGAGCAAGTGACGTGCTTTTACAGGTTATATAAATACTGATGTGAGAAAAGCACCAAAGCGACTGAGAAAAACTGTAAATTCCTGCAAGACTGGCGGGTAACCTTACAATAATCGAATTATACAGCGGGTGGCAGCATTGCAACTCAGGATGTCAGCTGCCATTAAACGGCGACGAAGAAGAAAGACTTTTACTTTGAAGATTGCCAGTGAAAATGTGTTTGCATGATGCCATCTATAGCAAGTTCGTACCACTGTTGTCTGTGAACGTTAGCCTATAACATTTGATAGTTGAAATACGTGCAATGGATGATCGTGAACTGGATCTCACTAAGGCGCAACAAGCTGTCAAGTCGAAATATCCTCCTATAAACAAAAAATATGAATGTAAGTTACTCTGAAAGATTGGTCATGTGTAGCGCCGTGTTGTCTGTCAACTGCTGAAAGGTGCTAGCGATAGCTTGCGAGCATGTATTTAAATTACTAATTAGTGTCGATTTCACGTGTCAGAAACGGGTTAGAATACTGTCTTCAGTAGTAACAATATGACCATTGCCAAAAGATACAGTCGTACAGCCGCATCTTAACAGTAGTATGAGAGTAAGATAGACAGTAGGAGAGTAGTCACAGATAGAGTTGTTACAGGAAGTAACTTACAACAGGATATGCCCCTGTGCGGGGGGACATGCTAAAACGCTTAACGTGAAAAAGCTTAACGTAGCTTAATGTCTGAAAACAACGACCAACCATCACCAAAATTCTCATGGACATCTCTAGCCATGCCTTCTCTCACCTCTTCAAAAATCAAAACCGAAATCTTAACATTACGGACGTACTTTACGTTAAGCGTTTTCTTTATAATGGGCGCCTATGTAGAGGAAAAAGCTTAACGTACCTTAATGTCTGAAAACAACGATCAATCATCACCAAAATTCTCATGGACATCTCTAGTCATGCCTTCTCTCACCTCTCCAAAAATCAAAACCGAAATCTTAACATTACGGACGTACTTTACGTTAAGCGTTTTCTTTATAATGGGCGCCTATGTAGAGGAAAAAGCTTAACGTACCTTAATGTTAGAAAACAGCGGCCAACCAGCACCAAACGTCTTATGCACATCTGTAGTCATGCCCACTTTCACCTCTCCAAAAATCAAAACCGAAATCCCAACATTATGGACTCTGTTAACGTTAAGCCTTTTCCCATAGGCGCCCATTATAAAGAAGACGCTTAACGTATAGCCTAATGAGCAAAACACTTAATGTAGACTGCGTCCAAAATATTGGTATTTTAGTTTAGATTTTTTGAGAGGTGAGAGTGAACATGAGTACAGCTGTCCATGGGAAGTGTTGTGATGATTGATGGTTGTTTTAGGACACTAAGCTACGTTAAGCCATTTCCTTAGACTTCAGTGGCTTTTTTCTCTACATAGGCGCCCACTATAAAGAAAAGGCTTAACGTACCTTATTGTCCGAAAACATCCATCAATCATCACCAAATTCAGCTCAGACACCCCTTTTCTCCAACACTGACAACTGCCAAAAAATCACAGCCTAAGTCCTAACAGAATCGAAGATGTCGACATTAAGCTATTTATCCAAGTCTAGCCTATAGGCCAAGGTAATTACGGCTTAACATAAAGTAATGTCCGAAAACAGGGATCAATCATCACCAAACTTCTTGTGGACATTTGTAGTCATACATACTCCCACCACTCAAAAAATCAAAACCAAAATCCCAATATTGATCAAATTCAGCTCATATACACATTTTCACCAACACTGACAGCTGTCAGATGGTCAAAGCCAAACTCCTTATGGGAGATGTCAACATAGCCATTGAGCCACTGAAGTCTAAGGAAATGGCTTAACGTAGCTTAGTGTCCTAAAACAACCATCAATCATCACAACACTTCCCATGGACAGCTGTACTCATGTTCACTCTCACCTCTCAAAAAATCTAAACTAAAATACCAATATTTTGGACGCAGTCTACATTAAGTGTTTTGCTCATTAGGCTATACGTTAAGCGTCTTCTTTATAATGGGCGCCTATGGGAAAAGGCTTAACGTTAACAGAGTCCATAATGTTGGGATTTCGGTTTTGATTTTTGGAGAGGTGAAAGTGGGCATGACTACAGATGTGCATAAGACGTTTGGTGCTGGTTGGCCGCTGTTTTCTAACATTAAGGTACGTTAAGCTTTTTCCTCTACATAGGCGCCCATTATAAAGAAAACGCTTAACGTAAAGTACGTCCGTAATGTTAAGATTTCGGTTTTGATTTTTGGAGAGGTGAGAGAAGGCATGACTAGAGATGTCCATGAGAATTTTGGTGATGATTGATCGTTGTTTTCAGACATTAAGGTACGTTAAGCTTTTTCCTCTACATAGGCGCCCATTATAAAGAAAACGCTTAACGTAAAGTACGTCCGTAATGTTAAGATTTCGGTTTTGATTTTTGAAGAGGTGAGAGAAGGCATGGCTAGAGATGTCCATGAGAATTTTGGTGATGGTTGGTCGTTGTTTTCAGACATTAAGCTACGTTAAGCTTTTTCACGTTAAGCGTTTTAGCATGTCCCCTGTGCGGGCAACCGCAGTGTAGTGAGAAAAGGGAATATTGAGATGCTTAAAACTTCATCAGCTCAGTTAGCCTTACAATAGCGCTTGTGGATCAGTTAGGTTTTTAAAAGTAAAACTATGACAGTGATCAGAATCAGTTTTATTGGCAAGTATACTTACTTAAACAAGGAGTTTGGCTCCGGTATATGTAGACATAGTAGTATACATTCAATAGACAAATAGAAATATATAGACGCATACTGTACAATAGAGACAACATTAATTTAGGCACATAATACATAACAAGTCGGACATGAAGTACAAGTAGCACATAATACACAAGACAAGTACAGATGGTGTGGGACGTAAAGTGTACCTAGGCAATGTAGGGTGCTTCCTAAAATCCACAACCATCTCCACAGTCTTTAGAGTGTTCTGCTTTAGGTTGTGTTAACTGCATCAGACCACCAGGATATCAACCTCTTGCCAATATGCAGACTTGTCAACATCCCGAATGAACCCAATGACGGTGATGTCATCTGCAAATTTTAGGAGCTTGACAGCTGGGTCATTAGAGGTACAGATGAGTTGAAATTTAAAAGTGTAAACCTTATCATATTAACATTTTATTTGTGTTTTATTGGCAGATTTGGATCATACTGCAGATGTACAGTAAGTACGCATGATCACCACACCTCACTGTTGTCATCAAGTGAAGTAAAAGCTGATAACTTGATGTGCAACTGAATAGGCTTAACATTCACGTCTTACTCTACTTCTTTGTCGCTCTTGAATTAACACTGATATAGCTGTGGTTATATGATGATGTCAGAAGTGACATTCATTTTCAGTGTTTTCTGTTTTCCCACAGGCTCCACTCATGGGGTGGTTCCCTTGAAGAGGCATTTGAGCAGTGTGCTATGGCGATGTTTGGCTATATGACGGACACAGAGACGGTAGAGCCCATTGATACCGTCGAAGTGGAGTCCGAGGGTGAGATTGCGACCCGAAATAGTGTACGCTGACTTTAAACCACTAGAGGGAGCTCAAAACATGTGAAAAGACAGTAACTCTTGTTATTCGGCTGCTTTCTTGAAGTCACTGTAGTGAACTCTTGACCTACAGAGGGCTTAGTCCATTCTTAAAACTGACTTCGTCTCTCTTAGCACTTTATTATGAACAATATTGGGCCTGTCTTTGCTGTCACAACAGCCTAAATTTAGTTGTGGCATGGTCTCCATATGATGATAAAAACAGTGCTTTGGGATTCTAGTCCATCAATGACAACATGCAGCACGCAGATAGGCTATATATATATATATATATATATTTTTTTTTTTTTTTTTTTTTTTTTTTTTTTTTTTTTTTGCAGATTTGTCAGCTGTACATTTATGTTGAATCTCCTGTTGTTGCTTGTCACGATGTCTCAGAAATGATTGTGATAAACGATAATATTGTCATTTTGAGACCATTTAAACTAATACAATGATAATGGCATAATAATACAAGTACACCATTTTAAAGATCAATAAACTTTCATTTCCAAAAAATATTTTACACTGGAACTGGAAGACATTTTTTACATATCCAAAAAAAAAAAAAAAACAACCAAAATTAATAAGTAAAATCGGCTCTGTCTCTGTTAACAAAAAACAACCAAAACAACAAGTAAAATAGATTATCAAGTCTCTGTAAAGAAAAATTAGACTTAAAAAAATATGAGCCATTAAGCTCGAGTCTCTTTGGTAGAGAGAGAACAGAGGACACTTCACAGTTAATTATGTTGACTGACAAGAAGATTCTGTATGAAAAAGGGCTTTCTTTCTTGTCCTTGACACGATTTCAGCAGCCTAACTGGTATAAGTATCTTCATCATGTTTTCCTTTTTATTAGGCTTAAAATGTGACAGATCAACATAATGGACTGTGCAGTGTCCCCAATCTTTTTTTTCTTTAGTCTTACTCAACTTTTCCTGTCTTTTATTGACACCGCCCAACTTTTTTGAGACATGTTGCTGGCCTCAAATTTGAAATGACCACAAATATCCCATACAACAATTAAAAATCCAGTTTCAATAACTGATTTGTTGTCCTTGGACTATTCTGAAATAAATATATTGCTTGTATGATTTGAGAATTATAGATATATATATAAAACAGCCAAGGGGGTAGGAGCATAGGCGAAAGTTGAAGCACCCATGGGGAAATCCCATAGACAGTTGAAGAGAATGGACCGTGGGATGGCGTCGTTTTCAATGGGAGCCGTTGAAGCACGATTTTGAGATTTTTGGTCACCAGGCAATTGCGCAAGCACGGGGTGACAAACGGTCACGTCGGCCAGCGAACCCAAATACTATAAATTGAGTGGTAGATGCTCAATCACAAATCATACAGCGTCCGATAATTTTCTTAATAAGTATTCTTCTACCGTTATAGCTGCAATCACTTAGTGGAATGGGAGGCTAATATTGTACGTGGGGACTTGATTCTTCGTCGACTAACTTTGGTTCGAGGCAGTCTTGCAAGCCAGCATGTCAAGGGAGCTAGCTAGTTAGCATGTAAACTACAAGCTATAGCGTGTAGCTTAGCTTAGCCATCTTTCTCAATTCACTTGCATCGAATAGTAAAATCCATAAAGATAGCGATTCTCTTACAAACAAATACCAAGTTCTATAGCGTGCAGGACAGTTTCAAAGGAAATTATTTCATTTTTTTTGTGTGGTGATGACTGTGACGAGCTCACACCTGCTGTGGGTGTCACATTACCCTAATACAGTTACCTCCCCAGCCTTAGTGGTAAGCCTCCGACCAAAAGAGCTCTGTGACTTTGCTTGCAATAAAAATGAAACCATAATACCTTAAAATACCAAATAGCAGCCGGGGCTATTATTTGTTTCAATTACTTCATAGACCAGGCATTTATTTGATACCAGGCGGCTATTTGAGACCAGGCGGCTATTTGGGACAGGCGATTAATTCCTTCTTAATAAAAATCTTGCTTGGCAAAACTGGGAAAATATGGTACTCAAATTCTTTTAATCAATATTACTATAACTTTCAGTTTTTAATTAACTAGATATGAACACTGTGATCACAAAATAATAATTAAAAGAAACAAATACATTCACCATTAAAACATCTCTGTCATAATAGCTCATCCCATGAAACACCTGTGAAACTCCCCCATATGGTACAGACCCTCGGTTCTGCACGGAAATCGAAACGTTCGGAGAGTTTGCATAACAGAACTATGTTTGCACCTTTAAAATGCTAAAGGCCAATAAACTGTAAAGTTTTAAATGACCGGAGTGTGTAATGGTGTTTCTCTGCTAGTAGATGTGCCTTAAAGGTGTACTTCCATCGTGTTTTCATTAATTTTGCGGTGTTCTCTAGTATTAATAATTGCCCTGTGCGCTGGTTTTAATGAAAAAAAATGTTCTAGTGCTTCTGTTTCAGGCTGTTTTAGTTTGGTAGAGGGGGTGGGGCCGGGAGAACGTCACGATTTCACCAGAGGCACGCTCCCTGCAGCTTCCTTTGCCCCACAGTCAACTTGATAGCAGAGTAAGGTAAAGGGGGAAAGTCAACTTGACAGCGCTAAAACTGCACACAGAATGTCTATGGAGATACAGCCATATGTGTTTGATCCTGAATCCGAAGAGGAAGGAGAGATGGCACAAGCACAGTCGCTTCCTGACCGTTTGTCAATGAACGTTTCAGAATGGTAGTATT
Organism: Coilia nasus; assembly: GCA_027475355.1. NCBI lineage: Eukaryota > Metazoa > Chordata > Actinopteri > Clupeiformes > Engraulidae > Coilia > Coilia nasus. The sequence goes on from CM050205.1 coordinate 17,925,753, forward strand.
TGCATGACAAAACAGTGCAAGTGCCAGGCTAAATGCAGTTCAGTCATTCAACTAGCCTGCTAATCTTATGCGAGTCAGTCAAACAGGCTAACATTATTTAAAGCCCATTCGGTCAGTTTCTCTTATATGTATTTCCACATCTACGTCACACCGAAGGCCCTTTTCACATTGGGTCGTTTTTCCGCCTATTGTCTTCTTTTGACTGATATAGAAAACGGGGATAGAAAAACATTTTGATATGCAGCATGCATATGCAACTCGGGGTGACCCATCATATTTCAAAAGAGCAAGTACTAAACGGTTTCTCGTGGAAGTACACCTTTAAACAGAGGAGAGGTGGTGATGATTACGACTATGAAATGTGCATTGTACACGTGAGTTTGACAAACAATTGTTAACTCGGAATGCCGGTGGCCCTTTCCCTGCACCTCTCGTAACATTTTCTATGTTAATGAAAGGTTATTGCAAATGATGGCTTACAACTGAACTCTTTTGGTAACATGACCTGGATGACTGATCATCTTCAGACATATCTCCCCTGACTGTGTAGTGATCAAAGACTTACTGAAAGAAAGCAGAATATGGCTACGTGAAAACTAGACAAAACAGGCGAAGAAGAAAAATGTGTAGCGTCAGTGGTCACATCTTTTTCCTTCATTTTGTTTTGGTTTGGGTTTTATTTATAAATTAGACCCGGCATTTATTTGGAACCGGCCTTTATCAAAATATACACCTGCACCTGGCATTTAAAGGAAACCCGGTGGTTAATTGGAACTCTGTATTTTACGGTATTAGGAGATTTGACCCACTCTTGACTTGACTTATGTTGGAACTTGGGAAAACTCGCTTGACTGGGTTACTGCCTGAACTTGAAAAACCCCCAATCAGGCTCGTTTTAGTAAGTGTATGAATATATCAGTGCAGTAAATGTGATCAGTTAGTGAAATCACAGCATGCTTTCCTTAAGTAGTTCTTATTTTATTGAGCACACTCGTAACATTCGACTATGAGAGAAACATTTTTTCCATACAATTAAGACTTTCACACAAATTTCCAGACTTTTCAAGGTCTGGAAAATAGTGTTTCAAAATTCCATACTTTTTAAGACTTTCAAGACCTGCGCAAGCACCCTGCAAAAGGAATGAGGAAGGGAAGGAGGGAAGGAATGAAAAACTAACAAATGAGATGCAGTCTTAGTTTTTGTTTATAGCTGACAGAAGTGGAGCCTGATGTGGTCATCTACAGTTGTAGCTTATTCACCTCAAAGTTTTACTTGTTATGCATTCCAACAAGGACACAGAACATATTTTGCATGGCAAGTATAAATTGTTACCCTCAGGAAGAAGATATGGGATTCCAAGCTACAAAACAAATAGGCTCAAGTTCTCAGTGGCCCCTTGGGCAATGAAAGTACTTAGTAGTAGATAGTAGTATCAAATGTAAGTAGGTGTGTTTCTGTGTGTGTGTGTGTGGGGGGGGGGTTGTTTATTGACCATCATGGACTGACTACAGGTATTATTGTAATAGTATATGTAATATAGAATTATGGTGCAATGTCTTTTAAGAACAGAGCTGTGTTCAATATTATGTGTTGTGTTAACTGTGTGTTGGGTGGTTGGGAGGAGGGGGGGGGGGGTTGTGTGTCTGTGGGCGGGAAGGTTGACTGGGTGCATGGGAAGCTACTCATATGTTAATATGTCTGTGTTGGTTATGGGGTTGATGTGTATGCGTGTGTGTGTGTGTATGTGTGTTTTCACAGTGGTATGTGTGTGTGTGGCTGGATGAGTGTATTGGGGGCGTGGCCCATCTTATCTTATTTTATGTTGTACAGACTGGTTACCATAGATGTAACCAGTCCAGCTATTCTTCACTGAACTCCTTATCAACCTTTATCAGTCATTCATTTCTGTCAGCAGGAGTGCTGCCTGCTGAATATTTTACTCTCATTTTCTCATTCTCATTTTTTCTCACAATTCTGTGTACTCCAGAGATGGTTGTGCAAGAAAAGATCAGGAGATAAGTCATACTGCAACTAAAGTTCATGATACATATCGGGATGATGGTGTACCCTGCATTGCTGCTCAACAATTTCGCTGTTTTAAAGCAACACAAAGCTTACAAAAACCTTGTTTACAAGATAATTTCAGTGGTTCATCAACTTGTAACTGAATGAAAGGCAGTTCTGAATTCGCTTTGCCTCCCTCCATGGGCTATAAGAGTACGTTTGGAAGAGCAGGCCGTCTCTCTGACGTTCGAATAGAAGACAGTTCCGCTTCCAACCTGTAGGGCGACTGATGAGGAAAACTACTTTGTGTTGCTTTAAGCAACTGCATTAACAATAATAAAGTGATTGATGAGTGTCAATGAGGTCTTAAAGGAACACTCCACTTTTGGGGAAATAGGCTCATTTTCCAACTCCCTTACTCAACAGTTGAGTTTTACCGTTTTTAAATTAATTCAGCTCATCTCCGGATCTGACAGTAAGACTTTAGCCATTATGCTGGTCTAATCTGAGTTAATGATTTATGCTAAGCTAATAGCTAAAGAGTTACTGCCAGATCTGGAGATCCTACTTTCAGATCTGGAGATCGGCTGAATGGATTTAAAGATGGTGAAACTTAGGCTCATTTTCCAATTCATTTACGTTAAACAGCTATTTTTCAAAAAAAAAAAAAGGAGTGCTCCTTTAAGTGCATTCAGAATTGCCATTATAATTACCATAAACAATTTATGTTCTTTTATCAGTCATCACTGTGAGTTCTATAGTAGGGTTTACAAGACCTTAAAGGCAACTACAAATAACAATGACGTCATCTCTCCTCACAGGAGATGACATGGAGTCCCTTCTGTTCCATTTCTTAGACGATTGGCTGTTCAAGTTCAGCGCAGACCTTTTCTTCATCCCACGGGTATTGTTTCATACATCTATATATCTGTCTTCAGTGCTGTAGTTGGGTTATGAAGTGTATCTCTATGGGCACTGAGGCAGTTTCCCTGACATCACTTGTTTTGACAAGCACAGTTCTTCTGGAATATATCAGATAAAGAGCAAAATATTTTGAAATGCCTTTACCTGCCTAAGGGATGATTTAATGTCTTGTTCCCGTGGTTACAGGCCAAACATGATTGCAGCTCAGGAGGCTTGAGATAGTGTTCATATTGTCCTCAGCTAATGTGAATAAATCTTTCCTAGGAAGTAAAAGTTCTGCACATAGACAGAATGCGCTTCAGAATCAGATCGATTGGGTAAGTCTTAACATTCTCTCTACAGAATATAAAATACTAGCTGCAGCCTTGTCTGCCTGTCGGTCGGTCTGTTGCCATGTAAAAAAAAAAAAAAAAAATTCCCCACTTGTTTCCAAGTCAAAGTTACTGTTGTGTGTAATATAAACTGTTGGCCAGCATTTCAAAACAAGAAGAGGGAAGAGTGAACACGGCCTTCCTATCTCAGCATGTGTTTGTCCTCATGCCTGCTGGTTTGGATAATGTTTGCCTCTCTGGCTCTGTAAGAGCAGCCAAACAATTGGAGGAACAGTTAAAATACTGCAGAAAATCCCTGAACGGGCTATCATGTTCAGAGGTGTGACCATTGCCTTTTTGACCAGATTGCCTCTCTGGAGCACGTGGCAAAAGATCACAAGATGCTGCTGTAAAACTGCATATGAACCATACAATTTAACCCCATGTGAACCAACAGACTAATTTTCAATAGTCAAATCATGTTTAAATCCAGTTTATCAAGATTGTGGTGGTAGTTGATACACTTATAAGTACAGGCACATACAGCAAGGCAGTCAATATTGCATAGTAAACCCCTCCTCACTGTGCATTTCCTTTAACATAGTGGTTTTGGATATCACTGGGCTCTCATCCCTTCTCAGTTAAACTTCAGTCCTCCACCCCTTAAGCTTTTGTGGATAGTGTTAACTAATGGGTGTGATCACATACAGCGAGGCACTCAATATTGCTGAATAAACCCATGCCTATACATTATCCTTAAGATAGTGCTGTGTCTTGGGGTAGACATCATTGAGCCTTTTGTGGATGGGGTTGCTCCAGGAATACGGCCGTTGTGTTCAAAGTACTCCACCACTACAGAGAAACCATTTGCCAACCGTAATTTACAGCAGCATTTTGCAAAGACGTTTTTGGAGACCTGTTAGAGCCAGCACAGGTTGGTGATTTTCAAAAGTTTTAACATGTATGGCTGTTTGCTTTGTGTCTCTGTGTCCCATTCCTTCCATACCCAGCTATCCTACCTTCTCCTGTGTTTCAGAAAGTGCTTTGTGACTTTGTGGCTTTGTGACTGTGACAATTGTGGCAGTACAGCGTCACAATTGGCTGGCGGTGTTGATTCAATGTGGTATGAGACATGTAATGACATCTGTGTGTGTCTTTTGTTCTCAAACAGATGGGGTGAGGAGTTCAGCATTTCCAAGCATCCACAGGTGGGCTACGTGCATTTTAAGTTGCGTAGTAGGAACACACGGCTTCATTTAGGCCAAAGGAAAAGTTACACCTTAATTACAAGGGGCCAAAAAAAGCTTTTTTTTTTTTAAAGATTTCCTGCACACTTCCTTTTGCCAGGTGCAAAGGAGATCCACAAGGTCACCAAAGTTACAGAAAAACTCCCGCACACTGGCCCCATTTGCAGTGTTTAACTGCCCCGTTTTGGTGACCGAGACCGTTTTTCTGTCACTGTTCTGGGGCCAAAAAAGGAAAGAAAACAAGGGTTAGACTTACAGGTTGATGGATGGGGTGGGAGCTAGTCCTCCCCCGTACTGCAGGCACTAGTCTTTGCCAACAGCCTGTCCACCTACTCATTGTTTGTGCATGCCTGTCCACTTACTCATTCAGAGTGTGCAGTGTTTTGCAAAGGATTGGGTTTTAGGCGTGGCACTGTCAGTTGAGAAATTATGTTAACCCAACTGTGCTGGGGAGGATTCAGGGCTACATTTCAAAATAACCCATTAAAGGTTGACTTCTGCTAAGCTCAGTTAGGAAATGAACTGATTCAGACTTCAGAATAAGCCTTTGGGTGTAGTGATTACACGGGGTGCACATGAAAGGCATTACTTTGGTGGTGATCTTACTGATTGGCAGCAGAGCTCATCGTTTTCATCGGTCACCATGCACCACTACTGCTGAGTGCATATAGGTCAGACATTGGTGTGTTCATGCATGCTTGTGCTTGAGCAATGGACGCTACATAATGGTGCCTCCATTTTTCTCCCCTCATTGTTCCCACTGAAGAGGATGTGCCGATTTTAAAATAACAGAACATAAGGTCAACATGTAGGTGTTAGTTTCTGTGCAGAACTGCTGGGCCGTGCATTGGGTTGTCCATATTATGGAAAAGCTATTGTGAAGGCCCTGTAGAATATTAACCAAAATAAGGGCATGAGTATGCACCAAAAGCTGTCACAGGACAGCTTGTACTTCCATATCTTGTTTCATGCGGTCTGTTCTTTCAAGCTTTCACAAGTACATGATTGCATGCTCCACTGAAGTAAAAAACTACTGGATACGGATTAAAACGTGACATGAATTTCATATTTCTCTACCCGCATGAAGCAAGATTTGTAGTTGTGCGATGCGAGTCAGCACAATGCTCCAGATTTCTCAGCATTCTAGTTCATATATTGAGCATTAGTCAGTGGTGATAAGAGAATGAATCGAGACTGGGAATATTTTTTTAGTAGTCACAAGCAAGCGTTTTCCCTTGTTGTCAAGTATGTTTGTTAAATGGGGAATTCTCATCCTCTTCATCTTGACTAAATTGCTGTGTGTTTTAATCTTTAATTTAATCTTTGAATTTTCTTCAGGGAACGGAGGTCAAGGCGATTACATATTCAGCCATGCAAATACACGAAGAGAAGCCAGAGATCTTTGTCATCATTGACATCTGAGAATGGGTGGTCTTCAGGAACTGGCTGCTAAGTAACACATGTATTCACAAACTGTAAAGCACCCAGAATGATATGATATGATTTGACTTTGCAAAGGCTGTGTCTACAAGATGTACATGTTTGAACAAGCATTCATGTTATGACACATAGGAATATCTCATTTCCCTCAACCAGGTCTTCTTATAAGTTTTTATTTGATTTGTAAATTGATCAATATTTATTAAAATCATTTATCGCCTTTTTGAAATGTTTTATTAGCCTTTTGTTTGCCTGTAAATAGGTCGTACAAAAACTATTGGCTTAATTTTAATGAAATCAACAAGGGTATTGCATGGGCAGAGGAAAATCTAAGGGGATAACTGATGTTTGTTTCTGGTTTTATGTGTCTTTAGTATGCTGTGTAGCTTTTGTGTGCACCAAACAAGCAAGCAAGCACAGCATGCAACGTTACAAAAACCCTGTTACCCAACACGGCAGGGGGAATGACTATCTCACAGAGGACATTTGTCTCATATGCCTACAGATGCCTTGCTACAATTTTTACTTTTTTTTTTTTCCGTAAATGTTCCTCTGGTAAAAGGCAGGGTTTAACTGTTAACTGGTAAGTTTGCTATGTGCACACTGTGCGGTGTAATCACTATGACAAATGGGAATCACTTTCATGTAAATCTATTTCAGTGTAAACCCTAAAGATGAATACTGTAAATACATAAATGTGCATCTGATGTACTTTTAAATTGAATGATATTTCCAAGCCTACACAAGAGCCAATAAATAACTTTTAAATTTAAATAGCATGCTATGTGCTGCTTCTTCTGTTATTGAGGTAAGACGTTGAAGAGCAGTCTATCATGCAGTGATGAAGATCAAAGCGGATTCCATACATACTTCACTTGTACGGCAGGTGAGACAGCCAAGAGGAGATGAACAGAGAAAGGCTTTCAATGTGTTTGGCTTCAGTTGCCTCAAACTGTTGGACAGAATTATTCTCCTGGTGTAATGAAGTTTTAGTTGTCATGTGGTGATTTATGCTGTGTAACAGACCTATGACTGTTTCACAGCCTTGTTTTCATTTTGTTTCATACAAGACTCAATCTAAGGGTTTTAAAATGACAATTCTAGCTAAATGTATAAAAGCACTGTATTTCCACAGACAGAATAAAAACGATGAATTGTCACAGTCATGCTCAACTGACTTCTGAGTCTCCAACAGGAGTAGAACAATATCCAGTATGAATATTTCAATATGACCTCATACAAAAAAACTGCATATCAATTTGATCTTTTTCCAGCTGCATAATTCAAAACCTGTGGTTCTCTGACAAGAATTATTGTTCCTCCCCTTTCGTTCCACATTCAAATCTTTGTCTTGGCTGGTGTTGTGACTTCTTGCGTAGTCTCCAAATGTGGAATAACAAGGCAGCACACACAATGGTGAGGATGACACAGGCACAAGTCAGTGCGACAGCGCTGTCGTCCCTTCTAGTGCCAGTTGGGACTTGCCCTAAAACAAGCACAGGCACACTCGTGAAAGATCAAAACGTGTTTGTTATTTTGTGGTCTGTCTGACCCAATGATAATTACAACCTGACTGAACCACTAAATCATAATGACAGTGTCAAAGCATTGGATAAATGTGTGTAAACACCAATAAAACAATGACAAACACAAAATAACATACCACTAAATCTGGCATGCTGTATTTTCCAGACAAAAACATTTCCCAGGCCTGGTACTATCAAAATCAAAATGTCAGCATTTTAGCAGTATCTAATTGCCATCTTGCTTTTTTAAGTGTGTCATGTTTCAGAATTTCCATTGTGTTACGTTGAACTAAACTCTCCAAAGACTCTATCACAAAAAGTAAATAAAACCACTCTTGCAAGTTGGAAAAATATTTAAAAACAGGTCCCTTGTGGCCATCTTTGGCTTTTGTCCTTCATTCAGCATTGGAGCTGATAGAAACCGGTAGTGTTATGCACCTACCCACCCACCGAATTAGCTAAAAAGCGATGACAGAGAATCATAGTATCTCCCAGATAAAATACACCTGCACATCACAAGAACTTTGTGTCTTTACAATGCATCGCAGATTTAAGTAAACCTCTGGCCAGTCATTTATCTCTCCAGACAGCATGAATCAAGGTCAGAGAGTTCCAGAAAAGGAACACTATTATGTGTGTAGTGCATAACAGCATGAGTAAGCTTCTCTTGGTCTTTCTCTGGTTCTTCTTCTGGTAAAACCCTTGATTTGTGGTCATAAAATATTTTGATGATTATGAGGTATATTAGAAGTGCTGAATAGCAGATTTTTTGTAATGTCAGTCAGTAGTGAGGCAATAACGTAAATATAATTCAGCCCTTAAGCTTTAAAAAACTGTAACCAGAGTGTTGAGGTAGAATCTAAGATCTTTAACTCCTGTAAGTCGCGACCAAACATGAACACATTGAACTCCTAAAAGGTATGGGTAAAAGGTAACATACAGGAATATTAAATAAACATATAAAAAAAACATATTAAAACATATACACACCTTGACTGATATTGACTCGTCTCACCAGTAGTTGGTGGAGAGGTGGGTTGGACAGTCTTAATGTAAGACTGGCATTTGCTCCATGGTCCTGGAGCACATATGAAGTTCTCAGGTGGAAGAGGCCATCCCTAGCAAAAGTGAATATAACAACCAGTTTACCACTACAAACAGTAGACAATGCAAGGCAGCATGGGAAAAAATGACGTTCTAAACTATTTAAAGTGCTGCATACGCTGAAAAAAATGGGCTGTTGAAATAGCATTAAAAAATCTTGTACATCGGTTGCACATATTAAAATCATGTTCACTTTAACAAATGAAGTCATGTTAAACATAACAAATTTTATTCTAAATAAACTGGATGTTTTTTATGTTCATAAGAATTTGTTTTTGTCAGTCAAACATATAGCTAATAGCTAATATTCAGTATATTTCTTTCAAGTTAACTGAACCAACTTAAAAAAAATAAAGGCAGTGTGCTGCATGGATGTTTTTACATTGGTTTAACATACAGTGCTATGTGTGTTTATAATGTATATGGCACCATTAAACGAAATATCCAGATACAGGTAGCACATTAACTTTATTTTTTATTTAGTTGTGCTTCAACTATGCTTCAATGTTACAGTCAACAGATTTCATTCTTGTGCAATGTATTATTAATAGCATTGGTTTGTCCCAACAGTTGCTTTGCTTACCTGACAACATCAGGTAAATGTTAGTGAAAACATCAAAGTTTTTTTTTTACCACTCTTAAGCCCACTCAGTGGGTTAGAAAAAGAAAATGTTTTTAAGAACATCACAGTAGGATGCTGGAGTGGCTTTCTTAAAGAAATCTTTTAGCAATACCACATTAAGCACCAACCTCCAGAAATAGTGACCCACCCATGTTTTTCAAAGAACACAAAACCAAACGAAACAAGACCAAGGTGTTAATGACATGGAAAACTTTTGGTCAAAGGTCAGTATCTCCCTTACGTTTCCTTGTGGGAGCAGCATGTATTTCATTGAAGAGAAATACCCAATGCACCTAATTATCAGACAGCCTACCTAGCCACCACCCATAGTCATTATGCTTAAGGTTTCTTCCTTGTTTGACAAGGAAAAAAGGAAGAGAAGAGATAGGGAAAGGGACTTTTCTCTTGTCCCTAAGATCTAGGGATCAGATTTTAGTCCAGCTGGGCTCTGTAGAGCACACAGTGACATATGCAGTGTTCTGGTAGCCTGGTAAGCCAGCCCCTTGTACTTCATTTCATTTTGCAAAGAGGGGCTGGCAGTGCTTCCATTGACATTGCTGTCTTAGGCAGAATTTTGCCTAGCCAATCAGCAAACAGAGGGAGTGTTTGTGAGCGCTGATGTCGTCTTTGTGTGCTACATTTGAATTGTGGTGCGCAGGCAGACTAATTCCATATGTCACGACCAGACATTGGTGATTGGGTGAAGGCAGAGCCACTTGTTTTAAACTTTAGAGTCTACACCTCCAGGTAAAAATCGTTTCTCAATACCAGAGACCCAAACCCTCTGTACAAAATGAAATGAAGTATGTGGGTATGGTTTACCAGGCCAGTGTTATGGTGTTATGGTTTGAATTCTGTTCCGGTAGGAAGAATGGGGGTGGGGGAGTAAACCAGTGCTCACCTGCACCCTCATCAATGGCTGAAGTGCCCTTGAGCAAGGCCTCTAACCCCACCTTGCTCCAGGAACTGTAATTGAAACCCTGTACCTACATAACTGTAAGTCACTCTGGATAAGAGCATCAGCTAAGTTTAATGTAATAACATTATAGAAATAAAATGGAATTGACATCAATTTAAAGTAGACAAACCCGTATTTGAAATCGGCCTCATGTTCCAGCTCCTGGTCCTGGGGGCCCAGCCACTGGATCTCTGCTTTGGGGAACCCCTGAGTTTCAAACTGGACACTTGTGTTGTGGAGACCCACCTCAATACTCAGCAGCGGCTCTGAGTAGAACGCTGTTTAATGTAAACACAAACATTAGACAACAACAGTGCCACTAAAGCTAACATGAGAGGAACAACCACAATATGCTAGCCACTCTGCTAAGTCCTGCTGCTACATGAAATTTGTCTTCTCTTCTCTTCTTGTTCTACCTAGCCACTCATCAGTGAAACTGCGAAACTGACTCAGTGAAACACTGAGAATGTCAGTACAGCTGTCATAGCACATTTCTATTTGTACCTCCAAAAAAACATAAACAGACAGAAAGCTATTAACCATGCTGTAAGATGTTTGAGGTTTGTGTATTTTTTCACACAGTTAGCCCTTCAGTTTCAGAACGACTTGCTTCTTTTGTGTGCACTACAGCCTCGCCCCACCTGTTATGCAGCACAATGGTAGGTGTACAGTTGCAGACCTAGTATTATGAATTCCACAAATATGGTCATTCGATCTATCCTGTGACCAGACACTTTGTTACTGAAGGGCAGAGGCATTGTTTTATGGCAAAAAAGATAGAAACCTAGTATTTTCCCCATTAAAGTGCTAACAGTGCTACTTTTACCTCAGCTTTCAACAAATGCATCATCCACTAATATGAAAGCATAGGGTAAGGCTGCTCGATTATGGAAAAAATCTGAATCACGATTATTTGGGCCAAAACTGAAATCCCGATTATTCAAACGATTATTTTGTTTCCTCAGTAACATGCTTCATTTATTGAAAATGTATTCAAAAACATTTCGAAAAAACATTCTTGTACCTTCGGATTTTCCCTAATACCTTTCTTCGTAAACATTAGTAAGTCTCCTTTGATGTCTATTGTACAAACAGTAGAAATGTCTAATGTATACATCTAATGTACAGTACAAACCGTAGAAAATAATTAGGACAAAAACATTGTTGCCCTCGATTTTATTTGTTTTGAGATCGTTTGGCCCTGTAATCGTTATCATGATTAGAATTCGATTAATTGAGCAGCCCTAGTATAGGGACACTCTGATTACTGCAGGCAGGCCCACCGATAGGGGGGGACAAATGGGTCTCTTGTCCTGGGCCTATGGAAAGGGGGGGCCCAGAACGGGTCCCTCCTTCAACTATGGAATATGGGAGAGGGGTCCCACATCAGATTATCTTGTCCTGGGCCCAGCCAAGATGGTCAGCAGGCCTGACTGAAGGTATTCCACTAACTAAGCATTTAGTCTCATTAGCCAACATTCAAGACTACACCGGCTTGTGCGGCTTGGAGTTTTTGGAAGTGAAATGTTTGTTAACTTAAGTCTGGTTTCATTGTTACATTGTTGCACACTGAAGAAGGCACACGCCGAAACACGTCTGTACAATAAAAAGTCGAATATGTGCAAAGTGCGGCCTCTCCTGTTTTTCATTGAATTTACAATTTAGGCCAGCACTCTAAAAAAAATGTTCATATCATACTTGGAGTGAAGCCTGCTCCTATCCTCGCTCTACATTGATGTTTGTTGGTTGACAACACCAACTCTTCTGCTCACCTGCGTACTCCACCTGCACCTCCGCTTTATCAGTTCCCCTGTCATCGCTAACTGTGCAAAGGTACCGTCCTGCATCCTGCGCTCGGACATCTGTGACCTTAAGAGAGGCGTTGCCTGTCCACAGTTCAGACACATAGAGACTGGTCCTTTACTTGTAGTCACCGCTCTGCCGGTTCAGCTGGTTTTGGCCATAGTAGAAACTGTGAACAACTCTTGAATCTTCCATCCGCTGCCAAGTGACAAGCAGATCTGACGGGATTCCGGACTGGGCCACAGACGGGAAGGAACAGTTCAGGACTGCATAGCTTCCTCTAACTGCCATCAAAGGCTCTGATGGCACCTGGACCTTGTAGAGAGCTGACAACAAAAATGGCATCAGAATATGTCAAGTGGGCAGGAGGAGAGGCAACCATATCTGACAATACATTTGCATGTGTAACAGGTCTTTAAAAAATTGAGTTCCTCATAAGGCAAACACACTGCAAGCACTAACCTAATTTTTCACTTGGGCCATCTGCAAGCCAGCAGCATGACAGCAAATGGCTGGATGGTGTTTCAATTTCAGGTGTGGACAAATAGCTTTGCAAAGCTGACTGGACTTTGAGATTAAGATTCTGCGGATGATTTGTTGGCTTTTAATGACATGAAATCCCAGCTTCTTCTTTAATGACTTGAACTTTGAAGCTGGGCTTTATGCCTGGGGATAAACACGTGGGGGGAACAGTCTAATCCACCTGATCTGATTTATAGAACATAAAAGAATCCTTTATTTGCGCTCTTCATTATCTGTCTCCCAACAGAGGTTGGTCCATTCCCATCTAGTGTCTGGAATTTAGAAAGCTCTTGAGATTTAATCTTGGATTTAGAAACCTCTGAAGTTTCAAGGCAAGTCTGGTGGTTGCATGTCTATTGCATGTCTAATATTAATATCTTGTTCTGTATTTGTGGTTGTGAAACAGTGACGTTGCCGCCCTGCTTGCACAAAGCGCCACCACCAAATGAGTCACACGAAAAAAAGGTCTTGAAAGGGAATAAGTGCAGGTTTATTTACAGGTGCGGAAAAAAGTGCTCAAAAATGCAAACAAAAAGACTGTCCAAAACGAAACAAAACCGACCAACTCAGGCAATACTAAATATATACAAAAATAAACTCAAACTAAACAACTTGGCAGCAAGTTGTAGAGACAATGCTAATTCACACAGTTCACACAGATCCTTTTCACTCACTATCTCTGTTGATTACAGAAGCACAGTGTTGAATTGTAATTGCAGTGGGCTGTTTAGTAGGCCTACTGGATTGTTCTTTGTCCATTAGTTGTTTGTTGTTTAGTAGTCAACATAACTACTCTTACATTGTTTTAACATTGCACAATGCGATCTCTTTTATTTTATCTTGTGATTTCAAATGATTCAATTAATGTTTACACTATGCACCTGGAGTGTTACTGATATAGCCACCTATCCAGCCACCTACTGAGTGGCAAAACTGGTACTGGAAAATATTCTATTGAAAAAAGTTTACCTGGACTCAGGACACCTCTTTATGATGCATTGGCTGTGTGGCTCAAGGTGTGGCAAATTCAAATGTTTCACAGCTGCTCCCACATGTATAGTCATGTATAGACAACCAAACTAAAACTTCATAACATCAGTTTCCATGAGCCTGTAGAAGACTGTGTGCCAGGTGAAGGTACACTTTTGACCTGAAAACTTCAGTTATTTGTTTCTGATCAGCTGTGGGAATATAGCCTTTGTTCCAAAACATTCTAACTAACCTAACAAAATTGTGTTACAGTAATACAAGGTTTCATTTCATTGTTTGTCTTTTTTGTTACTTAACATAAATATATGGATTGTAGACACACAATTTTATGCTGATAGTCAAGTGTTGAGAAATTTGTTTAAAAAACTGGAACCAACCAAAGCTGTTTACCACAGTAAACCAAGTGAAAATATTGTTGACCTATTCAAAATGAAGACACCTGCTGCCATATTGGCATGTAAATCTATCCATATTTTCATATATAACTGTTTTAAAATGAATATATAATTACATTACATTACACTTCGCACTTAGAAATGTCACCTCCCACAGACATCCATATTGGGCTGTTGGTTTTGGCCAACTTTGGCTGTTCTGCATAGTTCTGAACTCTTTTAATTACATATCTGTCACTTTGCACTTGTATTACTGTGCCCATTACTGGATGACTGAGTACTGGTTCATTGCACAGAAATGTTTCACATTTGTTCGGCTTTTTAGTCATTCTATCTGCACTGTTTTCTTTATTTATTTTTTGTCTACAGTCAGTGTTGGGCAAGCTACTTGTAAAATGTAGTGAGCTAAGCTATCAGCTACTCAACCATAAATTAAGCTTCACTACACTAAAGCTACCACCATTACAAATGTAGTGAGCTAAGCTACAAAAATGTGGGGAAAAGTAGTTTACTACATGAGAAGCTACATTGTACCGACATAATGTCCCAGGGATAGCTTATAAGACTAGGAACATTTGTATGGAATAAAATGGTTATAGTTTCTTTAGGAGCCTAGATGCTTATGTCCAAAGTGACTTACAGCACAGGACAGAAACAAAAAAAGATAGGCCTACTTTGTTGTCTGTGTTGTGCATGTGCGTATGTGCCATAGACTGTGCACTGTGTAAGTGTAGGCCCAGCTGTTTTTTTTAATTATTATTTATTTATTTTCAAACCTCACTTTCAACATTTCTTGATATGGCAGTATTTGCTTATGCTGTATTATTTTCATATCCACCTTAGTTTTTTACCATCCCAAAGAAAATATGTAGGTAGGCTAAAAGACAAGCAAAACTGACCACCAGCAAATATTAAATGACTTGCCATATTATTTTCTGTGTATTATTGTAGGCTACATAAATATGCAATAATGCCACTTGGAAAGTGAAAGCAAAGAGGCGGATATCCCTGGCTTCAGAAAATACTGCCATGAATTCAGACAAATATGAATGATTGGGTTGTGTTAGAATCAGCTGGCTGATAGAAATAGCCTAAGTGGTGGAGGTGAACAATCTTCTGCAGTAGCCTACTTGTCACCTTGACACACACTGCATTTGAGCAACAAACTACTAAAAAAACAGTCACTTTGTGTGTCCAGTGTAAATTCCAACCCAGATCCAACAAAAATAGGACAAATAAGCTTACCGATCAATTAGTTCAACATGTTATAACCTACGTGCAATATGAACTACGAGCCTCTGCTGAGTGGCACGGTGCCATCTGAACTCGCCCGTTTCCAAAGACAGCTTACATAATGATGCACTTTGAGAAGATGTTTGTCATCTCATTTATTGTTTTCCTTTTCTTATAACATTTATGCAAGTATCAACTGCATTAGTCTCCTCTTGGAAGCTTTAAAATCCTCGCGTTGTTGTAGCCATTTCCATATCGAAGTGTTGGTCGCCAATAGTTCAAGCAAGTTATCTAGCGGGACCTCTATGTGGATATTATCCGATGTCAGTGATCACGTCGCCGGCCAGCTTACCGTGGCAGCCTGGCTCCCACACGAGTGGGAGCAGCTTGCCCATGATGTTTAACAGACATTCACTTTATTGTGCTCAAAACCATATTGTGATGCAGGTAACTGCTGTTTTCCTCAGGCATGCCCTGAAATGTGTAGCTTTTGTGGACGCTACGTCGCTACTTGACAAAAAAATAGCTTAACTACAGGAACGTTACTCCATAAATAAAGTAGTGACGCTACGGCCAAGCTACTGGGAAATGTAGTTAAACTAGTAGCTTCGCTACAAGTAGCGGCGCTACTGCCCATCACTGTCTACAGTGCTCTAGAACAGCAGTTCTGTCCTGTCTCTGTGCTGTACATGTGGCAGAATTCTCAGTAAGCTGTCTTTGAAATTCTTCCCCAGTATCAGCATTTACTGTGTGCACAACTTGTGAAACATGTTTCTACCTTCAAATGATGTGTATTAAATAACAAAAATGCAAACGAGTGCACAAAAAGGGGATATATAGGATTCAGGAATGGCATTAAGGTGTTTCCTTTTGAGCACATTAGTCCCGATTTGCAGTAGGTCTCAGTAGTAGGCTATGAGTTTAATTTCACGTATGTAATTTCCTAAAAACACATTCACTCGTCTATTGTGTTGTTGGTTGAGGTTCTCTCACTCGTTCGTGCTATGACAAACTATCATATCGCATCGCAATCGAATATTCCGACTTGGATTTATAGCCTATGTTCACCATTCTATTGCAGACCCACATGCAACAATTCAACAAAGGTCTATGATCCTATTTCCTTAAAAATGCTATATTTTACACTTACCAACCACAGAGAAAAAAGAGGGAACCATAGATATCAAAAGTATATGTATGCCACGCTGACCCATTCCTCTTTCGCGAGACATTTCTGGACACCGAAGCCCGCGCAACCATTCCCGACACACCAAAGAAGCGATATGCGTGAGTCTTTCGATACACATTTCCAGTGACGTAGTTCACACGTGTACTCTTTTTATTAGCATCGCGTTTGATATTGAGCAGTACATAAACACACTTTTGTTTGTGTTTTGTTCTGTATTTTGTTTTGTCTTGTTTTACGTGGAATGTAATTGTTATTGTCTGTTGTGTTTTCTTTGTATTATGTTGTGCATGTAATGTACAGTAGCCTAGGTCAACACTGATGTCATTTTGGTGTAATTGTTATACTGTATCTGACGTATTGAATATAATTGACCCCAGGAAGAATAGCTGCTGCTTTGCAAAAGCTAATGGGGATCTAAATAAAACAAACAAACAAACAAAGCTCAGTGCACAGAAGCTGTGTGAGAAAGGGGAAAGGGGAGGGGGCGCGGAGGACAGTTCACCTCTGGGTCTCTCAAATGCAACGCACAAGTGGGCAATACTCTGCAATTAGCGAGCGAAGTCAGTCACACATAAGCTTCCGTCCATAACGCACATTTCATTCATAATATTATATTTACAGGTTTATAATTCCTGCATGTTTTTTAATTATGTGAAAGGGCTCATAAAAAAGGGCAATACAAAACGAGTATGCGGTCACCAAGGTGTTATTGTCTTGCTTTGTTGACTAAATACGGCATTAAATATATGAATTTGTACTGAATTTGTCCTGATTTGATGTGACTAGTGTTATACAGTTTAGTTTTGGAGCAGCATTGTCTCCCCCCCCCCTTCTTCTTCTTCTTCTTTTCCCTGTCGGAGCCACTCATCCTCAGCGCAACGGGACCTCTCACCTTACAAATTAAACACTGGATTTACCACAAGATATGCATCATATGGGTAACTCAATTCAGTGTACATACTGGATAGGCTTTATGGCTCAACTAGTCATACCAGTTTGAAGCTGATGAATACTAGATAGTGCAGTGTAGATACCCTGTACCAAGCACTGCAGTTGACTCGAAGGTGAACTGCTGATAACAATGTGAGACTTGTCCAGGAAATGTATTAGGTTAGGCTGGCAGCCAAAAGACCTGCTATGGCTATTATAATTCAGTCAGAAAAGAGCAGTCATGGCTCTGCACTGACTCAAACCAGCCAGGAAGGTTTCTTCTCATGTTTGTCCAGGAAGCAAAACACTTTTTTTTGGCTTTTGTTAATTAGTGGAAAAGAGTCAAACCACCCAGAAGGGTTTCTCACGCTTGCAAACCATTGAGGCAAATCTTACAGGAAGTTTTCTTTTCATGCATGCCAACCTCTGAAGCACATTATCCAGGAAGCTTTGGTGTCTGTCTGGGCACACAGCATAAACCAAGAGTTAAATTACATGACCAATGCAGCTGCTGAATTGATTTTACTTGGATGTACAAAACAGAGGTCACAAATGAGTCTCTATTGCCCACCTTCCACACTAAACAGCAGTGCATTATAAAATGTACCTACCATGCCAAATGGCAAAACTAGTAACAAAACTTGGCATGACAGTGGCACATGGATAGGTTGACTCTGGCAGTTGTTGTGTCATTTCTGACATGTGATCGATTAAAAATGGCCAAAGCTGATTATCGTGATTGACATGAATTCTATCATGATCACCGATGTAGACATTGATGTGTTTCTGTTAAAGACTCAATCTCAGCAGTAAAGGCTGGATTGTGATGGATGGATGGATGGATGGATGGATGAATAGACAGACGGACGGATGGACGGACAAACAGACAGACAGATAGATAGTGGAAAGCACTAGCTTGTTTATTCCAACAAATCTTCTGGCTGCTCTGTAAGTCAGATTTGCACTGCCGAGGGCACAATCAGCTGAAAACCCCTATTGTACTGGAGTGCATCTGGAAGTGCATCTTACTTTGTCTTAATTAACATGTAAAAGGCTGGCCATATTTCATCTGCTACCAATAGAACCTTCTAGTTCCCTTGATATGACTGGATGTGAGTGTACCGCTGTGCACTTTATATGGGCAATTTGATGCATCTCTGATAAGGATATAGGTATCGGTTGTGCAACAGTGTCTTTTACTCCCTTCATTATGAGAAGACCGAAATCATTACATTACACTTAGCTGACACTCTTATCTAGAACAATTTACGTTGAATTGTAACGTTGCGTTGAACATTGTATGTTGACATACTTGTAAGCAATCATTAAACTGAAAAATCGTGGGTTACAACTGTGCTTCCGCTGAAGTGAAGATGTTTTATTCATCTACTGATATCTATCAAGGCCACATTAGTCACCACAGATGAGACATTACAGTGGCGTGACTTGTGTGACAAATCAATCTGTCGGTTGGTTTTCACTGCTTAGCCACCTTTCTCACTCCCACAACTAAAGTGATTTCACACAAATGTGTTGAACAGGGTGACGTGTTCAATATGTCCTCCACCTCTCATCATGTCTCTTAGACAATGACTTTGTGAGAAATTAGGTTTAGCATTCTTACATCTGTTACAAATATGCCTGTGATAAGCTGTGCTCTGGGAACTGTTACAGCAGAGCGAAAGACAGACCAGAAATGTCACCATGCTGAAAAAATGCCTGAGCTATATCACATCACCAAACACATTTTCTTACTGTTGATAGACATGTTAAGTAATCATGAAACTGAGAATAGTAAGGCTACAAGTCTTACGTGCTTCCGTGGTGGAACATCATTAACATTCTTGAGGTTGGTCACCCCACAAATTTTGACCTCCTGACAACACACCCGTCCTGAACAGATAAGACTGTCTGGTGACACTTTAATGAGTCACACCCTTAGCCTGCCCCTTCCTCTAGTTTTCTTAGCATCTGTCTAAGTCCCTATCTAACCTCATGTGTTGGTCAGTGGGAAGCTTAGGGTCTTCTTCAGTGCTGGTTCAATGTGTTCTGTGTCTGTGTCCGGTTGTGTTATTAAGAGCACAAAATGGCACCTAACTGGTGTACTCTGCCCTGTATGAACAAGATTTGTACATGGGACTGAAACAATAGACAGACAGTGACAGGTAATAGTAGTTACAATGTGATTTTCATGTACCAGGAAAGGGCGTATTACAGTAGATAACTGTATTTTATTCCATATGTGCATGTACATGGAGGTTGTTAAAAAAACCTTTTGTCTTTGAAGCCAAGTCAAAATGCACAAACTACTACTATGGGCAGAAATGAAGCATCTTTCAGAAACACAGGCTGTCGGTTACATTAAAGGGTGCTATGTCTCATTGTCATTATTTACTTCGTATGGCATGAGCTGTTCTGCTGATAATCCAGAGAGCCTCTATAAATGACTTCTTTTCATTGCTTACCTCTTTTGACAGCCCTTGAGTAGTGTCTGGAGATAAGAATGGTCTGATAAAAGATATACAGACAGACACCTCAGTGTACCAGTAGATAGTGTTTCCTCATAGGCCGCAGTGAGGCCTGCTTACTATTCACCAACTGAATGTGGAAGTCTGGAGGGAGTCCCCTGATCATTTCCTGACGAGGCTCATTTCAAGCAGGACCAACAGCCAATTGATAATCATGGCAGTACCAACGTTGACCTTTCATTAAGTCAATTAACTTGTTGTGGAAATCTGATCTAATGACGAAGCTGTGTGAAAGAACTCGCACATTAGAAATTGACATTTTGGTCCAAAGTTTATCTAGCCTGGTAAACCCGCCCCTCGTACTTCATTTAATTTTGTACAGAGGATCTGGACCGGACACCGTTGAAGGTCATGTAAGAGGACTGAGCAACTCCCAGCCAATCAGCGAACAGAAGGTGTGTTTGTGAGCCATGACGTTGACTTTGTGTGCTACAGTTGAATTGTAGTGCGCAGCTAGGCTAATTGCATACGCGACAACCAGATCATATACAGTCAATGGACCAGATGTTAGCAATTGGGTAAAGGCAGAGCTACTTGGTTTAAGCTTCAGCAGATCCACACCTCCATTTCTCCCTGCCTTCGCTCCAGACCCTCTGTACAAAATGAAATGAAGTATGAGGGGCTGGTTTACCAGGTTAATGTTTATCCAGAGGGCTCTGGGGACGAGACAGTGGCCTTCAGTTTTAGAAAAGCAGACTTGCAAACAAGAAGGCTAGCAGCTCCCTTCAAGCAGACAATGAAGCAGCCTGTGAGATTTTGGTTGTCTCACAGTAAGTAGACTTGAGTAGCTGAGAGACTGTTAATGGAAAGACCTATAAGCTTAAAAAATACCTCTCAGCGCAGAGCACTGTTGTACAGTATTCTGTACAACTAATATGTGACTTTAAAAAAAACAGCTACAAGTAAAAATACAGCATGAAAAGAGTTTCTCAAACACTGGGGAGAAGTATTTCAGTGTTGTGATTGCAGTACTGATATATGATTTATGAGACGTTGATCTAGTCGTCTGAATCTGCTTCATCTTGCGATGACTGTGGCGCCACCCTCTGGTAGAAACGTGCCCTCTAACTCCTCCATCTTAGTGTCTTGTGTGGCCCCTACGCTGTACATGACTGAGGCAGGCGGGCTCACTGTCACCAGGTGGGGTCGAAGAGCAGGGTAGCAAAGAGCTATATCTGATATAACATAATACATCATATATTACAGCAATGAAAAATCTCCAAGTTTCAAATTAAAATATCAAGCAGTTTAGATTCTATGGCCCTTTAAACTTTAAGGGCCATAGCCCTTTTTCGCTCCCGCTGATCACCACATTCATTTTTAATGGTTTTTGGAGGCCCACAACTTAATTTCTTATACAAGACATAGGCCTGAAAATTGGTACTCTTGTCAGTTAAACCGACTTTTTTGACCATCAGCTGTGAGACCCCCAATTGACAAAGACCTAATTATCCACTAATTACTTATCACACCACCACTCAAATTTCTTTAGTATGCCAATGACACCATCATTGACCTGTTAGGTCCTATAACAATGAGTCTCACTATCGCAAAGGGGTGAACTGGTTCTACAAGCTTTAGGCTCAACTCATGAAGAAAAAAAAAAAAGTTGTGCACATGAGCAGTGAATGTGTGATCAGCCCATAACCTTTACAGACTCCTACACTTACTGGCCCGTGCATGAGCAGATACTTTGAAATAAGAAGTAAACACCTCAGGCAAGATCTAAGTCAGTAACTACCGGTTTAGTGCAGTTCTTGAAGCCATCATGGTGTCATCACGTCATCCATCATTGTCTAGTAAGAAAGTGACTTCAGTCCCAACTAAAGAAATTACAGACTACTGTTACAAAGGCCTCAGACATTGTTGGTTGTGACCTCCCTCCTGTCCAGTCTTTGTACTGGAAGTGCTCCTTAAATTTGGCTTCCAAAATCAATACCCATATTTACCTTATACTCTGGAAGACGGACCATCCACTACATTTCAGAGAGCTTCTTCCCATCAACCCCGAGAACACCCTATTCACTTATATGTATTCGGCATGGACTAAGCTTCTTCTCAATGTAACAATTACCACCAAAATTGTTGTGTGGCAATAATATATCTTTATATCCATATCTTCACAAATTGGCAGTAATGGTAATAATGACCACACCATACAATGAAATCTTAGTTCAATAGGTCATTTATTTGTCTGTCAAGACATTTATGGACAAAAAGGAATAAAACTGAATATGAGCAGGGCGTTCAAGACTCTTCTAAAATGGCAGGAGGAAAGATATTAGTCATTGCACACATACACGGCTCAGAGTTTAAGTTTTACTTTAAAATTTAAAGTGACCAATGACTGTTTAATTACCTCAATCTTACAGAAGGAAATACAAAAAGTAAAAAAAAAAATAGGACATTGTAGAGTGATCCACTTTTAGTCAATTTTATCCATATGAAGTAAACCACTTTCACAGCAGAAAATGTAAAGTTACTTAAAAGCAACACTTTATTAGCTTACCATAAAAAAACTGAATCGGATCAGAGCAGGAGCATGCTGAATGTTTGACTGCAGTAGTCTTGGTCACAAATTTCAAAACTTTTCCATGACTTTTTCATGACCTACAGTGAATTTTCCATGACTTCACGGCACCTTAAGTGCATAGAACTTAGCATACTTTTAGGGCTAAATATGAAATGTTCATTCAAAATACTGCCAATGCCTTTGTTGTCAACTCTAAAGGCCTAATGATAACAGAACGCGGTAATTGCCTTAGGGAGAAACTAAACTTCCATGACTTTTCAAAAACTTTCAGTGAATTTACAGAATTCCATGACTTTTCCAGGCCTGGAAAATTACATTTTCAATTTCCATGACTCTTCCAGGATTTTCATGACCGTGGGAACCCTGTGTTTTACACTAAGGGATTAGAGTCACAAGAACCCTCTATTTGGAGATTCATCACTTGCTCCCAATTAACATACTCGGCTAAGTGACTAAACTGGTTTTCTGAAAGACCCCCATGGCCATTTAACATTAATCTCTAGTTGTAAGTGTCCCTTTAATTATACTTTACCTCAATGGTCATGAGGCGGTGTGGTAGAGACGGACCCATCCAAGTCCAATACTTACCTGTGGCCTGAGATTCTGTCACGAAACCTGTCACAAGACTGCCTGCAAATGAGAAAATAAAACTGTAAGAAATCACCACAATATGTCCAAAACTGTGCTGTAAGAAGCTACAGGAGAGACCTACGTGAAACTTATTTTAAAGCACTAAAAGTTTTAAATAAGTAATAAATATTGTTTGATATAGTAAATAAAACCGGACAGTGATGCCTATGTAAACCATACACTACTCATTGTTAGCCGTTTGGTCAAGGCTGACCTACTTTTTCAGCAATAGTTGAATTGATACATTCTAATCACAGTTGGTAAACTAATTGCATATTTTTGTTTGCTAATGTTGTTTCTTGATGTCTAAAGGTTTTGATAGAGCAAGAAACTAGTGTTTTTATACTTACATGTACATATGCACCAATGAGTGTAAAGACAGTACCAGCAAGCGCTACTGAGGTAGATTTTGGGGTTTAGTTTACCTTCGGTTTGCGGCGAGTTCTAGGGTTTTTTGGCTCCTCTCCTTTGCAATGTTTCACTTTATAATGCAGCCAGCGAGTCTTTGCGTCAAACTCAAGTACAAGTCTGTAGCTGTGAATTACGTCGACAGGGGGAGTGAATCTCACACACACACACTGCAAATACAGGTCTCTGGTGTGAGATCATGATTATTCTCTTAGTAAAACCATGTGAGAATCAAAAACTCACTTTTGTTGTGGTGGTATTTAAAGAAAACATTTGAGCACTTAAAAGTATTTGGAGATACATAAAATTGATTCAAACAAAAAGAAACCTTGACAGGTTAGACACATTTGTTGGCTGCCTCTTTTCTACCAGACACTTTTTTGTAAAGTAGGATTTGCAGAAAACTGTGCATAAACCTTTATTGAGCTTTGCAATTGTCTTTTTATGAGTAACATCTTATTTTCAGTCTACTATTGGGTAAGAACAATCAAGTCAATTAGTGACTTAAAAAGGGGATGTCCACCAGTCTCAGGCCAATATATCATGTTTTGTTAAAAAATATTTTTGCTTAATATAGTCAACGTTATTAAGCAAGTCAATAAGGGTTTATACACATTTTATTGACAATTTTAACAATTAAGTTGTGATTTTTCTTTTGAAAGGACATTGTTAAAAGTCATCATCTCGCCTTCATGATTCAGCATGCAAGGTTTGTATTTTAAACCCTAAAACAACGTTTGAACAACATTTTAGGTTAGTTCTACAAAAATAAAAATAAAAACCAGCTTTGAAGGAAAAGAACTAGTTTATTGACATACTGCAGCAAAACAGGTCATATTTAGTCACCTATTTAGACAAGCTCACACAAGTATTGTTCAACGCTTAAAGACTGAAAAGCTATATACAGTTGACAATCTAGATTAGCCAGATGCTGTAGGCATATACATGCTATTACGTCTGCTGCAGTCTCATTTGGACGAGCCTGAAAAGATACTACTGAAAAGTCAAAGACATCCCTCTGTGTTGCTATTGAAATTTTAACATATGTAAGGAGCCCTGTACACCTTGGGCTGACATTAACAATAGGTCTATGGTAATTAAAGACAGTGCTGCTATCTTTTTTTTTTTTTTTTTTGGAAAAACAGAAGTTTAGTTAGAACATTCAGTAGATGGTCAGCTTTTGAAAACATGTCATTTAACTTGACAACTTAAGTATGCCATGTGGACAGCAGGATATTGAGTTTTCCTTCTTCCTGAGTTCTCTCCTTTTTCTTTTTTAAAACTTTATTTGATAACGTAATGACCTCAAATCTTTTTTTTATTTTTTTGTGGCGTTTATTATAAAAAAAACAAAAACAAAGGGGGGAAAAGTCCTTAATGGTGAACCATCATAAAAATACCCAACATAAAATGACTGACAATCCAGCCACGATGCTCTCACAAGGTGTACTTCAAGCAGGCCATTTTAACCATACAGATGATACAGTATAAAAAAAGGCAAGGCAAGTTCAGAGCAGACAACTAAATTAATTAAAACCAAACAGTGCACAAAGTCCTGGCTAAGACAGTCCCCTTAACAGTTACAGGGACAATTCTTCAATGTCACAGCAAAGGAGGATGGAAAAAGGTGAAAAATTACTTTGAGTCGTTAAAAAGGAGTTAGAACACGACGTGGCCGCCACACGGCTGGACACTGGCTGAAGGGACTCAGAATGGTCGCGAGTAAGGGTGCGCGCGAGGAGCGCTCTTATTCGGCCGTCCGCTTGCCGCTTTGCCACTTCCACCCGCAGACCATCCACCCTCCCAGTCATCCTCAGCTGTGGAGAATGAACAGAGAGAGAGAGAGAGAGAGAGAGAGAGAGAGAGAGAGAGAGAGAGACAGACAGACAGACAGACAGACAGAGAGAATACCATTAAGATGTGGAAAACACACTGACCACATAACACTACTGAATACATTTCATTGTAACAAATCATGTTGAACTGAAATGCTGATTACTGTTTGTGGCAACATGTTGATTTCAAATACTGATTTTCTTTTTGTGGCAATGTTGTACAATATGTTGAACTTAATTGCTCTACCAGTTTCACCCACAGTGCTACATATGGTGTCTTTAAACTACAGTCTTGTTAGATTTCTCATACCATAAGACTCATATGTTTCCTGGGCTTCTCCATGTCCATAGTCATAATACTCTGTCTCTCTGTGAATACAAACACAGTGTTGCAGTTACAGATGCCATGTCACAACAGAAGTCAAGAGGAACGAGGACAAGGGTACACAGCAGGTCATACATACGCTTGGGGAGGCTGGCTGTAGTGGCTGTACTCGTAACCTTCATATGCTCCCTCTGGGTACGTTTCTTCATATGCCTGAAAGAAAAAACAAAAAGCATATTAGGAAGGTTGTGGTATCAAACCCACCAGTTTATAACTAACTGAAACAGTGCAAGTTAGAAAATTTGGGTCTTCAGTCAGTCTGTTTTTCTTAGGAAGGTTCCTGACTGATGAAATCATTGAGATGTATCCCAGCAATTCAAATATAGCCCTAGTTTCACATGTAGTCACAAAGTGAACTGTCAAATGTCGGCACCCGTTTTCCCACCAAGTTTGATCTTAACCCCCTTAGGACACCAGCCCTATTTCAAGTTTATTTGCAAAAATGGTATGCCCAAGTTATAAGTAGCACAGTTCCTACGTAGTTTTAAGTTTTAGAGATGTGTTCTTGGCATCATTGGAAAGGTTTCTTTCTAAAGTATCTGGGTGATCTAGAGATGCACCATTACAGAGGTTAGAATGAAGGTTTTACGTTCCGTCCAACATGTGAGCCTATAAAGGAACTGAGACCTATAATTTCAGAAACCTGTGGTCAAAACATAGGTATAATGTGGCCACAGACACAGGTCTTACCCTCATACAGTAAAAAATTGGAGGCAAAAGGTCAAAGCCTGATTTTTTTACACATTTTTTTCAATAGCTATGTCCATGCGTTTTTCTTGGGTCCTTTTTGGAGACTCCAAAAGGACATTTGGTTACCAAAGCTGTATAACCAGAATCAAACCTCTATAACTTGAGAACCCCTTTGCCTAGAAACAAAATCTTGGTCTCTACTGAAAGCCAAGACTTTGAGGATTCTTGCTTGGATTTGGATTGGAATCATCGCTGGACTACAAAATCCACTCGGCTGCCTCCTGTGCAGAAAATTGTCCTTTACTTGGCATGCTACTTGCCTTCTTGCTCGCCTTTTTACATTGTCTTTAGTTGCCATGTTGCAAAACTTCGCTTCTTCAAAAAGCCCCCCCTTCTACTACTTTACACATGTGAGTTGCGCACCGCACTAACTTTCGACAACCAAACTTGATAGCGTGGTGTCATATCGTTCAAAAGCCCTGACTATTGGCTATCAGAATGGGAGGGTCTTGTCAATGGAAATTTCCATAGTCTCGAAGTGCTGTCAGTCACACCACAGGAGGTCAAACTCACATAGTCGGTGCTCATTAGCTTTCAAGCTGGCCATCTCCCCATCCCATGCATCAACTGGCTCGTGCATGGTCTTGATTAACACAGAACAGCTTGAAGAACATTACCAATGCGCTGTATACGTAGCAATACCTTCGCGTGAAGCGTAATATGAAGTTTTATTTAGGTTTTCGCGTTGGGCTAGTTACCCGGAATATCCAAAATGGCTTGGATATCTCATATCCATGGACACTTCATGACTTTGCATAAAAATCTTAGTAACATGGTCGCTGTGGATAAAGAGAAGGCTCTGAAGGTACATAGGCATTTTGTCAGCCTATACTGCAATTCAGTGGCATACTGAAAACATCAGAACACTTTTAGTGCTGTAAATAACCTTTGTTCTTCGCGAATTAGCTTAAATGAATCCTGACGATCTAAGCTTTCCAACGGTATGTGGCATTATCATATTTGTTTTGATCTGAGCACTAAAACAATGAAAGACCTGGGTGCCGCCCTCCACCTCCCCCACTTCCTTACCGTATACAGTACAACGTGCATATGCCACCCCCAAATGAAACTGGGTCGGTCCCCGCAGTCCCTAGAGTTTGATACATGGGCAGAAGCGTTTTTCGTGCAGAACCAGCCATTGTCTGAATCTGGCAGCACTGACCTTAGCTTAGTCTCTGTAATCTAGTGTTGCCAACCAGCACACTTTGTCAAAAGTGAATCAATTCACTCAAATTTATTTGGAATTACCTCTCTAACCTGTGCATTCAGATCCGAGTACAAATGACAATGCAAATTAACACGTAGGGATTGGCCAAGCGGCGTTTAGATGGGGGACAATATTCTGCCGAAGCACAGGCGCAAAAACACCACGCAGAAGCTAGACACCCCCATCCCCCGACTCGTGCGTTGACGGTGCTTTGCCTGTGCTTCACTGACTACGGGCACATGGTAGGATCGGATTGGATTGGGATTGGGTTGGGTGTTGCTACCCAACGGGTGGTCTGTCCCAAATGTCTGTGCACATGAGAGTTCGTGTTAGCGGATAATGGTCAGAGATCTGGCCGTTTCCGCTACGCTAGATTGCGCTATATTCCTTTTAACAAGTGGTGTTAGAACTACTTCAGGTTAACGGCTGCTAAAAGAAAATAAACAAACTATCTGGCGGCATACAAAACAAAGAGAGCGCTTGAGGAGGTTGACAGAGCAGCATTTGCATGCATGCTGTGCATTCTCCTTTGTTTGGAAGTCCGTATGAAAGAACAAACAGCGTTTTTGGTTTCCTTGATACGGCATGAACTGTGCCGTCGGCGTTTGATATTACAAGCAATTGAGGACAACGAGACTTGTTGAGAGCAGGCGAGGCGCACGTTTTTTTAAAACCTGAATGCTCCGAGCGAGCTGTAGTGAGGTAGGCCTAAACATGACACTTTTCCCTGAAATGAAACTATAAATAAACAAACCAGTGCAAGCCTGAAGTGCACGAAACTGTAACGTTAGAGGTTCATAAAAAATAAAGCGCTATTAAAAACGAAAAGGCTACTTACATTCTTGGTACTTGCATAAAAAAGAAAAACTGTCACCGTCGTGTCTTATTGGCCTGAAGACCTACAGGTTATTTGCCAAAAACACAAGATCCACATTTGAAGGGGCCAGCGCCGATCTCTTTTTATTTACTATAGCCTATTCCCAGCGGAGGAAAAGACGCGTTCAGAGCGCACTGAAGATCCGGGGATGGAAAGATATTTCTTCGCAATCTGGCGACGTGAGGGTATCTCCCAGAGCCCAAAGTTTTTTTATATAAAGTGATGTAAATGTCATCGTTTTTATTGGCTTGCCATGGAATTTACTGTGTGGGCGGATTTTTTTACTCTAACTAAGCAGACACCGAATATTTCTTTTGCCTCCGACATTCCAAAGCGCTTAAGCGCATGTTTTTTTACATTCCAATATTAACTTTCACCTTCGAATTCCTTTTCTAACTAAAACTATTCCAATATATATTCGAATTTCGAATATTCCTTGCCAGCCCTAATGCGCAGTACAGGAATCCAAACCAATAACCGTGCACAAGGCGGCACCAAGCGGATTGTAACCGGCTCAAGCCAGGGGTTGCAATCGGATTCGCGAAACCAATCCCTATACGATCCTTAGCCTGGGCACATGAAGTCGATACGATCCCAAACCATTTCCAATCGGATTCAACTCCTCCATGTGCACGCAGTGAATTTCATCTGGCGGGGGCGTATTCCTTTGAATAGGCAGATCAAAGAGCAGCACTCCTCCTGGAAGACTTACGTATTCGTCGTAGGACTCAGGGGCTGCAGGATGCTGATGCTGGTGTTGGTGCTGAGGCTGGTGTTGGTGCTGGTGCTGCTGGTGGGAGAGGGCGGCGGAGGGCAGCATTCTCTGGGGGGGTGGCGCAGACGGCCTCGCCCGCGCAGCAGCGCCCCCTCTGCCGGGCGGCGCTGTGGGTGGGGGTCCGCCCCTGCCGGTGGGCGCCCCCCTCACAGCACCCCCTCGACCGGGACCACCTCGCTGGGCACCGCCGCGGGGACCAGTTCCTCGTGGAGGCATCCCACGCCCCCTGGTAGGAATGATGAAAAGAGCGTAAGTGATGAATACAACGTTCAAAGCAGAGCAGAACAGTTAACATGATTGCAGGCTTGCATCCATGTTGATTCGTGGATTAAACTGGATAAATCCTGAATGTTTGTGGCTAGTGTTATTTATTGTGAGTTTGCAGCAGTATTAGCCCATTTATGTTGCCCTGCGTATAATCACCATAAGTGGGGTGCCACTGACCTGGGCACAGACATGGGGGGTGGCAGGGCTCCTCTGCCTCTGCCTGGTGGCCCTCCACGGCCGCGGCCGCCCTGGTCCTGGGAGCCGTTCAGGTAGCCCATGTCCATGAACTGCTCCTGATGGATGTCCTCCACATTGTCAACCTAAAAGGACCAGAAAAAAAAAAGGAAATTAGTACCAGTGATGCTGACACCACTGCACAAAAGCAGCACAATCTACAAAAACAATCATGTGACGTGAGCTATATCAAGAATTCTTAAAACTTACAGGAACCAGGAATTTCTTGACTTCTTCCATAGCGTGAGCCATACGCAGGTAAGCCTCGGGGATGGGCGCAAACACCTCCACAAACACGTGCAACTCCATCGCCAGGTGGGCATACTTGGGCTCTCCACCCTTCCTCAGCTCCTCCTCCTGAACAGGAGAAAACATCATTTACCAACTATTTTATGAAGGCCTACTGTTGGAATTTGTATAGTATAGGCTTTGCACAGCAATGATCCCCCAAAAATCCCATTCCTTGCCTTATTCTTGTCCCTCATGGATCCTCTGCCGAGAACAGAGATCTTTGCCCCAGTTTCCTCCTGTAGGCGTTTGATGGTGTTCCCCTGGGGTCCCAGGATCTTCCCTACAAAGTTAAACTACATTGTGGGGGAAAAGCACAGTGAATATGGGAAAATGTCTAATCTAATAAGCACAGTAAAAGGCTTTTGGTATTTAAAAAAGAACCTCCTGTCTAAAAGACAAATTTTGAAACTAAAAAAAAGGTGTGTGTGTGTATATATATATATAAAGTTTTTTTAAACATTTAATTACACTTCGCTATTATGGTGTGCAAATTCAGAGAACCTTGGTTAAGCTTATAAGAGACATCACTTACCCGTGGGTACTGCTTTACTGGGATCAACACCCTTTCCTTCACTCGTACGTTCTTGGTGCTGAAAAGGTCTAGGTAGGTCTCTGCTTCTTTCTTGGGTTCTCCCTTCTGGATCCTTTCGATCTCTGCAAAGAAAGCCACCATTGAATAAATATATCAAACAGCTCAACAACCTACCTAGCCAGGTCTAATTTAACGGAGAACTTCGGTGTAAATCAATCCAGAGCCCTGTTGTTGGAAATAACAGAGTACTATTGGTAGGAACAAGAAAAGAACAAGAAAAATTGTTGCAACATAGACCGAATACTGACAGCGAACTGCAACTGAATGGGGCATAGCTAAATGAACTCTAAAGTTAGTATCTATCAGTAACTGAGTTGGTGTTAGCTACCGGTTGATTATTTGGTCTATGTTGCATCCAATTGTGTCATTCTTTTTCACAGTGACCTCAAATCACCGGGCTATGGATTGATTTAAACTTAACTTCTCGATGGTTTAAAATGACTGTAGGGGGGACTTCTGGAGAAATGCTGAATAACTCCAACACCATTAATTCAGAAAATAAGTCTTATCAGTTTTAAAAGCATGCAATACAGTGTTCTGGCCTTGAATGGGCAGAGAGGATTAATGTGTCCTGACCAGTTTCATCTACCTACTTTCCTACAAACTGACAGACTGTTAGAAATGTGGTGAAGCTGACCTACCCAAACTTAAGCACTTTAAATAGTCGTTCTCACGAGGAACGATGACCATGATTATTTGTTTTGTAAATCACTGAAACTTGGTGAGGGCAGACTTCACACTCAACTACAATGCCAGGGCTCAACAATAGCTTTGACAGTATCACTTTTAATTGAACAAAAATAAAACACTGCAGTCAAGCAATGGCCACCATCTTGCATACGTTTTGTGGAATAGAGAGACGGAGGACAAACTCAACTTTTAAACCAGGAGAGGCCAACGCCTCTATTGGCCATTGCTACACCTACAATTCTCACCTTCATGCTAAATGAAACATGGTGGTGGGACACACGCATAAGAGAACATGCCTCTTTGTTTATATTTAGCTATATTCTGCTTTTCAGTTTCTTTTCTGTAATTACAATGTCTTACTGCGGCCACCTCATGAGGGCTATACTACAAAGGTGGGTAGGTAAAGAACCTGGTATATTTAACCCAAAGGTAGTTGTAAAGCAGATGCCTTTGGCATTTGTTTAGCTACTTTTAATCACCTTCAATAAAAAGAACCCTGGGTTTTACTACTAAGAGGTTTACAACTACTACACATCAGGGGAAATATCTGTCCACCTGGCTTAGTTAACCCAAACGCATGCACATTGTTTTTGTTGGCCATTATTATGCCATAATTGCATGCACATACACAAGGGTTGCAGGATGACTGAGTGCAACTCTGTGGTGTTGGCTGTATGAAAGCTATTCCCAATCCCTCCGCAATTACACAGCAGCCAACAAAATTGCATTCTGCATCTAACCCCCATCACACACGTCAGGAGGCGACGGCTACGACAGCAATGTCTGGGAAGCAGTGTGGGGGGGACAGAACATTGCTTAGGGGTGGCACTTGGGGCAGATGCTGGTCTGGAACCTGCAACTCTTCAGTCACAAGTCTGTTAAAGTAACTAAGTAACTAACTAACATAGTCTTTCCTCATCAACTAATCACATCACAACATCAACTAATTCTAATAACAGTAGGCCAAAGGCTCTGACCTATCCCTTGCCATCACTGCTCTTTTAAAGTTGGGCTTTGAGTATATTGTGGCATAACTGATCATTTCTTTCAAATATTTGCATATTTAAGTATAATCTTACTGGCAAACATAACCCATCTCCTTAACACTTCTATAAAATTGTTTTAATATGTTAACCAGTGGCTAGTATAAAAAAGCCAGTCTCAACTTCAGTGAACACTTGTTCATCATTTATGAACGTAACTACACTTACAAACAGGAGTTGTGTGACTGCAGATCTTAACCCCCATCTTGAAATTTTGATCAACGTGTAAAATGCTAAACAGGACCTGATTTTTTTTTTAGGTTACATGAACAGCCACTCGAGACAATTAGATGGCGGACATCACGGTACCTTAATGAGCATTATAATACCAAGCAATGAGCATTGTAAGATACAACTTATTCATCTTGGTGTTTATGTTTCAGGTAAATAGTGCTAGTCTCATGGAATAATTAAAAAAATGAAGGCTCGATCTCACACCATAGCTAGCTTGCGCAGCAGCTAACACTATATGGCCTTGTCGGCGCCAAACAGAACAATGAGCCTAGAGGCATTCGAACTCCATAGTTTCAGGTCACACCAATGTTCGAAAACTGTGTGCCCTCGGAATCATCCTCACGACCACTGCAACAACGTTTTACACAAGATATCTGTATCATTAAATTGTGGTTGAAAGCAATTACTATTGTGTGTATCGCATCAGGCTGCCAACGACATGCAGCTAACCATAGTTAGCTAACCATAGTTAGCAAGCTGCCACGAGATAGCGCTAGCCATGCTTTAAATGCGTGACCATTTCTGATATGAAGGGAAAGGGGTTGATTTCACTGCACTAACTTACCTTCATTTAAAAGTTTCATTGCGTGAGTAAAGGACGAATCGAGACTGTCTTTCTCAGCCAGAAGCTCGGGTAGATATTTGCTTTCGTCCTCCATTTTAGGTTTTTTTGCCTTGCGATTGTCCTTTGGCGTGGTCTCCATTTTGATCTGGTGTTAAATTCAATATATCCGCCTTACTAATGAACCAAATTTCCTATGTGCTTTAATGCACGACGCTGTTTCTCGTTTCTTTGTCTTATTTGACGTTTTATTACGAAATAGCTCTTAAATTGGACGTTATCTTACTAAGGTTACCTCCGTGTGACTGCAACAGTCAGCGTTTGCTCAGTCATTAACAACGGATGTGATGTCACGTCGTAGGTTTACGTCTTTTGCTCCGCCTATCTAAATCCTCCAAAGAAAATCAAAATTTTCACCTTCCCTTTAGATGTCGCCAAAGTCGACTTCTTCAAAAACGTCTCTAATGCTTGTGAAATAAAAGTCGTGATGGGCATACAAAAACATGCTGGTCTGTTAAAAAACGTTCCCTTCTATGTTTAAGTTTTACTCTAAATTTAAAATCGCAATGACCATAGTAACATATTTTTTTTTACCAAAAATAGTGTCGATATAACACCTATCAACACGTATCTACAAAACGAATGTTGAAAAATACCTTGAAAACATTCATGTCATTGAATAATTTTGTGTGCATGCGATAAAGTAATATTGTATCGATAAAGTAATATTGTAATATCTCTATTATTTTTCCTCAAGATGTAAATAAACCAATAGCCTAGTCATTGAAAGAGTTGCTTGATTTCTGAAGGTGCATAATTTGGTTTGGTCGAGTAAAATGAGTGAATCAGGCTTGAAGATATCAACCAAACGATCTGCTAAAAATAAAAGGTCAATATCACACGTTTAATGTTGCAGTACTTGGTCAGTAAGAACACAAAAACAAGTTTCAGCTATCAGCATGGCAATGGGAGCAGTGGGCCATTAAGAACCACTCAAGAAACAATAATAACAATAATAATAATAATAATAAAAAGAAGAAAAAGAAGAAGAAGAACAATCTTTATTTGTATAGCACAATTCATACATACAAGATGCAGCTCAAAGTGCTTTACAGTTTGGCAAGGTCACCACAAGACAACATTCCTTGCAGTCCAGTGGCGCCGGAGCAGATGAATACAGTAGCAAAATGACTCTTGCGTGAACACGGGTAGACAGTCCTTGTAGGCCCCAGTCAGCAGTCTTTGTAGTCCACAGGTGCTAGAACTATGCAATACCCTGTTGATGCGGGCTCTTGTGTGAACACAGGTCAACAGTCCTTGCAAACCTGAGGCGCTTGGGAATCAGTACACATACAGACAAATCCTGGGACATTTAAAGACTCCAACTTTCTGCATTCCTTGTTTGGCCCTGTCTGCCTTGTACTCTTTGACTTTTCTCTCTATTTTATCTTTTGAAAAATAACTGAAGACAGGAGAGGGTCCACTTGCGAGGAAGTTTGCAGATATGTGCCATGATGTACCTCAACATTCTACATACACTCAAATCTGGCAAAGCATTTTCTCCATAGGCTAAGCTGTGTCCAAGTATGTGGGTAAACAGTAATATTCCCACTTGAGTGGCAAGGTCAATTAGGGTCTATTGGAATGCACAAAATATGAAATAGATGGTGCGAAAGCCTAGATTCCCTACAGCAAAATGGTATTGTCTAGGAATGGTGGTATGCTGAACTGTTATTAATATTAGAATAATAAAATAATGTACACAAAGGTCAAGATTCATTGGATATATGAAGTCATACATAACTCTCAGTCATATTTTAAGATGAAAGAGGGAAAGAGTGTGGATGTGTGAAAGTGTAGCTTAACTTTTACTATTTAGGCCAGCTTTGAAGACACGGCTATTATGTGGCTCTGGTAATGAATGTCAAAACAAGCTGAACCGATTGTTTGGATCAACATTATAAAGTCAAATGGAAGTGAAAGTAAAAATAGAATGTATGTAAATATTGGGGACAGCTGTAGCCTAACAGTTAAGAAGTTTGCAGGTCCGGATCCTGTACCAGTCAGAAAAATAAGGTGGCAGAATAAACAACTAGCACTCTCCTGCGCTCTCATCTATGGCTGAAGTGCCCTTGAGCAAAGTATCTAACCCCACACGGTTTCAGGGGGACTGTCCCTGTACCTAATTCACTCTGGATACGAGCGTCAGCTAAATGCAATTTAATGAAA
Organism: Coilia nasus; assembly: GCA_027475355.1. Taxonomy (NCBI): domain Eukaryota; kingdom Metazoa; phylum Chordata; class Actinopteri; order Clupeiformes; family Engraulidae; genus Coilia; species Coilia nasus. The sequence goes on from CM050205.1 coordinate 17,961,022, forward strand.
ATATTAAGATGGAGTCTTGAAAGTTTACAATTAAGCCTCTGCATGCATTTGTGCATTGTCATTGCATACATTTCATAATTCATATATGATTTCCTATGTGGACAGCTTGTGACAAATGGTGGCTTCCTCTATCTGCCATATGTATTTCAGATATACAAAGCTACTCAGCTGATCTTGTGCCTTGTGATAGCACAGCTGATTGCTTGAGCAGATAAGGATGGTTGCCAAAGGGATGCTGGTGAAAGAGTTCGACACTGTCCTCATTTTGAGATAATTTAGACTACAATGACTACAAGGACCCCAGAGTCAGGGATCAGTGCAAGGGTTAAGAAGGTCAAAGACTGCAGAGTGAAATAGCATGACGAAGGGGGGGGGGGGGGGGGGGGGGGTGAAGGTTGGCGAACTCTGGCAAGAATTCTGCCCATACTAGGCCTGTCGAGGGCTTTGGCTAACCCATAGGACCAAGTAGGCTACTCCATCGTACTCAATTGCCTGGTATAAGTGCGGGGTGACAAATGCAAAATCCCTCCTCTGTCAACACCACTCTGTAAGAAGAAATAAAAATTCAAACACCTCTGATTTTATATAATGGAACGGAATGAAGAGGTGGCGCTTTAAAAGTTTAACTCCTCCCACACTATTACACTACCCTTACCCTGCCCAACACATCTGTAGTACCCAAACTGTTAGCTGGTTGCAGCTACCACACTAACACAATGAGTCCTAGCATTCACTGTAGGTGAATATTAAATCAACCTACACAATAGTGCCAAATATAGTTTTCGCTTAATGCATTTTAGCACCTGTGGCGGTTAAATCTACACCTGGAAACTGGTAAGCACTCATACGCTACTGACGTTCACACGAGAGTGTCTGTAGGGCGAATCCAATGCTAGCCAATGCTCGCTAGCTGGTTGAGTGTAGGCCGCAGTCTTTTGTGTTTGGGCATGTTTCTAGCTGTTCTAACGGAATATGGTTGTTGTGCAGGCAGATGTTTCGGCTCATGCTATCCTGCAAGCACAAGCACGTTCAGTAAAAGTCATATCATCTCCGACTTACAAGACTATACTCAACGTAGCTAGCAGTCAATCCGTTCTAGTGGCTTCCGCAAAATCTTACCTGTCCAATCTTGTGAGTAAACGTGAGGTTGTTACTTTCGTTCCAGTGAAATTAGTGTCCATTGAAACAAGCAACATATAACATATCAGCACCCAATTATTGGGATTTTGAATTGTAGATCGTTTAACGTCCACAGTTGTAGCACTTGCTTCCTTGTTTGAATGCCTGTCATTTGTCTCCATTTGGTAATTTGGCAGTCGAGCTAACGAATTGTCAACACAGGTTTACGTATTACATAACATGCATGCAGCACCAGTCTGCATTTCTTTACCGCCGTTACGACTGTGACATGTGCTTTGATACTGAAATGAGTTTTTAACTAGTGGAAGAGATGAGGAGGGTAAAGTTGTGCTTTGCAGGCCTGTTAAACGGGTTGGGCTGAATGCATCCTAGCACCACAACAGTGCATAAAAAGCATAGTTGTGACAAGTGATCTCTAAATCTTGGCCGATGGGACTGTATGTCATGAAACATCTCCAGAAGAACTAATTTAGCTTAAAAACACTAATAACTGATTATCTGATTGGTCAGATTGTGAGACGGAGACGGAAAATCTAAAGCAACAAACTGTTTTTGTCCAGTCGTGTTCAGGCGGGACAATCGTGGTGGCATGGTGTGAAAGGTTTAGTCATGGAAAGGAACTAACGAAATTTGGAGTGGGAAAAAATACAATCGAAAGGCCTCTGGAGACGCCTCAAAGCATTGCACATAGACACCCTGGAGTTGTTGTGAAAAAAAAACATTGAATAAATGAATGTACACAACTGAATCTACCAGGATACAGACATTACACAAGACTATTTCATGACATGACCGTGTTATCTTGTCTTTGTTATTGTTCTGTCAAAAAAAAAATCCTTCCAGGTTGATGTTTTTGGTGTAACTTGTGAATAGCTGTCATCACGTGCCTGTGTCATTGTAGTGCAACCTTTGTGCAGGATACTGTATGCGTGTGGATGTATATAAAGATAGTATCACTCAGAGTATTGTAAGAGAATGTGTGACAGAAGACATTGTCATAGTTTCTCAAAGGTCTGTAATGAAATACACCTGAAAGACCATTTCTCCAAGCTGTTTTGTGTCACTGTCAGTCAGTGGCATTTTCATTGACTCCAGAGAACAGCAGAATGGAACCATTTGTCTGAAGAGAGATATAGAAGGAAAACAGCTAGATTGTTTACTTCTATAAATTTATTGGCAGTTGTTGCAGCACTTAATTCTGTGTGGGAGTAATTTGACATGTTTGTTTTGATCATCATTGGTGAAATTATAATATTTATTTTAGGTCTGGGCGATTAATCAATCACAAATAGTGATTGGGATAAATTTCAGGTAAATCACAATGATTAGTATTGGACATATCAATCATCATATCAATCAATCACATTTCAGAAATGGCACAACAACTACCAATCAGTCTACCTTTTCCTGCTCCACTGCCACGTGAGTTTCTGGGGAAAGATAACTTAGGAAAGAGTAGAATAAGCAAAATTGGAGCCAGTGGGCAGTAGAGTTATCCCCCCGAAGCTAATGTCATTATTGACAAAAAGGTTGCAAAATGGCCAATTGACATGTAGCAAACAAAGCCTCTATGGGAGATATGTCGGTGTCTTCAAAGACAGACGTTACTCAAGATGGTTTGTTTCGGAGTGATTTAATATTTTTTCTGCCCAACACTGGTAAAGGTATAATGATTTTAAAGTTGTTGTTTTTTTTTTGTTGAGTAGTGTCATTCTCTGTAGAACGTTGCAAAGTAGTCCACCCTGACCCGCAAGAACAGAGGCGGCTTGGACGAAAAAGGGGGAACGAGAAGACGCAGTGTCTCCTGGAATGGCAGGTGGTCGCAGAGGAGCCAATCGGACCACGTACTGCAGGTCTCCGCTGGGCGGCGAACAATCTGTGGGCAATGGAAACCACTCCACAAGTTCCCCTGTCACAGGGGTGAGATCAAGGACAAGGTAAGACATTTGGGCTTTAGCCTCTAAGTCAGGAAGGCTCGACTTTTGCAACTAGTTCAATTTCACTAATGTTTTGGTTTGCATTAGCAAACTACACTACACTGCTAGATATGATGCAGGCAGCTCTGTATGACTCAGACAGCAAGCCACAGTGCTTTGAATTTCTATATCTTTCCTTAGTTTGTTTTATAATAAATAATGTGGGCAGTGGTAAGCTACAGTGAAGTAGTGAGCAGACTATGGCTTCATTGGCCCCAATTTTCCTTTCTGCTATCTTGAAGAATATGTACTGTAAAGGTCAAGAATATTCTTGATGCATACTTTACAAGGTGACAACTACATGCCAAATAAAATAAGAGATGATGTGGAGGAAATGACAGCAGAAACTCAAAAACCTCACTGGAAGTAAGTAAAAGTACAAAAGGTCTGTTTGTGTGACGCAGGCTCTGAAGATGGTATTCTGCCCCACAGTATAAGTTATGGACTCTGGCCAAGTGTTCTGAACATGACTGCACACTAGTATGAGCAGTAAAGTAGATATTTCCACATTTAAAGGAGAAGAACAAAGGCTGCTACAGACACTCCTTTCTCAGAATATTTTTTTTCTACTAGCTGCTGACATACGTGATTAGCTTAAAGATCATAATAAGAAGAGCTAAGATAAGCACAATCCTTATCACATTCTATTATGTATTTATGTATTGCTGTGATATGAGGTGCTAAAACCCAAGAGGTGTACTCTTTTATACAAGTATACTGACATGCGATAACGTAATATTGAAGGTTCTTATGTTTTTTGTGCTTTGTTGAAATATAGGTGTGATGCCTATTTGTATGCTATGCTTTCTTAACCGCTGGTGTAACTTGATAGATTAAATCAGCTGTTCTGTTGTTTAGGAATGGCTCAGGAACCAGCATGTCCAGTCCACCTCTGGCTGCCCAGACAGTGGTCCCTCTGAAGCACTGTAAGATTCCAGAACTTTCCATGGAGAAGAGCGTGCTGTTTGAACTCCACCTGTTGTTCTGCCATCTCATCGCCCTTTTTGTCCACTATGTCAACATCTACAAGACAGTGTGGTGGTACCCCCCAAACCATCCACCCTCCCATACCTCCCTGGTGAGTCAAAACATTCTTATTACCTGGTCCCCGGAGGGATTGAACAGGTATTGCAATGACCCTATCTGTCTGTGTGTCTGTCCGCCCATATGGGCGACCAGGTTGCCATCTCTGATTGCAGTAACAGTACAGTTTACAGTAAGTAGTAAGTAAGTAGTATGAGGATATGCTATTTTGATCCCTTTCAGAAATTCGGTCTCTGCATTTTACCTATCTGTGAATTGGTGACACACACAGTGAGTGAACACACTAACCCAAATCAGTGGGCAGCCTGCTGCTGCAGTGCTGGGGGAACAATGAGGGGTTAGGTGTCCTGCTTACCTGCACCTTAGTCTGGGTGTAGACATGGCAGAGCGATGTTCAACCACTTACCCCCAGCCACATTTTTTCTACTGGTCAGGGATCGAATTGGCCATCTTTTGGTCACAAGTCGAAGGCCTTAACAGCAGGCCTCTTGCTTGGAATACACGTTTATGCTGACTTAAGATGACTAATAAAGTTGAGATTTTGTTGTGGGTCAGTGACTGTAAAGTTTTGACAAATTGACAATAGTCAGGGAGTTTTGGAATTATTTGATTGCAAAAGGATGCAATTAACATTAAATTAAAAATGCTTGTATTTAATTAATGATGAATTTTTATGAACAGCCTATGTGTTGATTGACATGTCTGACAGAGTTTAGGTAATATATTTTCTGCTTTCTCCCCTCTAGAACTTCCATCTGATTGACTACAACATGCTGATATTCATCATCATCGTGTTGGCACGCAGACTCATAGCAGCAATTGTAAAGGAGGTAAAAACTCTGTCCTTGTTTTACAGTGTATTGTACTTGTTAGCAAGGTGTAGAGCAGGGATTCTGGTAAAACATGAAAGTGGCTGGTAAACTTTTGACGGAAAATAATAATTTACTATTGAGTGGCCGGTGAATTTTATCATTTATTTAAGTGGCTGGTAAAAGTTGTCATTTTGCAAAGTTAATTTCCACCCCTGATGTAGAGGCCTGTAAGAGAAAACCTAGAGCCCCACCCAAAAACCTGCCATTGTTCTTCAGTTTTTGTCATCCCTAAAAAGCTAGGTTTATAGGTTTCGTAAAAAAAAAAAAAAGCCTGACCTTACTGTAGTCTGACACATTTTTCCGGCTGCTCTCCCCTCCAGGCGTCTCAGAGTGGGAAGCTCTCATTTCCTCACTCCATCTTCTTGGTGACTGCTCGCTTTGCAGTGCTCACCCTGACCGGCTGGAGCTTGTGTCACTCCCTCATCCACCTCTTCAGGACCTACTCAGTGCTCAGTCTACTGTTTCTCTGTTACCCGTAAGTTTCGCCAAGGATGCTTAGATGTCTCTCTCTCCCTCTTTCTCTCTTTCTCTCGCTCTCTTTGTCTTTCTCTCGCTTGCTCTCTCTGTCTCTCTGTCTCTCTCTCTCTCCCCAACTGTCTCCCACATAAGGGGGGCAGCTGCCTGCCAAAGCTGGGACCTTAGGATCATCCACACACACACACACACACACACACACCACGCGTACACACACACACCACGCATACAGCACAACTTGTACACAACTTGTTCGTTTTGAATTGAAGTGTTAGTTACATTTCTCCCTTTTTTTTTTACATATGTGCTCTGTTTGTACCTTTACACACAAACCCAAGCACACAGACACCTACTGCAGTGGTTTTCCTGTATGGATTAAGCAGCAGTGCACCACCGCTGACAAGGACAGCTGCAACCGTTTTTATTATGTCCCGACCTGCCCATTTTTCAATTGTTATTTTTCAAAAATTCCAAAATGCCACTGGAGTCTGACCCAGCATCCCAGGATAGTTGGTTCGGCTAACAAAGTTTCGTGATGTTTTTTTATATGAGTGATGTGGACAGAAGCTAGTCCTATGATAAGCAGACTTTCTTCACATTTCTGTAGCACCTGGTTATGGGAACAGGTCAGGATATACACCTTCAGAAAGCAAAGGCTCAGCCAGATGTTTGTTCTTTATAGTCACTAAGCCAGTTGACTGTAATTAGCACAGCTACTGAGTCAGGTAGATAAGTTAATTTGGGAAATCACCTGTTTGAAGTGTACATGTAGAACCAATATACAACTAAGACAACACCGCTGCTACAAGAAAAATCCTAGTGAAAATATTGTACAGGTAACTAAGGACAATGAATTCGATCTCTTCGCAGCTTCGGAATGTACATCCCTTTCTTCCGGATCAGCTGCGACTTCAGCCGCACGGGGCCCCTCTCGCCCATTGCCAGCATCGGTGCCAAGGAGATGGGTAGTGTGGCGCGCGGCCGCGACTACCTCTCCGTGCTCAAGGAGACGTGGAAGCAGCACACCAGCCAGCTGTACGGCGTGACGGTCATGCCCACCCACGCCTGCTGCCTCTCCCCAGACCTGGTGCGCAAGGAGGTGGAAGACCTGAAGGGTGACTTCAACTGGAGGATGAAGGAGGTGCTGGTCAGCTCCATGCTTAGTGCCTACTACGTGGCCTTTGTGCCCGTCTGGTTTGTCAAGGTGGGTGGAGGCAGTTACTTTGGTTTTCTCAGCATCCTAGCATTTGGCTGTGCTCATTGTGGCACAGGCATCTTGTGTAGGGGTTTATCTCAGGCACGGGGTTAGGTTTTCAGCAGCTTAGAAAAAATGTGCGTCTAATATTATTTATCTAATCTGTAATATTTTTTAAATATTACAACGTAACCAATGTAAGAATGCAGTATGGGGCAGTTGTGCCTAGCGGTTAAGGAAACGGACCTGTGACCAGAAAGTCCAGTTTCTAATCCACCCAGAGGTACCCTGAGCATGGCACCATCTCCCACACTGCTCACCAGGTGCTTCGAGAGTGTGTATCAAAAGTGGGACACAAGCATATGGAACAATAGATGATCTGCTTTTTAATATGAGTGATGTGGACAGAAGCTAGTCTTATGTTAAGTAGGCGTTCTACACAGTTCTGTAGCACATGGTTAAGGGAACAGGTCAGGATATCCACCTTCAGAAAGCAAAGGCTCAGCCAGATGTTCTGTGTAGTCACTATACCAGTTGACTGTAATTAGCACAGCTATTCAGTCAGGTAGATAAGTTAATTTGGGAAATCACCTGTTGTAAGTGCACAGGTAGAACCAATATACAACTAAGACTTCTACTCTGAGGAGTTTTAGCAGCCAAAGATATAGGAAATGGTTTTGTGTAGGGTGGGAGGAGAGGAATCGGTAATGATTCTCTCTCCCCACTTCCTGCTACATGGGTTGTACAAGCAAAGATATAGGTGTTTTATGTTGACTGAATTGACATGTTTGGACTTTCATCATGGCGTCGATGAGAAACTACAGCAAGGTACTGCCTGTCAAAACTATTTTATTAATAAATGTTGTGTACACTTACAAAGTTCTCAGTGCCTCGTTTTTAATGTCAGGGCCTGTGTTGTACTACCGATGGAGTGTGGAGTTTCTTCGAGCTGTTTTAATGGTTTAAAAATAGCGTAGTTGTCATGCTTTGTCTGAGGGCACCTACCACTTCCATTATTAGCCTTCTGGGACAAACGATAAAAAATAGTTAAACTCTGAATGCAACAGGCTAAATCAATTTTGCTCCTCAGTACACATACCAACTCAGTATGATGTTTTAACATGCCATTTTTTATTTTACACCGAAGTTCTCCTTTAAGAGCTTAAAATAGTCTTATACAGTTCTTTTTGTCTTTAGGGTTTTTGGATCAGGTCAGAGTTTAAATAACATCTTACATATTGTTGAGAGATAAAGATAACACTGTTTTAAGAAGTCATGTTTTTCTCTGGGTGTTCAGCTGAAAGTTGGTCTTACAGCACAAGAGCACCAGCCATTAAATTTACCCTTGATAAGCAAACTCTCCTGATGACCATAGTGTCGTCTGCAAATTCACCTGGGCAGCAGATGAGACTGACAAGGTGACAAACTGCCAGTCATTTCCAATGTAAACTGGTCGTTTGTAGTGACGAGACAAGTGACTTTTGTATTGTGTATCAGGCAAGTTGAAAATAGGCAATAATTCTATTTCATGGGCGATGTGACAGCGAGATTGAAAGCAGTATGACTGTTCAGAATAACTTCTGTTACCAGTGGCTCTTAACCAAGATGCAATACAAATAGCCAGGCAAGTGGACGGGTTTTTGTCACTGGTGTGACTGAGGGTTAACGAGCTGGAAGTGCAGCGATAGGTGCAGAGGAAGAGGAGGATTGCTGATTCTGGTCAGGGTTTGGTCATTCAGGGTGATGAAGGGTCATTTTGATCAGGAGGTGATGAAAGCAAACAGTGGTAAAATTACATTCAGAGCAGCTAAATTAACCACAGTTGTGTGTGTGTGTGTGTGCGCGTGTGTGTGTGTCCCTGCTTCCGCAGAGTACTCAGTATGTGGACAAGCGCTGGTCGTGCGAGCTCTTCATCCTGGTGTCGGTCAGCACCTCGGTCATCCTCATGCGCCACCTGCTGCCGCCGCGCTACTGCGACCTGCTGCACAAAGCCGCAGCACACCTGGGCTGCTGGCAGAAGGTGGACCCGGCCCTCTGCAGCAACGTGCTGCAGCACATGTGAGTGGTAGCATCCTTAGCTTCTTAGCATCCTTGGCTGCTGTTATTACATAGGAAAGACATAAGAAATGCAGCACATGTGACTGGTAGCATCCTTAGCTTCTTAGCATCCTTAGCTGCTGTTATTACATAGGAAAGACATAAGAAATGCAGCACATGAGTGGTAGCATCCTTAGCCTCTTAGCATTCTTAGCCTTTTAGCATTCTTAGCTGCTGCATTGGGGTAAATAGACTTTCATATGCTTAGCAGAGCACCCAAAGCACTTAAGTGACACTTTATTTGAACAGTTCCTTTTACAGTGTATGTAAATGTAACAAAATGTCATATTATGTACTTAAACTGTACATACCTAACACCATCCTAACCCTATGGTACACTGTAGGTACATGGTGTTACATCTTGTTGCAAATTTCGTTACACTGTACCTCATGATGTAGATACACTGATAATAGCGACCGTAAAATTAAGTGTACCTGTGCTTTACATAAAATGCCTCCCATTCACCCATTCACGCTCATTCGATTTGATCACACACATTCACACACTGCTGGTGACAGGCCATGCAAGGCGCCAGCCAGCACATCAGGAGCAGTGTGGGGTTTAGTGTCTCGCTTCAAGGGGAAGTTTGGTGTGAATCAATCCATAGCCCAGTGGTTCGAGGTCAGAGTGATGTTGGTAGGAAAAAGAACAAGAAACGTTGATGCAGCATAGATCGAATAATGAACTAGTAGTTAACACTAACGGAGTAGGGCATAGGGAAATGAAACTGTAAGTTAGTTTCTATGCCCCGTTCAGTTAGCCTGGTAAACCCGCCCCTTGTACTTCATTTCATTTCGTGCAGAGTGTCTGGAACAGAGACCGTCAGAAACGATTTGCTGGAGGTGTGGACTCTGCTGAAGTGCCTCTGCCTTTACCCAATCGCTAACGCCTGGTCGTCACGTATGCAATTAGCCTACCTACGCACTACAATTCAAATGTAGCACACAAGGTCAACGTCACAGCTAATGAACACACCCTCTGTTCGTTGATTGGATCGTACTTTCTGCGACTTGCCAAATGCTCCTCAAGAGATTCCGGTCCAGTAGCCTGGCTATCGCGACTTGTCAATGCTCTGCGAGCATTGGTCTGGCCAAGCTGTGTTGTAAACCCATTTCTCAGAAGGCGGGCTTAACACGCCTCTTTCAAATGCCTCTGTTTGCCACTGGACGAAGCTTCAATCAATCACACCCCTCTGCCCTCTGACGTATACCCAGCGAAAGAAACTGCTTGATCCAAACAAAAAGTAGTAGTAGCCTGTAGTCATATAGAAATGGCGTTAAATGATTTTTGTCGGACTTGTAAGGTGAACATGAGAGTGGCTGGTGTTGGCCATTTAATATTGATATTCGAAAAACGAATCAGTGCGATCAAAGGCGAAATGACCACAACAACAGCGTTCTCGCAAAGCCCAATCGACTTGGCTACCAGCGGGGCTAACTGCTAAATTAAACTTTTACCGAAGCCGGTCGGTAGCATTGCGAAAACGTCCTTTCCCGCAACAAATGATTCAAGGGCTGCCCTTTGCTGTATTTTCAGAGAGAACTTCCCTTTGAATTCGTCCAAAACAGCAGCTACACCTGCATTGAAATCTTGCGTTTGCTCCACGTTTGCCATGTTGACAGTGACTGAGATAGATTTCCGGTTGCCAAACTACCGCGTCATTACCATTTTGAAATGCTCGATTTTCATTGGCCCCATATTCCTGCCGGAGCAGAAACGGTGTAGATAGGCAGCTTGGCCAGACTGACTTGCTTGCGAAATGAAAATGCAGCGTCATAGGCAGTATGGGCACACCCAGGCTACCGGTCCAGACCCTCTGCACGAAATGAAATGAAGTACGAGGGGCGGGTTTACCAGGCTACCGTTCAGTTAGTGTTGCTACCAGTTGATTATTCGGTGTTTGTTGCACCAAAGTCTCTCACTGTTTTTTCTACCAACAGCACTCGGTGAACTCGAATAACAGGGCTATGGATTAATTCACACCAAACTCCTCCTTTAAGCCAACCTAGTCAGCCTAGAGGTGGAATTGAATTCCTGCGCGGCGACTTTACCTCCTGGGACACTGTCACCCCATGGGAAATGCGTTACTTTACCATATGTTTTTATGCTGTTGCTTGTGTCCTTATTTCATTTTTTTTCGTCACTATGAAGAACTGAGTGTAATATTGCTAATCTGAGAATGTTTGTGTTTCATGATGCTTTTCCTGAAACACCAGCCTGTCAACACTGGTTTTACACTTGAGTTCAAGATCGTAATGAAAGCCTTTTCTTGTATGTGTGCTCTGTTTCTCTTTAACAGATGGACAGAAGAGTACATGTGGCCACAGGGGGTCCTGGTCAAACACAATAAGAACGTCTACAAAGCCATGGGCCACTACAATGTAGCAGTGCCCTCAGACGTTTCACATTATCGCTTTTATGTGAGTTTAATAATTCTACATTTTGAACATTTTTGTTTATTTGTTGGTACATTTCTAAAGTCCCCTGGTGATTTAGTGGTTATACAAAAGAAGCATTGGTGTCATCACACCACATGTATGTCTGACACTGGCATGTGCCAGTAATGATTTTGAAGGTTTTTGGTTCAAACTGGTATATATATTTAAATAAACCTATAAATGAACTTTACATTATGTGCACTTATTACATAAACTGAAACGTTTTTCTCTCTCTTTTCCATACAGTTTTTCTTCAACAAGCCCCTTCGAATATTAAACATTCTCATCATTTTAGAAGGATCCATGATATTTTACCAGCTCTACTCACTGATGTGCTCAGAGAAATGGCACCAGACAATATCCCTAGCCCTCATCCTGTTCAGCAACTATTATGCCTTCTTCAAACTGCTACGCGACAGAATAGTGTTGGGGAAAGCGTATGCATACACGTCAAGTTCAGATCAGAAGGTCAGTTAGTGAAGTCAGCTGCTCACCCAGTCAGTCAGTCAGTCTTCACAAGAACAACAAAGAAAAGAAAACATCATGCATGAGAGCTTTTTATTTTTTCTACAAATGCATTTGGTTTTTTGACTTTTTTTTGTTCTGATCTGCCATATTAAAAAAGAAAGATATTTTTGTATTCATCCATGTGTATGGTGTCCGTTTATTACAACTAGAAAATGTAGCCATGTGAACATGCATAATCCATATTCATGTTAGATAGATGGATGATAATGGACTGTATTGTTTCACCACATAACTGCTTTTACTGTTTCTCGAATTCCATGGTCTATGATTAACTTATAATTCCAGTATTTCTCCCTACAAAAAAAGGAATCACCTACAGGTGGCAGCCTTTCCTTTTCATTCAGTAGGTCTAGTGCTGAAACTCTGCGATGAAGTAGCTAGGTGTTCGTAATTTGAGTTATTCATAAGATTTTTCGGAATCTAAAAAAAAATCACGAAATAAATCAAAAATGAAGTATGAAGTAGAGACTTACGTGAACTAGTGAAGATGGGGGTATTCCTGCTTTTTTTGTAAAATGTGATATGTCCCTTTAAGACTGGGATTGCGCTGTTCATGATGACGGTCTCTGGGGTTATTACTTATGTTCGCTATGGTTGGTGAGCAAGAGCCTTTGTGGAGGAGAGGCGCGGAACAGCAAGTGATAATATACTGCTGATACCTGCCTCGCAAAGACCTCCGACAATGGAAAACACCACATCTCCTTCCTCACGACGGTTAGCAGTCTTCACCGCCGCTTAAATTGTCCAGTGTCGACGTACAGGGTAAGTGGAGTAAGTGCGCTTAACGAAAGCTATGTTCGCCGCCAGTAACTGATTGATGGCACGGTGCGTACCGTTCATTCCCAGGATTTTGTACGCGCAGCTGTTTTTGATATTTCTTCTCTCCGTTAATACTTCGTTAGATTCAAGCAGGCTCAAATCTTCCATACAATGTCATTGTTACTCACTTGGCACAAATTCCATTTATCTAAGCAGGGTTTCCATCGAAAACAAATTATTAACGCTCCGTACCGTGATATTTCTCGTTAAAACATAATTGAAAGAAAAAGTCAACTGTTTCTGGAGACAATCACTTCACCACTTTTGTGACGGTAAGCAATGGCTCGTTAACTAAATGCGATTTGGGGCTACAGGAAGAGTCTGTCTTGTGTGTCTGGTCAAATCCTCTTGTACTATCAGGCCGGCTCACATAACTAATTCCACTGTTCGCTCGAATAGCAAAATAGGCTACACATGTGTTTACATGACAAAAAAAAGCATTGCAGCGAATCCGTGTCTTGTAAAGGGGATTATGTTTGATTTATTTGTCTTGAATCAAACTGAATGTTTTGCAATTTCTCTGAATGCAAACTGTCACTGATGCAGTGATCGCAACAAACGTCGAAAATATTCTCCAACACGATGCGAAGACTAAAAAGCAGAGCTGTTATTTGGCTGAAAACAGACTGTCCTTGAAGATCTTACAATACTGTAGTGGCATCAGCATCTTCGCACTTTTATCTAAACTTAGAAATAGTTCGTGTGTATTGATTTAATGGGTAATGGAGACTGTAGCATTGATCTGCGGTCTACATTAACGGTGTTATGATGAAAGTTGGTCCTCCATATCGAATGCACTCTCTCAGTCGTAGCCCACTAGATAGCCAGCACCAGTCCAGACCAAAATAACTCCCACCCCCACTCAATTCAAAGCAACAATACACCTCCTCAGGATCAGAGGATCAGCCTTACTTCCTGTGTTTGTTGTTTTAGGTAAGCCCATCCAACACTGCTGGTGGTGGAGAGGGTCCATCTCTCTTCCTCCCCTTTTGTGTCCCTCTTTCTCTCTATTGCTCTCTCTTTCACACACACAAATTCACACACAGCACAGTTATGGAGGACAAGCGGAAAAAGCGGAGCCCCAAAGTATCCTTACCTCAGCCACCCCCACCTCCCATCAATCCCCGCAAGATCTCTGTCCTGCCCGCCAGCAAGAGTGCCACTTTCTCTCTGGGGCTGCCTCAGCCCCCCTCTCCCAAAAATAGGGGCAAGTACAAGCGTTCAGTGGGGACAGTGGGACAGCAGCCCAGAGAGGTCCTCAGTGTTCCCGTAGTTCCACCAAAGAACCCCAGGTGTGTTAAAAGTATTTCAATTCTCTAAAACTTATAGTGCCAGCCCTCAACTACAATTGGCTGACCTGTAACAGTATTATATCCATATCACTACTAGAAAGTGTTTATGTTTCTGTGTAACACATACGTGTTTCGCTACACACTTTGTGTAATGACTGATGTAATGACCCTTAGCTATAGTGTATACGACCATTTTAGGGCTTATTGGTTAATTATAAATAGACTGCTGATATTTATCCACTGCTCACACAGTAGATGTCTCCTGGTCACATCAGGACCATAAAGGCAGTCCATAGACAGTTCAGTTCTGTCCAAGAATAACTATTGATGAACTGGTGAACTGTTGTTGAACTGTTGATGCGTTGGTGATTTTGTAATGCTTTTTAGCCGGCCTCATAAGGAGAAGCCCAGAGCACCCCAGCCTGCGGGCCCCAGCAAGGTAACCCAGTCCTCCCCCCTGCAGCACTCCTTCCTCACAGACGTTTCGGATGTGAGGGAGATGGAGGGAGGCCTCCTCAATCTGCTCAACGATTTTCACTCTGGCAAGCTGCAGGCATTTGGTAAGAGGAGAATTTTCGCACGTACACTGTGTGTAGCCACCATAATTTAGCTGTGTCCTTAAGCAGGGATTGTGACCATTTAAGTCGGCAGCATAAATGTGAATAAATATGTGTTGGTCTTCACTTGTGTTTGTTCTGATGATAGTGCCTGTTGATATAGGCAGCGTGTGTAGGGGATTTGTGTGTGTGTTTATGTGTAAAAAGTTATTATTGCTTTTCAGGTAGTGTCTGCTTGCTGTGTGTGTGTGCGTGCGTGTGTGTGTGTGCGTGCATATAAGCCTAGCCATGTCCTGTGTCTACTGTAGACATGTGTGTTTGTATGTGCTGATGGTGTCACCTGCTTGTGTGGTGTTGCAGGGAAGGTGTGTTCGTTTGAGCAGCTGGAGCATGTGCGGGAGATGCAGGAGAAGCTGGCCCGTCTCCACTTCAGCCTGGACAGCCACGTGGAGGAGCTGTCTGAGGACCAGCGCAAGTGCGCCTCTGACCGCAACCTGGAACATCTGCTCTGCAACGTAAGCCCACATAAAAACACACACCCACACACACACAGACACACACACACACAGACATTACTGTACGGGTGTACCTGGACACACACACACACACACACACACACACACACACACACACACACACACACACACACACACACACACATACATTACTGTATGGGTACACCTGGACACACACACACACTCTCACACACACACACACACACACACACTCACACTCACACTCACACTCACACTCACACTCACACACCCACACACACACGCACAGACATTACTGTATGGGTACACCTGGACACACACACACACACACACACACACACACATACTCAGACATCACTGTATGGTTGCACCTGTAGATCTGTACCCATACACACCAGTGGTGGAAATAAACTTTGTCAAATGTAAACCATTACCAACCAGTGAAAAATAAATAATAAAATTCAGCAGCTACTCAACAGTACATTTTTATTTTGTGTCCGAAATCTACCAGCCAGTTTACCAGGCTACAGTTTACCCATGTATTTGGAGGCATTCCACTGTATTTTTTCATGTCATGGCAGACATAGGCTGCATTTGTTCTATTTATTATTTTATGTGCAGGCAAAGCAAAGCTCTGTCACACTCAGTCTCTGATGACTAGGCTCTGTGGCCTCCTGTTGAAATGAAGCATGTTGCTGTCACATTCTTTCCAAGGAGGGAGATTTGAGACGCGTGCTGAGATCTTGACACACGGTTATCCATTTAGCTATAGAGCTTGCTTTGTTGTGATTCATTTAGCGACATGGTTTGTTGTTATTCAGAGAACTAAATTCTGATTTGGAAAGTGGTCTTTCTTATTTCAGTCGTAACAGTCTTCATTTGGAAGTGTGAGTATGCGCGTCCGTGCGTGTGAGAGAGAGAGAGAGAGAGTATGGGAAAATGGCCAATCCATGAGGCATGTGATAGAGCTGTGTGAAAGCTCCAGCGCACATAGTCCCACTGATGCATTCTGTCCTTAATAACCAATCAACAGTGTCATTCTAGAGCTAACAGGTGTTAAGTCCACATGCACACCTTTATCACTCACACGGATGATCATGTTTTGTTTTGTAACAGGCATCCTCACTGCCTGTTCTCACTAGCTCTATTCTCATCTAAGCATTAAATATACAATAAATGGGGAACACTAATCATTATACACAATGGATTTTACATGTAGTAAAGACAGTTGTCTGGTACAAAGAGGAGGCAGACGCACATATATTATGTATGTGTCTGATGGGGCTATTGTGTATCCAACAAACACAGGAGACAAGTGGATGGAAAATGGTTTTCAATCACTGCAGATTTTCTAACTTGATGAGGTTCTGAGATCCTGACTAAATTACCTGACTGGTTAGGGGTTAGGAGTTCCACTTACGCAGATCAGTAGAGACGAGGCAACCACCAGATTTCTCTAATCAGAACGTTTTCTCAGAGTTAAGAATAGAAGTGTTGTGTGTGTGTGTGTGTTTAATACCTGTGTTAATACCTTTAATACCTTTTTATGAGATCCCTTCAGAGAAAAACTGAGATTCCAGCAGCAAAACACAGAATCAGGACAGATAGATAAAAAGTGTACCAAGTATAAAACAACAGACAGGCAGAGGCTACAACATCGGCAGAGTGAAGGTGGCAGGGTGATGACCCTGAAAACACAGGTCTTATCAGCAACACTAAAAGAACATTTCGCAACAAACATTTTGACCAGTGGGTACACAGAAACAGAAGTCAATGCCTAGGATCCGATTATGCCACCTCAGTGTAATTAAAGTATCAAAACGTACTGTGTCAGACTAAATGTGGGGAATGTTTTGCTCCAGTTTGCAGTTGGTCTCACATCCCATTTGGGCCCTTTTTAATTGCAAACAGTTAAACTAATAATTGCTGATAAATATGAAAATGTTTGCCACAGCATTGCTTAACACTTCCTTTTCTCTTTCCAGCTTGAAGAACTCAGCAGCTCTATGTATCCTTTCCCTTATCTGCTCTCTGCTCCATGCGATAATGTAGCCTATAGGAAAATTGGCTTTCTGTCAGACTCCTGCTGACTGTTTGGTGTCCCAGTTATTAAGGTGGCTTGAAGAAGAGACTGCTTTCTTTGCATCCTTAATGGTCTTTACACAGACAAAAACTACACCTGGCCGAAAACCAAGACCTTTCCAAGTCATCCGGGCCCTGAACCACAAAGATCCTGGCGTCAAGACACAACACACACACACGCGCGCGCACGCACACACACACACACCATCATTTCCAAAGCAAAGGAGCAAAGATTGCTTACATTTGACTACATTTCAACTGCCAAAGGCCAGTTTGGTTTGCCAGTTGTCATGATTTAATTCTTAACAGAAGCACAGACCATCAGTTTATCAATTCAGGTAATCTGTTGGACCCCTTGTGTTAGTGGAATGTTTTACAAAACAACATTTCTAAAGCAGTAAGAACCATCTCAAATGGATACTCGGGTTAAGTGCTATACACTATGGAAAGAACGCTGGACTGAAGGTCTGGGAAGACGTCAGCCACTTTACCAGATGCTTTCAAAGCCACATGGAGTTGATTGTAATGGATTTTAAGTCCCCATAGCCCTCCTCCATATTGATGGCAGGTAATGGTGTTGTGTTGTAATCTCGTAATCATGTTTTCCCGGTATGGCTTCAGTTATGTATCAGGTTAAAAGTGCAGATATCTCTCTCTATCTCTCTCTCTCTTTCTCTCTCTCTCTCTCTCTCTCCCCTTCTTGTTCTCTCTCACTTGTGAAGGGTCTAGAAGCATTCCCCTGCATTGTTGCTGTTTTCAGCCCCTAATAGTCAGGGCATGACTCATGAGGGTTATGAAACAGAGAGAGTCTGACATCCATCATAATTTGAGACAATGATTTGTGCATGCACTCTCTCTCTCTCAGTGCAAGTTTTTCCTTTTTTTTCAGATCTGCATCTGACAAATGATGTTTTGTGACATCAGCAAAAATAAGCCTTTTGGGGAAAAAATAGTTTCTGCATTTGATTAGTTTTTGACTGTGTGCTGTCAAATGAAGTGTAAAAATGGCAAGGTAGGCTCAGTTGGGGAAATTTAGCATCTAAACTGTACAACAATTGTACAATAATTGTACAACAACAAGTCTGTCTCTCTTTCTAATTTATTGTAGATCATCTATGTCTGTAGCAGTTGATGATAACTGGTAGCATTTAGTGTGTATTGTCATAAAACATGTATCCTTTCAACCCTTTTATTCCCCACTAAGGAAGCATCTTTAAGTTAAAACACTTTTTGTAGAACACTTGAAATGGATCTTGTATTCTTATCATCACTGTTGCTAATATTCATTTTCAGGGTCTAAAACAGATTAGCATTTTAGCCTTACAGATAGTTTCTCTCATATTGTACCATATATTTATTGTCTGCTTGTTTCATTTCAAAGTAAAATTGTAAAGGTAAAGCATTTGAGATTATGTAAATGCTTTAAATTTTGATACCATTGTACCAGTGCTTCATATGATGTTTTAGAGGTGTTGCTGTAAGACACATGTTTTCCCTAAGTAATTATATAACCTGGTAGGCATTCCAAGCAAAGCACAAGGCTAGACACCATACTGGTGTAACCTTTGGCACCTCCAGTAACTGTTGGTGCAATCAGAGCTCAATGTCAAAGTTAAATACACACACACACACATTTTTGCAAGGCTAATGTTTGAAATGATGTTTGCATAGTCATCTCTTTAAAGCCATTTTCCCTAAGTCAGTAACTAGGGTGAAATCAGGTAAATTGGGACACTTTTTGGTTGATCGGAAATAAAACCTTTTCAAATGCTAAAGATGGCGAAGGTGATAAACTGTATAGCTTTATATGGATATCTGAAACATTTATGTGCAGAAAATACATTGACAATAAGAATATTTTTTAAGATTTTAACCTTTAAAGACCACAAGTCACCATTGTTAGGTCTGGGTAAACGTTCAGGTAAAATGGGACGCCCAGTTTTCAGTTTTATTTTCTAATCAGATTTATTAGTTCATGACGTCCAACACCAATAAAACAAACTACTTTGTGTGTGTGTGTCCACACAACAGCAAGAGAGTCTGGGTGTGGGTACCTGCGTGCATGCATATGTGTGGGGGGCATTTGTATGTGTTTACAAAGAGGGATACATGCTAAAAGCTACAGGCTAATGCTAATACCGATAACTATTAGAAACAGTATAAAAAGTGTTAATTTTTTATAAAACTGTTCATTTTTAATTTTTAGCTGTTAAACTATTTACAGTTTCTGACAGTTCTACGTGATTTCCGATCCTAATGCCCAAAAAATATAGGATTTATATTAGACAGAAAAGTCCCACTTTAGCTGATTTTTTTGTCCCAATTTAGCTGAAGCACCACTTAGTAACTAAACTCTCTTTTCATTAAAAAACTAAAGCAGAAAGCCAAATTATTTTGATGTTAGGCGAAATCTAACATATTATAATACACATTTCAATCATGTTTTGAGTTGTACTCTTACCGCTTCAGCTACAATATTCTTATAATCATGAAGACAGAATTGACATGTCAGGTGGCTCACCTTGCAAGTTTTTGTTCCACTGATTTTTTTAAACCCTGCCCCCTCCCATCTATGATACTTTAGTCTAGTCAAAAGTCACAAATGCAGTAACAATATAATAACATGTCCTTTTATTTCCTGCTGATATTTAAAGAGATAAAGCTTTAAAACCTTATTTGTCTCATTTTAGCTGATGACTTATTTTACCTGATCTCACCCTATTTATTCTTGATATTAAGTAGCCTATGTTCACATGAGATGGTCAGTTGCAAGTCACATATATTTCTTATCATAACTGTTTAGCCTAAGCACAAAATGTATTTTTGTTTGCAGGCTCAAAGCTGAAATTGTCTAACATTGTTGTCATTAAATAGGCATGTTGCCAAAAAAATCCCAGTTTGTCTGTTGCATTCAGTATTGTGCCCCATAGATTTTAACACTACGTGACCTTTGAGCCCCACTCTAGGAATAGGCCTACATCATACATCCAAATTATGTATGACACATTTTATGTCATTTTATATACCGGTACACAATAAAAGACCAGTCCAATGAATTCATTTGTGTTGGCTTTGAGTGTTCAAGCCATACATTGTATATCAGAGTGTTAATCTTTGCTGTTGTTCTCTTGTATACGTACAGTCCGTTCTTAGTCTATGGTACAGTCTGGTTCAGACCCATTTGTCAAACAGATTTTTACTCCGGACCAGTTGATGGCGATATTGTTCCAGTGGTTGCTTACTCACTAAACACTAGTAGGTTAGCAACTTAGCAACGGCAGTTGCATCAAAGCATCATCCCAACGCCCATGGAGAGAAACGAGTGGCTTCAAAAAGTCACAGGTTTCCAGGTAAATACAGTGTATTGTAATAAGTGAACGTATCTACATCTAGCAGAAAGTCCGACACTGATGTTTAGTTATTATGTTATAAATTTAGCAGCAGAAACGGTGCAGTGTTAAGTTAGGCATAAGTTACGTTGCAGCTAAGACAACTCCCCTATTTAGGAATATTTCGTCTACCCGAGCAAAGAGTTGTGTGAATAGAATACTATGTTCTAAATTACCATTATTTTCTTCTAACTACGTTAGAGTGCTTTAAGTTAGTCAGTTTTGCATCGCTCGTGTTACATCACTACTTTGAGTTGACCTGTCATTCATTGCGCTGGTAAATGCTAGCCTAGGTAGCAATGGAGTAGAAGAGAAGCCTGTCCAGATGTCATGAATATACTTAAGGGGCCGTCAACAGATTCGCTACTTTTCCATCAGCATTTACTTGTATGTTCATGTAACACTTAAATACAGTCAAACATTTTGATGATTATATATGCTCTTATGGGGCCGTGTTTTTTTTTTTTGACAGGCTAGGAAACAAGTAGGTGGGAAAACCAGACGGCTTGTTACACCTGCAATACACAGGTTCCAATGAAGCTACACTTTTACTTGCTTTCATCAAATAAGGTGCTTTGTTAATTCTTAACAGGCATTCTGTCGAGGATACCTGGTGAGAAAGGTGATTCAATGTGTCCAGAATGATTACGAGGAGATTGTCAAAGAGATTGAGGGAGATCTAAATGACTTGCAGTGGAAGGGGGGCGTATTTCAGATCCCTGCATTCTCAGAAGAGGTGGGTAAAATTTGCATTTGCGACTCTGCACACCAACTGTAGGCATGGATGTGCATGCCAGTATAAGCTCACTTTTCTGTGGTCAGTAGAATATGCTTAGGTTGATGGTCATGTATAATTTTCTACCAGGACATTCTGTTTTGGGGCGCTGGTCGACATGACAGAGTTCACTCAACCACACAACCTGAGCGGGATGTAACCGAGGAAAAGAAACCTTCACATATCGAGGAGGTTGTGCCAGAGAGAGACACCGTCCCCAGTGCCAACACAGCAGGCAACTCCTCCTGTCTGTCAGATGGAAGGAGAGAGGGCGCATCGGGCCAGAGATGGGCAAAGGAGCAGGTACACACACAGAGCATCCAAGACACCACCACGGCTCTGAGTAAGTTAGGAGTGGATCCAAGCCTTTTGCAGAAAGGTGAGTACCGTAGGCTGTATTCATGCACAAAGACACTGTTGACGAACTAATTTAATGTAAACATATACTGTAATCTAGTGGAGTATGGCGCTGTCCCAGTGGATATGTGATCTAACCAAAATGTGCCGTTTTCACCTACAAGCTTCCTTTAATGATGAAGATTCTTTAAGGATATAATAGACTGATAACATGCTCGTTTATAGGCTCTCTTCGGCAGTCTCTGGAAACAGAACCTCCTCGGACAAGAGAGGAAGCACGAATGTTCCGGAACAAACTGGCCATGGAGCTACTGTGGATTCAGCAGGCCATCGGCAGCCGCAAAAAAGTGAGTCCACACACAGAGGCACGCGTACACCGAGACAATAATGGTGGAAGTGTCCTGCTGGCAGCTAGTGGCACTAAGCTGGTGTAAGCCTAAGACCTTACAAGTGTTACCTGAATGAAGAGTTGTCTTTCACTTCAGCATTTTGACAGAGAAGATGCCCTAGGCACAGGCCTAATTTCTTGGCTACTGTTTGACCAAGTGCTCAGTGCTTTGTTGCACAGTGGTGGTTCACCTCTGCCACACTTCTTGCTTTTCTTTTGTGCCAAACACCATGTGCTTCACATCAAACTTGTTGCATGGCAGGGAGAATGGTGACACAAAATATTTTTGTAATAGTTGGATGCAACAAAAGTAATGACTGTGTGTGCAGTCCATTCCCATATTTGTTGTCACATGTATTAGGGCTCAATGTGCTCCTAAACAAACTTACCGGTATGTTTAAACATCCTTGTTTGTGATTAGATACCAATTGTGTTCCATAATGCTTTTTATTCCGTCATATTTGCTTTTGAAAACTCCACAAAACACGTCAACTTTCTCCGTGTTGCTGAGCTCTGTCTGATGTAAGCCAAAAATGGTTGTTTTTTTTCTACCTTTGCAGTACTTGACCTTGAGGAAAAACCTGGAAGATGGACAGCGTCAGTCAAGCACAGCTGCCTCAACATGAGAGACGGAAAGACTGAGATAGCCCTTCAGTCAGTGAGCTAATGCTGCAACATGATAAGTTTGATGGAGGATATTGATATAATTTCAGTGAAATGAAACTATGTCCTTTGTATAGGTGAGCTTTAATTTTCTAATGCTTTGTATATGTGTGTCAACGGAGTGTATATTTTGTGTACATAATAGAATTTGCAGTAAAATAAAATAATAATGTTTAAAGACTACAGCTTGTTTGTACTGATTCACTGTCTGAAGTGCATGAAATTGCTGTCACTGAGTCTAGAGTGGAGTGCAGCTCATCAACTGTGTTGGGGTAATGGAATCATTGTAACGTTAGCTAGGTTTAGTACAATCAATCATTCAGAAAAGAAATGATTCAGAAAGACCCTAGCTTGAGGCAGTGTCTAAAATTTCATGAGGGCTGCTGTCTGATGGAAATTATTTGTAATATGACATGAAAGTGCTCCAGCTTGTTAGTGACTTACTTGTTTATTTAAAAAGGACCATTTTAGCCTTTGCTGTAGGAGTTGCTTTTTCAACATTTGGCTTATGAGAAGCGAGACCCAGTCCTCCCTTCCCTGCTGTAAAAGAGTGACAATATGCAAATGCAGCATCCCTGCTGAAGGCAGAGTCAGCCAAGCATCCTTCCTGCCCAAAGCTGATAACATGCAAAAGCTCTCTGGTGTAGACTCTGGTCAATGTATGGCCAATAAAATGAACATTGGTGTTTGACAAGGCTCTCCTATCAAAAACTATTGTTGCAAGTTATGCACCTGTATACCCAAAGATGGGACACATTTTCCATTTTGCCTTTGAATTCTATTCCAAGGATAAAATTTTATTTTGAGGATAAAATCATTTAGACCACAACTGGGGAACCGTGTGACCTATCACGCACTGAAGACTGCAATGTCAGAGGGGAGAGTATGTGTGTGTGTGTGTGTCTTTACATGTATGTTTGTGCTTGTTATCTACCATGATGTGTTATTGGAGGGTGTTATTTTCACAGTACGGATGTGTGTCGTCCTGTCGTGAATGGAAACTCATTGATAATTCAGTGCTGTGTATTATCTTTGTTGAGCGAGGAGAGGAGTGACGTGCTTTGTCTGATTCATACATCTAAGAGCACTTGAGCTGTACCTGTCTCTGTCTCAATTTCTCACTTAAGTTTTCTTGCATCACACTAGCTTCTGTTTCATTTCATAGCCGCCAGTTCCATAGTCATTCTCTCTCTCTCTCTCTCTCTCTCTCTCTCTCTCTCTCTCTCTCTCTCTCTCTCTCTCTCTCTCTCTCTCTCTCTCTCTCTCTCTGTCACACACACACACACACACACACACACACACACACACACACATCATTTCTGTCACATATAAACACACTCTGTCTCTCTGTCTGTCTGTCTCTCTCTCTCTCTCTCTCTCTCTTTCTCTGTCTCTCTCTCCCTCCCTACTCTATTCCCTCTTTCTCTCTCCTACCCTTTTGTTGTGGGTAGGGCCCACAAAGCTAGCAGCCATTGCTGGTTGTGCTACCATGGCAACCAGGAAATACTCACAGACCTTCTGTGAGACTGGACACATGAGCGTGTGAGGGGAAGCCTGGAGACAACACACACTCGCACACAGACATACAAATATACACACATACACACACAAACACACATCTTCAAACACACCACCTTAGACAGCGATTGACAGACACACTTTTTTTTGTTTTTTTTTTAAAGAAAAGATATATTCAATTTGTTTGGAGGATTTTTTACAAGGACTAACCCAGTGGTCTGCCTGGCCCGGAATCTAACCATAGTGGGTGAGTGGTGGGGGAGCAGATCCTGTGCTTGCAGTAGTCTGGGGGTCCAAAATGACCTCCACAGTGGTCCTGCCTCCTGTCAAGAGCGTGGTGGTGTACCGCAATGGCGACCCGTTCTTCACAGGGAGGCGGTTCGTGGTCAACCAGAGGCAGATCTCCTGCATGGAAGCCTTCCTGAATGACGTGACCCAGAACATCCAGGCACAGCTGGCTGTGAGGACCCTCTACACCCCCAGGAACGGCCACCGTATACGGGAGCTGGAGGACCTGCAGACCGGTGCCCACTATGTCGCTGCTGGATTCGAGAGGTTCAAGAGACTCGAGTGAGTTTGGACAGCAAAGGAAAATACAGTAGAACACAGCATATTGGGTGATTAGAATATTTGTTGTGGTTGTAGCATTTAGCAGATACTTTTCTCCAAAGTGACGTACAACAATGAAAAACACAAACTGTAAATACTTTGCTAAATATATTATTTTAAATATATAGATTTTCTAAATTAATATGTTGAGAGTTGCTGCTCATTTGACTAAATGACTAAGTGTTTATATACCTACACCATTATCAGGTGGTAACAATTTGATGTTTCTAATATTTTATGGTCAGGTGACTATGAATATCATTCTCATGTTTCATATAACCACCTTTTTATAGTAAATAATAAAACAAATTCTAGCACTTATTCTTAAATAATTTATTGTGCATTAAAACTACATTCTGCATATATGCCAGCTATACTGTAATTAACTTTTACCCAACTGTTTTGTCTTTTGTTTTCAGAAATATAATTCCCACTGAAATCTGTTTTTTTTTTTTTTATTTTTTTTTTATGCATAGTTATTTCAATACAGGTGTGAAGAAACCACAGATCAACAAATTAGAGGTAAGGTCATGTTGATTTAACAGGACTGTGTTTTATCTTGCCTTCTTTACAGTATTAATATATAACCACCATGCAGGTGGTCCAAGCAGCTACAATATTAGTTTGTGACCTGCCATCAGTCAAACCTGTCATGTTTTCTGCCCCTGCCAGAGGAGTGCGTGGTTAAGAGTGAGGCGATGGCTGTGTTTGTGTTGTTCATGTCCCTTGTTACGGGGGCAGGACAGGAGTCATTAGAAGCCTCTTTATGACAGCACTATCATCGCAATCACAGAGAAGAGCTTAGTGAGAAGACAGGGGAATAGGCAAGAGAATGGAAAAAAACTGTGTGCGTGTGTGTCTGTGTGTGTGTGAGAGAGAAAGAGAGAGAGAGAAAGAGAGAGGTTGTAGGTGAGGAAAGAGAGATTGAGATTTCTAGCGGGTAAAACAAAGGGGTTTGGAGCTTAATGTTATTGGAGATTGTGGCCTGCCCAGGCATGCCTGCTGCTGGTGCTCCCCTACCAACCACCGTTGTTTGGCCAAATACTGTTACAAATCTGACACAGAAAACAGCCCCTGCATCGCCTACTAACACTATATCTGGGCCAAGTCTCAGGGCATTTGTACGTAGATCTGTATAACTGTTTGGCAGAGCATGCTGTGTATTATAAAAACCTTCATTAACAGTCTGATTTGAACCATCTGTGCTAGTTGGTTGAAGTACAGTTTATAGCAAATAATGCTGTATGGCATGTTGGGTTGGTCAGAAGGATCAAGACATTTTTCTCTTTTTTTTGTAGGCAAGACCCACAAAGGCTTGATAACACTTTTTGTTTACTTAGAATGTAATGCATAATAGTGTGACTCGCTATAATGACTCATAGTGGAAGTTGAGTAAAATGATTGTAGATGGTTTATACTCAAAATCTGACAGGTGCTACCCTTGTCAGTAATCTTTTAACAATGATTAATGGTGAGTTAGAATTACAATCCCAAAAAAACAATATAGCCACTAATTTTACTGCGACAAATTCAGACTAAAAGACTGAATTGTTTATTTAATTCTCACATTCGACAATTAAGGTAACTTCATCTATCACTATCATCAAATGGAGAGCTAAACATGTATCTGTGCATTTTCAAATTATCATCTCAATAATTCATCTTCCCAGCCCAGACACTTGATGGCTTAATGATAAAAAGTTTTATTCTGATTTGTTTGCTCCAGGCAAGACCGCCCATAAGACTGAATGTGTCTGCCAGATGGAGAAAGATCATCCCCATTCCATGCATCATACAGTAAGCAGAGAAACTGCTTTTGAACACGTGCTTACACTCAGGGAAAAGCTGTATGGTTACAGATATATTAGTCGACACCTAGTAAATAATAATGTAAGTTTAATGTAATATAATAAACGTTAAAATGTTTAATTGTCAATGAATGCCCAAGGGAGGATGAAAGTAATAAAATAATATGACTGCTGATTCTGGACACACACACACACACACTAATGTCCTATGATGTAGTGTGTTCAGGAATGGCGATGTGCTGGGCTCTCCACTGAGGTTCATTCTGCCCAGGAGCATGCTGAGGGATCTGGAGCAGGTGCTCTGTCTCATCACAGAGAAGGCTGCTCTACGCACCGGAGCTGTCCGCAGGTCTCTTCTTCTCTGCTTCTTTCTTTCTCTTTCTCTCCCTCCATCTCTCCCTCCCTTTCTCCCTTACCCTCTATTTCTCTCCCTTTTTCCTTACTGTTCGGAGGTCTCTCTCTCTCCCAACCTCTCTCCCTTCCTCACTCCCTCTCTTTCTGTTTTACCTTCTATTTCACTGCCTTTTCCCTTGTCTCTCACTCCATCTCTCTTTCTCTCTCTCCCTCCCTCTCCCTCTATTTCTCTTCCCTTTTCCTGCTCTCTCTCCATCTCTGCCTTTCTTACTCTCTTTCTCTCCCTTTCCCTTTCTATGTCTCTCCTTTTTTCCTTCTCTCTCACTGTCTTTTACTCTCTCTTTCTCTCCCTTTCTCTTTATCTCTCTCTCCCTCCCTCTCCCTCTATTTCTCTTCCCTTTTCCTGCTCTCTCACTCCATCTCTCCCTCTCTTACTCTTTCTCTACCTTTCCATTTCTCTCTCTGTCTCTTTCCCTCCTTGCTCTGTCTTTCCCTTGTCCCTGCTCTCTCTATCCCTTGCTCCTCTCTCCACCCCCCTCCCTCTCTCCCTCTCTCCTTCTCCTTCTCTCTCCCTCACACAAGCCCACAGATCACATCACATCAAGCACTTCTCTGTGTAACTAAAGGGCACAAGCACTCGCCCTCACAGGCATCAGTTTTCCAGCAATCTGCCCATAGATAACACATAAACACACATGAACACCACTATGCTTTCCTAAACACACACACACACACACACACGGTCTAATATTCATTTCAGTTTTAGTGTGACCTTTGGTCTGCTGTGACGTCACAGGCTGTGCACTCTGGAAGGGGTGACGGTGACTTCAGCACAGGAGCTGGTGAGTGGCCAGTCCTACGTTGCCGTGGGAACAGAGAAGTTCAAGAAGCTTCCTTATTTGGAGGTGTCAGTGCCAAAAGCTGCAGGGGGCAGCGCAGACAGGTGGAGCACTAATCTCATTTTCACACACACACACATACACACACACACACACACACACACACACACACACACACACACACACACACACACACACACAGACACACACACACATGATGCACGCACAGACACACACACGCACAC
This sequence comes from Coilia nasus, assembly GCA_027475355.1. Classification (NCBI taxonomy): domain Eukaryota; kingdom Metazoa; phylum Chordata; class Actinopteri; order Clupeiformes; family Engraulidae; genus Coilia; species Coilia nasus. The sequence continues at coordinate 17,988,976 of CM050205.1, forward strand.
TTTCACATGCACGCATACACACACATGCAATAACAAAAACATACACACATACACAGTACAGATACACACGCACACACACTGCCTTGCACTAACAGACAGATACATACATGGATACATGCACACACAAACATACACGAACAAGTTGAAGCGTACACCCATCCCCAAACACTTGTGCATACTCACAGACACACAAATGCAGACACACACACAAACAAACACACAAAGAAATTGCACAAAGACTATAAATCACAGCCTTGTAAAAAGAATTTGAATGCTTGCGCATTTGCATTGGTCAGGCATCCTTTCAGTGTGTCTAATACCATGCCGTAAATAACATCAGCTGTCAAGACGTCTCTTAAACCTCCTGGCCTTTCAAATAACACCCTCTGTCTTGGAATGTTGTGCACGAGCGGTTAAAAAAAGGTGAAGCCATTCGGGGACAGCAGTAAAGCTACATCCAAGTTGTTTGTTGTTACTGTACCATTAGAAATATCACAGAAACAAGGTGATTTTTCTGACATTGGCATATGAAATGATATTCTGATATTAACAGTGGTGTAGTGGGGGATGAATGGATGTAAACACAATTTACGTACCTCTTTGAATAGTGTTTACTTGTCTTTTTATGGTTACCAAAGACATATAATGTTATGTAGTATGTATTTTTTTACCCTGCTATGCATATTGTTTACCTCCTTTGGTTTTTACCACTACACCACAGAACATAAACAAGTTGATATGACAACTGTAGGTAATAGGTGATGAGCTGCAATATCTGTCATTAGTAATTAGCAAAGTCCTCATCCTGCATATGGCCTTTTACCTTTGTAGGTTTTATCCACTGAACCGGCGGCAGCAACAGAGGAAATATGAGGTAAGAAAAACTTCATGAACATTGTCTTTAGAAGTGGAGAATCACATGCAATCTATGGAACATGAAACTGTGGAAGTACCAAAGGGTATGACATATAGGGTAATGTATGCATAGCATGCAGGTTAGTGCACTGACATCACTCACTGGTCATGAGTCATGTGTCTGTATTTGTACTTCAATAATCACAAAAGTGATTAACTGATAATAACGTCATTGAAACATCAAACGTGATTGCCTCATTGAGTAATTATGCTGATTAAAGGGGTCTTCTTTGGGTCCTTCAGAATCTGATGGCAGGTCCTCATGACACACATAGTGATTCGGCCCTTCTGGACTCACCAGAGGTAACTGCCCGCGTGTGTGCATTTCTGTTAGTGCAGTGATGGGTCCAATGTCGTTTTTTGGCAGCTCAATGTTTAGGTCCTGTATACAGTAACTCTGCAAGCAGAATACTATGGCTAAATACAGTGTACAGTCAAAGGTGAAATGTCAAAGGGGAGAGGGTTGTTGCACTATGGCTATACTAGACAGTAGAGGGTCAAAGTTGAAATATCAAAGCAATACTAAAGCACTTTTCCTCTTCAGTCACCCTACAGGTTGGAAGCGGAATTGTCATTCATCATTGTCATTCAATTGTCAACTACAAATCGGTGACCCGCTTTTGCAAACTTACATAGTGTGGTTATAGCCCATGGAGGGCCGCAAAGCGAATTCAGACATGCCCTTCACCCTGAGTTGATGAAAGGATTTTGAAAACATTATTTTAACAATGAAAAAACTACGGTACTTAGTGTTGCTTTAAAGGAGAGAGTGTTGTGGTACCTCAGATCAGCGGCGGACATCCTGGGTTCAGAAAGTAAAAGTCCTGCCACATATTTGTAGTTCCAGTCAATTCACCGAGGCAGCTGATTCCACCTGATTCCAGCTGAGCACACCTGTTCAGGCAGGTAGATGAGCTAATTAGTGAAATCACCTGTGTTAGGAGAACAGGCAGAAGGAATATATGGCAGGTTTTTTACTTTCTCAAGGTGGTTTGTCCGCCTCTGCCTTAGATGGACGGACGCAGGGTGAAGTCCACAGGGGACGAGGCGGAGGACCGGAGCCCTGGGATGGTCCAGGGCCTGAGGAGGAGCGTCAGAGAGGAGAAGTCTGTGGACAAGTCTGTGTTTTATGCTAAACCTGTGAGGGTGCGGAAGAACCCCAGTACACAAAGACTTAAAGCCAGACCAGCACCAGGTATGGGCTCTCTTAACCCATATCTCTCTCATCCTCTTTTCCTCTCCCCTTCCTATGTCTCACTCCCTCTCACCCTCCCCCTCTTTCTTTTTTTACTCACTCACACACTCACTTACTCAGACACACACACACACACACACACACACAGGCACAGGTCTAAGTTAAGAACAAATCAATATATACGCATATGTAAACTGTAAAAATCCATAAATTCTTTAAATCAGCTGAATGAATATAAACACACTGATGATTTTAAGGGACATGTCTGTATTAGTATTTCAATTCTGATGCTTTCGCCTTCTCCCATGATGCACCTGCCCATGATGCATCTGCCCTAGTCGGTCCTGCAGTAGCTCCTCCTCCCAGTGTGTTTCAGGCCCAGCGCGGCCAGAGGAGAGAGGAGGTGCGGGGAGCACAGGAGGTAGAGGAGGATGAGAACATCATGGTGGACCTCCCTGTTGACCAGGCATGTGTGGACAAACATACAGTGTGGACAAACACACATACACACACACACCCACATACACACCTACATACACACACACATACACCTACATACACACACACACTTACTCCACCACATATTCGCCATTAGTCTGTAGTTTCTCTGCTCTTACCAATGACTTTTAGTAGTCACAATAATAATAATAATTAATTTTAATTTTTATTATTTATTTTTATTTATAATAAGAATAATAATAATTGTGATGGAGTGACCATCACTAGAGTTGTGGGTGTGCTCTGACTGCCATCCCAATGAGCCTGGCTCTTTGGCGTTGCGGTCAGAGCCCCTGTTTGGTACTCTGGAGACCTGGGTTCGGAGCGGGGTGAGGTGACTTCTCCTCCCCTTCGCTACAATAATAATAATAATTACAATTATTAATTATTATTATTACAATTATTAATTATTATTATATTTATATATTATACTATTATTATTGTTATTATTATCTTGTATAGCACAATTCATACAACATGCAGATCAAAATTCTTCAACAGTTTGGCAAGAAAAACCCGACAACATTTCTAGCAGTCCAGTAACGCCAGAAAGAGGAAGTCCATGGGGAAGCTGTCAAGAGCTGTTGCTATCCCCACTCATACATCCCTACCTATCCACCTCAGCATTTGTGCCATGACTTTTTCTCACATTCATATTAAATTATATTTATAAATCACCTTTGTCTATGTCATGCATGTTGCAGAGATCTGCTGAAATAGTGGAAGAGGAGGAACAGCAGAGGAAGGAGAAGCTCAAGGCAGGTCATGAAGATCAGGTACTTCTGTTACTAAGATATTAAGATATTACACAGAGGATTATTTCTCTGTCTGTCTTCCTTTTTTTCTCTCTGAGAAATCAGAGACTTTTGTAACTGAAGGACAAGATATTACACAGAGGAATATTTAGCTTTGTCTGTCTCTCTTTCTTTCTCTCTCTTGGAAATCATGGACTTTTGTAACTGAGATAACAGAAGTGGAAGACAATACACAGACATTTATCTCTCTCTCTCTCTCTCTCTCTCTCTCTCTCAGAAATCAGGGATGTTAGGAACATTTCATGGCTTCTTATTTCTTTTCTTTCTCTTTTGAAGCAAAAAATACCTCAGCAAGGGAAAGTGACCTCACCTTTACTGTCCACCTCCAGTCATCACGAGACAGAAGTCAGCAGTGCCACTGCTGAACCGGAGGTACATACACACACACACATACACACACACACACGCACACACACAATCGCACTTCATTTTAGGGCAAGGTCAGACCAAATGCATAGTCTGTGCAGCTACTTTTCCCTCAGAAAACATTGGAAAGTTGGCAACACCCTGGAGCAGTGCAAATACTATAGTGTAGTGCGTGACAGGAAGTGAATGACACAGAAAGAGAGAAAAAAAAGACAGTTGGATGTCATTTGTCATTTGTGTGATCAGGGCTTGTGTCTCATAAGATTATAGTTTGTGTCTTAGTAAAGGCAGAAAAAGCCAATTAAAAACATGAACAGCTAGAAATAGAAAACTTCAAGGTGTGTGTGTGTACGTGTACGTGTGTGTGTGTGAGAGAGAGAGACAGAGAGAGACAGACAGAAAGAGAGAGAGAATCCTTCTGTGTGAGCACAATAATGTGTCACACATCCTAAAATAATTGCCTTCCATCCCTGGTCGCTGCGGGGTAAAAATAGCGCTGAAACTCAGAGCTTTGTTTTTGTCTCCCTGGCTAATATCCAATTAGCCCTGGCTCAATTCTCCTTCTGTAGCTGAGGCAGGCAGAGACATCAGAGAATGAAGACTCATCTAAGAAAAGCAATCCCCAAAGTGACCTTGAGGTGTGTGTGTGTGTGTGTGAGAGAGAGAGAGAGAGAGAGGGGTAGAGAGAGAGAGAGAGAGAGAGAGAGAGAGACAGAGACAGAGACAGAGACAGAGACAGAGACAGAGACAGAGAGAGACAGAGAGAGTGTGTAGTGGCCCACAGACACCCAAATATACAGCCATCAGTTTAAACAGACACATTTCTTTGATTTAGCACGACACCTTGAATCAGAATAGTTGCAAAACATTAAAAAAGGATTATTTGCTTTTGAAGGTGAATCCACCAGTGGAGGACTCTAGGATGATCCCGACCCCTAGCCCACCTCCTCCTCACAGAGAGACCTGTGAAGAAAAGTCTGGTTCACCTCATCATGACACAGGGGTATGAAGTTCACCAGAACTGCCAAACACCTGTGATGCTCTCCATACACTTAAATACTCTTGTCCTCTATATGTTACTACCTTAAAAACTTTAGCCAATTTAAAAGTTCATCATTTGTGGTGAATGCTATCGGCAATCCATGGACAGTCTCCTTTTAAGTGAAATTATTTTATACAAGCCAAGTCAAGTGTATTTATATTTTGCTTTTCATACAAAAAGAAAGCTCAATGTGCTTTACAAAAACAAAAGCAAAGAACAGTGTAGAATAGTAAAATGTTAAATGAATAAAAGTGTAATAGTGAAATAAGCATGACAATAAAATATTAAAGTATACAGGTATTAGTGGCCTTTGTTAGTTAGCCTGGTAAACCAGCCTCTCGTGCTACACTTGTTTTCGTACAGAGGGTCTGGCTGTGCTTCAATTGACATGTATGACTCCCGGTAGAACGTTTACAGGGCCAATCAGTGGGAGTGTTCGTGAGTGATGACGTCGACTTTGTGCTACATTTAAACTGTAGTGCAATTGTAGGCAGGCTTATAGCCAGGATAATTGCATGCGTCACAACCACACGTTAACGATGGTAAAGTCTGGTAAAGGCAGATCCATTCATTTTAAACTTCAGCAGTCTATACCTCCAGACAGCAATTGTTTGTCAATGCAGCACTGCCAAACCCTGTGTACGAAATGAAATGTAGTAGGAGGGGGTGGTTTACCAGGCTATGTGTTCGTGTCCTTTGTGCTGTTCTACATTGCTGTTGTCTGTGTTGGCTCAGGCCTCTCCTGCTCCAGATGACAGGCCCCCCTCTCCAGGCCCCCAGGAGAACGCAAGAGATGACCAGTCAATTCACTCTGAGCAGGTGCCTCACTTTTAACTTCACTACAAGCTAATTTTGGCATGGAATGGGATAACTGGAGTTTAGGTTATTGCGAGAAGCTATTCCAGACTTTTTGTGTGTACAAAGAAGCACAGTGGAAGAGACTGAATTGGTTTATGGCTGACTATATAATATGGTGTTCGAGATTTTGTAAGAGGTTGGTAAGGTTAAGGTCAGTGGTCTACGTAGTCCTTAAGATGCTATAGTTATGCAAAAGATTCTTTAGCACAGATTGTGCATTTCTAAAGGAAACCTCAGTATCTTCATGTGGCAGGAAGAGGGAGAGAAAGAGTCGAGCTGAAACTGATTCCCTTACTTGTGCCTGCTGACTGATATACCATCTGTCCCCTGTGTGTGTGTGTGTGTGTGTGTGTGTGTGCGTGCATCTCTGTGTGTGAAGGAGTCGCCCCGTGGTCCTGAGGCCGGCTGGAACACCCCTTGTGTGCCTCTGGACAAGTGCCTGGGCGAGGCTGACTCACAGGAGAGGCCCGTGTCCTCAGAGAGGAGCAGGGAGTGAGGCGCTAACATGGCTCACTGCTAGCATTAGCACGTGGAAGGCAAAGATCAGTAGATTCAGATAGGTGTATTTGGCTAAGATGCCGAAACAATGTTGGCCATACAAACAATCGGGAAATAAACGTTTGGGGCCTAGCCCATGCCAATTTAGATTGAAAATGCTGATGATGGGCTAGACCTGTTTAATGTTTGTTTCCTTATTGTTTCTATGGCCTATAATGTCTAAATATTGCTTTGGCATCTTAATCAAATATGGATATCTGACACTATTTAGCTTATGTGTGCGATCTCTACCTTCCCTGTGTTTGTATTGTTTTTTGGAGTTGTGGACCCGGTTAAGTTAAGATGTAGGCTCAGACACCACTTCTACTTCTCTGTTATTGCTTGCATTAGCACCAGCACAAGGGCCTAGGCCACCCACTGGACACAACTGCATTTACTAGTGATCACCATGGGCACGGCCACTTTTTTGGGCTCCTTATTATTAATTAAATATATAAATAATAGCCTTAAAGGGCCCCCTGTCAATGCTGGACCCTTTGAAGTGTTCTAATTCCTTACTACCCCCCTGGGCAGAGGTGGAGATCCCAGTGTCATTAAGTACAAATCCTGCCACATGTCTGATCCAACCATTTCCTGACCTAGCTGATCCTAATACAAATACACAAATCACCAGACCGGTAGATCAACTAACGAGTGGTATCACCTGTGTTTAGTGCACAGGCAGAAGGAATACATGGCAGGGTTTTGGATTGACAACTCTGCCCCTGGTGGCCCTAGCAGCAGTGCCCCTGCTCATGGTAACTTGGTGGCTGGAGTGTTAATGTAAGGTCATGAATCACTGAATATCTGTATTATGTATTATGAAGGATGAAGTATGCTAGCACTTTTAAATTGTCACTCTATAAATGTATGACTTCATGAAACACATCACAAATAAAATTCAGTTTGTAGTAGCAATGCATCAGGATGCTTGATTTTCCTCTGAATGAGCAATATAGCATGGCAATGGCTCTTATCTACTGAATCTTTTCGTATCTCTTGAACTAAAATTGCTGAAAGTATTTATGTGTTCGCATTATTAGATATTGCACCATGACATACATTTATATTCTCTGTACAGTCATACTTCACACTTAAATCACACTTAAGCAAATATTTTAGTAACATGTAGATTAAATGTTGGAAATATTTTGTATAAAAGATATACCACATGAAGAAATAAATGTGAGGTTTTTTATCACTTTATTTAGAACAAGTGATCTCATCCGCTTATGCAACAGAATATACAGGTCTGTACAAATTTTTCTCCACGTATCATTTGGCACCGGCAATATGACAAAATAGAGTTGCTTTCAGCAAGAACAGCATCTAAAAATACCAGGTCTCTAGGCTGAAATCAGCTGCATGACCTTGGAGTGGCATTATCTTTAGAGAGAGTACAAAGCCAACATTATGTTGCTGAATCACAGTTGCCCATACTGTATCCAACACACGTCAAGTTGGCATAGGACATACTGTATGTATATACAAATCATATACACTGAAAAACCCTGATTCAAAAATCAAGGCAATGCGACGCATGAATCTATTTACATTGGCTACCTCGCACTAGTTTAGTATTATAGCATTATTCACGGTACTTGAAAAATAGTGAGAGACAAACCAACATAAACGCATGCATGTAGCACATTGCCTTTGTTTTTGTTTAAGCTGTTTCTACGCTTCCCCTTTGACAGTGTAGGTAACCATGGACATGTTTAAGATGTCTAGCTGCTTCCATTTCCAACAAAGCAAGGAAAGGCAACTTACTACAGCAGCTTTGGTGCTTGAGGAATGCAATTTTGCCATTGGTCATTAGGAATAGTTTTTGTGAGGACAAGAAATTATTATTTACAAAACACTGGCCCACTCTTTCTCTCACAAAAAATAAATAAATATGCCTAAACCACAGGACTAAGGTTACAGAGGATGCTACTGATCTAGAAATACATTATTTCTAAGAGCATCATGATATTTATGCCATTGCACTGCAATGCCACAGCCATATCCACAGCGACAGCAGAACTTACTAACAGTAGTCTAGCTCAGTCTACCATTAGCCCGCTTTGCTTGGGTTGCACTACACAAGAGCAGCAAGAGGGATCAAGTGCCGACACAGACTGACAGCTCAACCGCCATCATTCAATAACCATCACCTCACCAACCGTAACACAATCAGGCCCCTGATTTCTGAGCATTTTGATGTCGTCAGGCCAGTGTGGTGTTCAACTGGGCCGTATCCTTGACCTCAGAGACTGAACTGAAGATGCAGAGCGACACCCCCAACATGGTCAGCAGCATCCCAAACACAGCTCCTGAAATACATCCAACACACAAGGGAGGCTTACTATTCACAGAGAGAAGCCAAAAATATTTTACCAACTTATACAGCATGTGCCTGTTTTTTAACACACTGCAATACTAAACAAGGCTGATAAAAAATGTCATAAATTTCCTGCAATTTGCAAAGCAAACTAGATGTACTGCATAGTGGTACATGGTATGACCGCCGCAGTGTATTGAAATGTGGGAACTGTTGGTATGATGAGTGTGTGGTAGAGCAGTGTTGTGAGGTGAGAATTGAGTTGAATTGAGTGGGCATGAATGTGGGTTTTGAATGAATGACATTGTGTGTGTTTCAATAGTGTGTAGGAGTGATTTGTGAAAGGAATAGGCAAAATGAGATTTTGTACAATTACAGCGGCCCGCATAGGGCCAATTTTATGGCATGTGCTGTGCTTTTAGAGGTGTTTGTGTTGATCGTGCATGAGATAGGGCCAATTCTATGGCATGTGCTGTGCTTTTAGAGGTCTTTGTGTTGATCGTGTATGAGATATTTTATGCAGTTCCTACCTTCTTAGTCCAAAATATTGGCAATTCAAAATACCAATTTTTGCATTTACCCTTATCACTAGGTGGCGCTATGCTTCAAGTGAGTGTTTATGGGCTGGGCCGATACGCCTCTGTAACTCCGACATACTAACACAAAATCGTTGTCTTGGGCAAAATTGTTGACGAATTATTTAACAAAAACAGTTTTTTGACACCTAGCTTCGCCAATAAACATCGCCCTCATGACGAAATGTCACAAAATTTAGTACACATGAAAAGAAAGCTGTTTAGAGATGGCATATCAACTTTCACCAAATTTGAGCAATTAAAAGCCAAGATATTGACTTTTGAAGAATTTTAAGCTATGTGTAAAATGTTCATTGACGTGTAACTTCGAAACCGTTTATCTCAAGATAAATCCTTTGATAACTTTTTGTCAACATTGTCTGTAGATGACATATACCAAATTTGGTGAGATTCACATGAACGGCCTATGACGAGTTCGTTCAGATTCGTTTTCGCAATATTAAAATTTCACGGAAATTGTTCTCGTTGGAAGTGGGCGTCGACCAGTGTTTTCAATGCGTGAGGGTCAATAGATTTCACAATAAAAAAAATTGTTGTAAATGTAAGCATTCTCTAGATAATAGGCAAAATGACATTTTCTACAATTACAGCGCCCCCTATGGACCAAATTTTATGGCATGTTCTGTGGTGTTAGAGGTCTTTGTGGTGATCGTGCATGACGTATTTTGCGCAGTTCCCACCTTCTCGGTCCAAGATATTGGCAACTCAAAATCCCAATTTTTGCATTTACCCATATCACTAGGTGGCGCTATGCTTCAAGTGAGAGTTTATGGGCTGGGTCGATACATCTCTGTAACACCGACATACTAACACAAAATTGGCCCTGGGGGACCAAAAGGCGTTATTCGCTCACAAACTTCTTGGGCTACATGCCTACAAACATTCATGTCTCCCCAAGTTTCAGTGTCCTGGGAATCGTTGACGAAAAATCGGTGGGAAAAAAAACAAAAAAAAAGGGAAATATTTTGCAGCAACTCCAATATGACCGCTTTAGCGGCGGTCATAATAAGAGAAAGTGTGATGGCAGAGATCAGTGACATGTTAGCTTATACCATCTTACCCACACAGTTTACAGATACTTACGTTTCCCACCAAAGTCCTCACCCAGCAACCGGCCTGTGAGCAGAGTGATGAGGAATGTGAGGGAGTTTACGACTGGAACGGCTAAGGACAACTCTGTGGGAAAGACGGGCACATCAACGATGTTAACGGTTTTTCTGTGATTATAGAAAAGACATATTGAAAAAATGTAGACGTCTAAAATAAAACAAATGTTTGTTACTTTCAAGCTGAAATGTACTTTGGTTTCACCTGTGCTGGCCAAAGTGAAATAGTACACCACAGATCCACCTTGATTCAGCAAAAATGGAATCAGATACTGTGGGAGAAGCAACACTGGTTTAAAAAGGTTGAAATTCATCACGTAAGTGAATAATAACATAATAATTATACATTATTATACAGTATATGGTTGATTCTATGGACCCATGTCACAGCAGCCAAAGAGCAGAAAACAGCAAAGCCAGCACAGGTGCTTGTAATAACACAGCATCTGTACAGTTGGGCAGATAAAACCTGAACCTCAATGAAAATCCTGCTTAAAACCTGTCCTTTAAGGGTGTGCGGATCGATACCAAAGTATCGATACTTCGATCCTGATGGGGTATTTAATATGTATCGATCTTGGTGTTAAAATATCGATATCAAGTCATGTTTTAATTACTGACTTCTTTCACGCTGTACGCTTTTTTTTTGGGAAGGGATGTCATATTCAGTCACATACCTAAGGTGAAGTGGCACATAGATGGCCACATTAGTTGCTGTGGGCTAAGTTGTATGTTGCAGTTAAGGGGTGTAAAACACCTTGCTTATAAGTATTGTAACTTCCTCATGCTTTTAAATAATATGATAGAGCAAACTTTAATTAAGGCCATTTATGATGACTAGTATTTCACAGCTATCACTGTCAGTTCGGTAGCCTAAAGCTACATCGCCATTATCTAGTGGTTGATAAAAAAATCTGCAGTATTAAAAAAAAACTTTTGAAAATATCGATATCGGTATCGATATTGGGATACTAACCCTGGTAGTACTTGGTATCATATCGAAATGAAAATAAGTAGTATCGCCCATCTCTACTGTCCTTTGCTACTTCCAGGATATGTAGCTGCTGTGAGGTTGGTCCATTGCACCGAGTTTCAAACTACGAACATAATGTACAAGGTAAATGCAAAGATGACTGTACCTTGAAGTTGAGGAACAAAAACTTAACCTCGGCGAGGAACTGCAGGATAACATTGCCCTTCTTCACCCTCTCAATGCCTTCTGTCCCCTTCTTTAAAAATGGATTGGTGGCTCCCCACAACACCGCCACGACTAAGAGACAACACACTTCCACTGTTGAGACAAAATATTACCCGACATCATTTAGCACAGTACCTTGCAGTAGAGAGGTGAATTACTGTCTAGTGCTCAGGAATGTAGACGCGGAAGCAAAAGTGTTACAGTAAACACACATCAAGAAGAACCATATTCAGTCATTTCGACATAACATCACTTTATTCCAGGCTGCCTGGCTTCATGGTTATCTACGCATAAACCGACTGGGGTTGTCATAAAGCGATATACAGAGAAAAACATGCTAAACATTTGTAACTCATTCCAAAAACTTCCTTACCTGCGCCCACCATAATTCATCTTCCTCGTGGTGAAAAACAATTTAGGTGTGTCGAATATGAGCGCAATACTGCCCTCTATAGTCCTGGCATTCATAATACAAAAAAAAAAAAGTTAAACCCAAACCCGAGGCTATAAATGTTCACAAAAAGGAAAGAACGAATTTATAAATTCTGGGTGGATCTGACTCTCCAGGCACATTAAACGCCACGGCACCAGTGCCCCACTCTCTGCTCTTTGCGCATCACATGTGGTTTCCACCTACTTCAGCAAACCTCTGACTTTCAACAAGTACTTGTGCTCATGCATAAGAGTTTTATGCAATTGATTGCAAAGATTTATACATCTTTTTTAATTAACTGCATTTCTGTGCTATATTGTTATTTACATTTTGCATTGCTCAGTGTCCAAGTGCGGTGTTCTAGGATATCCTAAGAAGACAGCTCTGATATATTAAACGTATTAAACCATGATGTAATTCCCACTTCATAAACCGTTCCTTGTCAAATCACGATGGCAATGATTTATTTTGAAATCGGCACGTATTCACATTAATGCTTTCACAGCTTATGTACATTGGTCTATTGCACGTTTAAAAACAAAAACACAAATACACCATGGCTGTAACATGGGTTACACAGTATACATTTAAAATGTTAAAAATATGTTTAAAATCAATCACACAATCAATCGTTTAAGATCTTCAGTATATTACACATTGCTGTCAAACTAGTATTATCTCCAAAAAAAAAAAAAAAAAAATCAAACAGTAGAGGGGGTTGGACACATGGAATGCCTTTTAAAGAATTAATTCTGGAGATGGGATGCAACATATAGCAGTAAAAAGTAGACAAGCTAAAAGGACCTGCATGGATCAGACTGCTGCAATCTGTTGATGTAACAGCACTAACCAGTCTTCCTCTGCGAATGCTATTGACATCGTATGAGGCTGAAGTAGCAATAAATTGACTACATTCACTACTCCACAATAAATTAAAATGCCAAAACTTTAAAATATCAAATTGAAATCTATGCGTGAATGAAGAAACTGTGGATGTGAATGCAAGATTCCTGAAACCTGAACTGAGGCACTCTGAAGATGCTGTTGGCTCCTGTCCGAATGGATATGAGAAGCTGGTGGTATTGTATACGTTTTTGACAAATATTCTTGCTAGAGTATGTTGCAGATGCGTAATTCATGTTAAAGACTCCCTCCCCTCTCAGCAGCGCATTATCATTGTTTTTTTTTTCACCTCGACCTGAACATACAATAAAAAAATAAAAGAACTACTGAACTGAAACTTTTCACTCAGAAGCTGTGCAATGATCACATGCACCACGTAAACAATAGGTCACACTCACAGGGTGCAGTAGTAGTCGTAGCGATAGTGTTTGTGTGTGTGTATGCATGTAAAACTGTGTGTGTCTATAGATCACTGTGTGTGTGTGTTTGTGTCTATATATAACTGTGTGTGTGTGTGTGTATGCATGTAAAACTGTGTGTGTCTATAGATCACTGTGTGTGTGTGTTTGTGTCTATATATAACTGTGTGTGTGTGTGTGTATGCATGTTAAACTGCGTGTGTGTCTGTGTCTATATATAACTATGTGTGTGTGTGTGTGTGTGTGTGTGTGTGTGTATGAGCCACTTTTATATTACGGTACACATATGTATACGTTTCATAATAATGTTTTCGGTTTCCAGTGCTTGTTTGTATGTACAATAATCAAAGTATTTCCAGTGTTTCTGGATCTAAGTGGCTTTATGTCCACGAGAGACAGAATGTGCCTGTGTTTGTTTTGTGTGTGTATTTTTTAATCTGTGCACGAGTGGAGTTTGTCCATTAGTGCTCCTCCTTGTCCTCCTTCTTCTTCTTCTCGTCCTGCAGGGCGGTGCCCAGCTTCTTGATGAGGACGGACAGCACCTTGTCCAGCGGATCCATCACGCCGCGCTGCAGCCACTTGGGGATGGTGGTGCGAGCGTGGTGGAAGCCCAGCTTCTGGAGGATGTAGTCCACCCCAACCGGGTCGATCTTACGGCCTGTCCACGATATTAGCCTTCACAGAGATAGAGATACACACACACACACACACACACACACAGAATGATTTGACAGTTTTTAGAAAACAAATTGAAAAGACACACGAAAAGCACACATGCACACGTACACACAGTAACAGAAACAGATTATTCAACAATTCGACAGAGAACCTTCTTAGTTCTCTTTAGTTCAGTGAATTCTTACAACTATCTTAACCATCTTAGATCCTTAGATTGGTCCATGACAGGAATCATGAGTAACAGAACTACCGAGCAAACTTTTCAGAATTTCCTGTCTGCATGACCTCACGAGGGAGGGGCACTAGCACACTGTGCTGGCCTGCTCTGGGTTGGATGTGTGCACATACCGCAGTGTGGGCTCCAGGTGCCAGGTGTTGCAGAGGAACTCTCTCCAGTCCACCGTGGCGTAGTTGATGCCCTCCTCCTTGTCCTTATCCTTGTCCTTGTCACCCGAGTTCTCCTCCTGGGACACCGTAGGGCTCTTCTGGCCCGGGCGAGATGCTGAGATGCGTGGAGCGAACAAGGCTAGAGGGCATTAAAAAAAGACAAACATTAGGGGTATTGAAATGATTCATCTAATTGATGCATCGAGACGCAGACATGAACGATTAATAATCGATTTAGAGGCAGACCCTAACCGATTATAATCTAATGACATTTGTTGTCGATTTTCCTAGCCTGGGTGTGCCCATACTGCCTGTGACGCTGCATTTACATTTCGCGAGCAAGTCAGTCTGGCCAAGCTGCCTATCTAAACCATTTCTGCTCAGTCCTCAGATAGGGGGCCAATGAAAATCGAGCATTTCAAAAGGCAATGATGCGGTAGTTTGGCGACCGGAAATCTATCTCAGTCACTACTGTGTACATGGCGAACGTGGAGCAAACGCAAGATTTCAATGCATCTGTAGCTGCTGTTTAGGACGAATTCAAAGGGAAGTTCTATATGAAAATAGAGCAAAGGGCAGCCCTTGAAGCATTTGTTGCGGGAAAGGGCGTTTTTGCAATGCTACCGACCGGCTTCAGTAAAAGTTTAATTTATCAGTTAGCCCCGCTGGCAGCCAAGTCCATTGGGCTTTGCGAGGACGCTGTTGTTGTGGTCATTTCGCCTTTGATCGCACTGATTCGTTTTTCGAATATCAATATTAAATGGCCAACACCAGCCACTCTCATGTTCACCTCACAAGTCCGACAAAAATCATTTAACGCCATTTCTATATGACTACAGGCTACTACTACTTTTTGTTTGGATCAAGCAGCTTCTTCTGCTGGGGTATACGTCAGAGGGCAGAGGGGTGTGATTGATTGAAGCTTCGTCCAGTAGCAAACAGAGGCATTTGAAAGAGGCGGGTTAAGCCCGCCTTCTGAGAAATGGGTTTACAACACAGCTTGGCCAGACCAATGCTCGCAGAGCATTGACAAGTCGCGATAGCCAGGCTAGATTCTCCAGCCCCGACATAAAAATTAAAAATAGCATCCAGTCTATAGTAACCTGTCTATTGTGTCTATGGTAGTCTCATCTACCAGACTCAAGTTTTGTTAAATAAAAGAGGGAGCTAATATCTGACTGCTTGCGTTTGTTGGTAAAATGAATGTGCGAAGTAATAGAAAAAAGCCATGCGAAATAATATAGAAAATTGGTGTGAAGCATCATGATTCATTGAGATGCACTGAGATGAGCTCAGTGACAAACTAGCCACAAATCTTGTATAGGTAAGCTAGTTTTTCATTGGTACCCTATTTCAGGAGACGATGGAACAGCTGGGAATAGGACAGTTAGCCAGACTGACTTGAACATGAAATTCTATGCAGCGTCCCAGGCAGAGTGGGCGTGCAGAGGGTAGAGATGAGTGCGTATATCTGGTGTTACCTTTCTCCTTCTCCTTCAGGTAGGCAGACACCAGGTCATGCAGGAACATGATGAGCTCTGCGTCCATGGTCACGCAGATGTGATCGGTGAACTCCGTGACAACGCTGCACTCCACCTTTGGCTTGCTGCTTACGTCTTTAACAACAGATAAATGGCAGAAAATTACAACTCTGTGATGAAGCAAAGACAGATATCACTTTGATAAACAAGTGATAAACAATACTAAAAACAATTACTAAACATAAAAACATTTTAGGGAAAAATATAAACTTGCATAGGTAAGTAATAAACAAAAACAAATTCATTTTTCTTTGGAAAGTTTTGTTTCTAAATATTTTTTAGTAATTTAATCTGATATATGTGCCATAAAATGTAATATTTTGTAGAGTGATCATTATTTTGAATGACCCAATACAATGTATCTTATATCACTGGGGAGGTCAAATTTACCTGTTAGTGAGGGCTCCTCTGGGTCCTGCACATGGATGGACTTGAAGTCCAGCTGCATTCTGGGAAGGGCGAAGATGGTCTCGGTCTCGTGGTTGTAGCTGGAGGAGCCTCTGAAACTGCTCAGCAGGCTGGAGCTCTTAGCCACCGCTCCGCTCTCAGAGTTGTTGGCGTCCACGTTTCTCAACAAGTTCAGCTCTGCATGTGAGAGAGCAGAGGGGGAGAATGAGAGAGCAGAAGGTTATTAACCCTTTGAAGTCCGGGTTCTGCATTACTCTGTCGGGGCTTATTCCCCGAGAATGACCCCCTCGCTGAACATTATCCCTTACGAAGTCATTGGCATTTTCTGACATTCTGCTATCTCGCTAGCTTTTGCTACGCTTTAACAACAACTAATAATTGTGTGTTGCCCAGTGTACAGGGTTAGTTGAAGCTTGCATGTATGTGTGAAAGAGAATAACAGTGCATACAAGCATCTTAATGTACATTTTAGTCTGATAACATTGCATAGGCCCTTGTTGCCCAACCCTTGTTGCACTGTGTAAAAACTGTTGGAGGTTACATCTCTTACAGCAGCTATTTTTGAGTCACAGAATGAAGTGCATACAACGATCTTCATGTATGCTTTGCATATAAGTGGATTGATGTGTGTTACTAGGATACAAAGATATTTATGTGTCATATGCATAGAGATACTGGGTAAAGTAAGACCAGCAGTGAAATTGCTGTTTGCCAGTCTACGTGTGTTCTATGTATGTGTAGATGTCAACGTGTTGTATGATCTCACCTTCATTCCTCATGGCGGTAACGTAGTTAAACCACTCCTTCACCGTGGCGACGCCATGTGGAGGGTTCTCGTGCCGCCGTCGGGTGATCTTGGTGATGGTTGCCATGGGACTCTCAAGAGCTCCGCAAGGCTTGGTTACCATGGTGTTGTGACCCAAGTGGAAGTCCAGAGTCTGAACGATGTAGGTTGAGTCATCATTAGACCCTAGACAAAAACAAGAGAGACCATTAATGACAAACTGGTAAAATCGATCAAAGGGCTATAAATGCTCTCAGGCCAATAGAGGTCTTATTTAGGCTGAGGAAAAAAAACATGGCAAGATGTGGACCTAATATGAGGTGGTGATGAAGACAACATTGGCAGCATACAGCATTTTCCTAACCAAATTAAAGCAGCTCTTAACTACAGAGCTTTAAAAAGGTTTAAGAGGTTGTGATTAAAAGTATAGGGAGTTTGGGGTAGGTCATGCAGAAAGAGAATATTGTAGGCATACAGCCCTGACAGTCATTTTACGTGTTTCTAATCCAATTATTTGAAAGACGCATCTCCAGAATACAACCTGTTGTCAGAGGAGTGACACTAGACTACGCTTGCAGTGAATGTGGAGAGCCAAGACCTCCAAACAGAATGGATTTACACCCACTGGATTCAGAGCCATTTAATAATAATAATAATAACAATAAGCAGAAGAATACAATAACGCAATGATGTAATGACGCAATGAAGCAGTGACTCAATGCCCTGTTGATGTGGGCTCTTGCGTGACGTAATAACGCGTAATAACATCACAACGACGCAACCAAGTGATTGCCATGGTTTCTCCTACCGTCCTCCCAGATCTTCTGGGCCTCGGTCCAGAAGGCGATGTTGGGCTCCTCCAGGTGGAACAGCACCCAGGACTTGGAGCGGAAGTTGGGACCGTGGAAGCAGGCCAGTGTCATGTGGTTGCCGTGGAGACTCATGGAGCCGCCCAGCTGCACGGCGTCCTCGGGGAGGGGCATCTGGAAGAGGGAGATGTGGCAGCCGGCGATGACCTTCAGCACGCCAGGCCAGTGTCTGTGGTGGGCTGCGTCCAGATCTGACGGAGATAAAAGTCATCTTGGTGTTTGAAATTCAACTTGTTTTTAGTTTTTCACTGAATTCTAGCGAAGCATAGGCATGAGGAGAAACACAATAATCTGCTAGGTCCTAGAGAGGAGCTACTGGTTACCTGTTACCAGTGATGGCCAACCTGGCTTCAGATGCTACAAGTATTTCTGGTACCACGGGTTTGTTCCTGCTATTCACTTAATACGCTGTTTGTAATTAGCACAACTGTTGAGCCAGGTTTGTTTGTTTATTTCGTTTACTGCTATTTTGAGCAACTATGGCAAATTCATTATTATTATTTATTTGTTTTACATTAATACATGTTAAAAAGTTTAAAACCTTTAAATGTGGGACCTTATAACAATGTTAATTGCAGTATTTCTCTTTAAAAAAACTGCTGCCTTTTAATTCTCAGGGCAGAGCAAGACAATAAAATATGCTTGATAAAGGCCTATTGCAGAATATAGTGGAAGTTCACCTCCAGTCAACAAAAACTTCTGTTGACCCAGGTAAAGGAGTTAATTAATTATAAGTACACCAGGTGATTTGAAATATGTGGCACTAGACTGTGGCTTCTTAATCCAGGTTGCCCATCACTGTCTGTTACCTATGTACAACTAGCACACCAAGATAATGTTTTGTTGTTTTACCCCTGACAGTGAATACACATCACACACACACACTTACACTCGGTGGCCCCCTTCTCGACGTTGATGACGGGGGTTTTTGGGGGCATGTAGGGGACAGGGCCCCAGGTGGAGAGGGCGCGCTTGCTGGTGTCGAACTGCTGCGTGAAAAACTCCTGTAGCTTCATGCCGATCTTGATCAGGTCGGGGGTGGTGGAGCGCGAGATGATCACCTGGAAGATGTCCCACTGCAGGTCGCCGTGGACAAAGATCTCACTACACATACACACATACACATACATACACACACACACACACAAACACACACACATACACACACAAAGGTTTTCTTTAGTTTTTCACTCTTTAAAAATACTTAATTGTTTATCAGTGCGTCAGTATTTAAGTTACATTACGTGATCTAAATAAGGATATTTTTTATCATAAGAGTTAAAGGGAAACGAATGAAGTATTATGAGTTACAGCACAGCTGCCCTACAGCTTCTGCCCTTTGGCTGTAACTTGAGAGGCTTGAGATGACAAACATTACATTACATTAAGCTGAGACTCTTTCTCCAAAATGACTTGGGGTCGCGAGTTAGGTACGGCAAAAAATGTGGGTGGAGGAGTGAAGAACCACTACTCTCCTGCACCCTCACACATGTCTATTTATGGGTCTTGATATTCTTTTAATTGAAAACCTTTCAAGCATTTGTGTGACAAACTAAGTGAATACCTATGACAAGCACCCTGTACCTTTTCTCTGATATGCTGGCCTCGGAGGTGCAGAGGTTGACCTTCCACTCGTCCTGCAGCTGCAGGTCTGCGTTGCTGAAGATGCCCATGAGGATGCTGGAGCCCATGTAGTCCAGGCGCGCCTCCGTGGAGCCCATGGTGATCTGGATCTTGTGGCTCGGCTGCTGGTTGGGATGCTCGGAGATGTGGGCTACAAGAGAAGACAAACCATCGCTATGGTGAAGGGAGGAAGCAGGAGGTGGGCCTTATGCTCGTCAAGGGTATCATTATGTGATGGTGTCAATGTAGGAACGTGAGACTATGTGTTTACATAAAAGAAACACACACACACACACAAAACGCATGCACGCATCAACATCGGAGCAGAGATGGCAGGAAGTGTGCCTGATGTTTTTGACGTGTGCACCATTATCTGATGGTGTCAATATAAGAAAGCCAAGCTGCAATAGCAACCAATGAAAGATACAGAAATATACACACACACACACACACACTTGCAATAGCATTGTGGATCTCCATTAAAAGATACAGAGATATACACAAACACACATACAAAATGTTTACTTACAAACCATCTCCAGGGTGTTGACGTCGATGTTTCCACCCACCACTCCGCCCTTGGAGTCCAGTTTGGAGCGGCCCAGCCCCACCGACATGCTGATCTCACGGTCCCGGTTGCTGCCCACCGACAGGCGACCCTGGCTCTTCAGGCCGCTGGTCGTCCAGCTGAAAACACACAGGACACACACACACACACAACACATGATGCACTGATTATACACACAAGACACATACGATGTACATCCTCTATCAGAGCTGTCAATCCTCTACATAATACAGTGGTCCCTCGTTATTCGCAGGAGTTACGTTCTAAAAATAACCCGCAATAGGCGAAATCTGCAAAGTAGTCAGCTTTATTTTTTACAATTATTATAGATGTTTTAGGGCTGTAAAACCCCTCACCAGACAGGCAAAGTTCACACTTGCAAATATACTTCATTTCAGAGTCACACAGCTAGCGGTGGAAGATTTATGTAAATTTTACAAGCTGAGCGCATTCTGTACTGTACAGGAGATTGCATGCACTAAAAAAATCTGCGAAACAGCGAGGCCGCGAAAGGTAAACCACGATATAGCGAGGGACCGCTGTACTCTATTTGCCTGCTGAGGTGCAGAGGCAGACATGCCAGGTTCAGAAAGTAAAAGTCCTGCCACATATTTGTTCCAGCCATTTCACTGACCCGGCCAATTAGTGCAACTCTTCAGCCAGATAGATGAGCTACTGTACTTAGTGAAATCACCTGTGTTAGGAGCACAGGCAGAATGAAGATATGGCAGGATTTTTACTGCGCTACTTATTTATTTGTTATTACCATGTCCTATGCCTTTTTATTATGTCTTCATGACTTTTATTACGTGTGCCATTCTTGTAGACAACAAAGAAAAAAAAACATTGCGCAGGAAAACATGTTCTCTAACTGTACATATGACTTTGAATTTTAACATGATTGTGTCTATCCATTAAGACTGGGCAGGGCAAGGTTATTTGTATAGCGCATTTCATACACAACGGTAATTCAATGTGCTTAACGAAAATAGGTGATGTGCACGAATGAATCTGCTAAAATGATTTTTTTTTTTTTCTTCTTCTTTTTTTTCCTCCAAGGTGAAATGTTGTTTAGGTGATGCTAGTGACACTATTTGTGATGCAGGTTTGTGGCAATCACTGCACTGCACTGCACTGCACCGCCCACTCACGTGTTGTTGCCCATGACGTTGCTCATGTTCATCTGGACGTTGAGCTGCTTTAGGTTGATGACGAACACCACCAGTGTCTCCCAGGGGG
Organism: Coilia nasus; assembly: GCA_027475355.1. Lineage (NCBI taxonomy): Eukaryota > Metazoa > Chordata > Actinopteri > Clupeiformes > Engraulidae > Coilia > Coilia nasus. The sequence continues at coordinate 18,010,277 of CM050205.1, forward strand.
ACCCCTGCTGTCCTGCTGCCTTGGCGGTACGAAACGACGGGGTGGACGTTTTGCCCACAGAGTCTACAGGAAGGGAGAATATGAATTCATTTACTCTTTAAGGTTAACTGCTCCTGTCAGGGAGACGGTACAGAAGCATTACAACAAGGACCTACAGACTCATAAACAGTTTCTATACCACTGCAGTAGCTTCAATTAATGCTGCCAATACATGACTTTGAATGCACGCTTTTTAAGGGATCTGTGCAATACTGTTCGAATGTATGCTGTGTGTGTGTAGGTGTGAATTCAGTGTTTATTATCTTATTTATCTGTTTTCATATGCTCTTTTTTATTTATATGCACTTTTTATATGCACTGTTTCAGATGGCACTTTATTGTCATTGTACCATGTACAACGAAATTTAAAGACTATTCTACTATATTCTATTCCTGTCTATTCTGTTTCTGTGCGTATCCTTGTATGTATGTAGATATTTATAGATATACACATTTCTTTTAAGCATTTTTGCTTTTTTTCTGACAGGACTGTTGAGAGTGAAAGCCAGGAAATGAGTGGGAGAGACAGATGGGGTGTGATCGGGAAATGACCTCGACACGGACTCGAACCCGGGTCCCCTGTGCCACAGTGCTCCCTTTGGTGGGGTTAATGTTACAGTATGTTAAGTACATTGTTATCTCAGCATCATGTAACTGTGCGTGTGTGTGTGTATGTGTGTGTATGTATGCATGTATGTGTGTGTGTGCGTGTGCATGTATATGTGTGTGTGTGTGTGTGTGTGTGTGTGTGTGTGTGTGTGTGTGTATACCTCTACGTGGTGCTGAAGAGTCAGATACGCTGCGGGAGCGTCCTGTGGCGGGGGACTTGAGGTGTGTGTGTGATGGCGTGGAGTCGTTGAACACACAGGCGTTGGCGTGTGAGTTCTGGCCGTCCCAGGTCCTCCAGTAGGCCTTCCTGCTGGACTCAGGAGACAGATGCTGGGCCATGCTCTCCACAGAGTCAGGGGTGGCTGGACCAGAGGCTGTTTAAACACACACAAGAAAAAGAAACAAAAATCAGACATGATGATTCATATTCCCACAAACCCCCATCAGTTTTAAATACTGCAATGCACTCCAACTCAATGCTTAAACATTATGACCGTTCTAAAAAAAAAGGCACTAGAAAATATCAGTGTATTTCCAATGAGCACTCAACCATGGGATTTCAAACTTACGCGGCACATTAATAGTTTGGTCTCCCAGGAAAAGTCTTCGGGCAATGCTGCGGCGGTACCAGGCTCTGGGGAAGGCCAGGATCTCACTCAGACGCCGCATGTCGTACTTGAACGACGCAGAGCCAATGTCACACACCGCTGAGGACACATACACACACACACACAGACAGAACATTAAGTAAGTAGGAAGTATTTATTTATCAGGGATGGAATTGGCAAAGACCAAAAAAGCAGGAAATTATGCAGAGCACATAGCGTGGTGTGGCAACAACACACCATCACATCACACACTCACGGTGACACCACTTTGATACTTTCAGCGCTACGCAAATATTTAGCAAGTATTCCTCACGGGAGTTTATGTTTACAGTGGGTTTTTACATGCATTTTCAGGTTGGAAAATCAGGAATTCCAGATTCTTGATGATTTATCGTGCACATTTTCTGCACACAGTACAATACAAAGTGCTTTTTATTTTTATTCAACACGCACATCAACACGCACATTTTAAACCACTTAAAATTTAGAATGAAGAGTGTATACAGTAGTTGAGTTTAAGTAATCTCGACACTGTGCTACATTTACAAGTTTGACTTATTCAAATTTTATTTAGGGTGCTTACCTGAGATGTTGATGAGTGTGGTGTCCATTTTGCCACCCTTGCTGGTGATGAAGGTGTCAATGGAGGCGGGACATCCTGTGCGTCTCATTCGTGACAGGCTGACCTTGACAAATTCCAGATTGATTGACAGGGAATCCTTCCTGCCAGTCACTGAGGAGGCCTCTTCATCAACTGCACCTGCAGTCAGATTCCAACATAACACAGCACATGATGATAAACCATTTGCCATAGTATCACAAACAGATGTCCCTGTTTCCCAGATAGCCATGTACATATAAACTCGCATATACACATTCAATGTAGAACTCTCTTTTCAATGTAGAACTCTCATTTTTAATTGCTTTTTTCAGTTGGCCCTTCTGCAATAGCGTAGGCATTTTCCTTGTTTTCCTATGCTTTTCTGTATTGGATAATCTTGTTGTTAATAAGTTGCTTATTGAAGAAAAGTGCCTGCTAAAAGTAATATAACCCTATCTCATTGTATGCATTGTAACAGGAATTTCTCAGTCCTGAAATAATGCTCTTAAAATGACATCCATAGATCTGCCATCTAACCAACCAACATTACCCTATATTCAAGGGACAAATGTAAGATTGTGTGGATTGACAGTGTGGATTGTGTGGATTGAAAGTGTGGATTGTGTGGATTGACAGTGTGGATTGTGTGGTTTGATAGTGTGGATTGTGTGGATTGAAAGTGTGGATTGTGTGGACTGACAGTGTGGATTGTGTGGATTGACAGTGACAGTCCAGTGAGGTGTAGTCTTACCCAACGGACCGGGCCCCGGGGGCAACCCTGTGACCGCAGACTTCTGCTTGCCAGCTCCGTAAGGGTGGAAGACGTAGAGGGAGAAATCCGACATGCACGCCGTGAAGCTGAGCCCCGAGGAGTTTGCCGGCGGGCCCGTGAGATCTGATTGGCTGCTGCTGTGTCTGCTCCGCCCAAGAGGACTACCCAGGGACGGTGATGCACCTGCTGGTTGGAGAGGTAAGGGTTAACCCAGGGGGTTGCTGCTTTTCAAATCCCCAAATATACCCCAGGTTTTCATGCAAGGTCTTAACCTGAATGAAACAGTCCCTCTACACAGAAGAACAGTGCATTGTGCTTTTTTTTAACTGACCATTTTCTTGTGTGTTTTGAAATTGACCTCCATCCAGAAGAGGGTCTACAGGTGACATAAATGTAGGGGTCATGGCTCCCAATATATACTTTCATGTTTAAAATGAATATTAACATCATCCTCATCATCAACAATTGTTGATACATTCAATGAATACTGACTGAGCATTAGGTTCTTTAACAGCAATGGCCCAGTTCAAAATATATTAATATATATATCATAATTATAATTAACATATTACAATAGTATACAATAGTTATAAATAACTCATAGTGCTACAACTGAGAGACATGAATTAAGCCATTGATGAAGATTAAACGCAGCAGAGGATGGAGCGGCTGTGGTCTCATGTTCTCGTAGCCTCCTGTGGTAGTAACGGGAAGGTAAGGGGTTAATTAACCAGGGGGTTGCTGCTTTTCAAATCCCCCAAAATACCCCAGGTTTTCATGCAAGGTCTTAACCTGAATGAAACAGTCCCTCTACACAGAAGAACAGTGCATTGTGCTTTTTTTTAACTGACCATTTTCTTGTGTGTTTTGAAATTGACCTCCATCCAGAAGAGGGTCTACAGGTGACATAAATGTAGGGGTCATGGCTCCCAATATATACTTTCATGTACATTTAAAATGAATATTAACATCATCATCATCATCAACAATTGTTGATACATTCAATGAATACTGACTGAGCATTAGGCTCTAACAGCAATGGCCCAGTTCAAAAAAAAAAAAAAAGAATATATATATATATATATATATATATATATATATATATATATATATATATATATATATATATATATCTCATAATTATAATTAACACATTACAATAGTATACAATAGTTATAAATAACTCATAGTGCTACAACTGAGAGACATGAGTTAAGCCATTGATGAAGATTAAACGCAGCAGAGGATGGAGCGGCTGTGATCTCATGTTCTCGTAGCCTCCTGTGGTAGTAACTGGAGTGGTACCTTTGCTTCCTGGCACTCTGTGTGCGTTGTGGACCGAGGGGGGTGTGGAGGAGGGGGTGTGCGGGGTGTCGGCCGGAGGGGGGCCCATGGTGGTGGTGGGGGGCTCCAGCTCGCCGCGGTTGGAGGAGAAGACCAGGTCCAGAGATGGCAGCTTCAGCATGCACTCCACCCGGGACATGGGCAGGCAGCTGAACCGGATCTGCGAGGGCTGTGGTGCCACACAAACACAAAGGCAACACATACACACACACACACACACACACACACACACACACACACACACACACACACACACACACACACAAAAGAATTACTGTATCATTTGAAAAAAACGTTGTATTATAGATGCCAGTTCACAAATCATTCCTAGACATAGCATTACACCCAAAATACATGCAAGCAGAATGTACCGCTTTCTCTCTGTTTGCTCCGCTTTGAGTGGGCGTGTACCAAACGTCAGTTGAAAAGACATGAAGTTTAAAAGGCTAAAGAAGTCTCAATGGTAATGATTCTTTTGCTTCTGGCATGGCTATGTACTTTCATTTTTATATGTTTCTCTTATTTGTCATTTGAAGTAATTTGAAACGATGGCATTGGTTAAAACACTGCTCCTCCTTTAGCAAAGCTCAACTTTTCCGCCTGCCTCGCTGATCTACGTCACCGCCTGCTGGCTTCCAACTGAAAAGAATGAAATGGTCCGCTTTGCTCGCTCGCAGGTATTTTGAGCGTTAGTGTTACTGTCTTAACCTACTTGCCCCCTTACAAATGGGAGTACACCAACAGATGAGGCAAACATGTAGTTACCAATGAATGTGTGACTGCCATCAGTGAGGCGTGTCAGTGAAATGAATTCTGGGGGATGTAGTACCTGCACTCGGACGTAGACGACTACATCCACGGGGAAGGAGGAGTACGGGGAGGTGGCCGAGGAGACCAGGGACACCTGAGACTCTTCCAGAGGCTCTACTGACTCAAACTGGCCCACGTCCTCCTCTGGAGCGCTCATTGCTACACACACACACACACATAAACATACACAGACATACACACACACATAATACCAACACACAAACATACACAGACATGCACACAAAGACACACACACACACACACACACATAAACATACACAGACATGCACACGCATACACACACACACACAGACATGCACACAAAGACACACACACACAAATACAGACAGACACACACACACACAAACAGACACATGTAAAACAGGCTCATTATGTTGGTGTGCTAGCTGCATGTAATAGGAATTGCCCTGTTTAATAACATACTGTACAGGTATGTGTGAAAGGTGTTTCATTACCTGTGTAGTTCCTGTCGACAGGTGTGATGGGGATGGTTTCCAGAGCTTTCTCCAGGAAGTCCAGCAGACAGGGGCTGATGACCATTTCCTCAGGGAGAGTCTGCAGGGCAACCCAGGCGTACAGCTTGGCCGTCTTCACACCAAGACCTCCTTTGCCTTTGGTGGCGCCTACCGAAACAGAAGGACACATGCACAAACACATCTTAATACATGCAAACAACAAACATCTCATCACAGAGCAGAGCAGAGCAGAGCAGCAGACGGACAGCAGCACAAACACATCTTAATACATACAAACAACAAACATCTCATCACATCACAGAGCAGAGCAGCACAAACAGCAGCACAGACATTAGCACCCAAGAGCAGAACAGACACCAGTACAATCGAAGTCTTAAACAGTACAAAGTTATAAATGGTACAGACAAGTAAAGACAGTGCACACAAAGGTATAGATCAGTGGTTCTTAAACTTTTTGTCTTGCGACCCCAAAAAAAAAAAAAAGGTAAGGTCTACCGACCCCACGTTTCCGCCAAACCTGTTCTAATTGCATTGGGCAGGCTAGACCTGTCTATTTTCCAGGCTGGCTTATAGCACAAGAAATTTGACTAGTAATGTAATTTTGCTTTCATTAACAAAGTGGGAAGATGTTCAGTTTGTAGTAGTGGGAGCAGCAAGTTCCATCAGAGACTAAACACTCTCAACAGCACCTATGAATACGAAAGCAGCAGATTTGAACTTTATTTGTATTTTATTTTTTCCTTAGTTTCACCTTGCGAAATAACATGCTAATTTCCGACAGATAAAAATTATGTCAGAGAGGGAATAATGTGGGGGCGACCACACATAAGTTTTTGCTGACCTCACTGTGGGTTGTGACCCCTAATTTAAGAATCGATGGTATAGACCCTACAGACAAAGCCAGGTATAGACAATGGTACAATAAGCACATTTTACACCGAGGATATAAAATGCAGGTTAGTAAAAGGAGTTGAAAATAAAAGTATAAAAAAAAGTTTGCTAGTAACTGACTTCAGTCCAGCACACCATGGCGATGGTCAGTTCCTATCTCAGCATTTCCATATATGGGGCAGGTGTGGAGTCCAGAGCATGTGCACAAGTGTGTGCAGTGGCACATAGACATGCATGCATACAAGCAGAGCATGTTTGTGTGTGTGTGTGTGTGTGTGTGTGTGTGTGTGTATGTGTGTGTTCGTATGAGCATGCAAATACACGCTTAGATCCTTTACATCTGCACTGCGCATGCATCCATGGTGCAGCTGTGTGCGTGCGTGGCGTATGTGCGTGCACTCATGCACATTCCCCAGGAGTGTAACGGCACGTGTGTGTGTACCTGAGGGTATGGGAGGGGGAGGGGGAGGGTGGAGGGTGTTAGTCCTGCCAGGGGCAGGGGCAGTGGTGGTGGAGGGGGGGCTGGGGGTGTCTCTGCTGGGCAGCTCTCTCATACCAAACAGCTTGGACTCTTTGGAGAGGGTCCGGGGCAGCGAGGATCCACGGGAGGCGTTGGGCGACTCGGTCTTCAGGGTCTTGGAGTTATAGTGCAGCTGTGGAGGACAGAAACATATGTGACCAGATCTGGCGAAACGAGTCACAGTGACCCAAAAATTCTAAATTCAGATTTTTGTAGCGGTGAAAAGACAAGACGATACACTTTAAAATGATTTCTTGGTCAAAGACACACCTTCAACAGCTGTCAAGATATAGTCGTTCCATTTATGACATCCCACCATTTTTTTTTTTAATTCAAAACCTGAGAAAATTACATTTACTTTGGACAGTTTGGTAATATTTCAATGGTACAACTGAACTGGTAAACTTCAGATAATTCTGTTTCATAAAAGAACAAAAAACAAAAAAATATATATTTTTAAGGTTTCATACCAAAATTGGCCTGTACCTTAAAATTAGAATTTACAACTTTAGACTCATTTAGCCAGATCGGGTCACATAATTCCCTTGGTAAATGGCATTGTAAAACAGGCACACGACTTTGGCTTACACACACACATACAAAGACATACCTGGTCTGGGCTGAGTGACACACTGTGTGTTTGCTTGTGTACATGTGGATCCATACATTACATATACCTGTACATCTACATGCTCGCAGTATTAAATGCATGTGTGCATGTGTGTGCGTGTATATGTGCAACCGTGAATCAAAACGTGTGCATACAGTACATACACACGAATATCTACACCTCTTACGTGTGCAGTACCAAATGCATGTATATGTATGTGTGAGAATGTGTGAATGTGTGTGTGTATGTGTGTGTGTGTGTGTGTACATGTGCATGAATGTGTGGGTGAGTGTTCTGTGTTCTGTGTGTGTGTGTGTGTTTACATGCTTGCGTGCCTGTTTATGCGTATGGTGCCGGACCTTGACATCGACGCCGGGAATGTAAAAGACGGTGGTCTCCAGGTCGGAGCCCTTGTTTTGGAGGGATGCGGGCATGCGCTTGGACAGCAGCTGGGAGGTGGACGTGGACGTGAAGCTGGGGTGCAGCTTACGCCGCTTGGGGGGAGACTCCTGGTCCAGCGAGCGCGAGCTACGATCACAACTCCTGCAAGACACACACACACACACAGACGCATACATGCATGCACTTTATACTCGATGACACATACAACTTATATACAGTCTCTATCTTTCTCTCTCTCTCTCTTTCACACACACACACACACACACACACACACACACACACACACACACACACACACACACACACACACACACACACACACACACACACACACACACACACACACAAACGCACACATGCATGCACACTATATACTCCATGATGACACATAGAACTTATATACATTCTCTATCTCTCTCTCTCTCACACACACACACACACACACACAGACATGCATGAACACTCTATACTCCACAATGACACATACAACTTACATACAGTCTCTGTCTCTCTATCTCTCTCTCTCACACGCACACACACAAACATTATATTTCATGATAATACAACCCCAAAAAGAAATGCTACAATTCTCAAATCATACAACCAATACATTTATTTGAGAATAGTAGGACAACATATCAGTTATTGAAACTGGATTTTTTTATTGTTTTATTGGGCTGCTGAAATCATGTCAAGGACAAGAAAGAAAGCCCTTTTTTAATACAAAATCATCTTGTCATTTAACATAATTACCTGTTAAGTGTCCTCCGCTGTTTATTCTTTAATCATACTCAACTTTTCCTGCCTTTTATTGACACTGTCCCAACTTTTTTGAGACAAGTTTGGCTTTTTTGGCTTCAAATGTGAAATGAGCATAAATATCCCTTACCACAATAAAAAAAATTCCAGTATCCATATCTGACCCATATCAGTTAAAAACGGACATGTTGTCCTTGTCCCATGATTTGAGAATTATAGCATTTATTTTTTATTTACATATAACACAACGTCCCAACTTTTTTCGGGAATTGGGGTTGTACAATGGTTTACGATATATACCAACAAACTCACATTCACACTCTTTCTCTCTCTGTCACACTCTCTCACACACACTTTTAAGCACACAACATCAAGCACACATTTTAGATGTCAAACAAACATCCCTGTATTGTGGTCGCCTAAGAATCAATCTAAGAGAACCCTTTTCTATCTGACCTTTGAGAAGAATGCAAGTCAACATCCAAAAACAAAAAAACATTCCATTCGTTAATAACACATTTTTATTACTCTGTACCAAATGATTTCACATTATCTGGTGCCTACAAAAAATATAAATACAAAAAATAAAATAAAAAACAAAAAATAAATACAAAAAATTCTGTCTGTCTCTCTTCTGCTCTACTGCATATCAACCACCAAAAAGACCTATAAGCCGTAGAGTAGTTTAGACTGGATATTAACTTTTTAACACTTCCTTTGTCTTGTGACTAAATGCTTGCTTCTCCCTATTAAGAAACCATGTAAAAGCATCACCACTTTTATACCTACAACATGTTTGTCTGGGCAGTGTGACAACTTTGAAGGCATTTTTCCCAGTTTCAGTGCTCGCGTAGTTACTGCACTTTGCCTTTGTCAGGGCAGACCAGTGCAGTGACAGGGCTGCAGCGCGCAAATGTCAGGCCGTTAGGTGCAGACTGACCTGCGGAGGGCTACATCCTCGTGCTCCGTCTGCTGCGTGGTGGGGTGCAGCACGCACTTGCCGCTGTCGATCTCCACGCGCACGTCCAGCTCGAAGTCGATGTTGCGCTCGGAGGCGGGCGCCGTGATGCTGCGCTGGGGCGTGGAGGCCGGTGTGGCCGCCCCAAACAGGGCCGCGAAACCTGACGCCTTCTTATGGGACGTGCTGAGGGGACGGACAGCGGGAATGTGTAAACACACACAGGTAGGCACACACACACACACACACACACACACACGCACACAAGCACACACAGACCCAAACATATAACCAAACACACACATACATACACACACACACACACATGCAAGCACACACCCAAACATACATACACACACATACACACACCCACACATACATACACACAAACACACGGGCACAAACACACACACACACACACACACTATTAGCCAAATGGAGGGATGTTTTAGCATGAACATTACCATTCCAATGAAGAAGAACTTGTTTAGGCTTCTAAGTGGTCTCACAGTGGTCTGACTTGATATCATACCGTAAGCAAAAAGATACTCTTTCCACTGTAAAGTTCATTTTTTTCAGCCAAAACATGGAGCAGCCCTTAGTCAGTACCTGCCATCCCTCCCACACTGACTAATATCCAGTCTATTTTCATACGAAAGTTAAAAAAACACAACTGATAAATCGTTTTTTTGTGTGTGTGCAAACTCTGGTGCTCCGCTCACCTGGGCCGTGCGTAGTAGTTGAGCGGCCTGTCGCGGTCGTACTCGTCCTCCTTGTCGGAGTCGTCGGAGGAAGAGGAGGAGAGGTCGTCGCGGCGCGCGTCGTCGTGCTGGAAGGGAAGGCTGTGTGGTGAGAAGGCGGCGGGTGTGCCGGGGGCACTGAACACTGAGCGGGATGGGAAAAGATGAGGCGACGTGTCGTCGATGGCAGCGGACAACAGCTCCATCTCTGTCTCCTCCGGGAACTTCAACAACCACAGCAGCAGCGACAGGCAGTCAGTTGTCTGAGCTAATCTTTGGTTGATGCCTAATCTAAGTTCTCTGTCTGTCTCTACTCTATATCCATCTATGCTTCATTGCTCCCAATCTCAACATTACTCTTACGGGCCAGCCTCAATGACACGCAGCCTGTTCATGCACAGAGCTGCAATCTAGCTGTAATAAAGTTATATTTTTAGCAATATTTTACAATTTTATTTTGATTACATGGTTTCATTACATATACAGATATTTTAGCTATAGATGAATAACTGACTAACTAAGGCTAAGATTAGTTATGTGGGAAATGAAACAATATCTGATTAGATTGGAGCTGTCTGATCTTGTAAGTTGGTGAGGTCAGATTTAAATGTTAATAGACCAGATTTCCTCAAAACCCAATTGAAAACAACAATGGTTAATAAACTACCAATGCCCAAGTTTAGTGGATATTTGAGTTGAGTAGCAGAAGATGCCTGTTTAAATAGCAATCTCTTCAGATGGTGTCTGACTTATGGCCATCTGAGCCTTCACCCTTTAACTCCCTGCAGGGGTAACCAGAGGCACTGCTAGAAATTGTCAGCCCCCTGTAAGAAAATAATTGTGGGCCCCACCCCAACCATATCATAGTGATTTGTGGGCCCCTGTCAAGCTCTGGGCCACATGAATTGTCCTGACCTACCACCCTCTTAGCGGCACCCCTGGGCGTAACCCCCACCTCAGGCCCTCACCTCAAGCAGTATTCCCTAACCAGCCAGCGGAGGAGAGAGGGATGGGATGGGCAGATTACGAGAAGAAAAGAATGCAGAGATGAAGACATTAAGGTTAGGATGAAGATGAAGGCATGGAAATGGACATAGCAGAGAGACAAATCACAAACAACCCCATTTACCACCATGTAGAGTGTGTGTGTGCGTGTGTGTGTGTAGGACAGAGAAAGCACTTGTGAAGAAGAATCTGTGTGTGTGCATAATGTATTGTGTGTGTGTGTGTCAGGACTTGATACAACTCGAGAGTGTGAGCAATCGTCCAATTAGAATTTTAGCTTGACAAGCGAAAAACCAAAGCCAACGCAGAAGGCACTGGGAGACAGCGTGGCAGGAAAACACACAGCAGCAAAGAGCGCGTTATCAACAGAGCAACACAGAACCCAGGCTCCCCGCTCAGATCGGACAAAAAGAGGTAGGAGTCCAGCGGAAAGGTTGAATTTCACAGACTTGCTTGTTTTCCCAAAGCGCGACAGAGGAGGGGTGAGTGAGTGAAGCGAGCAAACGGCTCAGATTTCATTTGTGGGCTCGTGATTATTGGGTTTTTGGTGGAGTACCTTGAAGACTGAGTCAGCTGGACTCACGGTGAGTGGGCTGTCCAAAGTTACATCTCCCATCTTGAAACAGTCAGAGAACAGTCAGAACTCATCCACAAATGAACAGAAAAATGGGTCTTCAGTGCTTGCGCTTGTGTGTGTGTGTGTGTGTGTGTGTTTGTGGGAAAAAGACAGAGCGTGTGTGAAAGAGTCTGTGTATGTGTATAGCATAAATAGTGTGTGTATGTGTATAGCATAAAAAAAGTGTGTGTTTAGGAGGAGTTCATACAAACTCATCATTAATGTACGTTAAGAGCTCCACCAAAACACACACTGGAAATAAAGTGCTGTGCACAAGTGATTGGGGCACGTAAGAATGTAGCACATTTTAAAACTGCACAATGACAAGTGGGCCACTCAGTGTTAAATGATATGTATGAACACACGGCATTCAAGAGACTTATGAACTACACAAACAGGACACACATACATGCATAAACATACCTGTACGCATGCATGCAAACACACACACGTACACACATGTACACACATGTACACACACACACACACACAAACAAACAAACAAAGGTACACATGTACATGTACACACACACACACACACACAGGTACACATGTAAACACACACACACACAGGTACACATGTAAACACACACACACACAAAGGTACACATGTACACACACACACACACACACACACACAGGTACACATGTACACACACACACACACACAGGTACACATGTAAACACACACACAAAGGTACACATGTACACACACACACACACACACACACACACACTATACCGTGTCAATATTAAATGTAACGCGTGGTCCAGGGGAAGCTGCATCAACCCGAATGTCGGGCAGGTCATCCATCTCTCCAAGTCTGGAGCTGAAATGAGAGGTTGCATATAGATGCTTTAGTGTCAAGGATACCATATCAATCAGTGTGTTTTAGTGAGTAGTATAAAAATGAGTTTAATGCTGATGAGCCATAGTTGTACTCTGTATTCCTGCATATAGTTTTTCTCTGTAGTCCAGTGCATAATATTTTGTATTTTGTGTGTGATGTATAAGGACTTCTGCATTATAATAGGGACTGTTTGTATTATTTAAAACTGTCAAATACATGTAATACCATCTGATTTTGTTTCTGTAGCTATATTTATGTGAGTGAGTGTGTGTGTGTGTGTGTGTGTGTGTGTAATGCACCTCTGTCTCTCCATCCTCTTCAAAGCAGGTCGGTTGCCTGCGGCGGAGATGCTCTTGGATCTGTTGTAGCTGGGTTTGTAGCCCAGGCCCCACTTATCCTTCAGGGATGCGGCCTGAATACGGACACCAGCGTCACAAATAACAAGCTAGTTTAGCAGACCTCACACCAATATACACTAGTATAGTAATCTGTGTGCGTCAACACTAGTGTAGTGTTCTACGTGTGTCATCAGTGGTATAGTGTTCTATCTGCGTCATCACTAGTTTGGTGTTCTATGTGCATCATCACTAGTATAGTGTTCTATCTGCGTCATCACTAGTTTAATGTTCTAAGTGTGACATCACTAGTGTAGTGTTCTATGTGTGTCATCACTAGTTTAATGTTCTAAGTGTGACATCACTAGTGTAGTGTTCTATGTGTGTCATCACTAGTTTAATGTTCTAAGTGTGACATCACTAGTGTAGTGTTCTATGTGTGTCATCACTAGTGTAGTGTTCTATGTGTGTCATCACTAGTTTAATGTTCTAAGTGTGACATCACTAGTTCAATGTTCTAAGTGTGACATCACTAGTGTAGTGTTCTATGTGTGTCATCACTAGTTTAATGTTCTAAGTGTGACATCACTAGTGTAGTGTTCTATGTGTGTCATCACTAGTTTAATGTTCTAAGTGTGACATCACTAGTGTAGTGTTCTATGTGTGTCATCACTAGTTTAACGTTCTAAGTGTGACATCACCAGTGTAGCGTTTGATATGCGTGAAGACAAGTTTGGTGTTTGATGTGTGAATTACAATGTGATAAATCTACATTTTAAAGCCCAGACCGAACATTTTTATTAGAAAACACAAGTAATTTTACACATTAATAAATGCCGAGACCTGACATAAAAATAAATGTTAGTATAGACAGAGGGACATAGTCGATGGCTATACGACACTATAAGGTAAAATTGTACTGGCATGGCCCTATAAGGTGTGCTGGTATGGCCCTATAAGGTGTGCTGGCATGGCCCTATAAGGTGTGCTGGCATGGCCCTATAAGGTGCGCTGGCATGGCCCTATAAGGTGTGCTGGCATGGCCCTATAAGGTGTGCTGGCATGGCCCTATAAGGTGTGCTGGCATGGCCCTATAAGGTGTGCTGGCATGGCCCTATAAGGTGTGCTGCTATGGCCCTATAAGGTGTGCTGGCATGGCCCTATAAGGTGTGCTGGCATGGCCCTATAAGGTGTGCTGGCATGGCCCTATAAGGTGTGCTGGCATGGCCCTATAAGGTGTGCTGGCATGGCCCTATAAGGTGCATTGGCATGGCCCTATAAGGTGTGCTGCTATGGCCCTATAAGGTGTGCTGCTATGGCCCTATAAGGTGTGCTGGCATGGCCCTATAAGGTGCATTGGCATGGCCCTATAAGGTGCGCTGGTATGGCCCTATAAGGTGTGCTGCTATGGCCCTATAAGGTGTGCTGGCATGGCCCTATAAGGTGCGCTGGCATGGCCCTATAAGGTGTGCTGGTATGGCCTTACAAGGTGTGCTGCTATGGCCCTATAAGGTGTGCTGGTATGGCCCTATAAGGGGCTGTTCAGATTGCAACTGCCCGGCGCTCAACTTCAATTGTTTTCATATGGAACAATGTGGCTGACAAGCGGTTTGACCGTTGCGACGGGCCTCGCTGCAACTATGGGCCATTGCATAGCTACAGCGACTTGCGGACAGGTGAGTTGGAAATATTGACGGTAAAAAATGGAAGACCGTATTTAACTTAGCAACATCAGTGCTTAGGTAGTGCTTGGATTTTGGAACACTAGCGATGCTTCTCACGTTTTGGAGGTGGATAAAACCTCACTCACCCTCATACTGGAGCGCCGGAGCTTCTTGCGCACGTCCCTACGGATGTCGTTGACGGCGACCGACTCCAGCTGCTGGTACCTCTGGATCTCCTGATTTATGGTGCCCTCACTGGCCCCCAGTTTCCTGTCATACACACACACGCACACACACACACACACACACACGCACACACACACACACACACACACACACACAAACAGTTAGAATTAGTGGCTGACACAGGGTAGGTTAGTATGATCTAGGGCCACATAGTATAATGGGGAAATAAAAAAAAATGATACAGTTATAGTAACGATGTTTTAGTATCTTAACTGATGCATTCAGTGTAAGCTGTTTGTAAGTACTAAGAGTCAGTATTCTCTTGGAGGGTAGATGTAATGGGTGGCGTCAGAGGTCAGGTATCTTTAGCTTACTTGAGGTCATCGATGACCTTGGCCTGTTCGTTCAGCTCCCTGATGTCCACCAGCCTCTTTGTGAACTTCCTGCCGCGGGCGTCGATGATCTGGTTGCCCACGACCACCTGTCGGCGCAGGTCAATGGGCTCCTATGGAGGAGCACAACAGCACAAGAGGAAAAAAATTACACCCCTGCAAAGAGGATCATGAGATTTCCATTAACAAGGTATTACGGTCACCAAGAGACACACTGATCAAAGTCCCATCACCATCCTACAAAAAAATACCAGTATGAACAGGTCAGATACTTCAAAAGGTCTCGACAGGAAGACACCAGTATAAGAAGAGCTGACCACCCAAAGACCAAGCCCCTGCCAGCAGCCAGGTATCCTCCCTTCAGATAACTCTGACGCTGGTAGGATCAAAACCACATGCCAAGACCATGCCACACACCAAACCAACAGCAGTCATAGACTGTACATAGTCCTGCAGGCAATATGTACCCTTGGAAAAAATCAACTTCTGAAAATGAAAATCTTCAGAATTATGAGCTTTTCCTGCCAAACAAAGTTGGCCAGTCAGTATGATCAAGTCCCAGGAAAGTTAAAAAGGGAGCAGGTGGAGAGGTAGAGATGAGGGTAAAATAGAAAATATAGAAATATTATCTATATAAACATATAGAATATGTAGTCATTGTAAAGGAGGAAAGTCCAGAAAATAGGGCACGGTGGAAGGACGCTGAAGTTTGTACATACACAACCCCAGGACAGGGGCCTGTCATTCCTGGTCGTACGCCCTCTAGTGGTGACAACCGGCTGCGAGCTAACGGGCGTCAGGGGAGGGTTATAATTTTCGGGCCGAGCGCAGCGGGGGGACTGGGTGGGACTCAGACCTAGCAGGCTCTCCACCAGACGCTTCCGGAAAGACACCCTCGGACTGAGGCTGCCCTCGCCACGCTGGGTGAGATATTAGTCGTTTTAATAACACACATGCCACAAACAACATTAAAGAGATTTGCCTGTTTCAAACAAACACATTTGAAACAAACGCACAGACATGCAACTAGGTGTAAGTACCGTCATCTACAAACAGGAATAGACAAACAGGTGAAATGCTCTTATTGTGCTGTCTCTTGTACAGTATACATGCTGTTAGGGGCAAAATAAACAGATGCAAACATGTCCAGGAACTAGTTTTGTACCAGACTGTTGAGGCTGAAAAAAACGTAGAAATAGAGTAATGGCTTGGGAGACATAATACATTCAGAAATGTGTAGCAACAGAAGGAGCACATCACAATAGAACAGAAAAATCATTATTGTGGAAATCATTATGTACTTCATGTGCAGGGTATTCATTTAAAATGCTCGATCAAATGAATAATAATGTGCAATAATAATAATAATAATAATAATAATAATATATTTTTTATTTTAAAGAATACTAAAGAAGTAATACATAAAAAACACAAGACACATTGTGCACATTTACATAAAGCTCATGAAAAAGAGTTTGAGTTTAGGGGGCCTTAGCGTTACAGTAGTCTGGTAAACCAGCCCCTCGTACTACACTTTATTTCGTACAAAGGGTCTGGCTGTGCTGCACTGAGAAACGTTTTCTTCCTTGAAGTGTAGGCTGTTGAAGTTTAAAACGAGAGGCTCTGCATTTACCCAATTGCTAACATCTGGTCATGACATATGCAGTTAGCCTGGCGATAAGCCTGCCTACGTAGCACAATTGAAATGTAGTACACAAAGCAGACATCGCTCACGAACACTCCCTCTGTTCACTAACTGGTCTGGCAAACCATGCCAATGGAACCACAGCCAGACCCTCTGTACAAAATGAAGTGTAGTAAGAGAGGCTGGTTTACCAGGCTACCTTAGCTTAGCCCTGAAAGTGTATAAAGTGTATTAAAGGAGAACTTCGGTGTAAAATGAAAATTGGCATGTTAAAACATCATACTGAGTTGGTATGTGTACTGAGGAGCAAAATTAATTTAGCCTGTTGCATTCAGAGTTTATCTATTTTTTATCGTTTGTCCCAGAAGGCTAACAATGGAAGTGGTAGGTGCCCTTAGACGAAGCATGACGACTACGCTATTTTTAAACCATTTAAACAGCTTGAAGAAACTCCACACTCCATCGGTAGTACAACAAAGGCCCTGACATTAAAAACGAGGCACTGAGAACTTTGTAAGTGTACACAACATTTATAAGCTAAAGCAATTTTGCTCTTCAGTACACATACCAACTCGATATGATGTTTTAACATGCCAATTTTCATTTTACACCGAAGTTCTCCTTTAACTGAAAAAAGCTACACCAAATCAACAGCAGTCATACAGTAAACCGTACATAGTCCTGTAGGCAATATGTACCCTTGGAAAAAATCTACTTCTGAAAATGAAAATCTTCAGAATTATGAGCTTTTCCTGCCAAACAAAGTTGACCAGTCAGTATGATCAAGTCCCAGGAAGGTTAAAAGGGGGCAGGTGGAGATGTAGAGGGTGAAATAGATAATATAGACTCATTATCTATATAAAAATATAGAAATATAGAAAATATAGTCGTAGTAAAGGAGGAAAGTCCAGAAAATAGGGGACGGTGGAAGGACGCTGAAGTTTGTACATACACAACCCCAGGACAGGGGCCTGTCATTCCTGGCTGTACGCCCTCTAGTGGTGACAACCGGTTGTGCACTAACGGGCGTCGGGGGAGGGTTATAATATTCGGGCCGAGCACAGCGGGGGGACTGGGTGGGACTCAGACCCAGCAGGCTCTCCACCAGA
Source organism: Coilia nasus (assembly GCA_027475355.1). NCBI lineage: Eukaryota > Metazoa > Chordata > Actinopteri > Clupeiformes > Engraulidae > Coilia > Coilia nasus. The sequence goes on from CM050205.1 coordinate 18,028,240, forward strand.
CGCTTCCGGAAGGACACCCTCGGACTGAGGCCGCCCTCATTACGCTGGGTGAGATATTAGTCGTTTTAATAACACACATGCCACAAACAACATTAAAGAGATTTGCCTGTTTCAAACAAACACATTTGAAACAAACGCACAGACATGCAACTAGGTGTAAGTACTGTCATCTACAAACAGGCATAGACAAACAAGAGAAAGGTTTTTTAGTTGTGCTGTCTTTTGTACACATGCTGTTAGAGGCAAACAAACAGATGAAAACATGTCCAGGAACTAGTTTTGTACCAGACTGTTGAGGCTGAAACAAAAATATGGTGATGGCACATTTACACCAAGCTCAGAAAAAGGAGTTTGAGTTTAGGGGGCTTTAGCACCTTAGTCTTGAAAGTGTATAAAGTGTATTAACTAAAAACATCTTTTATTCTTTACTTTGTGCATACTAGAGGATAAGAATGTACTGTGAAAGAAAATATCCATGCAGTCATTTAAAATGAACCATTTAAAATTAACCAATATTTCTGTCAAACAACTGGCAAACAGAACTTGTTGCCCAGCATTGTTGTATCGGCTGCAAACTCACCTACTGGGGGGCTTTGTGTTAACTTAAAGAGTAAATTTAGCAGGTCCACAACAGTCCACAACACCAGTAATATCCTCCAACAAATATTTTTAAAGAATTCTTCTCAACTTACAGAATTAATACAAGTGTAGTGGTGAAAGGTTGCATAGATGGTTAAAGGGTATTTTTGGCCAATATACTTCATAAAGTGACACATAGTAAATACACTCAGTGGATACATACAGTGGAGATATAAAGTGGATACTAAAAGTAATAAAATTACTTTTAAGTTGAATTTGGAGACTCAGTCAGCCTAGTGGTTTCGAATCAGGAACAAGGTTTATTGTTAACATTAAGGACATCACAGACAGACAGACACACACACACACACACACACACACACACGACAAGACAAGACTAACTCAAACAGTGGTTATTCTGACCTTAAATGTCTGTAGACAGCCAATGGCTGCACCCAAGGTTACACCCAAAATGCATATGCAATGTCTTTGTTAAGTACTACAGTCTTTTCCTAATCAGATCAGAGGTGCCAAATGGTCTGTATGTTAATCCACCAGACAGGGACGGTTATTCAGAATGGTTAAGGAAGCCAGTTATTCACACCTCATAGCTCAGCCAGAGACCAACCAAGGGATTTGAAATAATAATAAAATGTTTCAACATTAAAATGCTATTTACAAGATTATTATTATTACTCAAATACCATCAATACATAAAGTGTATGAAGACTAAGGTTTTCCCCTTAGGGGGGCGCTGTTTGGGGTGAATACAGCAGGTCATTTTTGTGCGAATGGTTGAGGTTTGTACACACACTGACCATGTGAATGGTGGGAGACATGCCGTCGCTCTCGTCCTCGTCCGACAGGTCTGCCATGTGGGCGGAGTTGATGTCGGCCATGTCGTCCGTGTCCTCCTCCCCCGTCAGGGAGGTCAGCGTGTTGCCCAACGCGTTGAGTCTCTTGCCGATGTTGGGGTCCATGTGCACGTCGATGCCGCACATCTTCCACAGGACGTTCAGAGTCCACTTCCCTGCACTGCTGCTGTCTGCGTGGCACACGGAGGAACACTAGTCATCACAGACACTCACAAACACATACATCGGGGTGCATTCGTAACTTCAATCTGCCACTCTGAAAAAGGGAGTTATGCTCTGTAGTTCGAAAGGACTGAGTATTCCATTTTCCTTTAAATTAAAGGACAACTTCGGTGTAAAATGAAAATTACAATGTTAAAACATCATACCGAGTTGGTATGTTTGCTGAGGAGCAAAATTGAGTTAGCCTGTTGCATTCAGAACTTAACAATTTTTTACCGTTTGTCCCAGAAGGCTAACAATGGAAGTGGTAGGTGCTCTCAGACGAAGCATGAAGATTACGCTATTATTAAACCATTAAAACAGCTTGAATAAACACTTTTGACAGGCAGTACCTTGCTGTAGTTTCTCGTCGCCGCCATGATAAAAGTCCGCACGAGTCGATTGACGAACACAAACCAGCAGGAAGAATAGGAGGAGAGGTAGTACAATCGACTTGTTTGGACTTTCATCATGGCGGCGACGAGAAACAACTGCAAACTACTGCATGTAAGAACAGTTTTTTGAATAAACGTTGGGTACTTTTACAAAGTTCTCAGTGCCTTGTTTTGAATGCCAGGGCCTTTGTTGTACTACCGATGGAGTGTGGAGTTTCTTCAAGCTGTTTTAATGGTTTAATAATAGCGTAATCTTCATGCTTCGTCTAAGGGCACCTACCACTTCCATTGTTAGCCTTCTGGGACAAACAGTAAAAAATAGTTAAGTTCTGAATGCAACAGGCTAACTCAATTTTGCTCCTCAGCAAACATACCAACTCGGTATAATGTTTTAACATGCCAATTTTCATTTTACACCGAAGTTGTCTTTTTTTTTTTTTGCATTAGTGGACCTTACTCAAATTGCCCCGAAGGAAAATGTGGGCTTTTATGTTTAAACCAGTTGTTGCTCATCTCACTTTTGAGCTCCATATCAGTCACAAACGTATTACACATTGAACTGCAGAAAAACACACCATTACACTGTTCTGAGACTAAAATAGACTTCTGGCATGTGTTAGCTGTTGTGATGTAACGGTTTAGAAGTACCAGAGAGCTCCCAGCGCTTAGAGTAGCAGTTTACAAATGCACCCATTAATACACACAGAAAAATGAAACTGAACATTCAGTTTTTCAATGTGTTTTTGAAAATTCATTCAACACAACTCTGAAATTAATTACAACTTCATATCTACAACCCACAAGCACCTAGGCAAACAGAAATACACACGCACACACACACACACACACACACACACACACACACACACACACACACACACACACACACACACACATATATACATACCTGCAGCTGGTTGTCCTGTAGTCTTAGAGCATACCTCATAGGTGCCGTCAGGAACTACACCTAGAGCAGAGAAACACAGCAACGTTACTGTGAATGCCTCGTTCATGACTTTGGTTACCGACAGTGGTGCCTGCTATCTACTTCAGTATATTATCAATTAACAATGGTAAAGCAGGCAGGAAATCTTTCCATGAACAACATGTGTTGATTTAACGTATCAACGTATAACGTATCAAGAAACATGTCATGACAGAATATGAGAGTGTTAAGGCTGTTGAACCACCAAAGCAACGGAATATTCTGGGACTAACTAATAGGACAGTTCCAGATTGTCCTACCCTCTGTAAAAGTCAGTGAAAAAAAAGAAACGCCATGGTTTTTTTTTACCCCAGTCTGACAAATCAAAATAATCAGGAATTCAATCAGTGAACTCTCTGGCATTGGCAGCAGGACCACAGAAAAATGAATGCTATGAGAAACACCAGAAGGAGGTAAAGCAATGCCTGATGCCTGCCAATGTCGAACAAATCACTGACTGCTCTGTTAATGGGGCATAATGATACCTCATGCAGTACCATTTTACCTCCAGGTAAGTTGGCCAGTCTCCCAAACGCTCTGTCGGTTGGCAGTTTTGTTAAAGGAATTGTTGAGAACTGGCATTGAGGTTGGGCAAGGACACGGGAGAATGAGACAGGATACTGATTGTGCCCATCGACTTCACCTGTCAAGCTTGGAGGCTGGCTGGCAGCACCATGGAGAAAGGTGGCTGACATGATAGAGCTCTGACACCTCATCTGTCTAAAGTGCTCCTCTGGCCCCATAGAAACGGCAGTGTTGGGAGTGGGGATGGAGGGGGGTGGGGGGAGCTGTCCATGGTGCTGTCAGATGTTATTTTAAGAGCTGAGGCCAAAGACCTCAGTGAGTGTATATTTTACTGATTCCCCCCTCCCTTAAAGGTACATTATTCAAGAAACGAAGACATTTCGGTTCTCTCCTGCACAAAAATGTGCTGAAATATCACCACGTAGAAAATAGAAAATATACTTTGTTAGAAAATATACTTTATACAGCTAGAAAATATACTTTATTAGGCTTGATATGGCTTGCTCTTTTCACCAGTATGAAATGTGACTGCTGAAATGTTAAAATGAAATCCAAGAAAGATGTGTCTATAAAACAAAAGACAAAAACAGGATTTCTTATGCACTGATCCATCTTTGCTGGATTTAATTTTGAGTTTTTGCCTAGCAAAAAAATGTTTTGTGCTTGTGTTTGTGTGTATGCGGGTGTGTCTCTGCCACTGTATCTATGTATGTATGTTCGTGTGTGTGTGTGTGTGTGTGTGTGTGTGTGTGTGTGTGAGTGTATGTATGTGTGTGTGTGTGAGTGAGGGGGACAGTATTAGTGTGTGACAGTACTTACAGGCGTTCATGACCAGGTCTCCCCGCACCTCTGGTTTCCAGTCGTCCCAGGAGGTCTCGAAGCCCTCGGCGAATCGGATGCAGAAGTTCTTAAAGTGGCCTTTGCTCACCAGGGACTCAGAGGAACAGGCAGTAATCAGGGTGCTCTCGATGGTGAGCACCAGGGCCGAGCCAGCGTCAAAGTCAATGCTGTGGTTGGCCTACACCAACGAACAGAGCTATGTGTTAGCTTATGTGTGTGTGCGTGTGTTCGTGAGTGTGTGTGTCTGTCACTGTTTGGTATACACACTGACTGTGTGTGAAGTCAGCAAGCATGCATGCGTGTTTTCAGGTATTGCATGGTTTACATCTATGAAGTATGTGTGGGTGAAGACTGTACGTGTGTGTGTACGTGTGTGTGTGTCTACTGTGAAGCTGTTCCTCAGCATTGCATGTCTCCTTTGTAAAGCACACAATCCAGATATAAACTAATGTACATAATGCATAACATTATATTAGACTTTATCTAAAGTGACGTGCAATAGGTATTGATTGCATGGTTTACAAATATCGGGTGTGTGTGGGTGAAGACTGTGTGTGTGTGTGTGTTACCTGTAGTGTGTTTGTGTAGTGTGTTTAAAGCATCTGGTATCTGTAGCTTGGGTCATTAAAGGTGTAAGTAAGTACATACACGTGTGTGTGTGTGTGTGTGTGTGTGTGTGTGTGTGTGTGTGTGTGTGTGTGTGTGTGTGTGTGTGTGTGTATGTGTGGTCTGCATGTGTGTCACCTGTGTGGCGCTGGTGATGGGCAGGCAGATGCCCAGGTCGTTGACAGTAAGCTGCAGGAAGAGGGTGCTGAAGGCCTGCACGCTGGTCTGCTGGATGGCTGGGAGTTTGTCCACCACCTCTTTGGTGGCCACGTGGATGTCAGAGTTCAGCTTCAGACTCTCAGACTTCCAGTTGTCATACGCTGCCTTGTAGTTCAGCCAGAACAGCACCGCTGCAAGAACACACATTTGAAAAAGCAGTAACTTAATACTGCACACAGGCATAAACACACACTCTCTCAAATACTGTTACGATGGAGAGACACAGCGCAACTGTTTGAGGCATGTTGCCCAGCAACATTACAAACAAAATGTTATTTGTGTATTTTCTCACTGATATCAGGGGGATACAGAGAGGCAACTCTCCAAATTAGGACGTCTTAGAGGGCAATATCAACTAATTGGGATACTGGGCACACGCTAAGGATTGATCACCCTAAGCAGGGCCACCTCAGTGGAGAATGTGTAATGATTAAAGTCCTGAAACACCCGTAGATCCTGAGGTGCATTACTGATGAGGTGTCCTGAAAATTTTGCAAACCAACTGGACCATGCGACTTGGCAAAAAAACCCAGCCATAGCACAACTGACTCAGGACATAATAGAATAACAATAACAACAACAACAACAACAACAACAACAACAATAATAATAATAATAAAACCCAAAGTGGGAAGTGATCTCCCAAACAATAGTATGTTAGAATATAAGGTTTGTAGTGAGGAGGGCTTAGATCTCGTCTCCCAAAAGTACTCTTCCAAGGTGCGCAAATATCTTGTGTTTTCTCTAAACTGTATTAAAAGTACTTAAACCGTATTGAAAATACTAAATCAAAGCATTAAAAGCCTATCATGTTGTTGCCTGGCAACAGTGAACGTAAAAAGTGATGAAACATGAAGCAACTTTTTAAGCAAAGAGAGACAAAGGCCACTCTCCAGTATGGTGCCTATACACAGTGTGGGCCAAAAATGTGAGACACATTTTAAATGCTTACACTACATCTTGGATTATAAAAAGTACCAAATAAATTTGTTGTAAAGCTGACTGATGTTTTTCCAGCATGGTTGGTACAGCATACACACTCTCTCTGAACGTACCTCTGTCAAAGGCCACAGGTTGGGCAAAGATGATTGGCCGGTTCAGTGTGATGAGCACAGCCTCTTTGTCTGAGCAGCCACTGATCTCCTCCTGCAGGGCATTCCGCAAGCCAATCCGAGTACGGAAATAAGCCACTTGGTGGAAGTCTGAACCCGCCTCTTCGTACACCTGTTCAGAGCACAGTGGAGTATTTTTGTTTTGTTTGGATTTTTTTTAATTTTTTTTGGTTTTAAGGCATCTGGTATCTGTATCTTGGCTCATTGAAGGTTTAAGTAAGTACATACGTAAGTGTGTGTGTGTGTGTGTGTGTGTGTGTGTGTGTGTGTGTGTGTGTGTGTGTGTGTGTGTAAGAGTGTGTGTTTACCTGATGTTTGACAATCTGTCCAAGAGCGAGATTCAGGTCCACCTGGCATTTCCCAAAGAGCTTCAGGTAACTACTTCCTGTGGGTGTTGACTTGCACTGAATTCGATTGGACAGCT
>CM050205.1:18040000-18110000 GCA_027475355.1 Coilia nasus
CCTTCGCTGCCTGTTTGACACTCCTCTTTGTCTCCGTTACTGGCCTTTGATGCTGACAGGCAGAAACATTAAAGCCCCTGCTCAAGCGCACAATGGCCCACATCGATCTCAACTGTCTACTGGTAGAGATGCGATTAGACTGAGGTTTTGTGCGAGAGTGGAGTGGGACACACAAAGATAGCGGCCATTTGTGTGCAAAAGAATAAGCGCTTACAAATTTATCTATGTCTGTGACGATGGATATATTTGTGTGTCTGCGAGTGTTCGACATAGTGTGGCGCACGGCGTTTCCGACATTCTATTAGCTTGGACTCCATTGTTTTCAGCACAACACCGCACACCGGCGTCGCAGGTGTTGTCAATGTTGCGTAGATTATAGTTCGGGTGCTTTTTTGTCAATGTCAGCACTTCCATTTGTCTGTGTTGTAAAACGCACTGTTTACCATCATGACCGTAGATCAAATCTTCGGAAATGATAACATGCTGCCCGGCTGCTGTGCAGCGAAATTGCTTCATTCGAAGTTGTGCCAAAATAACTCCGAAGCTGGAGTTCAGAGGCCTTGTGAGAGTGAGTAAGTGTGTGTTCATATGTGTGTGTATCTGTGTGTGAGTCCGTGTGTTGTGTGTGGGTGTGTCTGTGAGTGTGGTGTGTGAGAGTCTGTGTGTGTGTTTATGTGTGTGAGAGTGTGTCTGCCGGACTCACGTGCTGGAGGGCTGTCGGATGAGGTCGGAGATCTGCTTGGAGAGCTGGTGTGAGATGCGGACCATCATGCTGTGCAGCGTGGCCGGGTGCTGGGGGATGTTGATGAGGATGGCGCCCACCTTGCACATGGCCGCGTTGTTGGTCTTCAGGCCCCGCTGGGCGCTGTACAGAGCCTGCGACTTGGCAATGTTGCACTTCACCACCGTCCTGAAACACACACACACACACACACACACAAGTTAGAAAAAGAGAGAAGTACACACACAAAACAAATGATCATTTGTTGAAGGAGTAGGTAATGTGAATACACACACATTTGCACATAAACACCTGCATGCACACACACACACACACGTTAATGTTATGAAACACAATGTTGACTCAATGCTGAACAGTGGCTGACGCTCCAGAGTAAGGATGCAGTTTATGGGAGTTATTGAAGTGTTAATGGAGTCTTGTTAACATGCCTCAGACACGATGCTCAGCCAACACTTTGAAGAACAAAGAAAAAGAGCAGTGATGGAATTGTCCACTGGGGGGAGACAGACACTACATGCTGATACAGTCATATTTCTGGGTATGCCCAAGACAGCAAAAGAAGGAAAAAAACAAACAAAATATGGAGGGGTGTAATGTGTGCTTTTGGCCCAGTGGCAGGAGAGATCATGGGAAAAGACACACACGCGCATGCACACGTACACTCATTTACACACACAAACACAACTACATTTATAAAGTATGCTAACACATGCACGCACATACACACTGCACAAGCGTGCAAACACACATACCAACCATACTACAATAGAACTATTATGAGCTGAGATTAGGAGATTATGACTCCTTACAAGTGTGAGGTGAACACATTGGGACTGTGTGTGGTGGGGACATGATGAACGTGACGCAGAGACTGTGTGTGGCAAAGACATCATAAATGTGACACAGACACTGTGTGTGGTGGGGACCTGATGAACGTGACACAGAGACTGCGTGTGGTGGGGACCTGATGAACGTGACACAGAGACTGTGTGTGGTGGGGACATGATGACCGTGACACAGAGACTGCGTGTGGTGGGGACATGATGAACGTGACACAGAGACTGTGTGTGGTGGGGACATGATGAACGTGACACAGAGACTGCGTGTGGTGGGGACATGATGAACGTGACACAGAGACTGTGTGTGGCAAAGACATCATAAATGTGACACAGACACTGTGCGTGGTGGGGACCTGATGAACGTGACACAGAGACTGCGTGTGGTGGGGACATCATGAACGTGACACAGAGACTGTGTGGTGGAAACATCATGAACATGAAGTGAACGCAAAGAGACTGTGTGTGGGAAAGACATGATGAACGTGACACAGAGACTGTGTGTGGCAAAGACATCATAAATGTGACACAGACACTGTGTGTGGTAGGGACCTGATGAACTTGACACAGAGACTGTGTGTGGGAAAGCCATAATGAACGTGACACAGAGACTGCGTGTGGTGGGGACATGATGACCGTGACACAGAGACTGTGTGTGGTGGGGACATGATGACCGTGACACAGAGACTGTGTGTGGTGGGGACATGATGACCGTGACACAGAGACTGTGTGTGGTGGGGACATGACGAACGTGACACAGAGACTGTGTGTGGTGGGGACATGATGACCGTGACACAGAGACTGTGTGTGGTGGGGACATGATGAACGTGACACAGAGACTGTGTGTGGTGGGGACATGATGAACGTGACACAGAGACTGCATGAGCGTGTCACACAGGGACCGACTCAAGACGGACAGACAGACAGACTCAGGAGGACCACGAGAGGATCACATGCGATGCATTAAAGAGGCGCTTCAGAGGAAAAGAAAGTGAGTGAATAAGTGAGAGAGAGAGAAAGAGAGAGGGAGGAAGAGAGAGAGACCGAGAGAGAGAGAGAGAGAGAGAGAGAGAGAGAGAGAGAGAGAGAGAACACGGATAAATAAAAGAAAGACGATGGGTGGCACGGGAGGACTGAAGAGCTGGTGCTGGCAGCAGACGGTGTGAGGCAGAAGACCAGGGGGAGTGACCGTGGAGGAAGAGGAAGAGGAGGAGGAAGAGGAAGAGGAAGAGCAGAAGAAGGTGGCCACAACAAGAAAGAGGAGGTGAAGATGTGAGCGGCGGAAGGCTCATGAAGACTTGGAGGGGGGAAAGGGGAGAGGGAGGGGAAAGAGAGAAATGCGATCAACATACAAAAACTCCTGCTTGGCTGTGCTGGTAGGAGAGGTGGGGAAGTCCTCCAATCTACCCCGAAAAGAAAGAGAGTGAGAGAGAGAGAAAAGAAAAAAAGAGTGGGCAAACAGAAATGTTCAGATAGAAAAGGGACCAAAGTAAAAAAAAGAGAGAAGTTAAAAGAGATAAAAAGAGGAAATAAGTGATTACTTTGCATACAAGGAAAACTACAGTTCAAGGACAGTCAGTTATACAAAACCAAACCCTAAATGCTTAAGACAAAGGTAGTCATGTGATCACAAAAACAAGGAAGGTGCACACCAGCATATAAGAGAATCAGAAAAGAGTACAAACTGAAAACAGAGCATGCACAAACCTAGATATAGCACCGAAAATGTGTGTGTGTGTGTGTCTATGTGTGTGTGTGTGAGAGACAGAGATAAAAGGGAACATCAAACAGTGCATCAGTACACTCACACACTGGGCTTGTTTGAAATTGTCTGGCTGGCTAGTGGCTGGCTAGTGGCTGGCTTAAAGCATTGCATTCTGGACTTGAGATGGTGACGTTGTTAAACCGAACGTCACCGTACAACAATGTGGTAGGCTGACGTTTGGACGAGATTGTCCAAAAACGTCCACTGTAACATAAGAGGTCATAGTTCAGAGGGTAAAGGTCACTAAGTGGTACTGACTGGATGTCTGGGGTGATGCCCTCCAGCAGGACAATGTTCACGCCTCCGATATGAGATGACGCACAGGTCTCAGTCATCTTCTGATGCAGGATATCTACAGACAGGAAGTCACATATTCATGATGCATGTCTGCATGTCTGTATAAAACACATGATGCAAGGATACAAGCATATTTATTTGTCACATGCATAGACATACTGGGTAGTAGGACATGCAGTGAAACTGTTGATTGTGAGTCTAGACTGTGCATGGGCAGTGGGGAGTAAAGTGCGTAGAATGCAGTTTGTGGGGTGACTACCAGATGAAGGGCAGAGGTAGAAAAAAAAGGTGATAGGGGTGGGATAAAGTGCATAAAGTGCAGTTATGGTTGGGATGGAGGACTGGCTGTGGTGGCAGATGTTGGGCTGTGTGTGGGGTGGGGGGTGGCGCTGCGTGTGCAGCTGACAGCGCTGAGGTGGGGTTGGAGAAACGTGTGTGGAAAGGGGCTGAGGGCGGCAGGGAGCGAATATTCTGACCCACAGATATCAAGGGAATATCTAGTGACATATTACTGAAATAATTCTGTGATCTGACAACTTCAACTGTATATTAGATTATGATTCAGAATATTATACTGAATGAGCAAAAAAGGTATGTCACTTGTAAGTGTGCAATAACTATCAGTTAAATATATATTTTTGGTATGTATGAACTGTGTGTGTGTGTGTGTGTCTGATTGTAGTCTATTGAGAGACTATTTTTCTGTACTGCATGTGCCACTGTATGGTAGTGTGTTTGTGTATGAACTACATGTATGTGTGTGTGTGTGTGTGTGTGTGTGTGTGTGTGTGTGTGTGTGTGTCTCCATGACTAGCCTATTGAAAGACTACATTTCTGTATAGCATGCACCAATGTATGGCCGTGTCAGGGCGCTTGTGTTAACCATGTGAGTACCTTTCATCTTCTCCTTGAGGGTGAAGCTGCCGTGGATCTTCTTGAGCTCTGCCTCCATGGTCAGGCCCCCGATGTCCGCCTCCAGGTGGGTGCGGTTCACCATGCCCACCCCGAACACGATCAGGGTCACGTGGTGCGGCTCGCTGCCACCCAGGCTCCGCCTACGACCCGGCCGACTGGGGGGAGACTCGCCCTCCGACTCGATCACCAATCGGCACGGGACATCAGTCGGACTTCGCCCACCATCTGTGTTAACGGGGAAGAGTGTTCATGTACGCAAGAGTAAAGTGAACCCCATACACTGATGGGATTGTTGGAAACTCATTCATCTTAGCTTTAACAGGCCCTCTCCTGTTCAGCTATTTAACCCCCAGAGACCCAAACATACAAAAAAATTCAAAAATGTTTTTAAACCTTTTAGATGTTATTGTAGGAGGCACATGATGCAGAAATCAGTGTTTATTTATTATCAATTTTGACCTCCAAATCCCAAATGCTGTCCAAATCAAATCCAATGCAATCCAATGGACAAGGTGCAACAAGGTGCTGTACTTCAAGGCAGGTTCACAGGTCGTATGACTTTGTGGCCAAGTAACTGAGCCTATTTACACAATCTACCATCCAGTAGTGTTGCAGAACTGGACAATAGGACCTTTAGTAATATAAATGTGATTTTAAAAAGAACAGAATGTGTAGGTTTATTTTTGTGGAATTAAATTTGATGTTGTAATATTACAACAGTGGGCCTCACAGGGTTAAGGGGTCCACGGAAAAAACGGGCATTGTCACAAAATCAAAATTTTTAAGTCACTCCCCCCTATCAGTAGTTGTTTTCAAACCTCAGCTTTTTGATGAATAAATGAGCATAGTCTTAAACTAGAAACATTTTAAATGTCTTATTCCACGAGAAACTGTTTAGTACTTGCTCTTTTTGAAATATGACAGGTCACTCCGAGTTGCATAAGCATGCTGCACGTGAAAATGTTCTTCTACCCCAATTGCCTCCAAATAGGCGAAAAAACAAGCAAATAAGAAAAAGGCAAACAAAGTGACGTAAGTTTGTTAATTAGAAAAAAACATGCCACTGTTGTGATTACCGAAGGAGTCCTGTTGCAGCACATGTTCACTTAGCCAAATATATGTTAGTATGTGTGTTTGTTTAGAACGTTTAAATCTTTTATTTGGTGTGCTATGACCGAATGGGCTTTGAATGACTGTAGCCTGTGACTAGCATAGCCGAGAACCTGTCATTCTAACTGCGCCATCTCCTCCACCAAACTAGAACAGCCTGAAACAGGAGCACTAAAGCATTTTTTTTTTCACCAAAAGCAGCACACTGGGCAATCATTAATACTGGAGACTACCTCAAATTTAATGATGATGAAAAACAATGCAATTAGACCTTTAAAATAGCATTTACTTATAAAATCGAATGAAAAATCTAACTTATATAAATGACATTTTCTCAGTTTCTGCATTTGTGTTTGTCACTCCCACACCAAGTCCTCAGCCTGTTCATTTCACATGAGGCAGGACTAACCATTGAATGCCATGCACTGTGCAAGCACAAGTACAGGTACATAGATAGTGCACTGTAATGAAATCTACTGTCAGAGTGCGATCTGAGACAGGCTAAAAGAGCCTTTTCATTATTGATTAGAATGCATTATGTCTCACCCAGTTGTTGCCATTAAGTAATGTTAACAATTGCTTACAGCTAAAATCAACCATGCTTGTTGAATGTCTGTAAAGGGACTGTGAACACAAAAATGTCCCCAAGGAGGCAATAAACAAACTAACTAACTCATAGTTGATGGCTGACAATCAGAATAACGCACTCACCTGATAGGCCGTTCTCTGCGGCCTCCTTGTCCAGTATGCCGGTGGGGTCGGAGATGAGGGAGTAGAAGTTGAGCAGCTTGTACATGTTCTGCCAGCACTCGGCCGAGGGCTCGCTCTGCTCCGACACCGTGATGGAGTCCGAGTCGTCCATCTGGATGGTCATGTGGTCGGCGACGTCGCGCGAGCCCTTCCGTGACACTTTGGACGTGCGGCGCTCCGAGCGGCCCTCTGAGCGGCCCAGCGTGTTCCGCCCGCTCCGGGGCTCCCGCCTCGGCAGCGTGTCCAGGCCCGGGATGCCCGAGCTGGAGCTCACCCCTCCGCCGGACCCCCCTCCGAGCCCCGACCCGGGGATTGGGACCCCGACCGGCCCTCCCATGCCCGCCCCGGAGGTGGTGGTGCCCGAGCGCTTGGCCTTGCCCGTGTGGCGCGACGCCGTGCCGTTCAGGCTGCCGCGGCTGCTGCGGCTGAAGTCCGACGAGCGGAACTGGCGGTACGGCCGCGCCTTGAAGGTGGGCGTGGGCGAGGCGGAGCCGGCCGTGTAGCGGTTCAGCTTGATGTCCGTCTGCGTGGCCTTGATCTCGTCGATCATGGTGCTGAACTGGTGCACCAGGCGGACCAGGGCCATGTCCACGTGCTGCCGGATGGCCTGGCAGGCCAGCGTGAAGTGGCAGTGGACGCTGGCATGCGGACGGCGGCTCAGCTCGTGGAAGGACGGCAGGCCCGGGGGCGCTGACGAGGACATACACTTCTCCAGCACCACCGCGTTCAGGCTGAACGTCTCGATCATCAGCGCAGGCTTGAACTCCAGTGGGGGCAGGTTCACCAGGCCCTGCCTACAAACACACATGGCCACAAGGGTGACACATAATACTTGATAATACACACATAACAACAACAACAATAATAATAACCAGAATAATATGCAGATGTGGTTAACCCATCAAAGAATAAATGTCCGTAGCACATATGAGGAGTCTATGGGAAAATAGGCAGTCACAAAATCACAGTTAGTTGCATTATAATCCCAGCTTTTTCAAAAGTAACCCTGTGAATAAACACACAAAGTCTTGAGCTAAAAGCATTTTAAAATAGCATGTACTTATAAGATCAAATAAAAAAAACAATCATATAAATAGCATTTTGTGTCAGTTTCTGCATTTTGTGACCTTGCCTGTTTTTCCCTGGGACACCATATTAACCATTCACTAAAGTACAGCTGTACAGCTGACAACAGATGAACTAAATAAATCACTTGCATTAAGTACACAATATACTTTACCAATACATGGCAAGACTTTTCCCTCTCTCTAAAGACAGGGTTATCCATCTCTGGTAAAGTAGTAATTCTTTTGCTCTAAGGGCGTCTGATGTGCGTCCTCCACACTTACTTGCGGGCGCGCTTGTTCTTGCGGTCCTTGCTGGTGTCGGAGTCCACGATGTCGGCTCTCAGGCACTCCAGGGTGCCGCTGAAGGAGAGGTGCTCCCCGAAGTACGTCTTGTAGCTGAAGGGAGGAGCGTCCTGGGGCTGGATGCCCGTGTGGCTCAGCAGGGGCTTAAACACAACCTACACACACATGCAAAACGCGCACACACACACACACACATGCAAAAATACACACACACACACACACACACACACACACACACACACACACAAGTATGACCATAGTTATAGTTTGTTGTATATATACATATTCTGTTTTGGTATGATGCATATTGTGCATACATGTATTCTGTTTTGGTACGATGCTGTGTATAAGAATGTTTATCTGTATACAATATCATTTACATGCATATGAGTGTTTCAATGGTTTGAGCATTTGTGTGTGTGTGTGTATGGACATGTACATGTGCACATCAGCGTGTGTGTGCGTGTGTGTGTGTGTGCGTGTGTTTGTGTGTGTGTGTACCTGAGCATCGGCGAGCTGTACAGCGACGGGGCACTGGTTGATCTCGTCGGGCTCGAGCAGGTCGTCCTGGCTGGTGCTGTGCTGGGAGTGTGTGTGTGTGTGCTGGGAGTGGGTGTCCATGGTGTTCTGGTCACTGGACAAGACCGTGTTGAAGTCTGATGCCGAGGGAATGGTGGGCAGAACTCCTGAATACAGTAGGAGGAGAAAAGGAAACAACAATTATTAAAAGAAAAATCTCACAAACTAACCCACACCTGCAACACTCCCAATACACAGACTTATGCCAGAGAGGATTAAAGCAGAGCAGTCATAAATCAAGCATCTTTGCTTATACATACAGGGGGCCTAACAATTCAACGGCATGATACTTGACTGTTGATTTCTGCACTCCGCACAATATGTAGTCAGCCACTGCATTTGGCTCCTTGATTTTCTGTACATGCACACACATATTATGTACACGCTCAGGCGCACACACACACACACACACACACACACACACACAGACAGACACACCCCCAGTCTGCAGGCTGTTGTGTTGGGAGCGGTTGAGGGGAGACTCCTGGATGGCGCCCCCGGTGCGGTTGCCCACTGCATTGGACATCCAGTTGTAGAAGCTGACCGGAGAAGGCTCGGCCAGCAGAGGGTGCTCCGTCAGCACCTCAGCCCCCGCACTGTTACCTAGACAACCCCACACAACACAACACAACACAACACGACACAACACAACACAACACATGCCCAGGTTAGACACAAGGGCAACTCAACTAGATATGCTGGGAAGCACTTTTGACCTAGCGCATATGCACAAACACACATACACACACACACACACACACACACACACACACACAACCCTACCTAGGCAACGCAACACCACACAGGACACCCACAGGTTAGACAAACGCGCAACTGAACTGGACACACTTTTGAACCATGTATGCACAAAAACCTAGCACCTACGCATAGTAGTGCATTTGTGTGTGTGATCCTTATACATACAAGTATACAGTACTGTGCAAAAGTCTTAGGCAGGTGTGGAAAAAAAATCCTTGAAAAAAGCCTTGAAAAATGGAAGTGTTAATCATTTATGTTGATCAATTAACAAAATGCAGTGACTGAACAAAAGAGAAACCTAAGTCAAATCAATATTTGGTGTGACCACCCTTTGCCTTTAAAAGAGCATCAATTCTTCTAGGTCTATTGCATAGACTTTTTGAAGGAATTTGGCTGGTAGCTTGCACCAAACTTCTTGAAGAACTACCACAGATCTTCTGTGGATGTATGCTTCATGACATATACAACCAATTTGGTGTAATTGGTTGATCATACACCTGACTATAATCCTGAAAAATCCCTGACATTGTGTGTACCCCTGTGTGTGTACACTTTGTGTGCACCTGCCTAACACTTGTCAAAAAACAACTTATGCCCATCTTATGCCTTAAGTCCTTTCAGCCTTATAGGTGTTTTAACATTTAACATGTGGATGGCTAAAAACAGTACTGTCCAAAGATTTAGGCAGGTGCCTTCAAACCAGCATCAGTTCACACACAGGGGTACACACAAAGTCAGGGATTTTGCAGGATCAACTGACATATACAACCAATTTGGTGTAATTGGTTGATTATACACCTGACTATGATCCTGCAAAATCCCTGACTGTGTGTGTACCTTGTGACCTTGTATAAGGAGATGCTATGAGGAAGGGGTTTCTAAATTTAAATCTCCTGTCTACCCTAATGCTAAATGTCATATCTCAGTGTGAATAGTATGTTTAATAGTCATGTAATCTTGTATGAAGCGATGCTATGGTGAAGGGATGTGTACCGGTGCGGGTGAGGGAGCTGCTCTTGGCCGCTGTCATCTCACTGACGCGTGGGGGCGTGGCCTCCAGCAGGTTGTGCAGGCTGGGGAAGCTGCCGGTCAGATAGCTGAGGAGGGACTCCTTCCGGGGACTGTGATTGGACGGCAGGCCTGTCCGGCTGACGTGGGCGGGAGAGTCGGCAGCCGTGTCTCCACTGGTGTAGCTCAGAGACTGATATGGATGTGAACCCTGAAATGACACACACAAACACGCACACACACACACACACACACACACACACACACACGCACACATGTGCATGTGTGCACACACAGACACAAAAACACACAAACAAACACACATCTATTAATGTATTCTCTTGAAAATGTGATTTCGCACCCTTAAGAAGAGATTATTGCAAATAACATATTTATAGACAAATATGAGTTGGAGTAATCCACTGAGGTAAAAAACTGTGCCCTAACAAGCGTGCACACACACACGTACACGCACACGCACACACTCCTACCTTGATCCTGAGAGCTGACTCGTTGTGTGTGTGAGACTTGGAGAGTTTCCTCATGATCTCCACACCGCTCACAGGAACAGAGTTTCCCGACTGTGCTGGTTGACTACACACACCCAACAGCATTGTGTTTTCGCTCACTACGCCTTAAAACACACACACACACACACACCACGAAAACATGAGGTATGACGTACACAAAGAAAACACACACACAAAGGCACAGAGACACACAGACAGACATAAATGCATCATAAACACATCTGAGCTGACATTGAAGTCAGGGGCACTGATGGACCAGATAATGACACCTCTCTAATGATACCTCTACTATACAACTCAGCGTTGTAATGTAAAGTTTGCATGTACATGTACTGTACAATACATGACATTTTGAATCTCCTCAGACTTGTCTAACTGTGTGTGTGTGTGTGCATGTCTCACCCGCATCATACTCAAACTCTCCTCCGTCTGCACTGGTGTCGCTCTGCATGTTGGTGCAGTCAGGCCCGAGGGTGGGCTCTGGGGAGATGGGGGCGGGCTCTTTGGGTTTAGGCAGCTGATTGGGTTGGATGGGGCCAATGGCCTTGAAGCCCTGCGTCACCACGATGAACTTCATCCACTGACGTGCCAGAGCCACCAGACCTTTCTTCAGGGTCACCAGGGCGGGCAGACCATCATTCTGTCAGAGAGATAGCGATAGAGAGAGAGAGAGAGAGAGAGAGAGAGAGAGAGAGAGAGAGAGAGAGAGAGAGAGGGAGGGAGGGAAAGAGAGACAGGATGGAAAGTAGACAGAACTCAAGAGTCATTGATTTTAGTAATTTACTGAACAAATAGTAAAGGTGGGATAGATAATGTGTTTTTGATGCATTTGTGAAGCATTTCTTAAAATTGTCCCCACACATCCTGATGGCTATGGCTACATTATAAAAATAACAAAAAAACGTACATCAGCAGCAGCAGGCACAGGGCGGCAAAAAACCATGGATGATCATTTCACCAAACCCCAAATGAAACCATGGATGGCCTATATGCATGCCTACATCACATTCCTGCTTTGTGTTCCCTGCTGCGCATCACAGCAGCTGAAAGCCTTCAGTCAGATTTTTCTTTGTATTATTGAAATAAAACTGGCAACACTTTCTATAAACCCAGTGTTCATAAGACCCTATAAACACATTCATAAAGGGTTACAGTATAATTCATTCATAAAGCTTTATAACAACTGACAAGTATTTACAAGTTACCAAAAAACTGTCATTCTTGGTGTCTTATCATTGCCCGTGCTGCATTCAATTGAAGAGTAGACTTCAACCCCCCTCCCCATCTTAGTCTGTATAATAATATATGACATATAATATATTATATATGATATAACATATGATCCAGTGCTTATCCCCAGTTCCTGTGGCCCATGTGGCCTGTCTCTCTCACCATGGTGGCCTCCTCTATGATGGCGTAGTCGGCCTGCTCCAGGTATCTGTGCAAGATGTTGCACAGCAGGCAGGACGGGTCCTCGTGCAGGAAACGAGAGCGCTTGGTCACGCGGTTGTACTTGCTGCGGAATGGTAAGTGGATGCTGTTTTTCTATGGGTGAAACACACACACACACACACACACACACACACACACACACACACACACACACACACACACACACAAACACACACAAACACACACAAACACACACAAACACACACACAGCACACAAACAAATAAGATAAAATAAAATGAAATACATTTGGAGGGATAAATAACACAATCAATTTAGCAGAAAATAACTGAAGACATCTTATTTGTGTGTGAAATTGAGCCAAAGTGAGATTGAGTAGGGTGAAACATGTATGTGCGAGTGTGTGTGTGTGTGTGTGTGTGTGTGTGTGTGTGTGTGATCGTTGAGTGGGTCCATGAGTGTGCATGTGTGTGTGTATGTATGTGTGTGTGTGGGTGTGTGTGTGTGTGTTCGTGTGTGTGTTTGTCTGTCTCACCTCCAGGCCCTCAGTCATGATGCAGCCCATGATGCAGCCCATGACGGCACACACTCTTAGGGTGGTCTCCATCTCCATCTTCTGCAGTGAGGACTTGAGCTGGTCAATGGGCACCAGCCAGGCCCCGATGGCTGGAGTCGCCGTGCTCAGGAGATTCAGCTGCCTGATCACACAAACCAAAGGAGAGCAGCTTTCAGAGAAATAGTGTGCTGCTTGTGTGTATGTAGGTGTATAGATGTGTAAGATAGATGTGTTTTAAATAGTGTGTGTGTGTGTGTGTGTGTGATCAGGTGTATTTGTATGTGTGTGTGTGTGTGGTCAGGTGTATTTGCATGTCTTGATGTGCATCTGTATTATACCTGGCCTGTGCTGGGGAGTGCACGTTGGTGGGGGCGGCGAAGCTGAACCAGATCTCTTTGAGGGTCAGCTTCATGCTGCTGGAGTCAGGGGGTGGGGGCAGTAGGGGGAGGTCCTTCTTCAGGTCATCTGACTCCACCCCTTCATCCTGCTCACAATCAAAACAGCCAATCAGAACCAATCAGAAAAATGCTGGAAAAGTATTTTCTATGATGCAACACATCTGCACCTGTTCTTATTACATTTATATATTACATTCAGAAAAAATTACAATTGTTGGAAGTTAAAGTACACTTGAGCCGAGTCTAGAATGTCTACTCGTTCACTATAGAACGCACTTTGTAGGGAACAAAACAACGTAACTCACACCCTATACAGTGAACAACTGAACATTTCGAAGAAGGCATTGGCATTGCCTTAGTATTATTTTGTTGGCATGGAGACAGATCAGCACCTGCTCGTCTGAGTCGGAGTTGATGTTGGGCTCGGAGGTGGGGTTCTGGGCGTCGTTCGGCAGGTTGTCGTCGGAGACGTCGGTGCTGTAGCCACTCCCCGTCTGGGAGCCGCTGGAGCCGTTGGACCTGGAGGCTCCACCCTTCACGCAGCCATCGTTCCCGCCCATCACCCCGAACGCGCTGTAGAGGATGGCACCCGACTGACGACCACCTACACACACACACACACACACACACACACACACACACACACACATACACACAACCACATAGATACACAGGGAATTACATGTCAAAGAATTCTTCCTTGTTCAGCATTAAAGGGGAAATTCTGCCTCGTTTTAATTGCCAGGGCCCTTGTTATACTACCAAAGAAATGTGAAGCTACTTTGAGCTTTTTTCAATGGTTTAAAAATAGTGATGGCTTTAAGGTTCCTTTGTGCCCTGATCACTAGCATGGTGAACCTTTTCGATATAAAAAAATCGGAATGCAACAGGCTAGCATAACAAACAGCAAACATACCAACTTGTTATCATATTTTAACATGCCCAAAGTTTATTTTATCCCAAATTTCTCCTTTAAAACATCTTCATGCTAGACTACATTGATTGCAATTGCACTATTCCAAACATGATTGATTTGGATCTAATTTTTCCCTTATTCAAACATGTTCCAAGTTCAAAAGGCCTGTTAGATGTGTTACCCTTGACGGTGAGGTTTTCAATGCCACACTCGAACATGATCCAGCCCCACTTCTCGAGGGCTCCGGCGCGGGTGTGCTCGGGCGTCTGGTCCGTCACGTGTTTCGTGCTAATGGGCGGCTCTGTCTCGTCCACCAGAGCAAAGTCATCCGTCTCCTCCAGGCTGAAGAGCACTTTAGACTTCTCAAACGGAATAGCAGTAATGGTACATGCTCCTAGGTCTGCTCAAACACACACACACACACACGCACACACACACACACACACACACGTTTTCAATTGAAGGCAGACATTTGTAGCCTGGTAAACCAGCCCCTTGTACTTCATTTCATTTTGTACAGAGGGTGTGGCCTTGCTGCATTAAGAAACGATTTCTTCCTGGAGGTGTGGACTCTGCTGAAGTTTTCTGCTGAAGGTCTGGTCGTCACGTATGCAATTAGCCTACCTACGCACTACAATACAAATGCAACACACAAAGTCAGTGTCATTGCTCACGAACACTGCCTCTATTCGCTGATTGGCTTGGATTCACTTGGTCCAAATACATGAATGTCCATGGCAGCAAGGCCAGACCTCTGTACAAAATAAAATGAAGTACGAGGAGCTGGTTTACCAGACTGAGAAATCTGTGCAGCATAGTACAGTACAACTCCCAAAACAAGTGGGCAGGGGCACAATATATGTGTATGCAGTATGTACACGTGTGAGAGTGGGCGGTGTGTTTTTAGCTGCGTGTGTGTGTGTGTGTGTGTGTGTGTGTGTGTGTGTGTGTGTGTGTGTGTGTACCTGATGAGTCCAAGCCACGTAGCTGGCCGTGTATCCTGTGGATGTTAAGGCGGGCAGCGATCTCTTTGCCCTTCTCCACCCCGGCGTTGGAGCGCAGAGATCCGCTCGACTGGGGAGCCATCTTGGAGGAGAACTTCTCCATCATCACCAGCGTCTTCTCTGTGTCCTCCACTATACCCCTACAACCACACACACACACACACACACACACACACACACACACACATACATATACACATACACTTTACCAATCAAGAAAACTTACGTTTTACAATTGTATACAATACAATTTTGTGTTATTCCATGTGTGGAAACAACATCTTTTTTTAAGTAGAGGTTTTCATTTTTAAAATGGCCACGGCCATTTCACAAAGAAAACAGGCATACCAATACAACAGAAAGACATTAATGTAACATTGGTCATGTTCAAATTTAAAAAAGGTCAGAAGAAAACAAGTCACATTAAATAGTCAATCAATTGGTGTGCAAGGGGAGAAGTCACATCAGACCAACTTTATCTTACTCTGTGCGTGTGCATGTGTGTGTGTGTGTGTGTGTGTGTGTATAACTGTGTTACCTGTTCATGCGGAACTGAGTTCCGATCCTGTCGAAGCAGAGGGCCACCAGGGAGACGTGTGTGACACTCTTGCTGGAGGGGGAGCCTTCCTCTACAGATGCCTGCAGCACACACAGGTTCACCTGCAAACACACACACACACCATTAACACAAACACACACACACACACACACACCATTAACACAAACACACACACACACACCATTAACACACACACACACACATCATTAACACAAACACACACACACATCATTAACAAAAACACACACACACATTATTAACAAAAACACACACACATCATTAACACACAGAACACACGCACACACACACAGAACACATGCACACACACACGCACACACATCATTAACTAATTCTTTTGCATATAAGTAGGCAGACAAAGACACACATGGAAACACACATTAACAGACACACACACACACACAGTGAGTACCTTGGGAACAGTGACATTGGCCTGGAGGCCCTTTATTTTCACATTGTCGGGTTTGACGGACAGGTCTGTTTGGCCGTGTGTGGTGGTCATGGAGGCTGGAGTCTCAGTCTTGGACAGCTTGTGCTCGGGTTTAGGCTGGCTCTGAAACACACAGCAGGCAAAATCAAAATTTGTTGATGATGGACCCATAGAGCTATTTATTCACAACTAGTGATGGCTTAACACAAATGAGGACCTTAGTGTCAAAAAGTGTCAGTAAGGCTTTGTTGCCTTGCTGAAATATATATATAAAACATAAATTCTAGGTGTTTCCTTTCATTTTTGATGACACTGATGCCCACAGCTACTGTACTAAAAAGCATGTGTGCTTTGGAGAAAATGTTTGAGGATCCTGACAGCACTGAGCATCAAATCAGAGTAATTTCTAGAAATTTACTTCTAACATTTGTTGGTTATGTTCTCTCATTTACATTATTACTTAATATGGCTCTTTAGAATGCTGCCGAACGTCCCACTGACTTTGAATCGGCCACTCCAACGTTCGGAGGTTAAATATTTTTGTATAATGGCCGCTGAAAAAGTACAATAACCGCTGTCAATGGCAACGGGTTTTGTGGTTCTTTCAAATTACTCTGCAAGTGGTCTTTTCCCTTATCGTATCAACAATAAGCTGCAGTGAGTTATTTAGCAGCTGGACATTCTATTTCCTCAATGAACTATTTAAAGCAGCGGAGGCCATGAAGCAGCAACAAAGTACTTAAAATATGAGACTGTTAGAAGTGTCTAACTAGCCGTATAATAATAAGCAGGATAATGTTCAGTGAATTGGTCATTCTCGTGGAACAAGCCTCTTCAGAGCGATTCAAGATCCCTCCTCTTTGCATCGAGGTCCTGCATCACTCTTCGGAGGCTTATTCCAATGACTGCTTCACACAACATTATCCCTTACATAATCGCTCGTATTTAATGTGTATAACTAGTTGACGAATGTTTGACTGGAGAACTGGATACTGGAAACCGGACACCGCTCCCATGTTCGACAGCGGGTAATAGCATGCTACCAATCAGGGTAAGCATGTGTGAGTGTGTGATAGCGTGCTGCATATTACATGCGTGCAACGGTGCATACTGTATGAAAGACTGCAGTTTGTACTCACCGCCTCTGCAACGGTAGACTTGCTGAACTGGTAAGCCTCATTCAGCACCCTCCCGTGCAGGTCATCCAGAATGGATGCAGGGTGGCGAATGCTTGCAAAGTGCACCATGGACTCGATGTACCTACAACACACACACAGACACGAAAATTCACTGTTACATATCTGCGGTTAAGGAATCACACTTCAGTAATTAACTGGACAAATGCACGCACACACACGCACACACACGCACACACATGCACACACATGCACACACATACACTATTAAATACTGGGCATCGGTCTATCAGAGATAACTGCATAACAGTCATACTAATCACCTTAGTCATAAAATAATCATAATAATTCTTTCATGCACGCATGCTCACAAACACTCTCACATCGGCCTGTCGCAATAGGCAATAAATCAATTAATCGCATGATAAATTAAAATGAGCTTGATAATTTTGCTGGCCTCAGTAATTTCCATTTGCATGCTGGTATGTTTGTTTTCCTCATGTCTCTCTCGCTCTGCCAAAGAGACTGCAGCCTAATGTTTCATATTTTTTGAAGTGCAATTTTGGTTACAGAGACTTCTTTTTGTATTTTGGATATTTAAAATGTCTTCCAGTTCCAGTGTTAAATATTCTTTAGAAATGAAAATGTATTGATCTTTGAAAGGGTTTACTTGCATTATTATGCCATTATCTATATTAGTTTAAAACGGTCTCAAAACTGTTAAGCACTTTGAGCTGCATCTTGTATGTATGAATTGTGCTATACAAGTAAAGATTATTATTACTATTATTATTATTATTATTAATCATTTATGGGACAATGAATCGTCCAGCAAAATTTGTTATCATGACAGGCCTACTCTCTCGCTCACACACACACACACACCACACACACACACACACCTGTCCAGCGCCTCGGCCACCAGAGGGGTAAGGACCACATTGACGGCTCCTTTGACCTCCACGATGGCGGTGGTCCTGGTCTGGGCCAGCGGCTGGTCTACGGTCCAGTCCTCCGTCGTCGTCTCCTCGTCTGTGTTATCCATCGCACGCTTGTCCAGAGGAGTGTAAGGCGTGCTGCTTTAACACATCCAACACACACACACAGGTACAAAGAGACAAAAACACAGGTGATTATTGCTCTCACACACACAAACATCAACAACACACACATGCATAGACACAAACACACACACACAGAAGTGATTATTGCTTACACATATACTGAGGAACAGTTCATCACACACACAAACACACACACAAACACACACACAAACACAGGTGAATGATAGTGTGGCTGAAGTCCCTGTTTGACAGCTGATACAGACAATAATCTGGGATGATTTACACTGAGAGTGAGTCATTACCTGCTGGAGTCCCCCATCAGCTGCACTCCTCTGTCCAACAACGAACTGGCAGAGAGACCAGCCTTCACCATCTAGCAGAAAAAAGCATGGACACACAGGGAGGGAGGGAAAGACAGAGATAAAAGAGGGAAGAGGGAGAGAGAGAAAAAAAGAGACAGAGACAGACAGACAGACAGACAGAAGGAGAGACAAAAATACTAATCAGTTTTTGTTGTACTGGGTTCATCTTCTTTGTTGTTCAAAATTGGTTCAAAATCCTGCATAATTGCACTATGAGCCTGTTATGAAAAAACAAACATTCTCGATATTTAAAATACAGGTATTTGCTCTTTGATGGTGGAATAAATGTTGACACACACACATGTACACCAACCTTAAAGGAGGGGATGGACAGCTGATCAAAGGAGGCGGAGCTCTCCTCGCTGGTGGGCGTGTCCAGATCCAAGGGGCGGTGCAGAGACGATTTGGACGTTCTCTTATTGGTCGGCTGCTTGACGGACCAGTTGGCGACGTGGTAGTGCGCCAGGTAGCTATGGTAACAGGCCATGAGGTGGGGCTGGGTGGTGAGCAGCCCCGCCTCCCCTCTCTCCGTCTCCACGGAAACCACCTCCTCCTCCAGCCCCAGCGCTGACACGAAGGAGGCCTGGGAGGTGTGGCTGGGCAGCAGCATCGGGGGGCGTGGCTCCGAGGTGATGGACAGCGGGCCCTCCACGCTGTGGTAGATGGACGTGCGGCTGTGCATGTCCATCATGGGCTGGCCCGCCTGCTGCTGGTGCTGCTGCTGCCGGCGACGCCTCTTCCTGCCCGGGTAGGTGCCCGGCCCCTCGTCGCTGCTGATGGGCTCGAACTCCTCGTTGGCCGAGAAGTAGGCCTCGCTGTCCGCCACCGACATGGAGGAGTCCACGGAGCGGTACTGGTGGAAGGTGCTGGAGTCGGCCGAGGGCGTGAAGGGGAAGGAGCCGTAGCTGCGGCGCTGGCGTGGGGAGTCCAGCACGTTCTCGTCGCTGCGGGACACCTCGCTGCTGAACTGCACGCCCGACGGGGGCGTGGCCTTCTCGGCGAAGACGGCCGCTGACAGGCTCTTGGTGCTGCCCAGGCGGGCCGACTGGACGGAGGACTGGCGCTTTAGGGGCGAGCGCAGTGGTGAGCGGAGGGTGGGGCCGTCGGTGGACGGGGGCTCCGGGGGGGGTGACCCCATGATCCTGGCAAGGGGGGTAAAACCATGAATGTTTTTTTTTATTACAACCAAGTATTTACGCCAAAGACCAACTGTGTGGTTGTACAGTGGTCCCTCGTTATTCGCGGGAGTTACGTTCTAAAAATAACCCGCGATAGGTGAAATCCGCGAAGTAGTCAGCTTTATTTATTACAATTATTATAGATGTTTTAAGACTGTAAAACTCCTCACTACACTTATACACTTTTCTCAGACAGGCAAAGTTCACACTTGCAAACATACTTCATTTCAGAGTCACACAGCTAGCGGTGGAAGATTTATGTAAATTTTACAAGCTGAGCGCATTCTGTACTGTACAGGAGATTGCATGCACTAAAAAAATCCGCGAAACAGCGAGGCCACGAAAGGTAAACCGCGATATAGCGAGGGACCACTGTATTCTGTTTGTGTGTATATTGTGTGCATATTTATTTGCTTTATGTGGTGGATGGTCTGTCCTGTATTATATAGATGTCATTGTCCTCATTCTGGCATATGACTAATGTTTTATCTATTTGTTCATTTTTGCTGTGTTTTGCTTTGTAATGCCTGGCTGCAACTGAATTTATCCTGGTACAGTAGGATAATAAATTTGAGTTGACTTTTGTCATGTCTGTGTGCATTCACTTCACAAATCTGCAGTCTGTGTGTGTGTGTGTGTGTGTGTGTGTGTGTGTGTGTGTGTGTGTGTTTGTGTGTGGACTATGGATATTCCTCACACCTAATAACGAAGGTGATGTTGAGATGAATGTTTAGTCTGATAGTCTAGTGTAAAGGCAAGGACTTACTCTGCAGTGGGGGTGGGGCTATCTGTTTCTCCGGCCAATAGAGGCAGAGCAGCACTGGAGGAGGAGTTTTCCTCTGAGGAAGAGGCGGAGCTGTGCGAACGCTGGGGGACCTGCAGGCTCAGGAGCTGTTGGCTCTGCCTCTCGCCATTCACCAAGGGGGCGGGAGAACATGTGTCTCTCATGATACCCACACTCTTACCTGCAAGACCAACAAGTGAGAATCAGCCTGAGAGACACACCAACCAATGACAGTGGGACATACAGTATGTTATGTAATGGGATTTATGTTTGTACCCTCTGAGGGTTTGGGCGTCTCCTTTGTGACGATCCACTCTCCGGGCTGCAGCAGTGATTGGCCGTAGCACATGTCAGTCTCCCCGCTGGTGCAGGAGAAGGCGGAGGTGGAGGAGGGGGTGATCTCCTCGAGGCGGAAAAAGTCCAGGCCGGTTGCGGAGCCGGCAAAGAAGCGGCAGCCTCCCAGACAGCCACAGCGGTTCCTGCTGCGCTTGAACCTCTCATCAGGCCACAGGAACCACAGCCTGTGTCACACACACATACACACACACACACACACACAAACATACATTCACGTGCGCACACACACACACATATGTATACACACACAAACATACAGACACACACATACACTCGCACGCACATGCACACACACGCATACACACACAAGCATACACACACACAAACATACACACACACACAAACATGCACACACACACACAAACACAAACACACACACAAACACAAACACACACACACACACACACACACACACACACACACACACACACAGACAAATAGGATCAGAACAGTACATCACGATTATACAGTAATAGAAACAACTATACATACAGGGCGCTCAGAAAGTCACTATGCACTACATTTTTATTAGCAGACATATTTCAACATAGAATACAGTAGGAAAATATGAATAAGCATATAAACACCCATTAGCATCAACACAGACTTGGATCCTTTTTATCACTATCAGTTGCTCACTTAAAAGAGACTGAATGAATGCTTAAAATTAAAGCTTTAATTAAAGTTGACGGGTTCACACACACACATACTGTATACAAACATAAAATAAACACACAACACACGTAACACACAAAAACATGTGTACACACACACACACCTCTTGGTTTGTGCGTCATGCAGCTCCAGGAACCTCCTCTGCACCTCATACTTGGCAGGATGGTCGGCAGCCAGCGCTACGTCGGCCGTGATGAGGTGAAAGGTCACCGAGCCGGCCTCCAGCCAATGGGAGCGGCGCAGGAGAGGCGGAGGCAGGCCCAGGCGCATGCCCTCCTGCTGCTCTATTAACTGGCTGATGACCACTTCCTGCAGGGCGGCGCTAATGCCCTCCCCCACTGCCGCCGTGTGCAGGTTACACGTGGCTAGACGCACAGCACCCGTCTAGAGGGGCGTACAAACATGGCAGACATCAACCAACCTTCTTTTTTATACCATTACTGCACAGATACATCCAATACATGGTAGGACTTTTCGAAGCTAGGATTTGCCTCATCTAAGTGCAGCTAATATAGCATAGTCGAGATCAGAGATAAGTATTCATAGTATTAGCTCAAGTATCAAGTCAACATGAAGTTCATGCATTCGGTGTCTGTAGGCCTAGAGTTGATGTACTGTAATGTACAGTACAGTTCTCAGAAAACACAAGATACTTGTGCACCTAGGAACAGTATCTTTGGGAGAAAAGATTTAAGCTTTCCTGAATAAAAACATTATTCTAACATACTATTGTGTGGAAGAACACTTAGCACTTTTATTTTATATTTATTTTATATTTTAATTATTATTATTCTACCATTTCCTGAGTTCTGAGTCAATCGTCCTACTGTTGGGTTTGTTTGCTAAGTCGCAGGGTCTAGTTGATCTGTGAAAATTTCAGGACACCTCATCAGTAGTGCAGATGTGTCCTGAAATTGTATATCAACAATCAATATCAACCATCTGCTGGAGGTGTGTTTGTGTGTAGTACCTTTATGTTGGCGGCACAGCCATGCTCCACTACAAACAGCTGCACTCCATCCATGGACAGGCGGGTCATGGTGTACTTCAGGTCCTCAGATGTTCGGCAAGGACCTGGGAGCGTTGTCGACTACACACACACACACACAGACACACACAAATATAAATAATAGTATGATGCTATAGCTGGTGTTGATTTTCTCTTTGTGTGTGTGTGTGTGTGTGTGTGTGTGGGTGTGTGTGTGTGTGTGGGTGTGTGTGTGTGTGTGTGTATGTGTGTGTGTTACCTTGGCATCGCACACTCTGCGGTCTACTCCGTGCTGGCAGATGACTGAAGTCTTTGGCTGCTCCAGCTGGAACTCCCGTGACATCACATGGAACACAAACGTCTCACCCCATTCCAGCAGAGAGGCACACTACAATTCACACACACAAACACACACACACACACACATACACACACACACAATCAACCAATCAATAAACACACACTACATTCTCAGTGGTATAGGTGAATCTATTTAATAACGTTGTTCATAATCTGAGTAGTCTTTGGAGATACAGGACTATATAAAAAAACAATTAGCTTGCCATTAATCTCCATATAGTCTCTAAAATGCACTCACTAAACTCAAAACGCTCGCTTGTGGGGACTCATCGATTTAACAGCAAATACAAAGCCAAAGACACACACACACACACACCTGTGGATGACTCACAGACAGACACAGGCATACACACACATTGAGACAGACACAGGCATACACACACATTGAGACAGACATAGGCATACACACACATTGAGACAGACATAGGCATACACACACAGAAACAGACACAGACCTGTGGATGACTCATACATAAACGTCTCGACATATACACACACACAGCAAGACAGGCATAAGCACACACACACACAGACACACACCTGGGTGTGACTGACACGTAAACACACACACACACACACAGACAGACACACACACCTGCTTGTGACTGATACCTAAACACACACACACAGACCTGTGGCACGGTGACCTTCCCGGTGAGGGCTCCGGCCTGCATGTCGATGAGCCAGGCGTACTCCAGCGTGTCGCTGCCTGCCGGCAGGCCCTCGGCCGAGAACATGGCGTGGGCGCGCATCTGCAGCCCCGACAGACTCAGGTGTCCGTCACGCAACACCGCGTCCACGGAGGGGCGCTACACAGAGCAATACCAAAGACATATATATATGTATAATATGTACATATAATAACAATAATAATAAGAAGAAGAAATAGTAGTATTGTTGTTGTTAATAATAATAATAATAATAATAATAATATTAGTAATAAATTGTATTATTGTTGTTGTTGTTATAATTATTATTAATATTATTATTATTATTATTATTATTATTATTATTATTATTATTATTATTATTATTATGACGACTCATATTTAATTGCCAATTTTTTCATCTAAGAAGGACCATTTTCATGCAGGGCTATAGTTCCCTTTGCCATAATATAGTACACACAGACAGTACCGTAAATACAGTATACCATAATGGACCCCTGTGCCATAATATAGTACACACAGATAGTACCGTAAATACAGTATACCATAATGGTCCCCTAACACATAAAACATAAACTAAGGGTCGATAAAAAAGCTAAATTGTTCTGTTTGTAACCAACATACATCAACAATAGTTACAAGGACATTTTATTGTCACATGCACAGACATACTGGGACATACTTGGCTGTGGTGGTCGATGATGGCAACTTAACATTTGCATTCAGAAGTCTAGTGCTACACAAAACATTTGACTCCTGCAAACACACACACACACACACACACACACACACACACACATACACACACCTGGTAGTTGTCGCTGACGAATACGTGAACGGGGGAGAGCACCAGCTGGAGGTGGGTCTCCTTGTAGCTCTTCTTCATCTCAAAACAGAAGCGCTCCATGAAGCCTGTCGGACCCTCAGGCCCATCGCTGCTGCAGTGCTGTTTTACACACACACACAGACACACATACACACACACACACACACACACACAAGGAATGCAAGAGTAAAGAAATATGTACAACTGATACACCTGGCAAGACAAAACATGGGAGGACATAAATAACTGCCCTTCCACTGAAACTGTCAAAGCTTCTCTCCTTTTCCCTTCACAAAGGAATGTGGGTGGAAAGTGTGAATTCACCTGAGAGACTGAGAATGCAAGTACAGCCCTCTCTGTCTGAGTCAGTCCTACAGTGGGTAGGGGATTTGAGAATGTGGAGAGTGTGCAAGTGTGTACTGAATCAAGGAGGTGTAAATGTTAGCTACGTGCAGATATAATATACTGCATATAGCCATCTGGGCATCTACATGGATGTGGGTGTTTGTGTATGGACTGTGGGCAGGCGTCTGTGCACACTCTGCAGGTTGTGAAGACAATGAGTGTGTGTGTGTGTGCATCAGTGTTGTGTGTATGTGTGTGTATGTACTAACCGTGGGCAGGCGTTTGTGCATGTGGTGCAGGTTGGTGAAGTCAATGAGTGTGTGTGTGTGTGTGTGTGTGTGTGTGTGTGTGTGTGTATGTTGGTGTACATGTGTGTGTGTCTGTACATGCGTGAGTGCTTGCGTGTGTGCGTGTACTGACTCTGGGCAGGCGTCCGTGCACGCAGTGCAGGTTGATGAGGACGGTGTGTGTGTGTGTGTGTGTGTGTGTGTGTCTGTGTCTGTGTGTCGTATGTGTGTGTGTGCGTACTGACCGTGGGCAGGCGTCCATGCACGCGGTGCAGGTTGATGAGGACAGTGTGTGTGTGTGTGTGTGTCTGTGTCTGTGTGTCATATGTGTGTGTGTGCTAGGGGTGGGTATTGGCAAGTACAGTACTTCACAATACGATACGCATCACGATACATATACCACGATACGATTCTATCACAATACATTGCGATACTGGGTATATTGCGATATATTGCGATATTCTACATTGTTCAGTGAAAATGTCAAAATAGAGCTAAATTATCAGTTGCTATTTACAATCTAGATAGTCTCACATCTTATCAAAACTTAATTAAATCAACATAACTCAGAGTTACTGAACTCAATATAACAGAAAAACATAAAGTGTATAGGATTGGAGTCAGAAATTGATATAGTATATTGTAAAAATTAGTATCACGATATTGATGTTTAAAACGATACAGTGTATTGCGATACGATATATTGCGATACGATATATTACGATATTTTTTGCACACCCCTAGTGTGTGCGTACTGACCGTGGGCAGGCGTCCATGCACGCGATGCAGGTTGATGAGGACGGTGTGTGTGTGTGTGTGTGTGTGTGTCTGTATCTGTGTGTCGTATTTGTGTGTATGCGTACTGACCGTGGACAGGCGTTCATGCACGCGGTGCAGGTTGATGAGGACTGTGTATGTGAGTGTGTGTCTGTGTCTGTGTGTCATATATGTGTTGTATGTGTGTGTGTGCGTACAGACCGTGGGCAGGCGCCCGTGCACGTGGTGGAGGTTGATGAGGACGGTGTGTGTGTGTGTTTGTGTCTGTGTCTGTGTGTCGTATGTGTGTGCATACTGACCGTGGGCAGGCGTCCCTGCACGCGGTGCAGGTTGATGAGGACGGTGTGTGTGTGTGTTTGTGTGTCTGTGTGTGTGTGTGTGTCGTATGTGTGTGTGTGTGTGTGCGTACTGACCGTGGGCAGGCGTCCGTGCACGCGGTGCAGGTTGATGAGGACGGTGTGTGTGTGTGTTTGTGTGTGTGTGTGTCTGTGTGTGTGTGTGTGTGTGTGTCTGTGTGTCGTATGTGTGTGTGTGTGTGTGTGCGTACTGACCGTGGGCAGGCGTCCGTGCACGCGGTGCAGGTTGATGAGGACGGTGATGTCCCAGGGCCGCAGTGAGAGGGGGTGGGGGGCCTCCTTCTCCTCGCCGCCCCCCATCCAGCCCGAGGAGGACGAGCAGGAGCTCAGCACGGGGCTCGACACACACTCCTCAAAGTCCGTGTACATGTCGTCCTCACCAAAGTAGTTCTCCTAAACACACACACACACACGCATATACAGACACATACACACACACACACACACACACACACATATATACAGACACATACACACGGGTGTACACACCAGTGAGGGTAACAGAAACAGCAAAAACAGACGAAAACATCAGTTGAGAAAATAAAGAAAGCACAGTGAAGGTTAAGTGAATACCTGAACTAAATAGAGAACACAAAATTCAATCACCTAATTCTATTGGAACATTTTAGTTTAGTCAATGGCACTGGTGTGTGTGTGTGTGTGTGTGTACAGTATGTGTGTGTGTGTGTGTGTGTGTGTGTGTGTGTGTGTATTCAAAGACAAAAGGGAAGAGAGTAATATATATGCTAACGACCTGGTGTGAAACGTAGGTAAATTAGTAATGTGCCTCAGTGTGTGTTGTGCATGTATTTGAACATCTTTGCACATCTGTGTGTGTGTGTGTGTGTACCTTTATGGACAAAAGTGCTAGGAGCAGGGGGCCGTAGAGGGTGATGTGTGACTCGGGGCTCAGCTCCATCTCCACGTGCAGCCTATCAGGCGGCAGCTCGCTGGGGTCAGAGGTCATGCGGGGGGGAGGGGGCGTTGGGGCGACCTGCTCCGGGGGCCTGAGAGCCGAGAGCATGGACTCCTCCATCTCAGAGACTGTACACAGGAATGCACAGGGGTCAACAACAACAACAACAACAACAACAACAACAATAATAATTATCATCATCATCATCATAATAATAATAATAATAATAACTAGAAAGGCATTCAGAGAGCGCAGACCTCTGCCAGGGCAGCTCAGATCACCACCAAAATCGAATCACTTTTAAGTCGGCCCATTTTTGACCTGCCCTGAAAATTTCATCAAATCCGTCCATAACTTTTTGAGCTATCTTGCTAACCATCCAACCAACAAACTAACTAACAAATGCAGATGATTACATAACAACCACCCCCTGGCGGAGGTAATAATAATAATAATAATAATAATAATAATAATAATACATGTTATTTATGGGTGCCTTTCAAAACATGCAAGGACACCATGCAAAATACAGAAAAAAGGTATGGCCTCAGAATCCACAAAAAGTGCAAATTTGTCTTCAACTCCCCAGGTGGGTTTTACACCACAGTACAGCAGTAGCAGTGGTGTGCACATCCCCACTGGTGAGGGGCAGGGCAAAAGGGCCCTGAACACAAATAAAAAAAAGACCCCGTAAAGTGCACGAGCACGCTGTTCCTTTACTTGGGCTTTAAATCACAGACACAATAAATAGACAGAAGCAACTAGACAATATGGGAGACTTCCACGTAAAAGTTACTGCACTCCTCAGAAAAGAGATGACGATGGATTAATCTCTGGGGAGACAATTATGTTGATGTGAAACAAGCTTTGGAAACCTCAACACATTTCAGGGACCAGAAAGTGGTGACCATCCTTATATGAAAACAAGGAATCTATGGTATCATCAAGTCCTCCAGGATTTTGTGAATGTGCAATCTTGACAAATTGCAAAGCAAATTGTAATGTTCCCCTAAGGGACAGCCGGGTATAGGAATAGTATAATATTAAATGCTTGTACATAGTGTGAAAGCTGATTTAAAATATCAAGTGTGATGAGTTATAAAATCAGAGCTTGGGAGTGTGTGTGGGTGAGAGAGGTTATGCTGGAACTTTCAAAAGTGCTTTGTGAAAAATCCCATGGGTGCACTTTACAAATCAAGCATATCTTGTTTGATTTTTTTGTAGGCTTATCCTTTTAATTACATTCTGGACAACCCCCTTTGGCAAGGTTTTATCAGCCCTGGAGGGAACGCATTATAATCTGAAGCATTAGAGCATATCAATCACATTAACCATATGGCCGAGGGTTTATCAGACTCGCATGTAAAAAAACCTCCTCATCCTCTGCTGGGTTAAACATATGGCGAGCATTTAAAAGCTTAGAAGTGTCGACTTGACTGTGGTTGGCTGTTATGAAAAACTCACGGGACTGCTTGAGCTGCTGATCAGCTTTCTGAGGGTAGATAGGATGCCAGGTGTAGTCCATGATGAGCAGGAAGTTTGGTACACTCCAGCAGTCCACCCAGCCAGCCCTGAACACACACACACACACACACACACACACACACACACACACACACACACACACACGGGTTATCACATATGTACATGAAAGTACACAAGGGCATCTTTTACTATACCAGCAACCAGAGCAGCAGCATGACAACACAGACATAGTCATGACATCTAGTGGGCTGTGTGTGTGTGTGTGTGTGTGTGTGTGTGTGTGTGTGCACAAGTGTGTGTATGTGTGTAAGTTGTGTGTATGTGTGTGTTTGGGTACGTCTGTACATGTGAGTGTGTGTGTTTGCGTACGTGTGCATATGCATGTGTGTGTGTGTGTACAAATGTGAGTACATGCGAGTGTTGTCTGTATGCGTGTGTTTGGCTACGTGTGTGTACATGTGAGTGTGTGTGTTTGCGTACGTGTGCATTTGTATGTGTGTGTGTGTGTGTGTGTGTGTGTGTGATCTTACTCAGCATGGGTGATGTTCCTCCAGCGGGCTTTGCTGGTTTTGGGCGGCGCCCCCTGCTGGCCCTCGGGGGGCATGGAGCTGTCTGGGGTGCGGGTGGCCTGGTAGTCCTTGGCCAGCGTCAGCATGGAGTAGCGACTGGGGTGGCAATCCGGCAGAGACAGACGCATGTCCGTGTCCTCCGCCTGTGATACACGCACACACACACACACGCACGCACACACACACACACGCACACACACACGCACACACACACGCACACACACACACACACACACACGCACACAGACACACGCTTCGTTATTTATGTCCACAATCCAAAATAAATTACACAAGCACACAAATTTGGCAGTTGCAAAGGTTGCTCAGGCATGATTCAATTAAATGACCATGGCAGTGATCAAAGTAGCAGACACACAAACACACACACACACACATGCACACACGCATGTACACATGCACAAGTACAGTATGCACACCCACCTACACACACACGTACACATACACATAGGTTCGCGTGCACAAACAGAACTGGTTATTGCAATACAGGGTATATATTGTACGTCTGCAACTAAAAGAGAATGTGTGTGTAAGAGTTCATGGATATGTCCACATTCTTGCATTGTGTGCTTATTAGTCAGGTGATGATAGAAAGATGAAAGTATATAAGATAGAAAGAAAGATAGATAGAAAGATGAAAGTGTAAAACGTACACAGATTCTGATACTATGTGGGTTTGTGTGTTTGTATTCACGTATGTCCAAATGCCTTTAAAGTGTTGGTATATGCACAACATACCTTCAAACGGAAGCAGGTATTACAAGTGGTGGGGACAAACTCATTAAACGGCAGAGTGAAGTCAATGTTCAGAGTTTCTCCACACGCAGCTAGATAGACTGTAGGTGAGAGGGGTGGAGAGAGAGAGAGAGAGAGAGAGAGAGAGAGAGAGGTGGGGAGAGAGAGGTGGGGAGAGAGAGAGAGGGAGAGAGAGAGAAGGGAAGACTTCAGTTTCACTCTGCAGCTGTGTAACAATGTTCTGCTCTGCATAAATGTCTTTAAGTTTGCAGATCAGCAAGTTCATCGAGATTTGCACCATTCTCCTGCTGTTTGGTGGAGCAGTCGATCCAGTTGTGCTGGTTGGCGGCCCAGATCATCTCGAACTGGTGGAAAAGGACCTTAAACTTCCAGGAATATGGAACGAACGAGTAGATGTCAGGCTCACTGTCACTGGCCCAGTCCTGAATGAGGTCTAAAACACGCACAGATACACACACACACACACACACACACACACACACACACACACACACACACACACACACACACACACACACACACACACACACACACACATTTAATTTATTTAATTAAGGAGAACCAATACTAATTGAAACAATGTGGCACCCAAATATTCCCAAAGAACATATCATGTCTGACACATTGATACAAATACTGTCCCGATATACAACCACATATAAATGATAATATAAGAGTATAAGGGATATCAGGTGGCACTGCCTTCTCCTTATATGCAGAATGTCTGTCATTGTCCAGACAGAAAAATACTGCTCTGTGTCAGCAGATATCTTCTTACACAAGCACACACACACACACACACAACTAACTAAAAGTCTGACTTGATCAAAAACTGGA
This sequence comes from Coilia nasus, assembly GCA_027475355.1. Taxonomy (NCBI): domain Eukaryota; kingdom Metazoa; phylum Chordata; class Actinopteri; order Clupeiformes; family Engraulidae; genus Coilia; species Coilia nasus. The sequence goes on from CM050205.1 coordinate 18,070,698, forward strand.
ATGGTGGTAAACAGGAAGTTGCTGTATTCTCAGGAAGTCTGCACAAGTGTGAGGACGTGCAAGTGAGGGTTTTTTTTTTTGGGCTGTGTGCTGTTGTACCAGAGAAGAAGTTCTTCTGTGCCCAGATGAAGTGGTAGGTGGCCTTGTAGACCTCGATCTCACACTGCCAGGATTGGGGCATGTTCCACACGCGGGGGTAGCTGGCCTTCACATTAAACTGCATAGGACAAAACCATATCAAATAACGCTGAAAAACAGACCCAAGGACACACTTCAATGTCACATACATACAAACACAAACACCCATACAAACACCAAGACTATGAAAAATTTAAACTGCAACTCTGGATCCTGTTTGTAAACCTCAGTTCCAAATACAACTTACATTTACTTTTTTTTTTTTTAATTCTTGTGCCACTGCCTGTCATCTATACACATACACACACACACACACACACACACACACACACACACACACACACACACACACACACAAACACAACATAGACATGTACGCACACCCACAAGGCCACACCACCCACCAGGAGTATCTCGGCCTCCAGCAGGGTTCTGTACTGCATGCTGCTGGTGGTGTCCACGTGTAGCAGCTGTCCTTTAATGGTGGGGGAGTAACCTTGGCAGGGAAGGGCAGACCCGGGGTGTTATGATCACGCACTGACAGATGCAAAAGCAATCATAATTCAGCCTGGCATGCTGTCCACACGCCTAATGGCAGGTACATTAGTGACACAGCCGTAGGGCATCCGATCTGGAGATGCTTTGGTACAACCAATTGGCAACAAAGTTCCAGGCTAAGCAATGAAGCCGGACATTAAAGTTCTAAAGGTGCAATACCTCTTTCGCCCTTTGGGGTCTGGCTGCAAAAGCGAGCAACTCCCCAAAATATACGTATTTATAGGCTGGTTAAAAAATATATATTTTTGTATGTTTCGGTAGTTTTCAGGTCCATGATAACTCTGAGGGTTTTTTTTAAATCCCCAGATAATTAACACTGACATCAATAGAATTAACTGTCAAAAACGGCTGCGCCCAGAAGCTTAAATTTAAGCCTCATTCGGTCCGTGGGGAAATCTATGAGGGTGATGTCACAAAAGGTTTAGTCCAGTTCTCTTATATACAGTTTAAGAGTACAACATTAAACAATGTGTCACAGTGGCATTGTGCCTGTGTCTAAGAGAGACCCTGTTTGTGTGTGTGAAGATGATAAATAGAGAGAGAGAGAGAGAGAGAGAGAGAGAGAGAGAGAGAGAGAGAGAGAGAGAGAGAGAGAGAGAGAGAGAGAGAGAGAGAGAGAGAGAGAGAAGGACAAAGTGTTCCTACCATCTTCTCCGACAGTCATGGGAATGTTGACTTCCAGGTACGAGCCTGCTCCTACGTTTACATGGATGGCATTTGTTTCCTGCGGGGCAACAACACAACCAGTTATGTAGATTTGATTGTATCTCTATTTTGCGTGTTTGAGGGAGAAGGACAGACAGAGGCAACAACAGAGAGAGTTGTGGGAGGGTCTATACATATGTATGTATGTACGTATGTTTTTATAAACACAAAGCGCTTTGTAACTGTGCACTTTGTAAAAGTGCAAAATAAATTAAAATTATGATTATTATTGTTATGTTATTATTAGTAGTAGTATTATTAAGTGTTAAACGTATAAAAACTCAGTCTTTCTATTTAAGGTATACTGATTTATTTGATCATGTCCACAAACGTACGTGTTTCGACACTAGGCCAACATCAGCTAATGCCGAAACGCGTCTGTTCGTGGACATGGTCCAATAAGTTAGTATACCTGAAAGAAAAAGAGAGCGTGTTTTTGCAAGTTTAACACTTGATTTGGATTTTGACTCGCACCCGAACAAACATCTTTATCTTACGAGTGGAGTGCGCCTGCAGCTCTTAATTATTATTGTTATTATTCTCATTCTGTAATTACCCTGTTCTTGGTGAAGAGCAGGTCGATGGTGGCGTCGGCGATGATGTTCATGCGCAGCTCGAAGGCAAGGATCTGACGCGGTTTCCCCGGCGTGGCCACCTCACTCACTTTCATCGCCTGGAAGTCAGCTGGCAGGAAGAACTTCCATAGCGCATCCCTGCAGGGGGGACGGGAACAGTTACCGCACAGGGCGTCTACTGGAGCTTTGCGTGTGTATGTTTCTGCATCAGCTGTATAAATGTGTGTGAGCTGGGTCTGTGTGTAATGTGTGTGTGAGCTGGATTTTTGTGTATGTGTGAATTGCACCTGTGTGTATTTGTGTGACTTGCGTGTGTATTTGTGTGTGAACTGGACCTGCGTGTATGTATGTAAAATGTTAAAATGTATGTGTGAAGTAGATCTGTGTGCATCAATTGCATCTGTGTGTGCGTGTGGATTCATCCGCACGTGTGTTTTTGTCTGTGTATATGTGTGTGTGTGTGTACTCATGCAAGTGTGTGTGTTTGTCTGTATACATGTGCGCGTGTGCGTGTGTAAATGTGCAGCACCTCTGTCTGTCGGCCCAGGGTCCGTAGTTGAAGTCTGTCCCCTTCCCACAGACGATGTCCAGCCCCCAGCAGGGAGGAAGGTCCTGCAGCTGCGTCCCCTCAGAGCACACGTCTGAGTCCTGGTCCTCAGGGACCAACCCTGGACACGCGCGCGCGCACGCACGCACGCACACACACACACACACACACACACACACACACACACACACACACACACACACACACACACACACACACACACACACACACACACACACACACAGAGCAACAGTAAAAAGTAAAAATCAGTTCATACTCAAAAAAAGTGTTCATACCCACATACACCAACACACAAACAATAAAGCGTCAATATCAGGACACACACACACACACACACATTTGTATACACAATGCACAAACACACACTTGCAAATACGCACGCAGACACTCACAAACAGTAAATCATCGATAGCAGTGTACACACACTTGCTTACATGACAAGCACATGCAAACACGTACACACACACATTTCCAAAGACCTGCACACTCACACTCTCAGACACAGACACACACCTGGTTCATCCTGGTAGTAATAGATGTCCACGTCGTTCGACTGCAGGACCACAAAGCCTTCTCCCATGAGCCTGGGAGGCCTGGAGGGTACAGAGAAGTCTATTAACCCAACCGCAACAAATAATTACATTTTACTTACAGCCAGTTACAAAAACAATTACACCTAATTGATGTTCGCTGTAATCCAGTCACACTCCAATTAAACCACAGCATCTCTATGTTAATTAACATGGCCTATTGTAATTTGCCCCCTCGCGGGTCCCTCCATGCCAACTGGTGCTCCATCTGTTTCTGTGGATCTTGAGCAGTATTATAGATCACTATGGGTGGCTGGCGGGCATACTATGGGAACTGACAGGTGAGCATTATTGAATATCCCTGGTAGCCTGGTAAACCCGCCCCTTGTACTTCATTTCATTTCGTGCAGAGGCTCTGAAACAGAGACCGTCAGAAACGATTTGCTGGAGGTGTGGACTCTGCTGACGTTTTTAAAAAGTGCATCTTTTTCCCAATCGCTAACGCCTGGTCGTCACGTATGCAATTAGCCTACCTACGCACTACAATTCAAATGTAGCACACAAGGTCAACGTCACAGCTAACGAACACATCCTCTGTTCGCTGATTGGAGCGTTCGTGCTGGAAGTCCCCAAATGCTCCCCAAGAGCGTCCGGACCAGACCCTCTGCACGAAATTAAATGAAGTACAAGGGGCGGGTTTAGCAGGCTATATCCCTGGACCTTCCCAAAAATAACAATGACTGTTAAACAAAATGTTTTGTTTTTTTTTAACCCCAGTCAAATTTTCATTATCTTGAGTTTCCATCTGGTTTTAGGAAGAGTGATCGTCCTTCTTTTAGAGGTGAAGCAAGTCTTTGAAACAGATCCCACATCTTGCTTAGTGGACGATCAGATAACAATCTCAACAGGCCACTGAGATCTGAGAAGTTGGCCATCAGAGCTGAGCAAAGTACAGGTCAAAGGTCAAGCCCGAGCATAGGTGTGTGTGGTTTAGGAGGACAAACTGCCCTACAAAGGCAAAGTGCAGTAACTATGTAAACACTAAAATTGAGAAAAATGTCTTCAAAGTTGTTATACTGCCCAATGTTCTAGGTATAATAATGGTGATGCTTTAATTGCTTTTCTCATTAAGAAGAAGCAAGAGATTTAGTCACAAGACAAAAGAGGTGTTATAAAGTCAATTTTCAGTCTAAACTCAGTTTTGACAAAATATGTAGTTACTGCCTTTTACATTACATTACACTTAGCTTACGCTCTTACCCAGAGTGACTTACAGTTATTTAGGTACAGGGTTTCAGTTACAGTCCCTGGAGCAATGTGGGGTTAGATGCCTTGCTCAAGGGCATTTCAGCCATGGATGAGGGTGCAGGAGAGCATTAGTTGTTTACTCCTCCACCCCACATTCTCCCTACTGGAACGGGATTCGAAGCTGCAACCTTCTGATCCCAAGCCCAACTCCCTAACCACTAGTGGTGTAACGATACTCTTGGATCGGTTATCGGTCTGTGACCAATGCGGTCCGACTGAACCAGTCCGTCGAGCCCAGATCGGTTCAAATGCACTACAAACAGTCCGACAGCCCCAAATCGGTTTCCAGCACATACATTCAAGTACATTGTTGTATTACAAATACATATATAAATGTATGCACAAAACGGCGTGTTGCGTTGCAATCATGTTTTGTAAGGTGTTTTCAGGATTAAACTAGATGTACCGCCTAGCGGTACATGGTATGACCGCCGCAGTGTGTTGAAATGTGGGAACTGTTGGTATGATGAGTGTGTGGAAGAGCAGTGTTGTGAGGTGAGAATTTATGTGGAAATGATTTCCTGGAAGTGGGCATGAATGTGGGTTTTGAATGAATGACATTGTGTGTGTTTGTATAGTGTGTAAGAGTGATTTCTGAAAGGAATAGGCAAAATGAGATTTTGTACAATTACAGCGGCTGCTATAGGCCCAATTTTATGGCATGTGCTGTGCTTTTAGAGGTCTTTGTGTTGATCATGCATGACATATTGTATGCAGTTCCTACATTCTTAGTCCAAAATATTGGCAATTCAAAATCCCAATTTTTGCATTTACCCATATCACTAGGTGGCGCTATGCTTCAAGTGAGTGTGTATGGGCTGGGTCGATATGTCTCTGTAACACCGACATCAAACACAAAATCGTTGTCTTGGGCAAAATTGTTGCCGAATTATTTAACAAAAACTGTTTTTTGACACCTAGCTTCGCCAATAAACATCGCCCCCTATGACGAAATGTCACAAAATTTAGTACACATGAAAAGAAAGCTGTTTAGAGATGGCAGGTCAACGTTGACCAAATTTGAGCAATTAAAAGCCAAGATATGGACTTTTGAAGAATTTTAAGCTACGTGTTAAATGTTCATTGACGTGTAACTTCGAAACGGTTTATCTCAAGATAAATCCTTTGATAACTTTTTGTCAGCATTGTCTGTAGATGACATATACCAAATTTGGTGAGATTCACATGAACGGCCTATGACGAGTTTCTTCAAATTTGTTTTCGCAATGTTAAAATTTCACGGAAATTGTTTTCATTGGAAGTGGGCGTCGACCAGTGCTTTCAATGCGTGAGGGTCAATAGATTTCATGATTTAAAAAAGTTGTTGTAAACATTAGCATTCTCTAGATAATAGGCAAAATGACATTTTCTACAATTACAGCGCCCCCTATGGACCAAATTTTATGGCATGTGCTGTGATGTTAGAGGTCTTTGTGGTAATCATGCATGACGTATTTTGTGCAAAATTCCACCTTCTCGGTCCAAGATATTGGCAACTCAAAAAAACAATTTTTGCATTTACCCACATCACTAGGTGGCGCTATGCTTCAAGTGAGTGTTTATGACCTGGGTCGATACGTCTCTGTAACACCGACATACTAACACAAAATCGTTGTCTTGGGCAAAATTGTTGACGAATTATTCAACAAAAACTGTTTTTTGACACCTAGCTGCGCCAATAAACATCGCCCCCTATGACGAAATGTCACAAAATTTAGTACACATGAAAAGAAAGCTGTTTAGAGATGGCATGTCACCTTTGACCAAATTTGAGCAATTAAAAGCCAAGATATGGACTTTTGAAGAATTTTAAGCTACGTGTTAAATGTTCATTGACGTGTAACTTCGAAACGGTTTATCTCAAGATAAATCCTTTGATGACTTTTTGTTAGCATTGTCTGTAGATGACATATACCAAATTTGGTGAGATTGACATGAACGGCCTATGACGAGTTCGTTCAAATTCGTTTTCGCAATGTTAAAATTTCACGGAAATTGTTTTCGTTGGAAGTGGGCGTCGACCAGTGCTTTCAATGCGTGAGGGTCAATAGATTTCACGATAAAAAAAAAATCGTTGTAAACATTAGCATTCTCTAGATAATAGGCAAAATGACATTTTCTAAAATTACAGCGCCCCCTATTGACCAAATTGTATGGCATGTGCTGTGATGTTAGAGGTCTTTGTGGTGATCATTCATGACGTGTTTTGTGCAGTTTCCATCTTCTCGGTCCAAGATATTAGCAACTCAAAATAGCAATTTTTGCATTTACCCTTATCACTAGGTGGCACTATGCTTCAGGTGAGTGTTTATGGGCTGGGCCGATACGCCTCTGTAACACCGACATACTAACACAAAATCGTTGTCTTGGGCAAAATTGTTGACGAATTATTTAACAAAAGCTGTTTTTTGATACCTAGCTTCGCCAATAAACATCGCCCCCTATGACGAAATGTCACAAAATTTAGTACACATGAAAAGAAAGCTGTTTAGAGATGGCATGTCAACTTTGACCAAATTTGAGCAATTAAAAGCCAAGATATGGACTTTTGAAGAATTTTAAGCTACGTGTTAAATGTTCATTGACGTGTAACTTCGAAACGGTTTATCTCAACATAAATCCTTTGATAACTTTTTGTCAGCATTGTCTGTAGATGACATATACCAAATTTGGTGAGATTGACATGAACGGCCTATGACGAGTTCGTTCAAATTCGTTTTCGCAATGTTAAAATTTCACGGAAATTGTTTTCGTTGGAAGTGGGCGTCGACCAGTGCTTTCAATGCGTGAGGGTCAATAGATTTCACGATAAAAAAAAAGTTGTTGTAAACATTAGCATTCTCTAGATAATAGGCAAAATGACATTTTCTAAAATTACAGCGCCCCCTATGGACCAAATTGTATGGCATGTGCTGTGATGTTAGAGGTCTTTGTGGTGATCATGCATGACGTATTTTGTGCAGTTCCCACCTTCTCGGTCCAAGATATTGGCAACTCAAAATACCAATTTTTGCATTTACCCATATCACTAGGTGGCGATATGCTTCAAATGAGTGTTTATGGGCTGAGTCGATACGTCTCTGTAACACCGACATATCACAAAAATTTCATGTCATTGGGTGAAACGTTCATTGAGTTATTCAGCAAAAACTTTTGCCGGTCTCCCCCTCTTTGACGGACCCTAGCAAAGCGGGGGGGTAGCCCTTGGGGACCAAAAGCTTCTAGTCGCTGAAAAAGTTCTAGGGCTACATGCCTACAAAGATTCATGTCCCCCGTACTTCCAGTGTCCCGGAAATCGTTGACGGAAAATCGGGGAAAAAAAAGAAAAAAAAATAAAGAGAGAAAGAAGTCGCGGCAACACTATAATGACCGCTTTTGCTAGCTTCGCTAGCAGCGTTCATAAATAAGCTTAGGGGAGCTTCCGATGGTAATTTAGGGAGAGGGAAGATCTCAGGGAATGTTGTTTGCGTGGTCCTCTCACCCCGCGTGTCTCCACTACAACAGAACGTTCGTCACCCACGTAAACAAAGGAAAACTTTGGTGTCTCAGAGCAGCGAACATGACTGATTGTAGGCTTGCATATGTGTTGATTTATGGATTAAACTGGATAAATCCTAAAAGTTTGTGGTTATTGTTCCTATTTATTGTGAGTTTCCAGCAGTATTAGCCCATTTATGTCTAATATGCTTGATAAGATAAGATGTTATGAGTAACATTAGGACAACAGTATTAGCAGGCTAAAGTTAGCCAAGTAAACATGTTTTAAGAATGTAATTAATTGTCTGAAGAAATAGTTGTGCACCACATAGCAAGTAGTTAAATGCTTTATCATGAAAACAGCCAAAACAAGCTCTCCTACAACTCTGACTGCCTGGCGGCATGCATAAAGGCCTGAGAGGTACATATCAACTTGTCTCAGAACAGAGAAGAAGACAGTTCATTATGGAAACATGGTGGGCTCTTCCTTTAAGTTATATGTTGTACTTGTTTTTCAGTTGGTAACACTCCCATGACTACTAACTTAGATTTTTGCCAATGAATGGCACTTACTTGTTTAATAATGTCCATTTTTTCATTTTTGATATCTGGTAACCTTATTGGTTTTTGTTTTGTGTTGTATTTCAAGTACATGCTGATTGTGAACTTAACCCTATGGGCCCTAGGCTATTTTCAGGGTATTTTTATTACCTTTACTTTTAGGCTCATATCTTGGTCATTGCGAGGGCCATACATACATGCTATATCTTGTTTCTTTCAGGACAGTCTAGGCTCTCCAGATCTGGTTTCATTTGGTGAACTACTATTTCCACTGATTTTATAAAAAATACTAAACCAATAACAAATCATATTGCGTATAAAAAAAATCTTGTATTCTTGCAAGTACCTGTCCATAGGATGCTGTCAGTAGGGATATCTTTTCATATGTAAGTAGAGGAGATTGTCTGGAATCTGGCAATATAAGAACCATGATGGTGGGATATTCAGTGGCTTATCAATGTTGAAAAATATGTAGTCTGTGCCTGACAGAAATAAGGGCCTATTTTCCATGTAATGAAGGATGTTATATCAGGATTATGGATATTATGGAGAAATCTGCAGTAATTTCAAAACTGTATGAAATGTCTCGACAGAAATGCATGATAGCAGTAGAATGGGTAAGTTCTGCTATTGTTTACATTATGCATTGACTGATTACCGCGAGTGTACAATGGGTAAAGTGAAAATTTGTTAAATCATTACTTGGCAAATATTCGATCCCTTGTTTTAACGTGATAAATTAATGTGATAATATGCACTTGGTGTCATTGGAAAGCTGAGATTCTGCACTTTCTTCTGATGTGCATGCCTTATCTATCTGATCACGGGTTCGCGAGTAATTTCAACGAGAGTAATTCCTGTGCAAAGCGCTAATATGAGAGATTTTGGCAATTTTTTTTAAATTAATATCTCGACAATATTTGATCACAAAAATAAGCGCATTTTGCGTCCATCGGGCCCATAGGGTTAAGGCAGGCATCTGGTTACCAGTTTTGTGTTTTTATTCTCTGGGATACAAAATAAACAAAAGAATGCTGTTTTGAAATGTCATTTTGTTTTTTTCTCTTTTTCTTAGTAACAAAGGGCTTTGGAGTTGTCAATATGTATTGAATCGAATCGAACCAGATCAAATCGTATGGAATCGGTGACTATTCGGTCCCTGAATCGGATCATAGCCTGTGAATCGAGATCGAATCGGACCGTTTTGTGGGTAAAAGATTCACACCCCTACTAACCACTAGGCCACTTTTGGCTTTGTAAAGTAGGAGAGCACACTCACTCGTCATTCTGCAGGCCCAGGTAGCGTGGACTGGGCACCAGCATGACCCGCACATTCTCCAGCGAGCCCTTGACGATGTGCATGAACTGGTCCAGGTGGCTGCTGGGAGGCTTGGTGGTGTAGGTGAGGAAGGCATCGTCAAAGTGCACGCACAGGGTCTGGGGTAGATGGTGGTTCCCGAATGCAATGCGGCCCTATGGAGCAATGGAGAGACAGAGACAGAGAGATAGAGAGAGAGACCAGGGGTGGGGGGTGGGGGGGTGAAGACAGAGAGAGCGGGTGGGACAGGCAGACAGAGAGAGAACGAGAGAGAGACAGAGAGGAAAATGGTGGGGGGAAATTCAGAAATACAGTTAGTGTTTGTATAATTGTCCACAGGCTTTACTATAAAACAGTATTTCTGTTTTAGGCGCATCAAATTTACTTTGTGCCTTTCAAAGCTAACTTACAGTGCTGATGTTGAATTTGACTACGGGGATGAGGGACCTCCAGGATGATGAAGGGTCCTGTGCCTCAGCTTGGATGTTGACACTTGTGCCCAAAACAGACAAGAGGCCACAATTAAAACACACATTAACCCCTGACATAAAACCTCTGTATATCATTCAAAGCATGCATCCCATTCAGAGCATGACCATTTTAACCACAACAATAATAAGTTTTATTGTTGTTGTTGTTGTTATTACTGATGTTATAGTAGTAGTTAAAGGAGCTAAGTTGCAAGCAACAGGACTTCTTTATGGACCTTGAAGACACTTCACCTTTCATTCAAAAGGCTTCTTCAGTTCTAAACTGATGATGGAGAACCAGGAGCCATATGAGTCACCCATTAACCTAAGCCAATGTATGAATTGGAGTGAGTCATTGTGATCACAGGACCCAGAGAATAAGAATAGCAGTTAAACTTCCTGGATGAGATCTCAAGGCACAACGGCATGTAGCAGATAGATGATGATGATGCACCCTCTCCCCCTCCTGTGTTCGAAGTTGGTTGTTCCAGATGGACATTCATGGCCTCTTTGACTCCTCTCTCAAATCACCTGTCTCCCTTGTCCAAAAGGTGCCCTCCTCGTGTTGGGCCATGCGTCTGCAGAGTGGTTGCTTGGTCTCTCCAATATACAGATCTGGGCACTCCTCATGCATTGCACTGCATAAACTATGTTGCTGAGGTTTTGTCTTTGGGGTGAACCAGTCTCTGTCTGAGGGTGTTGCCAGGCTTGAAGTATAGTGGGATGTTGTGCTTGCTGAACATTCTCCTTAGTTTCTCAGATAATCATGGCTGCGTCATCATCTATCTGCTACATACCGCTCTGCCTTGAGATCCCATCTTCAAGCTCCAAAAAGAAGTCTAGCTGTTTACAACTTAGCTCCTTTGACAACCATGACTTGGATGAATGAGAATCTTCGCAGACATATAGCAGCAGTTGATGCTGTTTATGTTTTATTGTTATTGTTATTATTATTAATAAACAACAAAAATAACAATACCAATAATTGCTATTATTATTATTATTATTATTATTATTATTATTATTATTATTATTATTATTATTAGTAGTAGTAGTAGTAGTAGTAGTAGTAGTAGTAGTAGTATTAATAATAATAATAACAATAATAATAATGCTATTATTATTATTATTATCATCATCAACATGTATTGGCATAGATGTGTGATTAGAGGACCTCATCCCGCTTCCTGACCTGTCGAGCGGTTTGTCCCGCTCCTCTCTGCCCTTCTCCTCATCTCTGGCGGGGGAGGCGAGCGTGGGCTCCAGGCCAAAGGTCTCCTGCAGCCGCGCGTACAGCTCCGTGCGATTGTACATGTGGAACTCGAAACCGTTCACCGTCACATAGAGGCGCGTCTCTGCTTTGGGGTCTGCAAACGACAAACAAGCACAACACAGCCATCAAATTAGCGAGGACTGGATTGTTAAGCTCGCTGAAACGCGACCGGTGTGTTGATTGAACACCTGATACAGGATGCATGGTTGAGCGACTGACCCAAATATGTCTACAGGATGTGGGAAACTGACAATGGCCACTTCCTTTACAAACTGTCGTGTGTCCAGTCTCTTCATCTCCACCCTGACATGCGACTGAATGTGTGGGTTGCAGAAAAAGAAGTTGGGGGAGGCAAATAAATAAATGCATTCTCACCATGTTGTTTTTGCTTGGGGTTGTACATTTTCCACCAGCGAAATATAAGCAGGCCATCTTGAATTCTTAAAAACACAGTAAAATAGTGTACACATTACAACAATTTTAGCACATTGCTGTAAAACAAAATGGCTAAGAGAAAGCTTGACATTGCAATGGCAAACACAGTGTGTCACTCCTGGCTTCATGAAATGTGGTTGGATAGGGTTACCTAATGGACACGTCTTCATCAATGTAGTAAACATCTCGGAACATGACCTTCCCCGACAGCACAGAAAAGGAAAATGAGCCTGCAGAGCCAAAAAACAAAACAAAAACGTAACGTAAGATCAAATTCTAATCGTGATAACAATTTCAGGGCCAAACGATCTCAAAACAAATAAAATCGAAGGCAACAATGTTTTTGTCCTAATTATTTTCTACTGTTTACACTGTATATTAGATGTATACATTAGACATTCCTACTGTTTGTACATTAGACATCAAAGGAGACTTACTAATGTTTACGAAGAAAGGTATTAGGGAAAATCCGAAGGTACAAGAATGTTTTTTTCGAAATGTTCAATACATTTACAATACATTAAGCATGTTACTGAGGAAAACAAAATAATCGTTTGAACAATCGTGATTTCAGTTTTGGCCCAAATAATCGTGATTCAGATTTTTTCGAGCAGCCTTAGTACCTCATACAACCTCTGACTGTTAGCAGACAGTGCAAATACTAACACTAACAGGCAGTAACCTGTCACATCTAGATATGCATGGCTGATAAGCACTATTCATGTCATTACTGCCTACATAGCTGCATACCATTCCTTCCCCCATCATCAGTGCAGTAACATACTGTGCATGAACACGCAAGCAAGGACATATTTTCACTGGTTTACTCTTGACAGCTGTTACAGTGTGCACCAATATGGATGCATCCATTCACATGCAAAGACACATTTTTATTAATTTTCTCTCAGGAGCCCAATGCAGATATATCGCTTCTTAAACAAGTTAACATTTTCATTGGACTGCTTTTAAGAGATCTTATGCACCAATGTGGATGCCCCCTTCTTAAGCAAGGACACAATATTACTGCTCTACTATGCAGCACCAATCTGGATTTATCCCTTCTAAAGCAAGGACACATTTCTATTGGTCTGCTATTGAAGACCCTTCCATGATGAGGACATATCCCTTCTAAAGCAAGGACATATTATTAGTGATCTGCTCTGAAGAGCTACAAATACACATCCCATTTCATCATCATCAGTAGGTACAGTAACTCCCTGTCTGAGGGTTCATGCAAGGACACATTTTCACTGGTCTGCTCTTGGTAGCCCCAACGCACCAATGTGGATGTATCCCTTCTTGTAGAGCTTGTTGATGATTAGTGTGAGGATGAGGCCGATGTTTCGGGAATTGTAGTAGGTCAAGTAGATGATCCATCCACAGGATAAGATGGTAGCTGAACAACACACACACACACAGAAAGAGAGAAAGACTTAATTCAGTGACTAGAGATATACTCTTGATGCAGTCAAATATCCAGAATGTCAAGACAGCATCCTCCACCCTGTCAAAGGTGACCTTACCCACTAACAGCCATACTGAGTTGGAGTCGCGCTGGTTGAGGTAGATCTCCAAGTCATCCAGACCCAGGGGAAAGGTCTGATTGGGTTTGGGTGGATCCATCTCCTCTCCAAGCTTACAGTTGAAGGAACATTACACAAGATGGACATCCAGAAGACAAAAAAACAAAAACACAGAGTAAGTGACTTATCCACAAGATTCACACACTTGTCTTGTACCGGTATTCACTGTCTTAATGTGACAGCAATAACACCAAAGTAATAGAGGAAACATCAATCTCTTGTTGCTGAAATGAAGCTGTTGTTGACAATATGGGGAAACTGGCTGCATCTATGACAGCTGTTCCTTCATGTTAGCAAGATCAAAGTACTTTACACTCAACACCACACGTTTGTCCACATAACCTCAGTTTGGTTTCACACATCCACACTACACAGCAACCACACGAGACACGTAAGTCTACCGCACTGCAGTGTCTTTGTTGTTACCTGTGTGGTTGTTGCGTCATTTCTGCTGTAGTTGTTTATGTAAAACAACTACTGTAGTTAACGTGCAGTCTGCTGTTCAGTTTTGGCAAAAGGCTGAGATTATTTGACCTCAACAGCCATGTACACCCCTTGTTTTTATGATGCTGAAGCACCATGTTGATTGGCTGAGAGCGTAGGTCTGAGTCACTATGTTTCAGCGTATGAACACAAATGAGGAGTCCATGGGGAAAACTGGCAGTCACAACATCACATTTTTCAAGTTACGTCCCCTATCAATAGATCCACTGAAAGCGTGCATAGTCTTGAGCTATATATAGCATTTACTGATAAATTTAAATAAAAAGCTGTGAGGAGACCCTTGCTGAATCTGAACATGTGTGGGATTATAGTTAGATTAGAATATCAAGAATTAGACTTCAGCTTTGGTTTTGGTTGAGTTAAGATATCAAAGGCAGCCAATGGTCTTCACATACAAAACAAAACAAGAAAAAAACGATGCACTGGCTCTAGATCAGAACATATATAGCAGGTCATCAAAAACCTACCCTTTAGTTAATGTAGAGATATGGATTAACTATGCATACTGTCAGAAAATAAAGCCAATATTCTCTCACACAGGCCCAATGCCCCTGATGCAGTGAAATCCTTAGAAGCCCTCACACACACCAAAGCCTGCATAGACAATCCCTACAGGCACTGCCCTGTATTCCTTTGAATACTCGTATCAAATATTAAACAGTGTTAGCTGCCCAGCCTTTGTCACTGCAAAGTGGCCCAATGCCAGTCTGTTTATTCTAGTACATCGAACCATGTGTGTTCGTATGTCGCAAAGACCAGAACCATTAAAAAGTTGATAGAGTTCTAGCACAGTGTTTTTGCAAGTATTTATAAAATCAATATGTGAAAGAGGGAGAGAGAGCAATAATATTTGTGTGTGTGTGTTTGTGTGTATGTGTTTGTGTGTGCATGCGTGTGTGTGTGTGTGTGAGAGAGAGAGAGAGAGAGAGAGAGAGAGAGAGAGAGAGAGAGAGAGAGAGAGAGAGAGAGAGAGAGAGAGAGAGAATAATCAGAAGCGAGAGAGCAACAACATTTGTTTGCGTGGGTGTGTGTGAGAGAGACTCAGTAATAATCTTTGTTTCAGTGATGATCTGTACTTTCTTCAGTCATGTGAAAATGTGATCCTCTTAGCGACAAGATTGAGGGAATAAGGGACTGGCTTTGAGTGTTTGCTGCACATGTTGGAGTTCCATAATGTTCAGCTGTGATTTAGCCTCTCAGCTTGCTGTTAATGGTGTGAATAGCCCTCTAAGTTTTTTTGGTGTATGTCTGCTATATTGCCTACTGGACATGCCCTGCAGGTCTTCAAGATAAACAAAATAGAAGTGAAACTGACCTCTGCCTATGGCTGCAAAACGTGCAACACTTCCTTATGACACTAAAAGAACAAAACAGCTGACTTTTGAGGCTAAAAATAATGATGACATTTGATACAGGGATCAAAGAGATGTCATTTATTGCACCACGGCTATTTTAAATACTTATTCTCTAATACCATCTTGTGAGCTAAAATCCCTAGACACCATTAGCTTACCTGGCCGATGACAACTCGAAAGTAAAAGTCAACCTCTGGTTCCCTTACAGCACTGTCTTGTGTTATGATAACAAATATGCAATCAGGCACAAGACAGAATCACTTCAAAAGAACACACAGGCTGTGAACTAACGAAACGTTTCGACACAGTTCCACTACAATGCACATTTCATTCATAGGCACTATTTATTTTGTCTTTCTTGTCAGAGTGAGTCTTTTGTAAGCTGTCAATATATGTAAGCTACTTCAGAGAAATACATGTGACATAAGCTGCTTCAAAATAGCAAGATCATAGGGTTATGGAGACTATTTCACTGAGTTAAAGCAACAACAACTTCCGCCATGCCCCATATTCGTGAAGTGACCAAGAAAAACCCGACGGTCAGATCAAAACACATCTACTGAGCAAGGACATTAAAGAGGAATTATCAAAATAATGACACATTTTAACTAAGATAGATTCGTCCGTCAGTAAATGCGAATAGAGAACGACAGTAAGTAATTAGCAATTGAGTGTGTGTGACAGCAGGGTATAAAATAGTCAAAACAAACTTCCAACTACGAAGTCAGTTGACAGCTTAAAAAGGGAGGGAATGTCACCTGGAAAGCACGGATTAGAAGAACAATGCCAGACTATACGGTCGGTGATGGCTTGGAAACTTTAAATGTACCCTTGTTAAAAAGAGTCAATACAAATTATTGCAGAGATTTGCTTTTGCTTTTAGATATTATTGAGTGTAACAATCATTGCAGATCATCACGGTTGTATGACATCAGTTTACAAAAAGAGTTATAAGGTTTGCTAACGTTAGCTGCAAACTCTGAAGCAAATTTGATGGAACCACAGAATAAAGAAAACTAACGAAAATAAGTCAGGTTCATGAGCTTTTTCTAACTGCTGGCAGAAACTGACAGATACGTTAAACAATAAGCATTCGTGGGCAACGACGTGTTTGTCAATTCAGCAGGTGTCCTATGAGGACTAACGTTAGCCTGCCAGCTAGCTTTGACAGGCCGCACCCCGATACCTTCTGACACATCTAAGATGTATTGTTCAATACGTCAAAAGAAGCATTGGACTGACCTCAAGCCATTAAGTGGAGAAGCATGTGTCTATCTTATTTCCATAACCTCGAATTAGGTAGGTTTCGTGCAGTCCCCTTAGACACCGTCACATTCATATCTCGCGTCCCACAGCGACGGCTCTTTTCCGGATTATTTACATGGAGAATGCCTGCTCTTCCTGCTGCACGCATCACGTGCACAAACACACCAATAGGATGTGCATGCTGTGAATAGGCCAATAAAAAGAGGAGCCAACCAAAATACAGTGTAAATGGCACACCATACAGCCAATTAAACACTTCTATTAAGCGCTTGTTTTTCATAATCAATGTAATTACAAAACACTTGCCGTTCTTAAAGTCGTTGCAGTTTTATGTTTGTACGTGTTGACTGTTGAAGATCTTTTGTCACGACCTTATGTTAATAAAAATGTGTATGCTTAAGCGAAGTAGTTTTACTTAATGATACATTAAAGCAAACTGGACATGCATAAACAAATGTATTCCTCAGCACCCCACATTCAATGAGAATCAATACTTTTGACAGATATTTGTTTATTAATAGTTTGGCTTGCCATTAAGCATGTTAAGACCAACAGTATCACAATCGATGATTTTGTGATGACTTTTCACAGTCATCACAATCATATTTTTTGTTAAATACATGTTCTCACATGTCTACAAAACTTAGAGACTGACAGACCACACAACAACACACTCTCACACACATAAACAAACACATTATTAGCTCATTTTAAAACATAATGCACTGTCAGTCAGTAGTCATGGCAGCAGTAAAAGAGTTCCAAATGAATAAGGCCCATAAAACATTTGTTTACAAAGAACACAAAGTACTTGTGGTATGGATATCAAGCATATCAATAACTTCACATGGAGCCTAAACTCTCACCAGGAAAATGGAAAAGAGCAGACATCTGAAGACATACACATACGTTTCGGTAGTAGTAGTATCCCAGGCATACAAGTATTCATCTGACCCTCATCAGAGGACTAGTATAGATTTTTGAATGTATGCTGACTAATCTTTACCTCTGTTGTTAAGAGATATGATTGTACATGTGAATAAAAAACGTGAAGTTCTTGAGAGTCTATGAAACAGGCAACATAATTACTGTGTGCAAAATCAATCAAAAATGGCTTCAAAACGATAAAAATGTAAACAAACAAATATGGCTCATTTCATGCCACCAGCTAGCAAACTATATCTAAACATCCTGTTTACCACAAGGCATTTTGCATTAAACTTTCATGGCCTTGGGCATAATAATGTCACTGTCAGCTCCTGCTACAGTTAACAGCACATTCATAGTCAACAGCCATATCAAAGGCATCTCTACGATACAAGGACACAATCAAATGAAAACTGTTTCTGTGTCAGGGGCTCAGAAGTTCGTCAGCAGGTCACGTTCTTGCACGCTCGTGTAGAAGGACTTGCCGAACACAAAAGAGTGAAGCCCTGCCCTGAGTTTCTCTGCCAAGGCCATGACGATGTTCAGGTCGCCCTCCACAGTCAGGTCCAGATCGGTCTTCAGGTTCCTCAGGGATCGAAATGGCTTTTTGCCCTTTTGACTAAAACAAAAGAAATGAAGAGTCAGTTTAGTCATGTTTTGTGTAAACTACAAGCGCAAGATCCATCTCTTCCACTCTATTATGCATTTTAACTATGGGAGGCTACATGCTCAATGCTGTACTCATCATATGACCTCATGTCATCTTCATGGCTGTAGTGTTAGTTATGCAAGAAAAATCTGTGTTTGGAAAGTCTGTGTGTGTCATTCACATAGTCTGTACTTGGGCACTGAGGGTGTCAGCCCATGAGCAATTCAGTGGCAGTGTGAGAGAAAATAAGGTAAGCAACTATTGACGACAACTGACTGACATTACTGATCTTCTTATGAAATGTATGTGTGTGTGTGTGTGTGCGTGTGTGAGTGTGAGAGAGAAAATGGAAATTCGCACCAGCCACCAGCCAAATGCTGGCAAAATATAAAAGTGGCTGGTAAACAAAATAATAATTTACTATTGAGTGGCTGGTGAACTGTAACATTTATTTGTCAGTGACTGGTAAAAGTTCACATTTTGCAAAGTTAATTTGCCGCCTTTTTGTGTGTATGTGTGTGTGTGTGTGTGGGTCTTACGTTTCATCCTCTATGTAGCGCAGCAGAGTGAGGGCTTTCCTATGGAGCAGCAGCAAGAAGTGGGAGAGATAGACTGTACGAAGTTGAAGTCCTGGCTTCAGGAGGAACACCTACAGACACACACACACACACACGGGACAGCATGTAATATCTGATTGTGACACCAAGACACCAAGAGAAACCGTGCCAGGGGAGTTGTCTTACCTCATCTATAAATGATCTGACCAGTGTGTCTTTGTGCATGACATCCTGGAATATGTTCCTACAAAGTTAACAAATGGGAACAAATCTGTTACAGGGCACCTTCTGTTTTAAATACAAATGTGGGCAAACATACAAAAGTCTAAAATTTCTGCGAAGTCAAGCAAGCAGATGCACTGTAGAATCATAACTGCCAAACTGTCTGTATTATTTCTCTATTCACTGACGTTCCAGTGCCTGTATATCCTGTATATCAGTTAAACAGCATGGAGTCAATGGGAGTTCCTGATATAAAAGCTAACTAAAACATGTCAACACTTTCACAAGGTCACAGAACTCTCAACTACTAAAAGTACTATAGGGGGAGGGAGGGCTGGGTGTGTGTATGTGTGTGTGTGTGTGTGTGTGTGTGTGTGAGAGAGAGAGAGAATGTGTGTGTGAGCAAAGATTACTGTATGTGTGTGTGTGTGTGTATGTATAAACAGTAGTGTGTGTGTGAGCAAAGATGTGAGTGTATGTGTTCATATGTGTAGTATGTCTGTGTGTATATCAACAGTAGCAGTGCTTGCTGGCTGTTGGCGCTCACAAGTCAGGCGTGAAGCAGTCATGTGCCAGCGTGAGGTTGTCGGGGCCAAGGAGGTCTTCGCTGGCAGCACGCCATAGAGCGCTCAGCTCAGCCTGCTGGTAGCGGCGCTGGTGGTACGTGTGCTCATGGCACGGCGGCATCTGCTTCACCGTGTTGATGTCCACATCGATGTGCGTGGTGGGGTATGGGGCATACAGCACCTGCCGGTAGGGCAGGACGAAGCTGCCTGTGGCGTCCTGCCAAGCAGATGAAATGAGCAGCACATCCCCCCCGCAAGTCCCCACAGATCACAATGATGGCAAATGACAAAAAAAAAAAAAAAAACAGCAACAAAGTCAAAGTTGGCATTCAAGCCCAGTGAGTAAAGTCACGGTAAGTTTTTTAAGTCCACTGAGTACACAGGCCCCCCAACAGTGCTGTCACACTAACCAAAAAGATAATGTGTTTGCTCCTGGCACACAGATACAGCAACAATATGCATACAGCACGCACACCCCCCCCCCGAGGTCCCCACAGATCAGAATAATGGCGAATGACAAAAACATAGCATCAAAGACAAAGTTGGCATTCAAGCCCAATGAGTAAAGTCACAGTTAGTATTTAAAGTCCGTTGAGTACACATGCCCCCTAACAGTGCTGTCACACTAATGGTTTCTCCTGGCACACAGTTACAACAGCAATATGTACTCAGCACACACCCCCCCCCTCCCTCGCCAGTCCCCACAGATGGAGGATAGGGAGTGGCAGAGACAACCACAACAAAGTCAAAGTGAGTATTGAAGTCAGTTGAGCACAGACCCCTGCCCAACAGTGCTCTAACCTAAAAGAAATTGGTCCCTGGTGAACATATACAACAGCAATATCAACACTACAAGCCAGTTTGCAAGTGTTGGTTGAAGTCTGGTATTTTTAGTTCCTTCCTAACTCACATGAATACAAACTCTTTCTCCCTTTCTCTCTCTGAATTAAAAACACACACACACACACACACACACTCACCTTCAGAAGACCCTGTACAAACAAACCGCTGTCGTATCTGCAGGATGAGCTTTGGGCTTGGCAGAGGCGAGAGCATTTCCTCTCAGTGGGGGTGAGGAAGAGACAGAGTGTCAGCACCATCTACAGGGACGCAAACAGCAGCAATGTCACCCGTCACCAGCAGGCTCTATGCATGTTGATCTAGATTGTGTGTGTGTGCGTGTGTGTACCTTGTTCACTTTTTCTGGGTTGCTGCCAACCACCATTGAACAGCCACAGGTCTGTAAGTGGGAGCTGATGGCCCTAAAACACACACACACACACACACACACACACACACACACACACACACACACACACACACACACACACACACACACACACACACAGTTATATAAAGACAAAGTGGCACAGAGAAAGTTGTGAGTCCAATCTTAAGTCCCTTGAAAAATCAATCAGCAACAACTTCAACAACAACAACTGCAAAATGTTTCCCTTTGACACAAACTCTGAGTCCTCCCCAGAGATTGTGAAATGAAACTGCAGTGACTTTCAAAAGACACACAGAATCCGTTAAAGAACTCTTACTTCTTCAGGAAGTCCTCATGACAGCTATCGCCAATGTCATCATCATTTAGCACAGTGTCTTTAATCTGCAGAGAAACAAACAGATACTGTTAACAAACTACACAGTTTATAAGCTTCAAAACCAAACTGCAAGGCGATAGGATAAGATAAGATACTTTAACATCATGTATACATTATAGCACAATGACATTTTATTTGTGCACCCAACTCAGTAGCAATGGCATCAGGGATGAAAGACATAAATACATATAAATAATCAGTAAACAATATTCTGTATATGTTGTATAAAACGTCCGATCTAGTCCAGTAAGTGTGAAATATGTAAATGCCGTCTGTGTGGGGAATCAGTGTGTGAATAGTGCTACAGTTAGTATGGCTGAATTGCTGATTGCTTTGATGAGCCCAATTCGCTTTACATGGGCTCACGTCATACACTTCTAAATTGTATTGTGGTTTGTCTGCCTTGCTTGCATCAAAAAGTAAAAAACAAGCTTAACTTTAGAGGCAGCAGCAGCAGTGTAGTTTGTACAGGGGCACGGTTGTAATTACTGAGGTGTGTGTGTGGGTGACAGAGAAAGAGAGAGAGAGAGACAGAGAGAAAGAGAGACATAGACAGAGACAGAGACAGAGAGACAGAGAGAGAGAGCACTCATTTATTGTACCATAGTCACCAGTTCACATCAAGACATGTTACAACCAAATCCAAAAAACCAAAAACATCCATTCAGCTTACAGAAGGGAGAGACCCTCTCCTTCACATCTTCAACACTATATTCAGCACCCCCAATATACCGACCTCATCAAAAACAAAAGTACATATACACCAACATCTCATCATTACCAAATAAACAACAACCTACCACTACCATCAATTGACCACAATCCTTTGTCCAAACACCATTTTTCCCCAAACAATTCAACATTGTCCGTTAATTGAAAGTAGGCAAATTCAGCTAAGATCCTTGACTCAACTAATGTCTTGTCTTGTCTAAAGTCAATGACATCCACCACTGTTCCCTCTTGCTCCAATTTACAACATTTCCAGACAGACATCTTAGTCTGTCCCACCAGAAAATGTATACAGGGGACAGACAGACAGACAGAGAGACAGACTTACATCAACCTCCTCTGGTACACTGTGTGTCTTCATTGAGGATAAGAGCTCCATAATGGGGATGATCTCCGATGTCAGAACAGAGATGATGTTGTAGCCCTACACATGAGAAAAAAGGTTATGGCTTTTCACCTGCCCAAAACAAGGGCCCTTATCCACTTACATAGATCACATCATATGCCATCCACAACAGACTCCACACTTACCTTTTGCATGCAAATTCGGGCCTTGCGAATGATGTGTTTGAGCCGCTCCACACACACATTGTGCAAGGGCAGGTAGAAGCCCAGCTCGGCCTGTGGCAGGATAATCGACAACGCACACGTGTTTTTGTCTCCCTTCAGCTCCCCGTCAAAGATCAAGGACACGATGAGGACACCTTTCTCTGCGAGCACGAAAAACTTTACGTCCACCGCGCCGCTCTCAGCGCTTCGCAGGATCTCTCCGTTCAGTGTGTGGTTGGCCAAGAAAGTGACCTCGCCGTCACAGAGCAACAAGGAGGCGTCAGGGCCCTGCTCTTTCGGGGCCCAGATGTGGCGCACGCGTGGACCCAAGATGTTGTCCCAGTAGGCGAAGGTGGCAGCCAGCATGGGACAGGGTCCGTCCATCGCCACCTCTGTCTTCGCCACAGCGGGCGACTGGGGTGGGCAGCCAGCTGACATGATGGTCTCACTACATACACTACACAGAGACTCTGTTCAGCGATTTAGCCTGGTCTTTGTACTGTCCAAACACATAGACACCACTACCACATTAACAGATCTCATCTCACAGCAGCATTCGTAACTCAGCCTTACTCCTAGAAGAGAGAAGAAAAGTGATTTCACTTTATTTTTCCACTGACAGGCAGGAGCCCAAATTTGTGCTAGCTACGCAAATAAAAAGGTATGACGGGGACATGATCCCTCGTGACATTTCAGCTTAGGTTACTTGTCATTGATCGCCTCTCTGTTACAGAGCAATGTGTTTACACATACTGTTGCCTTAAAAGCGGGCGTTAATCTTTTCAACATGCAACTCCTAAAGCTGACTGGGTGAATGCAGTCAGCTGTTTAATTCTAGCAGAACATAAGCAGGGTAGCCTAGCCGTGTAGAACAGGAAGCACATATAACCTCAGATGCGTTTTTAAACGGTTTGGACGTGCTGGAACAACACATACTGGGTTAATAAGCCAGATGGTGACATTTCCTCGTTGATAGTTGTGTGGCTACTTCACTAGCGTTAGTTGTAAACATCAGCAGCTGCTGTCTCCTTAATCAAACCAATCTACAAGTCAAGTCTCATAATTATCTTGTAACCCCCCACGTTATATAATGACAAAACAACGCGAAACATAAAATCACCACCAACCTTACCTCCAGTTATGCATTCACATTAGGTAATTCTCCATAATCGTTTCATTTCAGAACAGTTCACAAGGTAGAAGAAGAAATCAAGTGTTGCTGAATCAACATGAACAACAGTTGATGTCGCCCTCTAACGGTGACAAATGCATGCAACCTGTCTAAAAGCATGTGTCCTTACCAGGGCTGTCGCAGAGAGGCGTTGTAGCGCTGTATTGGCCACTGCAGCTATCCAAATCGATATTCACTGATGCGCACTTAACTCAGAAATTGTACTTGCCCTTGTGAGCAACCGAAAGTAGCCCCGTGAATGGAAGGTGTTAGAGCCGGCTCCCCACCCATGTCTGTAAGATACATTCATTCACATTAGTATCACATGAAAGGGTCTAGGAGAGCAATACTCCTTACAATTTAAGTAATCAAAAATTAATACCCCAATCAAACTGATAAAATGATAAGTCAAACGGATCAACGTTGTTATCATGCCTGATATTACACTGGGCTTTACGCCGATGTTTGTATACACTGGTTACGTTTTTTCATAGATAGTTTCATTTCAATAGCATTGGATTTGGATGGGATAAATGGCATAGCTTAACAATAGAAATGCTTTGCTGTGGCATTATAGACTAATGTTACCTGAGACAACATTCACTCCTTAAGCTATCTAACTGTGATTTAGATATTCTAGGACTTCGCCTCTACTATGATAGCTAATTTGCATTTTAAAAATATGCCTTACTGTGTAAAGAATTTCCCTGGTGATTCTTTACATGGCCATCAGATGAGGGAGGCATTTACTGTTGTCATGGTAACAATGTAATAGCACCAGTAGCAACACTCTCAGACCAGCGCCTAGCAACCGTCTCCGTACCTCAGCAGAGCAGGTTATACAGCAGTATCAGGGAAGTGTGGCATGTTCATATGACTTGTAATCCAAGTATATAGTGTGTGTGTGTGTGTGTGTGTGTGTGTGTGTGTGTGTGTGTGTGTGTGTGTGTGTGTGTGTGTGTGTGTGTGTGTGTGTGTGTGTGTGTGTGTGTGTGTGTGTGTGTGTGTGTGCTTTTTGTGGTTTTCATGTAGGCTACATAAAATGTGAGCACGCTCTCTATGCATGTATGTGAATGAGTTTGTTTTTGAGGGAGAAATACAGAGGGAGGAAGGAAGGAAAAGGGGGTGGGGTGGGGGGGGGGGGACTCTGTGACCCTTGAAAGCAAACCCATTGCTATGATTAACGCTCGTCATGTTTGCTCTTTACATTAGCTTTATCTCCGCTAGAAATGCCGTTATCTCCTCATAATTACTCTCTGGTGTGGAAGAGTGCATCTGTACTAAAATCTGTAGACCACAATCTTTCTCTCTTGCTCCCTCTCTCTATCTCCACCCCCCCCCCCCCCCCCATATATATATATATATATATATATATATATATATATATATATATATATATATATATAGGCTACTGTATATGTGTGTGTGCATCCATTGCCTTCTTTTCTCTATTGTTGTCTTGAAAATTGTTTTCCTAAATCCACATAAAAAACGACTTTACACGTGTCATTGTCCCAGTCAGAGGGTTAGTCATATAGCCTCCATACTGTGACTGGATTGCTGTACACAACATGATCCTCAGGCGGAAGGCAGGGAACATAGCAGCTGGTCTAGGACACAAGGTGAGGTTTGGGATGAGAAGTAGACTATTTGGAAATGAGAGCATATTCATGAAGGTAATGATTTTATTTGTCAATAACAATAAAAAAAACTAAACCATTAGCTCAGAAACAAAAATATTCCTGTTCTTACTCTTATAGTAATGAGGCTTTTTGGAAACATTACTAAAAGAGACTTGTAAATTGAGATGAGCTATTTCAGTTTTATCAATAAGGTGTATTAAATGGCCCAGACTGCACAAGTGTTAAATATGAGACAGAGGTAGAAAAAACTATTATTTCACATTTACATCTACATTTTGCCTGCAAAAACGTTATATTTCTATTGACTGTTTACTGAAGGTTTTTTTAGCTTTTGTGTTATTTCTGTGCATGCTCATCAGGTACACCCAGTCGTTTTTCTATTTTTTGGGGGGGTAAAATTTGGCACCAACTCACAAACCTGACAGATATGGTCCAAATATACTAGACAAATTATAGTGTGTGTTGGTCAAAACAAATAGGCACAAAAGCTCTAGCCAGCCCCCCTCCCAAACCATCCTCTACCCATCCCTTACATTACAGGCCTAAAAGGTCAGCCTGTCATCTAATTTGATCCCAGCCTTGGCTTTGCAGTTGTGGCAAATAGCTGATGGCCCGGCGCTGGCAGGTGGGGAACGGGCCAGCATTGTCCCCTTGATCTTCCTGCCCTCATGGGTTCCACTCATTGATCACTCTTCACATTTACCCTCAAGCCAGCTGGGAAAGCGAGAGAGAGAGAGAAAGAAAGAGGGAGGGAGAGAGAGAGAGAGAAAAGAACCTGAGGGGAGAGAGAGAGAGAGAGAGAGAGAGAGAGAGAGAGAGAGAGAGAGAGAGAAAAGAACCTGAGGGGGAGAGAGAGAGAGGGGGAGAGAGAGAGAGAGAGAGAAGAACCTGAGGGGGAGAGAAAGAGAGAGAGAGAAAGAGAGAGAGAGAGCCTACTACTCTGTCCACCAGCCTGGTTGGGAGAGAAACAGAGCCAAACACGTCTGTCTCCATCATGGCCTGGGTGCCTCAGTGGGCTCCAGTCATTAGTGGCCAGGCTTCCACCTCAGGATCACACGGCCCTGCGGGGGGCCCTCCACAGCGCAGCGGACTCTTCACGGGACCACAGGAAGAGAGGGAGGAGAGGAGGACAGGAGGAGAGGAGGAGAGGAGGAGAGGAGGCTGTGGCCCGGGCTCATCTGTTTAAGGTCGTCCTGTATGTCAGGGAGGATTCATGGCCCAGATATCCTGACACATCCAGGCCTTTCTGTTGTCAAATCTACACCCTGCTCTGCCATGTTAAATTTAGTCTCCGGAAGCACACTTCTTTAATATGTTCCCATGGCATTTCATCACATTTTAAGGAAGTAGGAAATTACCTTTAGCCACTGACAGGTGGTTACATTAAAAAAAAAGAACATTGCTGTCTTGTACACCATCGAATGTAGGTAGCTGATGACAGGTGGCCCGATGACTTTTGTGCGACTGCGTTTGAGGACTTTTTCGAGGGGTCACCTCATCTCTCTCGTAACATTCACACACTGCGTAGGAAGAAGGGGGGCAATTATACTCACACTCAAAAGCCCATAACAAATGCTAACAGGTGTGGACAGGAATCACTGAGGCTAGGTATGTGTGTGGGAAAGTGGTGACACCCTGCGTGTCAATTTTACCCACAATGCTTGTGCCCTGCTGCCTCAGGATGTCAAGGCCTTCATTTCAGTGAGCGTGTGACTGTGTCATTTTAATCAGAGCGGCGTCTCCGGGGTGGGTGCAAATGTACAACCAGGTGTTCAGTGCCGCCCCCTCCTCAGCTGTTGACAGCTGTGATATTTCTGTTCGTTCCCAGGAGCCTGCTACACTACCGCTCACGATTTGAAGACACATTATTCCATAGTGAGGGCATTCAGAGAGCATTCAGAGTAAGCTGCATTCATTCTGACCAGCCTCAAAGGACTGTAAAGAGCAGAGAGGACGTCGTGTGACTAATGCCCACAAATACACACAAAACTCAAATATTCATTCTTTCCTGCACTCTCCCTCTGTCACACACACAGACACACACACACACACTTACACAAAAAATAAACACACTCACGCACAGTCAAACACACACACACACACACAAATGTACACACAAGCACGCACTTAGGCACACACAGACAAACGTACACACAAGCACAGCACAAATGTGCACTTAGGCAAAAATATCCAAACTGGATATGTTGCCGACACATCATTACTCGTCTCAGCATGCGGCAAGTTCAGCAAAACACACCATGTAATTGACTGATGTCCACTGTCATAGCCGTCTCTCGGACGGACGCATAAATTGGGTTGCTGGATGGTGAGTGCTGCCAGTAAGGCTACTCCCCGAGGGATCATACTGAAGCAGCGAGGAAGTCGGTGTGTGTGGGTGTGTGTGTGTGTGTGGGAAAGGGGGGGTGGTTGTGGAGTTACATACATGTTAGAGACAGATAACAACCAAGACGTTGGCACCCACTGGTCAGCCTCGTTAGGCACTCGATTCGCCGAAGCGCCGGGCTCGTTATACATCCGTGGTGGTGGTCTGTTTGTCGAGTCCCCCTCGTTAAGGCGCAATTCATGAGGGCCGCTTTGCCCGAAGATGCTGCTTCTCTTTCTTCTCAGTTCCCAAACACCCCGGCGGTCTCCAGGGCCATCAAGTGCAGAAAAGACACTAAGGATGTTTCACTCCCGTGTACTCCTGTGAGCGCGCACTCATATTTATGAACTCAGCGGCAGTCTCGGAAACTCACATTTACAAACCCAAGCTGCTGTTTCTGCACTGCTGTTTGGAAGAACATAACTGCCATGGGAAAATGCTGAGAGCATGATATATATACAGAGAGAGACGCATTTATTCTGAAAACACAAGCATTCACGCACAGTCTCACAGTCACATATATAGTTAATTGGATTCATTTTAATCACAAATCAGCTGCTATTCTTCGACACACACCGAAAGACCAACACAAACAGAGGTGTTTGTGCAAGCATTCACCCATACACTCATACAAACCATCTGCTATTTCCTCTAACCAGCTCACCAGGGCTGACAGAACATGGCAAGGGCATGCAGGTTATTTGTTGCGTCATGCTGATGATGACACACACAGACACACACACACACACACACACACACACACACACACACACACACAACCAGCTCTCATGCACAAGCACACACACACACACATACACACACAAACACATACACACAACCTTTCTACGCTAGCGCGCACACACGCACACAGACACACACATACACACAACCCTCTCTTATACGCAAGCACACACACACAAATACACATACACATACACACAACCCCCTCTCATACGCAAGCGCACACACACATGCACACGCACACAGCACACACCCACAAATACACAGCCATCACCAAGAAAAAGTACACCAAGGACAAAACGTGAGTCACACACCTGAAAACACTGCCTATTTTTGTGAGAGCCTGTCTTGATGCCATGCTGTTCGACAGAGAAGCCAGTCTGACACCAGGGGTTTGCACGGTAGTAAAGCTGTATGCTTGAGTTTTATTTTCTTTGGAAAATATACGCAGATATTCATTTTCATGTAAAAACTTTTCGAGAGCAGCATTTGACAGAACATCGAAAAAACCAGAGTTCACACACTTAAGAAGACTTTCACTGAGGTCACGAATACAAAGTCCTTTTTTTTCCCACCAAGGCAAACAGGTCTTCACATTTTTTGTTTGTTTTTTTTTACATTTTTTCAGTTTTCAGAGTCAAAACATCATCTTTTTTCAACAACAAAATGAGAAACAACTTCCATGTTGAATCAGCTTACAGAACCATCTGCCTGAGCAGAGGGGAGCGAACTCGGCGAGCAGAAACCAAACACTTCACAAACACACACCACTGTTGACACTGTATCCCACTCAACGCTTAGTTTGTTCAGGGAAGACGGCTGAGTTTTTGCAGCGAGAAGAAGTTGTCATCTCTAGTACTTTGATAGTATATTCATATGTATGTATATATATTATGTATATTATACTGATATAGATATATAGATAGATATATGGGTTGTATATAAATAGAACATTTTCTCACAGTCTTACAAAGAAGTAAAAAGTCTACAACACTCCAGTTAAGAACTCCAGTTACATCCAAAGTAGAACCATTGAACCATAGGCCGTATTGTCCGTATAAGACCATCCAAAAAAGAGCTGACCATTGTGGCATCGCAGAAGACACGCAAAACACATTGTTGTTTTTTTGATTTAAGAGTATTAGTCTGGATGATGGACACCACAAAAATGCACACATACACTCCAAGCACACACACAAGGGTGAATAGGGTGGTTGCCAGACATTATAGAACAACAGGGGCGCTAAGAAAAGGTCATTTGTTTAATTAATTCAGAATACTATTTTTAACACATTTTTGTTTTTATTACCATTTTTTGATTCACTGAAAGGATGTTCCTCTCATTTGCTTTGGCAAAAGTGAGTTACATTTTGCGCTTCAATTTTAGTAATGACTATCATATTTTTCAGATTCTCTAAACATGTCTTTGTTGTAAACACATATTGGCAGGATAGATGTAATTACAAATGAGTAATTACTCATACACTTCATGTCTTCAGGCGCAATTTTTTGTCTTCTGTGATCACAATGGAGAGATTGATTGGCTTGCTTCTGCAGTGAACACATTGCATCTCACCCTCTTGCAGTATCACACCAAAAACAGAAAAACAAAAAAAAATAGCTCCGGGCAACAATTACAATCACTGTCATAGTCCCCAGACCAGCAGGAGGCGACGTCCCCCAAAAACATCTGGCGTTAAACAAATTACCACGTACAGCGTCATCGTTGCGGCAGCTTCTTGGGCATTGGGCATGTTTGCGTTTAAGACACACGACACAAGATTTGTCCCTCGCGTTGGGAAATCTACCTACCTGCTTCCCTCTGCTTGAGCAGTTGGTCTACCTCACAAAACATTGCATACACAGAGATGCATATCCGTTACACATTAACACACTCATGCACACATAGCTCTCTCTCTCTCTCTCTCACACACACACACACACACACACACATTAGCACATGCACAAGCACAAGCAGACACACTCACATACATACACATATACAGGTATACACACACACACAGACACACACAGACACACACACACACACACACACACACACACACACACACACACACACACACACACACACACAAACACACACACACACACACACACACATACACACACACACACACATAAGAACAATCCAGCACACACAACACACAGTCATACAGGATCACACATTCATGTACACATTGTATTTTCCCCCCCACATTACTTATTTATGTGTGTGTGTGCGTGTTTGTTTGTTTGTTTGTTTTTGCATGTATATGTATCTATAAGTGTGTGTGAGTTTGAGAGAGTCTATGCATCAGTGAGCATTTGTTTTTCTTCGTGCTCAATCCCTAGTGGTCCCTCATAACAAGCCTAAAATGGTAAACAGCTGTCTCCCTGTCATCCTGTTCGCCGTAACGGTAAACTTCAAGTGATTCATTTCCCCGCTCCACCCCTTTTACTCTGCCCCAAACACCCAGGCAATCCCAAACACAACCCTCAAATGGATCTCAAATTCTTAGTGTTGTACTTTTGCCAACCCACCTACCAAGGCCCCCCCCAGCCATCCTCACACCACACACACTCCACACTTGTTCACTTGTACCACGTGGGGAAAGACTCAGGCACGCATTCTCCTGGCCACAATTCACTGCCAATTTTGCTTGACGAATGCTCTGCCGGGTTTTGGGGTTTTTTGGGGTTGTGGTGGTGGTGGGGGGCTCGCGTCGCTCGAAAAGCCCCCCCTTCGGAGCTCGTTCAGATCATCTTCATGTTGACACGCCGCGGGCCGCTGGTCTCCTGCACCTCGTTGCCGCCCGCCTTGCGCTTGCGCGGCACGTACTGGATGTCCACGCTGCCCCGGTGCTTGCCTTTGCCGCGGCTCCAGGCGAACAGCAGCAGGAAGCAGAAGAGCACCACTCCCAGGAAGCTGAGGCAGCCCATGGCCGTGGACACCAGGATGGTGGTGAAGTCCAGGGCCACGCGCACCCGCGCGTACCGGTCCGTGCCGTTGCCGTGTAGCGAGGCATTGTGGGGGCTGGCCACACCGTGGCCGTTGCCGTAGTCGGCGTCCGTGTAGTCGTAATGCAGGCTGCGATTGGCCAGCAGGGCACGGTCGCGAGCAGACAGGCTTTTGACGGCCAGGGAGGCGGACAGGCTGGCGTTTCCCGCCGGATTGGAAGCCACGCACACGTAGACGCCACTGTCCTGACGCTCGGCCATGCGCACCTCCAGAGAGCCGTCGCTGTGGACGACCACGCGGCCCGTGCTCTTGACGGTCAGGTGCCGGCGGCTGGGCGTCACCCAGGAGACGGAGGGAGGCGGGGCCCCGTCGGCGCTGCAGTTCAGCCACGCCCTCTGGCCCTCTTCCACCTGCACAGGCTGGGTGGCCACGGCGATGACCCGCGGCTTGGTGCAGGTCACCAGCCTCGCCAGCAGAGGGTTGGCCCACATCTCGCGAAGCGTCTTGGAGGCCAGCGACGCAGGGGCGCTGCACTCGGGCTGGGCGTCCTCCGGGTTGTTCTTGTCACCGGTGTGCAGCAGCGGCGGCACCCTCTGCAGGAGCCAGCGCAGCCGGCAGTCGCACACCAGCGGGTTGCGGCCAATCGCCAGCGTCTGCAGGCTCACCTCGTGCAGCTCCGGGAAGGCGGAGCGCTCCAACGTGGCCAGCCGATTGGACGAGACGTCCAGCAGCCGCAGGGAGTACATGCCCAGGAAGGCGTCGTGTTCGATGCGCTCCAGCGCGGACGAACGCAGCCGCAGCTCCTCCAGACGGGCCAGCCCCCGGAACCCCCCAGCCCTCAGCACACGCACCCGGCTGTGGGACAGGTTGAGGTGTGTGAGGTGGCGCAGGTGGCCGAGCGCGGGCACGGCCGACAGGTTGGTGTGCGTGACGGCCAGCGTGCTCAGGTTGAGCCCCAGGAACGCCGGGCTGGGCAGCGCCTCCAGCAGCGGCAGGTGCTGGAGCTCCAGGTGCCGGAGGTGCGGCATGTTCCGGAAGGTGTGCGGCGGCACCTCGGCCACGTTCAGCTGGCTGAGCCGCAGGCTCTCCAGGCCGCGCAGCTGCGACAGCGCCTGGCCCGGCACGGCGCTCAGGTTGCAGCGCTCCAGGGCGAGCTGGCGCAGCGACGGCAGGCCCACAAAGGCGCGCGGGGGCCACGAACACCAGCTCGTTGTCGCTCAGCTCCAGCGTCTCCAGACGCAGCTGCTCCTCGAAGGCGCCGTCCAGCAGGATGACCAGCTTGTTCTGGCTCAGGTCCAGCAGCCGCAGGTCGCCCAGCCCCGCCAGCGCACCACGCGGGAGCAGCGTCAGCTGGTTGCCGCGGAGACGCAAGTACCGGAGCCGCGGCTGCGCTCGGAAGCTCCCGGGCTCCACGGACGACAGCAGGTTGGCGCTCAGGTCCAGGTCCTCCAGCTGCTGCAGCTGGGAGAAGTTCTGTGGCGCCAGGCTGCGCAGCTTGTTCTTGCTCAGGTCCAGCAGCCGCGTCTCGATGGGGATGCCCTCGGGGATGGCCGCCAGGCGCCGGCGGTGGCACGACACGGAGCGCGTCGGCACCGAGCACTCACAGCGGGCCGGGCAGCCTGCCGCCGGCGTGGCGCACAGGAGCAGGAGGAGGAGCGGGACAGGGAGGAAGAGGAGGAGGTGGAGGAAGGAGCGAGCCGGAACGCAGGAGGCCAGAGAGAACACCATGACCAGTTAGAACTGCAGGAGAGGAGGAATAGAGAGAGAGAGAGAAAGAGAGAGAGAGAAATAGAGAGAGAGTCAGGGAGAGAGGCAAGATAGGTGGAGAGAAAAGAGAGAGAGAGAAAGAGAGAGGCAGGGAGAGAGGCAACACAGGTAGAGAAAAAGAGAGCGAGAGAGAAAGAGGGAGAGAGAGAGAGGGAGGGAGAGAGAGAGAGGGAGGGAGAAAGGCAGGACAGGTGGAGAGGGAGAGAGAGGGAGAGAGAGGGAGGAAGAGAGGCAGGACAAGTGGAGAGAGAGAGAGGGAGAGATTTAAAACTGCTTTATTCAAGCACCATCTACCAATCATACATCAGTGGAACAGCCATACAAACAGCAAAACATAAACCACCCATTTCCAAAAACAAAGCAAAATAACAGCAATAACCCCAAACCCAGGCCCACCCACCTCCTTATATTTTGAAAATCAGCTCCCCATCATCACCAACCTCAAACAGCAATCCCTTCACACCCAAAACATTTGCAAAAGTAGTAACATCATTAACCAACCTATAATAAGCAAATTCAACCTTGATGCGAGTCTTTACCATGCCCTTAAACCCCTCTAGAGGAGAGAGAGGGAGAGAGAGAGGGAGAGAGAGGGAGGGAGAAAGGTGGAGAGAGAGAGGGAGAGAGAGGGAGGGAGAGAGGCAGGACAGGTAGAGAGAAAGAGAGCATCAGTGGAAAGAAAAGACCAGTGCACAGACCATTGAAAGCCTCCATTACACTTGAATGGAGGACAGAAAAGCAATTGAGTGAGTGATAGGAAGCAGAGATCTGTATCAAACATCGCATTTTAAAAAGGGAGAGAGACAGAAAGAGAGAGAGAGAGACAGAGAAAGGGTGATAGAGACAGAGAGTGAATGAGAGAAAAGCAGGGAGGGAGAGGATGGGAGTCCCTCCGCTGAAAGCTTCTATTTGACAGCAAAGACAAGAGCTGATTCTGCAGAGGGAGAGATAATGAGGGGGATAAGAAGTGAGTTAAAGTATTTGAAGCAGAAGGCAGGGAGCAAGTGAGAGAGTGGGAGCGAGCACAACAGAGAGAGAGAGAAAAGTGGAGTAGGAAAGACAAAAGACAGAAAAAGAGAAAGGGAGAGAGAGGAGTGACAAGACACGAGAGAGGAACAGATGGAGGAGGTGTGATGCTCCCATAATGAAGGCGCAGACGCACATAAACACACTTTGTCCAAGTACAAAGACACATGCACAGCCACATACTCCCCCCGCTACACACACACACCTTCTTCTCCCCCACTCTGAGTCTTCCCTTTCTGTAAGCCCTTGCCTGCTGATTCCTTGCTGTGACAGGCCCCATGGTGTATATTGATTGCCACACACACACACACACAGATACACATACACACGCACACACACATTCGAATAGACCTCGCCAAACACGCGGTTGCCATGGCAATCCCACGCTCCCCCATCTCCAGCATTACTGAGCCAATCAGAGCTCAGACATTCCACAGGTTCAGAGATGCACACCAAAACACCAGAGAGAAGAGATGAGAAAGAGAAGGGGGAGAGAGTGAAAGAAAGAGAGAGAGGGAGAGTGAGAAAGAGAGAAAGAGAGACCAAAAAAGAGCAAGAGAAAGGGAATAGCTTTGAGTACACTAGAAAGATTTGATTTGTTGAAAATGGTGCCCTCAAGCTTTGGGTCAATGACTGGTACATTTAGCAGTAATTAATGGAACAGCAGCAGTATCATATCATGAACCTTCAATAAAAAATGATTAATATTACATGAGGCACTGTCTTTACTACCCTCGAGAGACATGTTTTTTTTTTTTTTTTTACCTTAATTACGTCCGACACACTGCAGCGTATGGCCGTAACGCTCGGAATATCAACAACACGAGTATGAACGCGGCTGACCCATTCTTGTCATGTTGGCCGATCGAATCTAGGTCTGCGGACTGTAAAGGCTGGAGACTGCAAGAGACGCGGCGGCGGCGCCACTACGGGGGCCACGGCGGGATTATAAGAGATTCCAGCCGAGCGCAGATTGATTATCGGCGTGTGGCGATGGCCATACACAAAGAATGAATGTGCTCGGAATTTACACAAAGCTGAGGGTGGAGGAAAAGACAGAAAAAAGAGAGAAATTCAAAGAGAAAAACTGTTTTTTTTCCCTGTTTTTTTGAAAAGCAAGGCAGCAGACACGACTGATAATGAGGTCTCAGTGTAAGCCAGTGTGTGTGTGTGTGTGTGTGTGTGTGTATGTTTGAACACTAATAAGACTACCCATTAAAATGCTGCTCCCATCCATTCAACCGAATTCAGATGAAATCGCACAGGAATTCCCAAGTGGTGCCATCGAACAAGGGCACGACGCTTCTGTGCAACCGTGTTTGCGGCGAGGGATGTCACAATTTTTCCCTTGAGAGAGCAGGAGGCAGCACGATTGTCAGACTGGACAAATAATCTTGAACCTGTGCAAATGAACCCTGTTTATGCCACTGAAACGATGAAAAGTGGCAGCTGAGAATATTTGTATCTGTCTCTCTCTCTTAATTCTGTCTTAATCTCTTTCTCTCTCTTTCTCTCTCTTTCTCTCTCTCTCTCTCTCTCTCTCTCTTTCTCTCTCTCTCTCTCTCTCTCTCACACACACACACACACACACACACACACACACACACACACACACACACACACACTGACACAATGCAGTTGTACTTGGAGTATCATTGCTCAGAGCCCTTTCCTTCACAAAGCATAGCTGTCATTTGGATCAGCTTCCCAATTTAATATCTGCTGCTGTGATGACCTGCCACTTTTCTTCAGTTTATTTCTGGCAGGGAGCATGTACAAAGCACATTAATCATTTAAAATAAGAGAAGATGCGTTGTACTAGATTTAGCAACTACTTCATTTCCATCTGCAGTCTATGGGCAGGTAGAGGCAATCACTAGACAAACAAAATATTATTGCACACACACACACACACACACACATACACACACACACACACACACACACACACACACACACGGTTAAGTACCAGACAGCAAAGTATAATCACACACATACGCACACCACTAGCAAGCAAAGTATAGACAGCAAAGTACTATCACACACACACACACACACACACGCATACACACACACACACACATACACACACACACACACACTCATATACACACACAGGCACATTTACATCCATGCCTCAGTGGTACAGAGCTGTAGAACTGGCCATGCTTTGCCACTCTGAGTCATTTTGAGAACAAATGTCCTCAAAAGAAACTCTCCTTTCTACCCTACTCAGTAAGTATTCCCTTTGGGAGATGACGACTGAGGAGGGTAGCAAGGAGAGTTGGTAGGAGCTCGGTTCGTACGCTCCATACAGTTTATCTAAGGTAAGGAATGGAGAGAATATCTTTGCTGTTTCTTTCTCTCTGGCATGCTAATCCCTCATCCTCTCTGTAGTTCAGACAGAGACTTTCGACAGCCATGTCAATAATCCTCTCAATAAGTCGCTGTATGGATTTTAAGGGCTAACTGAGGCACTAACCTCCGCGGCAGGCACTGTTAAATTCAACTACTGTAGGAGAGGGAGAAGGAGCTTGCATTTTTTATCACTTCGGTCTCCACTGCCGCTGCTGAGCGAGGAAAAGCTTTTTGTTAGGCCACTACCGGAGTCACTCCCCCGGTGTTTGAAGCCTCATTTGTATTTCCGCATCAGATAAAAAGCGAAAATGAGTAAATGTCTGCACACATGTGAATGATAGATGAGCAGCACCAGAGAGCTGTAGATGTTTTTTTTAAAGCATTCCTCATCCTCAGATGTCTTCGGGTGATCTGAGCAGCTGGCTAGCGTGTGTTGACTGGAGGTTTGCACTCAATTCTCCTCGGATGACAGGAGGAGGAAAAAAGGGTCCCCACTGGAAGAGTCGTAGGGGCCTATTAGACAAACCAGTCGCTCGTAACGTGTTCGTTTACATTATGCATGTGGCTGATCATTTGGCTGAGACATTTATCCGAGACAGGCCTGAGCACCAAAGCAAAGCGAAGAAGGATCTTCATATCCTGCCAACATCATAACAGCATTAAAATGTAATTAATGCATGTATAGACAGAGAAGCTTTTACAGATGAGCTTTAAGTAAAGCTGAACCCTCATTTAATTGAATCAGAATCTATAGGCCTTCATTAGTAGGAGCTGTATATTTTGAATGATAAAGGCTGATGCGTCCACTTAAATGATTTATATTACCAGAATTAAATGATAACCGTGAGTTCAGCACTACTACCAGTTAATCATCTGCTGTGTTCATCAGGATTATCTACTGCGGTCATTAAGTCCCTGATAATTATTGTGTTATTACATTATCATTACACCATGGAAAGGGAATACATAATGATTAGGATTAGGCTCAGCTCTTGCAGTTTTGAAGAGCTGAAAAACACAATGAGAGGGAGGGGAAACAAATATGATGTTTCAATGTATGGATCTTATGGCCTTTCAGGTTTAATGAGCATGGTGTGTTCATCCTATTCGGATCAGCGGAGTTTGCTCAAAATGAACTAATTCACTTGTTTTCATTGACCTGTTCATATAGCTGTTATGCTGTCAATTAAGATATTCAAGATATTAAGAATTGAGAGTTGAAAATCTAAACCAATTGAGAATGAAAATCAGAATGGCAGTATCACAATGTTTTTGGAAGACATTATACCATATATTTGGTATTGAAAAATTGGCCTATAAATATTGGCTCAACCCCAAATGTCAAGTCATTCACTTGTGCATTATAGATAGTGTGTCAGTTGGCATTGGCTGATTCACTACCTTTTACACAATAAATAGTGCATGAGTGAATAGTTCAGAGTTGCCCAATGTGTGCACCTCTGTGGAAATATATTAGGGAATATATTTGACAAGTGGGTTTAAAACTATAAGTGTCAGTATTCTGGGGGGAGGAGAGCTATTTTTTACCCTAGGCTGGCCAAATGTGGTTATGTGGGAGGTGGGGTGAGGTGGTGGTCTCTCTCTCTCTCTCTCTCTCTCTCTCTCTCTCTCTCACACACACACACACACACACAAAGTGTGAGGTGGGGGTCTCTCTTTCTCTTGCTCTCTCTCTCTCTCTCTCTCTCTCTCACACACACACACACACACACACACACACACACACACACACACACACACACACACACACACAAACAGTGTGAGGTGGGGTCTCTCTCTACCTCTCTCTCTCTCTCTCTCTCTCTCTCACACACACACACACACACACACACACACACACACACACACACACACACACACAAACAGTGTGAGGTGGGGTCTCTCTCTACCTCTCTCTCTCTCTCTCACACACACACACACACACACACACACAGTGTGAGGTGGTCTCTCTCTCTCTCTCTCTCTCTCTCTCACACACACACACACACACACACAAAGTGTGAGGTGGGGGTCTCTCTTTCTCTTGCTCTCTCTCTCTCTCTCTCTCTCTCACACACACACACACACACACAAACAGTGTGAGGTGGGGTCTCTCTCTATCTCTCTCTCTCTCTCTCTCTCACACACACACACACACACACACACGCACACACACACACACAGACACACACAGTGTGAGGTGGTCTCTCTCTCTCTCTCTCACACACACACACACACATGCACACACACACACACACAGTGAGGTGGGGGTCTCTCTCTTCTGGGAAGCGTGCTGCTAAGATGCGGCACCAGACTCTCCACCAGCAAGCATTTCACTTAAATGTTACAGCATTGCACCACCCTCTTGCTGCCAGACCAAGTGGGGCATATTTCCCCTCTTGCATGAGCGTGAAAACACACACACACACACACACACTAACACGCACACATACATACACAGAGTCTCCCTCCTTCCCCCTTCCCTTCTCTCTCTCTTCCCCTATCTCTCTGTCTCTCCTTCTTTCTCATTCTCTCTCCCCCTCTCTCTGCCCCTTCCCCTCTCTCTCGCCCTCTCTCATCCTCTTTCTCTCTCTCTCTTTCTCTCTCTCCCTCTCTCTTCTCCCCCTCCTCTCTCTTCATGCATTTGTCTGTCAGTGGGTGGTCTCTCGGCATAAAGGGCTTGTAACAGAATTAAGCCATGAGCTACCACAGTCAGCACACCGTCCTGCAGTTCATTAGGCTGCCAGCGTGTCTGGGCAGGCCGACTTTATTAAAGTTTTAATAAGTTGATAATGTAATTTATTCCCACCGTGGCATGAGGCATG
>CM050205.1:18115000-18120000 GCA_027475355.1 Coilia nasus
TAACATTTTATATAACAGTGTGTGTGTGTGTGTATATGTGTGTGTGTGAGTGATGCTACTGAAAAAGGTGCAGACCTTGCCTTTGTTATTTGTGCTTTTTGTTGACTGACAAGCCGAATGTCTCCTCACAGACACACACACACACACTCACAAAGACACTGACACATTGCACGTAGACAAACACACACAGACACACAGATACACACACACACACACACACACACACACACAGACACTGACACATTACACATACATACACACACACACACACACATTGGGCATAGATTCTGGCCTGATGAGCCAAATGCCTCCAGACATCAACTCTGCAATGCTAATTAACCCCGCAGGCAAAATGCTACCGCAAGGAGCTAACCCTCACCTCTCAATCACTCACACATACACACACACCCCAGAACACAAACAAGACAAACATTCACCCACCCACATGTGTGCACACACACACACACACGCACACACACACACACCAGGGATGGAGATTCACACCAGCCACCAGGCAATGGTAAATTGCTGGCTGGTAGATTTCGGACAAAAAATTATAATTTACTGAGTGTCAGTGTCTAGTAAATTTTACCATTTATTTGTCAGTGTCTGGTACAAATTCACATTTGTACCAAATTCACATTTAACTTCCACCCCCAGACACACAGACACAGACACACACACACACACACAAACACACACAAACAGACAAAACTAGGCATGTATGCTATTTTACACATACAAACACACACACACACACACACACACACACACACACAGATAAACAAGGCACAAGGCACTATTTCACAAACACACACACACACAAGCACACATGCACAATCAGTTATACACTGTGGAGTAGTATTCCATTAATGAGCAGTGGAAGAAACCAGTTGCTGTATGGTGCTGCAAAGAGCGGAGAGCGGTTGAGTGACAGAGACATCCCCACATACATATTCAAATGTGGGGATAAGACATGCTAATGCATGCACATAATGCAGATTGGGAGTCTGACAGTTAGCAGGCTAAGAACAGAGGCAAGCATCAATGGGAGAGGGCAACTGTTTTAATGCACACACACACACACACACACACACACACACACACACACACACACGCAGATGCATGTGCATACACACGCACGCGCATACACACACACACACACGCACACACACACACACATGCACACACACACACACACACACACACACACACACACACACACATACATGCGCGCAGATGCACGTGCATACACACACACACACAAACACACACACACACACACATACACACACATACACACAGATGCATGTGCATACACACGCACATGCATACACACACACACACAAACACTAAATCTAAACTAACACTAAACTAAATAAATAATACTCATAATTCACCATATAAAAACAGATACACACATACAAAAACTTTGTGTGTGTATGTGTGTGTGTGTAACTCATAAATAACAACATTTCCAATGCACACATAAATACACAAGCACACAGGCACATAGACAACCATGCACGCATGCATACACATATAGTCACAGCATTAGACTTGTATTGATTTAACAGGTGCCCACAAACACAAAGGGATAAAGAATCATGACATGGACTTTGATAAATAAATTATTATTGATGTTAAGCACATCAAAGGGAATAATAAGTGCTAAAGCATTCATAAAACTAATGCAAAAAAAAAAACCTGTAGCAACGGCATGCTAATGGTGGCATTCACATGAATCAGCAGTGGCCAAAGACTGCAGTAAAGCTTTCATATAAACAACAGAGATCTCTCACTTCGTACTTTGATCTTCTCTCCCTCAAAGCTGCACTCCCTTTTTTTAGAGGTCGAAGCTCATTACCATAGAGTCTTTCATAGCTGGCAGGAAGAGAACACATAACACAATGCAACACTTTCCTCACCAACAGATACATACATACACACATACATACACATATACATACATACATACATACAGACATACATACACACAGACAGGCACAGGGACACACTCACACACAAATGCACATACACCTTTACAATACAACTTGCCATAGATACACACATACACAGACACAGACACACACACACACACACACACATGCACACACACCTTTACACCACACCCTTCATACACACACACACACACACACCTTTACACCACACCCTTTGCACACACACACACACACACACCAGAACTTAATCACCCAAGTTTCAAGCAATCCCAGCGATAACAAATTTCCTGCCTGTTCACGTGGGTGCAATAAATTCAACACAAATTATGGACGTACTCTTTCGCAAATTACCCAGATGCTCACATGAGGTCGTACGAGCTCCAGATTTTGGGTTGTCTTAATGGCTCCGGAGAGTATTTCAAACTGAATGTTTCAATCCATTAAAAATGTCTTACCATTAAATTAATGAGCGAGTTGCCTTAAGGAGTCAGGCAGAATCATGTTTTGTAGCTCGTCATTCAGAATGTGATATCAGAGTCTTAAGAGTCTTAAAACGCGGGAAAGAAATGCACGGCAAATGGATCTCCCTTACGAATAAAATTGGCCGCATTTGAGCCCAACTCTCATCACACACTCTCATCCACATAAGAGACCACATGCCAACTGTACAGTAGATGGATGGATTTGTGTAAATGCTCAAACTTCTGTCTGTTCAACATGTGTGGTCTACCATCTCTCTCACTCTTACACATACGCACAGATATACAGACAGGCACTCGCACACACAGACAAATACACACACACACACACACTCTCACAAACACATACACATACACAGAGAGAAAGAGAAACAGAAAGAGACACACATACTCACAGACACAGACACAGAGACAGGACAGACAGACACACACACACACACACACACACACACACACAGAACTACACACAGAGACAGATATACAGCCTACAGGACGGGCTCACTCACCTAGCATACTTCTGAGATTAAAAAGTAGGTGAAACTTTGAAGTATTGTGTGTCTGGGCCCTTTCATCTCTCTCGTGTCATTCACTGTCCCAAAAATTGGCTTTTTTAACCTTAACTGATTTCCTTCCTTCTGTCAGTTAGACACCCATACAGAGACACAGACCTCACATTTGTTTTTTACATTACACATCACACACAAATATACACACACGCGCGCACACACACACACACACACACGCAAACATGCACAAACACAAACAGACAAACACACACACACACACACACACACACACACACACACACACACACACACACACACACACCATTAGGCAGAATCCATTCCCGTTTCAGAAGCTAACTGGACAGCAGATCCAGAGTGACATGCTGAAGAACAGGGAGGACAGGAATGTCACCTGGAGACTGCAGATGGCAGGTGAGGCAATTAGCAGGTCGCTCAGTCACACTGACAATTTCTCTCTGTCTTTACCGCTCCCTCTCTCTCTTTCTCTCTCTGTCTCTCTTTCTTTATATCTCTCTGTCTCTCCTCACTGTATATCAGACTATATATCTCCCTACTGTATATATCTCTTTTTGTTCATTCTCTCTCTATCCTTTTTTCTCTCTTTTTTTCTTCTTCTTCTTTTTCATTTTTTATATGTATGAATGTACATCTACCTTTTTTAATCCTCCTGCTCTCAATCGTCGCTTTTTACTCTGTCTCTCTTTCTTATGTAGTCACGCGAGCACTTCGATGAGATGAGAAGTCCTCTATGATTTCCAATCCCTCAAGTATGGTCTCCCACGCCGCCGAAATGACCACACAGTTGCCAATCACTGACCAGCACCTCTCACATCATGTCTCACGGTCTCAGCACGTCTCACGTTTCTCATGTGAATCCGCACATTGGAGACCAACCACAGATACTCTCTCTCCGGCACTCACATCTAACTAAGTCTGACCCGCATGAAGACTCAGTCGTGTCGCTGAGAGCCCTACCGCATATAAATTATCACAGCACTCTCAACTCGTCTTATTCGTTTTTTCTCTTTTTCCTGACTTTTGTGAATGCTTTTCTCTCTGTATTTCTGCCTACTTTGAT
The DNA here is from genome assembly GCA_027475355.1 of Coilia nasus. Taxonomy (NCBI): domain Eukaryota; kingdom Metazoa; phylum Chordata; class Actinopteri; order Clupeiformes; family Engraulidae; genus Coilia; species Coilia nasus. Next base: position 18,119,046 of record CM050205.1, read on the forward strand.
CCTCTTCTTCCTTATTTTTTTTACATACATACTACACACACATGAACACACACACACACACACACACACACACACATGGACACCAGTTTGGCAGCCAGAGGGAGAGAATCGTCTTCTCGCTTGTTTATGAGTCATAATGCTGTTCAAGTCTCTAGTCTTTTGCTGAATACTGCACAGGTCCCCCTCTATCTCTGCCTCTCTGCCCCCTCTGTCTCTGCCTCTCTTTCTCTCTCTCACACACACACACACACACACACTCTTATACACACACACCTACGGAAATAGGCACACACATACAAAGAAAGTCACGGATGAGGAGAATAGAACCAAATATTTAGTTACCTGTAGCTGCAGCTCCAGATGCCATAGGCTCAGCGCATGCCTGATCAGCTGGACTCTGTGTGTGAGCCTGTGTGTGTGCGTGTGTGAGAGAGAGAGAAAGAGGGAGAGTGTGTGAGTGAGAGCGAGTGAAAGCGAGAGCAGGAGAGGGAGAGAGCGGGCGCTAAAGAGATAGAGATAGAGGGAGAGGGAGAGGGAGAGGGAGAGAGGCAGAGCAGCACCCAGCTAGACAACCGTCTCCACGACAACGCCTTGGCGATGATGCCACACCTCCTCCTCTCAAGCTCAGTGAGAGAACAATGAGCTTTTATCTTCTCTCCTCTGTCTCATCCTCTTTCGCCACTCTCCTCATGCACTCCTTCTTTTGTGTTCTCTATCTCTCTCTTGCCGGCTGATTTTTTTTTTCTTTTTGCTCTGTCCGTAGCCCTTGCTGCCCGACCTCCTCTTTCTTTAAAGCGTATGTTCGGAGTGTGTGACGCACTCGATGAAGTGTGTATGTGTGTGACGTCTGGGCAAACACATGAAAAGGGCTGAGCACAGGAGCTGGGATTCTGCAGGTGTGTGTGTGTGTGTGTGTGTGTGTGTGATGTGATACTGACACACTCGGGACACAGTT